>JAPYXD010000710.1:31697500-32897500 GCA_030998225.1 Diplolepis rosae | reverse complement strand
ACTGATTTGGGAAGAAGTCGTATTTAGGAAGACTAGTGTTCAGAGTTTGACGTGTATAGAAAGCATTCTCCAGATAGGTCAGGTTCCAACACCAAGGGTTATACACAGTAAAACCTTATTTTAATGTCCCCGGCACTTGAGATTATTATGTGCTCAAGCGTCCGACAAAAGCAAAGACCCACCACATGTTCGAAAAACTCTGTAAGGAAAGGCACTCAACACGGTCCCGACGTCATAAAAGTTGTACACATTTCTGTGGATATAGAAAGTAAAATGCAACTAAAGTGGAAATTCACGAAAAATTAATTTCCTGGTTTTTCGAAACCTCTCATTCTTAATAAATGGAACCCGGAAAAATACAATATTAAGTTTGTAAGTATGATGTCCGAGTTTTTCAGATTATAAGACTGTTGTAAAGTGGCAAAATATTACGAGAGTTATTCGAACTCTGACTTAAATAGAGTGGCCAATTAATACAGTAGCACTACGGATTCTAAGACTGATAAAAAATGGCCAAGTAATGCGCGAGCACTTCGGACTCTAATTCTGAGTAAGGTGGCCAAGTAATGCGCGAGCACATCAGACTCTGATTCTGAGTAAGGTGGCCAAGTAATGCGCGAGTTCAATGGACGTCAGGACTGATATAAATGCAAAAATAGCCGCGTAATACGCGAGATCAAACGAAGTCTGACCTAAATAAGGAGGCAAAGTAATGCGCGAATTCTTAGTACAGGATTTTTATATAAAGTGGCCAAGTAATGCGCGAGCTCTTCGGACTCTGGCTTAAAATTATGTGGCCAAGTAATTCGCGAGATCAATGGACGTCAGGACTCATATAAATGCACAAAAAGCCGCGTAATACGCGAGATCAAACAAAGTCTGACCTAAATAAGGTGGCAAAGTAATGCGCGAGCTCTTCGGACTCAGATTTTCAGTAAGGTGGCCAAGTAATGCGCGAGCACATCAGATCCTGATTCTGAGTAAGGTGGCCAAGTAATGCGCGAGTTCAATGGACGTCAGGACTGATATAAATACAAAAATAGCAGCGTAATACGCGAGATCAACCGAAGTCTGACCTAAATAAGGAGGCAAAGTAATGCGCGAATTCTTAGTACAGGATTTTTATATAAAGTGGCCAAGTAATGCGCGAGCTCTTCGGACTCTGGCTTAAAATTATGTGGTCAAGTAATTCGCGAGTTCAATGGACGTCAGGACTGATATAAATGCAAAAATAGCCGCGTAATACGCGAGATCAAACGAAATCTGACCTAAATAAGGTGGCAAAGTAATGCGCGAATTCTTAGTACAGAGTTTTTATATAAAGTGGCCAAGTAATGCGCGAGTTCAATGTACGTCAGGACTGATATAAATACAAAAATAGGCGCGTAATACGCGAGTTGAACGCAGTCTGACCTGAAAAGAGTGGCCAAGTAATGCGCGAATTCTTAGGGGTATAAGAATTTTTATAAAGTGGCCAAAAAATAATAATTAACACTTAGGGTCCTTAGACTCTGACCTGAATAATGCGGCCAAGTAATGCGCGAGCACTTCGGACTCAGATTTTCAGTAAGGTGGCCAAGTAATGCGCGAGTTCAACGGACGTCAGGACTGACATAAATGCAAAAATAGCCGCGTAATACGCGAGATCAAACGAAATCTGACCTAAATAAGGTGGCAAAGTAATGCGCGAATTCTTAGTACAGAATTTTAATATAAAGTGGCCAAGTAATGCGCGAGCTCTTCGGACTCTGGCTTAAAATTATGTGGCCAAGTAATGCGCGAGTTCAATGGACGTCAGGACTGATATAAATCCAAAAATAGGCGCGTAATACGAGAGTTGAACGCAGTCTGACCTGAAAAGAGTGGCCAAGTAATGCGCGAGGTCTTCGGACTCTGGCTTAAAATTATGTGGCCAAGTAATTCGCGAGATCAATGGACGTCAGGACTGATATAAATGCACAAAAAGCCGCGTAATACGCGAGATCAAACAAAGTCTGACCTAAATAAGGTGGCAAAGTAATGCGCGAATTTTTAGGACAGGATTTTTATATAAAGTGGCCAAGTAATGCGCGAGCTCTTCGGACTCTGGCTTAAAATTATGTGGCCAAGTAATTCTCGAGTTCAATGGACGTCAGGACTGATATAAATGCAAAAATAGCCGCGTGATACGCGAGATCAAACGAAATCTGACCTAAATAAGGAGGCAAAGTAATGCGCGAATTTTTAGGACAGGATTTTTATATAAAGTGGCCAAGTAATGCGCGAGCTCTTCGGACTCTGGCTTAAAATTATGTGGCCAAGTAATTCGCGAGTTCAATGGACGCCAGGACTGATATAAATGCAAAAATAGCCGCGTGATACGCGAGATCAAACGAAATCTGACCTAAATAAGGTGGCAAAGTAATGCGCGAATTCTTAGTACAGAATTTTTATATAAAGTGGCCAAGTAATGCGCGAGCTCTTCGGACTCTGGCTTAAAATTATGTGGCCAAGTAATGCGTGAATTCTTAGTACAGAATTTTTATATATAAAGTGGCCAAGTAATGCGCGAGTTCAATGGACGTCACGACTGTTATAAATACAAAAATAGGCGCGTAATACGCGAGTTGAACGCAGTCTGACCTGAAAAGAGTGGCCAAGTAATGCGCGAATTCTTAGGGGTATATAGTGGCCAAAAAATAATAATTAACACTTAGGGTCCTTAGACTCTGACCTGAATAATGCGGCCAAGTAATGCGCGAGCACTTCGGACACAGATTTTCAGTAAGGTGGCCAAGTAATGCGCGAGCACATCAAACTCTGATTCTGAGTAAGGTGGCCAAGTAATGCGCGAGTTCAATGGACGTCAGGACTGATATAAATGCAAAAATAGCCGCGTGATACGCGAGATCAAACGAAATCTGACCTAAATAAGGTGGCAAAGTAATGCGCGAATTTTTAGGACAGGATTTTTATATAAAGTGGCCAAGTAATGCGCGAGCTCTTCGGACTCTGGCTTAAAATTATGTGGCCAAGTAATTCGCGAGTTCAATGGACGCCAGGACTGATATAAATGCAAAAATAGCCGCGTGATACGCGAGATCAAACGAAATCTGACCTAAATAAGGTGGCAAAGTAATGCGCGAATTTTTAGGACAGGATTTTTATATAAAGTGGCCAAGTAATGCGCGAGCTCTTCGGACTCTGGCTTAAAATTATGTGGCCAAGTAATTCGCGAGTTCAATGGACGCCAGGACTGATATAAATGCAAAAATAGCCGCGTGATACGCGAGATCAAACGAAATCTGACCTAAATAAGGTGGCAAAGTAATGCGCGAATTCTTAGTACAGAGTTTTTATATAAAGTGGCCAAGTAATGCGCGAGTTCAATGTACGTCAGGACTGATATAAATACAAAAATAGGCGCGTAATACGCGAGTTGAACGCAGTCTGACCTGAAAAGAGTGGCCAAGTAATGCGCGAATTCTTAGGGGTATAAGAATTTTTATAAAGTGGCCAAAAAATAATAATTAACACTTAGGGTCCTTAGACTCTGACCTGAATAATGCGGCCAAGTAATGCGCGAGCACTTCGGACTCAGATTTTCAGTAAGGTGGCCAAGTAATGCGCGAGTTCAACGGACGTCAGGACTGACATAAATGCAAAAATAGCCGCGTAATACGCGAGATCAAACGAAATCTGACCTAAATAAGGTGGCAAAGTAATGCGCGAATTCTTAGTACAGAATTTTAATATAAAGTGGCCAAGTAATGCGCGAGCTCTTCGGACTCTGGCTTAAAATTATGTGGCCAAGTAATGCGCGAGTTCAATGGACGTCAGGACTGATATAAATCCAAAAATAGGCGCGTAATACGAGAGTTGAACGCAGTCTGATCTGAAAAGAGTGGCCAAGTAATGCGCGAGCTCTTCGGACTCTGGCTTAAAATTATGTGGCCAAGTAATTCGCGAGATCAATGGACGTCAGGACTGATATAAATGCACAAAAAGCCGCGTAATACGCGAGATCAAACAAAGTCTGACCTAAATAAGGTGGCAAAGTAATGCGCGAATTTTTAGGACAGGATTTTTATATAAAGTGGCCAAGTAATGCGCGAGCTCTTCGGACTCTGGCTTAAAATTATGTGGCCAAGTAATTCTCGAGTTCAATGGACGTCAGGACTGATATAAATGCAAAAATAGCCGCGTGATACGCGAGATCAAACGAAATCTGACCTAAATAAGGAGGCAAAGTAATGCGCGAATTTTTAGGACAGGATTTTTATATAAAGTGGCCAAGTAATGCGCGAGCTCTTCGGACTCTGGCTTAAAATTATGTGGCCAAGTAATTCGCGAGTTCAATGGACGCCAGGACTGATATAAATGCAAAAATAGCCGCGTGATACGCGAGATCAAACGAAATCTGACCTAAATAAGGTGGCAAAGTAATGCGCGAATTCTTAGTACAGAATTTTAATATAAAGTGGCCAAGTAATGCGCGAGCTCTTCGGACTCTGGCTTAAAATTATGTGGCCAAGTAATGCGCGAGTTCAATGGACGTCAGGACTGATATAAATACAAAAATAGGCGCGTAATACGAGAGTTGAACGCAGTCTGACCTGAAAAGAGTGGCCAAGTAATGCGCGAGCTCTTCGGACTCTGGCTTAAAATTATGTGGTCAAGTAATTCGCGAGTTCAATGGACGTCAGGACTGATATAAATGCAAAAATAGCCGCGTAATACGCGAGATCAAACGAAATCTGACCTAAATAAGGTGGCAAAGTAATGCGCGAATTCTTAGTACAGAGTTTTTATATAAAGTGGCCAAGTAATGCGCGAGTTCAATGTACGTCAGGACTGATATAAATACAAAAATAGGCGCGTAATACGCGAGTTGAACGCAGTCTGACCTGAAAAGAGTGGCCAAGTAATGCGCGAATTCTTAGGGGTATAAGAATTTTTATAAAGTGGCCAAAAAATAATAATTAACACTTAGGGTCCTTAGACTCTGACCTGAATAATGCGGCCAAGTAATGCGCGAGCACTTCGGACTCAGATTTTCAGTAAGGTGGCCAAGTAATGCGCGAGTTCAACGGACGTCAGGACTGACATAAATGCAAAAATAGCCGCGTAATACGCGAGATCAAACGAAATCTGACCTAAATAAGGTGGCAAAGTAATGCGCGAATTCTTAGTACAGAATTTTAATATAAAGTGGCCAAGTAATGCGCGAGCTCTTCGGACTCTGGCTTAAAATTATGTGGCCAAGTAATGCGCGAGTTCAATGGACGTCAGGACTGATATAAATCCAAAAATAGGCGCGTAATACGAGAGTTGAACGCAGTCTGATCTGAAAAGAGTGGCCAAGTAATGCGCGAGCTCTTCGGACTCTGGCTTAAAATTATGTGGCCAAGTAATTCGCGAGATCAATGGACGTCAGGACTGATATAAATGCACAAAAAGCCGCGTAATACGCGAGATCAAACAAAGTCTGACCTAAATAAGGTGGCAAAGTAATGCGCGAATTTTTAGGACAGGATTTTTATATAAAGTGGCCAAGTAATGCGCGAGCTCTTCGGACTCTGGCTTAAAATTATGTGGCCAAGTAATTCTCGAGTTCAATGGACGTCAGGACTGATATAAATGCAAAAATAGCCGCGTGATACGCGAGATCAAACGAAATCTGACCTAAATAAGGAGGCAAAGTAATGCGCGAATTTTTAGGACAGGATTTTTATATAAAGTGGCCAAGTAATGCGCGAGCTCTTCGGACTCTGGCTTAAAATTATGTGGCCAAGTAATTCGCGAGTTCAATGGACGCCAGGACTGATATAAATGCAAAAATAGCCGCGTGATACGCGAGATCAAACGAAATCTGACCTAAATAAGGTGGCAAAGTAATGCGCGAATTCTTAGTACAGAATTTTTATATAAAGTGGCCAAGTAATGCGCGAGCTCTTCGGACTCTGGCTTAAAATTATGTGGCCAAGTAATGCGTGAATTCTTAGTACAGAATTTTTATATATAAAGTGGCCAAGTAATGCGCGAGTTCAATGGACGTCACGACTGTTATAAATACAAAAATAGGCGCGTAATACGCGAGTTGAACGCAGTCTGACCTGAAAAGAGTGGCCAAGTAATGCGCGAATTCTTAGGGGTATATAGTGGCCAAAAAATAATAATTAACACTTAGGGTCCTTAGACTCTGACCTGAATAATGCGGCCAAGTAATGCGCGAGCACTTCGGACTCAGATTTTCAGTAAGGTGGCCAAGTAATGCGCGAGCACATCAAACTCTGATTCTGAGTAAGGTGGCCAAGTAATGCGCGAGTTCAATGGACGTCAGGACTGATATAAATGCAAAAATAGCCGCGTGATACGCGAGATCAAACGAAATCTGACCTAAATAAGGAGGCAAAGTAATGCGCGAATTTTTAGGACAGGATTTTTATATAAAGTGGCCAAGTAATGCGCGAGCTCTTCGGACTCTGGCTTAAAATTATGTGGCCAAGTAATTCGCGAGTTCAATGGACGCCAGGACTGATATAAATGCAAAAATAGCCGCGTGATACGCGAGATCAAACGAAATCTGACCTAAATAAGGTGGCAAAGTAATGCGCGAATTCTTAGTACAGAATTTTTATATAAAGTGGCCAAGTAATGCGCGAGCTCTTCGGACTCTGGCTTAAAATTATGTGGCCAAGTAATGCGTGAATTCTTAGTAGGGAATTTTTATATATAAAGTGGCCACGTAATGCGCGAGTTCAATGGACGTCACGACTGTTATAAATACAAAAATAGGCGCGTAATACGCGAGTTGAACGCAGTCTGACCTGAAAAGAGTGGCCAAGTAATGCGCGAATTCTTAGGGGTATATAGTGGCCAAAAAATAATAATTAACACTTAGGGTCCTTAGACTCTGACCTGAATAATGCGGCCAAGTAATGCGCGAGCACTTCGGACTCAGATTTTCAGTAAGGTGGCCAAGTAATGCGCGAGCACATCAAACTCTGATTCTGAGTAGGGTGGCCAAGTAATGCGCGAGTTCAATGGACGTCAGGACTGATATAAATGCAAAAATAGCCGCGTGATACGCGAGATCAAACGAAATCTGACCTAAATAAGGAGGCAAAGTAATGCGCGAATTTTTAGGACAGGATTTTTATATAAAGTGGCCAAGTAATGCGCGAGCTCTTCGGACTCTGGCTTAAAATTATGTGGCCAAGTAATTCGCGAGTTCAATGGACGCCAGGACTGATATAAATGCAAAAATAGCCGCGTGATACGCGAGATCAAACGAAATCTGACCTAAATAAGGTGGCAAAGTAATGCGCGAATTCTTAGTACAGAATTTTTATATAAAGTGGCCAAGTAATGCGCGAGCTCTTCGGACTCTGGCTTAAAATTATGTGGCCAAGTAATGCGTGAATTCTTAGTACAGAATTTTTATATATAAAGTGGCCACGTAATGCGCGAGTTCAATGGACGTCACGACTGTTATAAATACAAAAATAGGCGCGTAATACGCGAGTTGAACGCAGTCTGACCTGAAAAGAGTGGCCAAGTAATGCGCGAATTCTTAGGGGTATATAGTGGCCAAAAAATAATAATTAACACTTAGGGTCCTTAGACTATGACCTGAATAATGCGGCCAAGTAATGCGCGAGCACTTCGGACTCAGATTTTCAGTAAGGTGGCCAAATAATGCGCGAGTTCAACGGACGTCAGGACTGACATAAATGCAAAAATAGCCGCGTAATACGCGAGATCAAACGAAATCTGACCTAAATAAGGTGGCAAAGTAATGCGCGAATTCTTAGTACAGAATTTTAATATAAAGTGGCCAAGTAATGCGCGAGCTCTTCGGACTCTGGCTTAAAATTATGTGGCCAAGTAATGCGCGAGTTCAATGGACGTCAGGACTGATATAAATACAAAAATAGGCGCGTAATACGAGAGTTGAACGCAGACTGACCTGAAAAGAGTGGCCAAGTAATGCGCGAGCTCTTCGGACTCTGGCTTAAAATTATGTGGCCAAGTAATTCGCGAGATCAATGGACGTCAGGACTGATATAAATGCACAAAAAGCCGCGTAATACGCGAGATCAAACAAAGTCTGACCTAAATAAGGTGCAAAGTAATGCGCGAGCTCTTCGGACTCAGATTTTCAGTAAGGTGGCCAAGTAATGCGCGAGCACATCAGATCCTGATTCTGAGTAAGGTGGCCAAGTAATGCGCGAGTTCAATGGACGTCAGGACTGATATAAATGCAAAAATAGCAGCGTAAAACGCGAGATCAACCGAAGTTTGACCTAAATAAGGTGGCAAAGTAATGCGCGAATTCTTAGTACAGAGTTTTTATATAAAGTGGCCAAGTAATGCGCGAGCTTATCGGACTCTGGCTTAAAATTATGTAGCCAAGTAATGCGCGAATTCTTAGTACAGAATTTTTATATATAAAGTGGCCAAGTAATGCGCGAGTTCAATGGACGTCAGGACTGATATAAATACAAAAATAGGCGCGTAATACGCGAGTTGAACGCAGTCTGACCTGAAAAGAGTGGCCAAGTAATGCGCGAATTCTTAGGGGTATAAGAATTTTTATAAAGTGGCCAAAAAATAATAATTAACACTTAGGGTCCTTAGACTCTGACCTGAATAAAGCGGCCAAGTAATGCGCGAGCACTTCGTACTCTAATTCTGAGTAAGGTGGCCAAGTAATGCGCGAGCACATCAAACTCTGATTCTGAGTAAGGTGGCCAAGTAATGCGCGAGTTCAATGGACGTCAGGACTGATATAAATGCAAAAACAGCCGCGTAATACGCGAGATCAAACGAAGTCTGACCTAAATAAGGAGGCAAAGTAATGCGCGAATTTTTAGGACAGGATTTTTATATAAAGTGGCCAAGTAATGCGCGAGCTCTTCGGACTCTGGCTTAAAATTATGTGGCCAAGTAATTCGCGAGTTCAATGGACGCCAGGACTGATATAAATGCAAAAATATCCGCGTGATACGCGAGATCAAACGAAATCTGACCTAAATAAGGTGGCAAAGTAATGCGCGAATTCTTAGTACAGAATTTTTATATAAAGTGGCCAAGTAATGCGCGAGCTCTTCGGACTCTGGCTTAAAATTATGTGGCCAAGTAATGCGCGAATTCTGAGTACAGAATTTTTATATATAAAGTGGCCAAGTAATGCGCGAGTTCAATGGACGTCAGGAATGTTATAAATACAAAAATAGGCGCGTAATACGCGAGTTGAACGCAGTCTGACCTGAAAAGAGTGGCCAAGTAATGCGACGTCCATTGAACTCGCGCATTACTTGGCCACTTTATATATAAAAATTCTGTACTAAGAATTCGCGCATTACTTGGCCACATAATTTTAAGCCAGAGTCCGAAGAGCTCGCGCATTACTTGGCCACTTTATATAAAAATTCTGTACTAAGAATTCGCGCATTACTTTGCCACCTTATTTAGGTCAGATTTCGTTTGATCTCGCGTATTACGCGGCTATTTTTGCATTTATGTCAGTCCTGGCGTCCATTGAACTCGCGAATTACTTGGCCACATAATTTTAAGCCAGAGTCCGAAGAGCTCGCGCATTACTTGGCCACTTTATATAAAAATCCTGTCCTAAAAATTCGCGCATTACTTTGCCTCCTTATTTAGGTCAGATTTCGTTTGATCTCGCGTATTACGCGGCTGTTTTTGCATTTATATCAGTCCTGACGTCCATTGAACTCGCGCATTACTTGGCCACCTTACTCAGAATCAGAGTTTGATGTGCTCGCGCATTACTTGGCCACCTTACTCAGAATTAGAGTACGAAGTGCTCGCGCATTACTTGGCCGCTTTATTCAGGTCAGAGTCTAAGGACCCTAAGTGTTAATTATTATTTTTTGGCCACTTTATAAAAATTCTTATACCCCTAAGAATTCGCGCATTACTTGGCCACTCTTTTCAGGTCAGACTGCGTTCAACTCGCGTATTACGCGCCTATTTTTGTATTTATAACAGTCGTGACGTCCATTGAACTCGCGCATTACGTGGCCACTTTATATATAAAAATTCTGTACTAAGAATTCACGCATTACTTGGCCACATAATTTTAAGCCAGAGTCCGAAGAGCTCGCGCATTACTTGGCCACTTTATATAAAAATTCTGTACTAAGAATTCGCGCATTACTTTGCCACCTTATTTAGGTCAGATTTCGTTTGATCTCGCGTATCACGCGGCTATTTTTGCATTTATATCAGTCCTGGCGTCCATTGAACTCGCGAATTACTTGGCCACATAATTTTAAGCCAGAGTCCGAAGAGCTCGCGCATTACTTGGCCACTTTATATAAAAATCCTGTACTAAGAATTCGCGCATTACTTTGCCTCCTTATTTAGGTCAGACTTCGGTTGATCTCGCGTATTACGCGGCTATTTTTGCATTTATATCAGTCCTGACGTCCATTGAACTCGCGCATTACTTGGCCACCTTACTCAGAATCAGAGTTTGATGTGCTCGCGCATTACTTGGCCACCTTACTCAGAATTAGAGTACGAAGTGCTCGCGCATTACTTGGCCGCTTTATTCAGGTCAGAGTCTAAGGACCCTAAGTGTTAATTATTATTTTTTGGCCACTTTATAAAAATTCTTATACCCCTAAGAATTCGCGCATTACTTGGCCACTCTTTTCAGGTCAGACTGCGTTCAACTCGCGTATTACGCGCCTATTTTTGTATTTATATCAGTCCTGACGTCCATTGAACTCGCGCATTACTTGGCCACTTTATATATAAAAATTCTGTACTAAGAATTCGCGCATTACTTGGCTACATAATTTTAAGCCAGAGTCCGATAAGCTCGCGCATTACTTGGCCACTTTATATAAAAACTCTGTACTAAGAATTCGCGCATTACTTTGCCACCTTATTTAGGTCAGACTTCGGTTGATCTCGCGTTTTACGCTGCTATTTTTGCATTTATATCAGTCCTGACGTCCATTGAACTCGCGCATTACTTGGCCACCTTACTCAGAATCAGGATCTGATGTGCTCGCGCATTACTTGGCCACCTTACTGAAAATCTGAGTCCGAAGAGCTCGCGCATTAATCTGCACCTTATTTAGGTCAGACTTTGTTTGATCTCGCGTATTACGCGGCTTTTTGTGCATTTATATCAGTCCTGACGTCCATTGATCTCGCGAATTACTTGGCCACATAATTTTAAGCCAGAGTCCGAAGAGCTCGCGCATTACTTGGCCACTCTTTTCAGGTCAGACTGCGTTCAACTCTCGTATTACGCGCCTATTTTTGTATTTATATCAGTCCTGACGTCCATTGAACTCGCGCATTACTTGGCCACATAATTTTAAGCCAGAGTCCGAAGAGCTCGCGCATTACTTGGCCACTTTATATTAAAATTCTGTACTAGGAATTCGCGCATTACTTTGCCACCTTATTTAGGTCAGATTTCGTTTGATCTCGCGTATTACGCGGCTATTTTTGCATTTATGTCAGTCCTGGCGTCCATTGAACTCGCGAATTACTTGGCCACATAATTTTAAGCCAGAGTCCGAAGAGCTCGCGCATTACTTGGCCACTTTATATAAAAATCCTGTACTAAGAATTCGCGCATTACTTTGCCTCCTTATTTAGGTCAGACTTCGGTTGATCTCGCGTATTACGCGGCTATTTTTGCATTTATATCAGTCCTGACGTCCATTGAACTCGCGCATTACTTGGCCACCTTACTCAGAATCAGAGTTTGATGTGCTCGCGCATTACTTGGCCACCTTACTCAGAATTAGAGTACGAAGTGCTCGCGCATTACTTGGCCGCTTTATTCAGGTCAGAGTCTAAGGACCCTAAGTGTTAATTATTATTTTTTGGCCACTTTATAAAAATTCTTATACCCCTAAGAATTCGCGCATTACTTGGCCACTCTTTTCAGGTCAGACTGCGTTCAACTCGCGTATTACGCGCCTATTTTTGTATTTATATCAGTCCTGACGTCCATTGAACTCGCGCATTACTTGGCCACTTTATATATAAAAATTCTGTACTAAGAATTCGCGCATTACTTGGCTACATAATTTTAAGCCAGAGTCCGATAAGCTCGCGCATTACTTGGCCACTTTATATAAAAACTCTGTACTAAGAATTCGCGCATTACTTTGCCACCTTATTTAGGTCAGACTTCGGTTGATCTCGCGTTTTACGCTGCTATTTTTGCATTTATATCAGTCCTGACGTCCATTGAACTCGCGCATTACTTGGCCACCTTACTCAGAATCAGGATCTGATGTGCTCGCGCATTACTTGGCCACCTTACTGAAAATCTGAGTCCGAAGAGCTCGCGCATTACTCTGCACCTTATTTAGGTCAGACTTTGTTTGATCTCGCGTATTACGCGGCTTTTTGTGCATTTATATCAGTCCTGACGTCCATTGATCTCGCGAATTACTTGGCCACATAATTTTAAGCCAGAGTCCGAAGAGCTCGCGCATTACTTGGCCACTCTTTTCAGGTCAGACTGCGTTCAACTCTCGTATTACGCGCCTATTTTTGTATTTATATCAGTCCTGACGTCCATTGAACTCGCGCATTACTTGGCCACATAATTTTAAGCCAGAGTCCGAAGAGCTCGCGCATTACTTGGCCGCATTATTCAGGTCATAGTCTAAGGACCCTAAGTGTTAATTATTATTTATTGGCCACTATATACCCCTAAGAATTCGCGCATTACTTGGCCACTCTTTTCAGGTCAGACTGCGTTCAACTCGCGTATTACGCGCCTATTTTTTATTTATAACAGTCGTGACGTCCATTGAACTCGCGCATTACGTGGCCACTTTATATATAAAAATTCTGTACTAAGAATTCACGCATTACTTGGCCACATAATTTTAAGCCAGAGTCCGAAGAGCTCGCGCATTACTTGGCCACTTTATATAAAAATTCTGTACTAAGAATTCGTGCATTACTTTGCCACCTTATTTAGGTCAGATTTCGTTTGATCTCGCGTATCACGCGGCTATTTTTGCATTTATATCAGTCCTGGCGTCCATTGAACTCGCGAATTACTTGGCCACATAATTTTAAGCCAGAGTCCGAAGAGCTCGCGCATTACTTGGCCACTTTATATAAAAATCCTGTCCTAAAAATTCGCGCATTACTTTGCCTCCTTATTTAGGTCAGATTTCGTTTGATCTCGCGTATCACGCGGCTATTTTTGCATTTATATCAGTCCTGGCGTCCATTGAACTCGAGAATTACTTGGCCACATAATTTTAAGCCAGAGTCCGAAGAGCTCGCGCATTACTTGGCCACTTTATATAAAAATCCTATCCTAAAAATTCGCGCATTACTTTGCCACCTTATTTAGGTCAGACTTTGTTTGATCTCGCGTATTACGCGGCTTTTTGTGCATTTATATCAGTCCTGACGTCCATTGATCTCGCGAATTACTTGGCCACATAATTTTAAGCCAGAGTCCGAAGAGCTCGCGCATTACTTGGCCACTCTTTTCAGGTCAGACTGCGTTCAACTCTCGTATTACGCGCCTATTTTTGGATTTATATCAGTCCTGACGTCCATTGAACTCGCGCATTACTTGGCCACATAATTTTAAGCCAGAGTCCGAAGAGCTCGCGCATTACTTGGCCACTTTATATTAAAATTCTGTACTAAGAATTCGCGCATTACTTTGCCACCTTATTTAGGTCAGATTTCGTTTGATCTCGCGTATTACGCGGCTATTTTTGCATTTATGTCAGTCCTGACGTCCGTTGAACTCGCGCATTACTTGGCCACCTTACTGAAAATCTGAGTCCGAAGTGCTCGCGCATTACTTGGCCGCATTATTCAGGTCAGAGTCTAAGGACCCTAAGTGTTAATTATTATTTTTTGGCCACTTTATAAAAATTCTTATACCCCTAAGAATTCGCGCATTACTTGGCCACTCTTTTCAGGTCAGACTGCGTTCAACTCGCGTATTACGCGCCTATTTTTGTATTTATATCAGTCCTGACGTCCATTGAACTCGCGCATTACTTGGCCACTTTATATAAAAACTCTGTACTAAGAATTCGCGCATTACTTTGCCACCTTATTTAGGTCAGATTTCGTTTGATCTCGCGTATTACGCGGCTATTTTTGCATTTATATCAGTCCTGACGTCCATTGAACTCGCGAATTACTTGACCACATAATTTTAATCCAGAGTCCGAAGAGCTCGCGCATTACTTGGCCACTTTATATAAAAATCCTGTACTAAGAATTCGCGCATTACTTTGCCTCCTTATTTAGGTCAGACTTCGGTTGATCTCGCGTATTACGCTGCTATTTTTGTATTTATATCAGTCCTGACGTCCATTGAACTCGCGCATTACTTGGCCACCTTACTCAGAATCAGGATCTGATGTGCTCGCGCATTACTTGGCCACCTTACTGAAAAGCTGAGTCCGAAGAGCTCGCGCATTACTATGCCACCTTATTTAGGTCAGACTTTGTTTGATCTCGCGTATTACGCGGCTTTTTGTGCATTTATATGAGTCCTGACGTCCATTGATCTCGCGAATTACTTGGCCACATAATTTTAAGCCAGAGTCCGAAGAGCTCGCGCATTACTTGGCCACTTTATATAAAAATCCTGTAGTAAGAATTCGCGCATTACTTTGCCTCCTTATTTAGGTCAGACTTCGTTTGATCTCGCGTATTACGCGGCTATTTTTGCATTTATATCAGTCCTGACGTCCATTGAACTCGCGCATTACTTGGCCACCTTACTCAGAATCAGAGTCTGATGTGCTCGCGCATTACTTGGCCACCTTACTCAGAATTAGAGTCCGAAGTGCTCGCGCATTACTTGGCCGCATTATTCAGGTCAGAGTCTAAGGACCCTAAGTGTTAATTATTATTTTTTGGCCACTTTATAAAAATTCTTATACCCCTAAGAATTCGCGCATTACTTGGCCACTCTTTTCAGGTCAGACTGCGTTCAACTCGCGTATTACGCGCCTATTTTTGTATTTATATCAGTCCTGACGTCCATTGAACTCGCGCATTACTTGGCCACTTTATATAAAAACTCTGTACTAAGAATTCGCGCATTACTTTGCCACCTTATTTAGGTCAGATTTCGTTTGATCTCGCGTATTACGCGGCTATTTTTGCATTTATATCAGTCCTGACGTCCATTGAACTCGCGAATTACTTGACCACATAATTTTAAGCCAGAGTCCGAAGAGCTCGCGCATTACTTGGCCACTTTATATAAAAATCCTGTACTAAGAATTCGCGCATTACTTTGCCTCCTTATTTAGGTCAGACTTCGGTTGATCTCGCGTATTACGCTGCTATTTTTGTATTTATATCAGTCCTGACGTCCATTGAACTCGCGCATTACTTGGCCACCTTACTCAGAATCAGGATCTGATGTGCTCGCGCATTACTTGGCCACCTTACTGAAAATCTGAGTCCGAAGAGCTCGCGCATTACTTTGCCACCTTATTTAGGTCAGACTTTGTTTGATCTCGCGTATTACGCGGCTTTTTGTGCATTTATATGAGTCCTGACGTCCATTGATCTCGCGAATTACTTGGCCACATAATTTTAAGCCAGAGTCCGAAGAGCTCGCGCATTACTTGGCCACTTTATATAAAAATCCTGTACTAAGAATTCGCGCATTACTTTGCCTCCTTATTTAGGTCAGACTTCGTTTGATCTCGCGTATTACGCGGCTATTTTTGCATTTATATCAGTCCTGACGTCCATTGAACTCGCGCATTACTTGGCCACCTTACTCAGAATCAGAGTCTGATGTGCTCGCGCATTACTTGGCCACCTTACTCAGAATTAGAGTCCGAAGTGCTCGCGCATTACTTGGCCATTTTTTATCAGTCTTAGAATCCGTAGTGCTACTGTATTAATTGGCCACTCTATTTAAGTCAGAGTTCGAATAACTCTCGTAATATTTTGCCACTTTACAACAGTCTTATAATCTGAAAAACTCGGACATCATACTTACAAACTTAATATTGTATTTTTCCGGGTTCCATTTATTAAGAATGAGAGGTTTCGAAAAACCAGGAAATTAATTTTTCGTGAATTTCCACTTTAGTTGCATTTTACTTTCTATATCCACAGAAATGTGTACAACTTTTATGACGTCGGGACCGTGTTGAGTGCCTTTCCTTACAGAGTTTTTCGAACATGTGGTGGGTCTTTGCTTTTGTCGGACGCTTGAGCACATAATAATCTCAAGTGCCGGGGACATTAAAATAAGGTTTTACTGTGTATAACCCTTGGTGTTGGAACCTGACCTATCTGGAGAATGCTTTCTATACACGTCAAACTCTGAACACTAGTCTTCCTAAATACGACTTCTTCCCAAATCAGTTTTCTTTTAGCCATGTGGCAGAGTGGTGGACTTACTTTCGTCTGTCATCTCTGCGGCTTCGGAGAAAATACAAAATAAAAATTTTTCCGTACCAATTACATCGTTCTTATTGTTTTAACTTCAGTTTCCTTTACTTCTGGTGCTCGTGAATGTGTGTGGTTTGCTGTGCGTGCTTTACCAAGGATCCACGTTATATTCTCCATCGTGTTGTTTCTTTCTTTGGTGAAATAATTGTGTTTATATATGTGCCCTTGAGAGAGTGCGTTCCGCGGTCGCATTTTTCACGGTTCCTGTGGGAGAGGATTACTCGTTAGAACAGTTTTTGGAACGGCCTGGTTCCTTCACACCTAGGAACTCGCTTACCCATAAGTCTTTCCGCATGTTTACTCTATCTTTTTCTAATATCAATAAGCAAAGGAAAAAAAGAAAAAAACAAAAAATACAATAATTATTAAGTTGCATGTCTTAGTTAATAAATATTTAAAGGTTACTATTAAGCTAATTGGCACTGAAGAGGGCCCCCATTTGTGGCCGAAACGTTTGCCTTTTGTATTTTTTATGTGTTCTATCACTTAATTAAAAAAATAAATCCGTATCAAAACTGACCCCATGCCAAATTAACTATTACAAAATTATTATTGTGGGTCAATAAAACATTGAACATGTACGGAAACATGTCACGATATAATTCTTTTTTTTGTTCCTTACAATGTGTAGCAACTTTTTGAGTATGGAAAATAAGGTAACATCATTGAAAAAAAGTTACAAATAAAATAAAAAAATAAATAAAACTATTCCAAAATATAAAAAAAAAATTTGGTAGCTATATTTTTTTAGCTAGAGTGCTTTTCATACCCAAAAGTATAAATAATATAACAAAGAATAAGTTTAGACTAACTTTAGGTTTTCTACACTTTCGTGTCCAAAATACATAAACTTTTGTTTTTAGAATTTGGGAAATGGTAGGGAAGATAAAAACGGACGTAGATTGACTACTTTTGGTTTCGAAATTGAAACACCGTTGAATTTTATCCAAATATATCGGAAATTTTTTTTCATTGTCAAAAACAAAAGTAGTCTATCTACTTCCGTTTTTATCTTCCCTACCATTTCCCAAATTTTAAAAATAAAAGTTTATGTATTTTGGACACAAAAGTGTAGAAATTGGACGAATTTTTTCACATTAACTTGCTACTTTTTTCAATTACCACATGCCCTTAAGGGTGAAAATAATAAAACTATATTTTTTAGGAAGGGGTAAAAATATGTATTTTTCATTACGGATGGGATAATACAAAAAGATTCGTATATACAATATTAGTCTTGAATTTTTTGGTGTTTGACTTTATCGTTGTTTTAGGGCTTAAAGGTGGTAAGAGTTGTAACCGTATCCTAGACCATGGCCATATCCACCATATCCGTATCCTCCATATCCCAAACCGTGGCTACCATAACTACCATAACCGAGACCATGACTGTAGCCAAGAGGGTATCCACTGTATCCACTGTATCCACCATATCCACCATATCCACCATATCCTAAGGTGCTATATTTGTAAATAGGGCTGTAGATTGTAGGTGGAGCATACGCAATTTTAGTCACGGCAGGAGCGGCGTATGCAATTTTAGTTACTGGAGGTGCAATCACTTTCGTTACCGAAGGCAATACCTGCAAGTAAGTTAATAATTATTATTTTTTTTACGTTCAACTTGTTCAAAGTTTTTTAATAATGAAATCTTGCTTGTAGCAACATAAGTTGTAAGTAGGAAAATAACAAATATGCGAATAGTCGATTTTTTATTAATTTTTACCTTGTAAGTGTTTGCGTAACTGGTAGCATATGGGTATCCATATCCATAAGATCCATAGGATCCATAACCATAATTATCATACAATCCAACTCCGGAGTACAAACCAGCTGAAGCATATGAACATGCCACCGTGGCGAAAAGCAATACCTGAAAAAACACACATTCATTTAAGTATTTATTTCAAAAGAATCGATTCATGACATACCAAATTTCATTTTTTATCAGCTAAATGTTATTGTAAATAATTAATTTATTAAAAGGATTTCTCTTGTATATCTATGAACACCAACATTTTTTGTATATTGTTTTGTATAAATATGCTCATGGTGTAAATTACACTGTTAAAAATCTTATTAGTTTTAATAGACTTTAATATATAAGTGGTAAATTAAAATTAATAGATTTGCATATTATGAAAAATTAATATACATTAATATTAAATTTAATAACTTTTCAATCGAAATATACTAAAATTAACAAACATTATTAAAATATATACACATGTGTATTAAAATTCAAATAAAAGTTTGTATTTTTTAAGATGGAAGTATTTTACATTTAATATGCGTTACTGAAAAAAACTTCCTTTACATGTAATGGTAGTTTAGTACAGAAATTTCTAATAGTGTACTTCATATATTATCCATCAAATTGAAAATCAATTCTGCCTATTAAATATAATTAATGTGAGTCGATTTCATTCTAGTTATTGAAAATATACATAAATAAATCTTCTGGGATTAAAATAATATGAAACTAATAAATCTCGTGAAATAATTTCCAAGATTTCTTCAAAAAACGCTTATGAAAACGTCTGAAACTGAAATGTTCTATCACGAAATTCATTGGGAAACGTGTTTAGTCAAAATTGATACTCATATTTGTGAAATAATTTCTTTTATTCCCGCGAATTAACACATGTCATTTTCTTGTCATATTTGTATTTCCTTACAGTCGCCTTCTTAGATCATGAATGAAGGAGCGGGGGGCTATTTCCTCACATAAAACATACTCATTCGGATTGTGTCAAAATAGATGTCATTTCTCATGTCATTAACATTCCGCAAAAATGAACCGATGATATCATCATATTTTTTTTGCATAATTTTCACATATTGTTTACGAGAATTAGGGACGTAAACAATCGTAAAGGGTGTGCTCATTAATTTTATTTTTGATTTACTTTACAAGAATTTTTATTGCACTTCAGGTTTTTATCATAATTTAATTTCAAACTCTGTGTAATTTATCGAGAGAGTCTGAGTGCAGCAAACTCATAATCACAGCAAGCATCAATGGACGTATTAAAAATAATTGCTACTCTTGGATGTACGATAATAAATTTATATTTGCCAATATGAAAAAGGATAAGTATTTTTTTACAATTTCAATTATTTCTCTCGACAGAGGAAAACTCAAGGCTATATACTATCTTTCATATAAAGAAATTAAATTCATAAACTTTTTTATTAAATTTTATGTTTTTTACCAACAAATTTATGCCTGAATAATTTTTTTCTTTCTTTATTTATAATAAAAAGTTTTTAACACGTTCCATAGGTTTGCAGTGAATTGCATCGTCATATATGTGAATGACCGGTGCATTACATAATACAATTCTGTAACTATACCGAATGCAGTCGTAGCGTATTGTTTATCACCGGTATGAGTAAACTTCGTTTTCAGTCACGTGAATATCGTTATGGGTCATTCGAAATTAACGCTGTTTGCAAATTTGTAACAATATCAATTATTTTATACATATTTAAATGTGTTTAATCAAAATAAATTGCAATAATTCTCACTTTCACTTAAAGAAACCTTTTTATATAAAAATAGTTATCTCAATGTCAGTCATTTTTTTGCGATTCTCTATAATGTCACGCATCAATTATTCCAATACTATCAATGATGCTTGAATAAAGTTTTTATTCAAATTATTTATAATAATGTTAGTTACGGTCTCGTGAAGCGATTTAAAGGTTAATTTGCATGCTTAATTTTTGCAATTACTACTCACATTTTTTGGTAAATCACATTATGTCGAAATATATCAATATATATATTTATATATATTTTTATATTTGGATCTCACTACAATGTTTTACAACTTTTTATATAAACAGAAGATGAATAAGAGAATCCTTAAATATACAATATTTCAATGCAATAGGATTTGTTACAACTGTAAAATAATAAATAGATATGTCACAAATAAACAAAAATATTTTTAAGGGAAATGTTTTTTTTAATACATTTTTATCTGTTTTAAAATACATATTTCACTGTTATCTTCATTTCCATATTTTCAAGATGGATTCATTCAAAAATCTATCTTCCCCTCATCCTCTTGGGACAAGAAAATAAATAAATAAATATAAATAATTTCACCAGATTTTTAATTTTTTAATTAATTAATGATAATAAAGTTCTATAAATTTCAATTAGGGGAACATACAATAGATATTTCATATTTATAAAATATGAACCGCTATAAAGTTGATAACGTTTTAGCTTATAGGTTTTCCTTTATAAATCGCTCTGTATCATTAAAATAGTAACAAAAATTGTCCTGATTTTTAAAATCCAAAATTTTAATAATTAATAATATTTTACAGAATAAATATCCCACATGTCCAATAAAACTTTACGGAGAAAATATATTTGTAAAAATTTAATCAAAAGTTGAATAAAGCTGGGACCCTAGTGGCTCTTGGTGAAAGTTAAAATTTTTTTTGTGTATTCATTCAATAACGAAACTTTATAATTCGTTATTGAATAAATACACAAAATTTTAAATTTCACTAAAAGCTACTATGTCCCAACTTTACTCAACTTTTAATTAAATCTCCACAAATGAATTTTCTCCGTGTCCCATTATGATAAGTAGAAAATTTTTCACGCTTCAAAAATACTCGTTTGTTAAAAGTTTAAACGCAACATTATCTCTAGAAAAAAATATCCAACCTCACGAGACAACAATTTTATTCATATAGGACTGAAATTTCAAGTGTGAATCTTATAATTTTGTAGTAATTAAACACTGAAAAAATGTGCCTGATCAAACTAAATCACTGAATTAAATGAACCAAGATTTTTAATTAAATCAAACAAAACTTGGTTGGATGGCTTGGATAAATTAAAAATTTGATCAGCCATATAATAAGCAAAATATTTGCTCAATCCAACTAAATTTTGTTTGGATCAACGCAATATTTGTCTATGTGTATATACGATTATTATTCCATCATGCGAAATCCAATTTCTGATAAGGTTGAAATTTGAAATGCTTAGATGAGTTGAATTAAATTCCAATTTTGCAATTGAGATTTTGAGATTACACTCGATTTGCAGCACGATGTACTCACCAGCTTGATCATGTTGATGGTTATGGCAGATTAGTTAGCACTGTTGACTGAATAGACGAGTATCTAGTAAGTCCCTTTTATACCTCATCGACAGTCATTGGACCTCGCGCATGATAGGGAATGGTTGATGGTTAACAATGGGAAAAAATTTTTTCCCCCACAATTCTCTTAATTCGGATTACCGCAAGAGTTTCCATCGACTAGGTGGGGTCTCTTATGGAAAAACTGTTACGTGACTACGATACTCCTACATTACTCAGCCAAGGATCTCGATCACTCCAGAATCATTCAGTACCACGTACCAAGGATTTGAAAATTTTCATGACCTTCAATCATTACACTAGTTTAATATCGTTTTGCTGCTCAACGAGGACACCGATTGAGAGTTACCGTTTTTTCATTTAATACGTAATCAATATAAAAATCTTGAATTGATTGTTTGAAGACTTATGGGAAGCGGAAGTTGGTCAGTGAAATTTTACTCCTTGAAACATTATAGGGTTCTCTATAGAAAATTCTTTGGTAAGAAGCAATATAGAAAACTACATAAGAAATTATGTGAGAAACTATGTAAGAAAAGACGTAGGAAACTACGTCGGAAAATCTTACGTCTTTTCTTACATAGCTCTCTGATTCCTTTCCAAAACCTTCTTTTAAATGTATAAATCTATTATTTAAGGAAAATAGTTCTTGTTATTATTTCAAATTAACGAATATTATATTATTTTCAAATTATTTATTCAAATACAAAGAACACATTATTTATTAAGATTCACTTAAAATTAATAGACAAAATTAAATAAACTAATCATTGCAGGAAAAAGGTTTTGAAAACGACGGATGAAAATGCGTTAAAAATATGTAGGAAACTATGTGAGAAATTATGTCGTTGCCTATTCCAATTTCCTAAGTCGCTTCCTACGTAGTTTTCTACGTCTTTTCCAAAACCTTCTTTTAAATTTATGAATCTAATATTTAAGGAAAATAGTTCTTGTTTTTATTTGAAATTAACGAATATTATATTATTTTCAAATTATTTATTCAAATACAAAGAACACATTATTTATTAAGATTCACTTAAAATTAATAGACAAAATTAAATAAACTAATCATTGAAGGAAAAAGGTTTTGAAAACGATGGAGGAAAATGCGTTAAAAATATGTAGGAAACTATGTGAGAAATTATGTCGTTGCCTATTCCAATTTCCTAAGTCTCTTCCTACGTAGTTTTCTACGTCTTTTATGAGGTAGTTTCCTAAGTCGTTTCCAAAACCTTCTTTTGAATTTATGAATCTAGTATTTAAGGAAAATAGTTCTTGTTATTATTTGAAATTAACAAATATTATATTCTTTTCAAATTATTTATTCAAATACAAAGAACAGATTATTGATTAAGAATCACTTGAAATTAATAGAGAAAATTAATTTTTAAATTATTTAAGAGTAGAAGTACCACGTGGGTCATTTTTTATCCACGAGGGTTTTTCGAGGGCTCAATCCTGCTCCATAATCTTCACAGGACCAAACGCTCCCGTGTCTTTTAATCAATTATGGGGTTGTATAACTCAATAAAATTTCATCCCCCTAGCCCACCCAGAAGTATGAAAAATTTACCTGTTTACGTGTTACTTCAAGGGGTATGGCGAAGTCCGGTCCTTCTAGTATTAAGGATAAAGGTTTTGGAAACGACGTAGGAAACTACGTGAAAATATGTAGGAAATTACGTGAGAAATGACGTCGTTTCCTATTCTAATCTCCGACGTCGGTCCCACGTAGTGTATTACACACTTTCTTATATAGTTTCTCACGTAGTTTCTTTGTAGTTTTCTACGTCGTTTCATACCTCAAAATTTTCAAAAAAGTTGTTTCGTCTCAAATCTAAACTTACGTAATATTAATCCACGATGTTTGAATTTGTTCTTAATTTATAATAATTCTGGTCTAAATTAATCAGCACAATAATAAATTTAATCCTAACTGGATGACGTCATTGATATAGCTTTAATTAATTTCTGGTTAAAATGGAAAAGTTTGTTTGCACCCATAATCAATATTTTTGGAGTTATTGATTTTGATACACTGTTTATCAAGTATTTCAAACAATTATTATACTGTTTGGGTTTTTCAATATTTTAATTTAAAAACTAACTTTTGTCCTGAAAATTTAGAGGATGAAAGTGTTTTTAATATAAAAAGCAATATTTTTTCGAAGTGGATAATATTTTATTTGAGAAAAAATTTAAGATTGAAATGTTTATGAATATTTAAACTTAATAACTTTTTTACGATATTCTGTATCCGTTTTTAATTAAATTTGTAGTGTCCAAATATTTTTATCTTCATCAGAAATTTCAAATCTTGGAGTAAAAATGAAGGTATCTTTTTCTGTTAACAGGACCGAACTGCCATTTAAAAAAAAGAAAAAATTTATTTTTATCTTAATAATGTCTTCAAGATACCGTAAAATATTTTCTTTTTATCTTTATAGGTTTATCAAACATTAATTACCCTCTAATGGATGCTGTACAGAATTCTAAAAATCTTTTCTGACCTCTAAAAGCATAAAAAATGAATTCAGCAATATTAAGGTCCTATTGTGCTACTTTTTCAAGTTATATTATTTTCTATTGACGTTAATGTGCGTGAAAGAGGACCACAAGTGATTCTATAAATAATGAAAGATTGTGATCGCAGCAGTATCGATGAATCCCAATAATCAATGGGTACTTATGGAAGCAGAACCCTTGAAGGTCGAAGCCATTATCATTCAGCAAACACTGGGAACAGAAACCACTGGCATTCGTCGTGAGAAAAACTCACTGTTAAGCACCTTGAAATAATAAGACCCCACTGACTGCTGTTGTGATTATATGCTTGTATATGCTTAGTATTATGCTTCACCATGCGTGAAGACTAACCCGCAGACCTCGACCAATTGGATATGAAACGTGTCACCACGTTAACGTACGAACTAAATTATTATTCCGTTCTACTCTATCGCGCACGCCTCTTATGATCTCGATTTCCATCTCAAACTATCGGAAATTCAAACATTGTTGATCCATTGCTCAATTGATATTCGGCGCATACAAATTTTGAAATTTTTTTTTAAATTACAAGAGAAAGGTAAGTGCGTTCTCGAAGAAATAGTGTCCTTTACCTCTTTACGTAATTGTTTATCTGTCAACCACTTAAATTGCAGAAACGAATTTTTCAGTCAAATTTAATAGTGAGGGTCTGTAATTAGCGTAGTCTGTAATTTGGCTGAGTTATCATAAGTGAAATTGAGAAACGAATTTGTTTTTTATATTAATAGCTGATGAGATTATACATTATTGATTGAACAAAATAATTGTTATGTTCTCAAAAGCTATGGGTTGTTTTGTTAAAATAACTTAGTAACATTTTACGGATAGAGGGATATATAATTCTTTGGAATAATATCTTTATACATAAAATGTTTGTTCCATAGTGAAGAATAAAAAAATGCGTGTGAAAAAAAAGGATTAGATGCACAATATTTATGATTTGAGATCGTTCACCCAACGATACTTGTGTATTTTTATAGCTCACAGTAGTTAAATCCGTACTAGTCAGACACTTACATAAGAGTTTAAATATTATGGTCATGTTCGTATAGCCTCAAACTTTCTTTATTAAAAATGACTTCTTTTTTGAATAGTTATGACAAATCTCGTAAAAGACTTTTTATCTCTCAAACATAAAAAATGAGCATTTTTAGCCCTGTTTCGAGGGACACAAATGGCGTATTTGGGGCCGGTGCGCAGCATTATTAATGCGCATGTGCAGTGTTACGTACGTCCAGTGCCGCTGGGCAGTCCAGTACTTTTAAACCCGGCGGGCGATAATGTAGAGCACTTAAGTTGCTAGCTTCACACAGATATCGATAAATATCAATATCTGTATCATGGCTGCCTGTCATGCCGAAACCACAATTTCTCTGGAGATGGATTTTGAACTCGAAGAAAGTGAAATTCTACAATGCACTTCACCGTAAATTGTAATTCAATTATATGTACTTCTACTCCTTATGGTCCCTCTCAACAGGCCTAATAAGTGCTCATTTTTTATGCTTTCGAGGCAAAAAGTATTGTATGTTCTAATGAAAACTCATCTGTATGATCAAATAATTAAATATACAATGAGAGGATAATTTATTTTTATCAAACAAACATATCTTTTATGTATGTCCAAAAAATAAATTTGAATAAAAAAAATGCTTATCTAGCAGAATATCAAAGATATATTTCTTTGATTTAAATAAACTTAGTGTACATAACAATAGTCTTGAAGAGACCTTTGATAACGGTTACCTGTAAATATGTAATTAATCGCTTAAAATATCTCATTTTCTAGGTCATGAATAGTTTAAATAAAAAATCGAATGATAGATCCTAACGTAATTCATCCGAGACGATTAAACGGACTAAGGACGACAGGATTCTGCAAAACGAAGCAATCAGATGTTCTCGTGTGGGAATCAGTAATCGTTCATTATCATTATTATTTTTATATAATTAACAAATGCTATTATTTATAGAATCTATTAGATTCATACAGTAATTTTCATTAGTTTGATTTTTTTTTAAATTTCATTTTGAAATTCGAGTTAGATGTTTTTGAGGAAAATATTTTTCTTGAAAGAAAAAAAATATAGAATGTAAAAAGCAGAACGTTATATTTAATTAATAAATTAAATTATAATTATAATTATTAATAAATTTTTAAGAATAAATTTTACAATTTTACTGTATTTTTAAAATTTTTGAGATTTTTAGAAAAGTTTTATTTATTTTGAAGAACATAATCGATAAATATTAATGATAATATCTTTAAAATAATGCAGATAAACTTATCACTTTGTACATGCCGCAGAAAACGATACTTTATCCGGGAAATTAATGTAACGACTTCAAGTTACGCAAACCTAGATTATCGGAGTGTAATGACTCAGGTAAGCGAAAAGAAATATCGAAGAAGCGTGTAATTATGCTTTATGTTCTTTTAATAAAATTAATTCCAATATGAAAATCCCAGCAAAGATGTCAATCAGTAGCATCAAGGATCACATTACGACATACTTAAGCTATATTCATTTTACTCGCTATCATACATAAATTTTAATATTTACGATCCTATTTATTATAAACTGTAATATTGATACCTTAATAAATTACAAATTTCATGGACACTTTATTAGAAATTATTGCTATGGAAAATTAAAGCCACGATTTCAGATAAACTTTTTTTAAGAATATTTTTAATTCTCTTAGTAAAAAGTACTTAAAATTTTGAATAAATGATTTTAGTAGTAATTATTTAAAAAAATTATTATTAGAAAAATTAAAATCTTTTTTCTGATATTTTCACTTGTCTTCACCTTCACCCTCCTCTTCTTCATCAAATTCGCCTTCTTCTTCGGCAGTTGCCTCCTGATATTGTTGATATTCTGATACCAAGTCATTCATATTGCTTTCTGCTTCAGTGAATTCCATTTCATCCATACCTAATTAATTTTATGAAATTATCAATTTTAAACTAAAATATTTTATCAATATTTTTCTTGAAAATGGATTTTTCAACTTAATTTTTTTTATTTTTGATATTAGAAACAAATTACCTTCACCAGTGTACCAATGTAAAAAGGCTTTACGCCTGAACATTGCAGTAAATTGTTCAGACACTCGTTTGAACAATTCTTGGATTGCTGTCGAGTTTCCAATAAAAGTAGCTGACATTTTAAGACCTCTAGGTGGAATATCACATACAGCTGTTTTCACATTACTAGGTATCCATTCAACAAAGTAAGTGCTATTCTTATTTTGGATGTTTAACATTTGTTCATCGACTTCCTTCATCGACATTCTTCCTCGAAATACTGCAGCTACTGTCAAATATTTGCCATGACGAGGATCACAAGCAGCCATCATATTTTTGGCATCGAACATTTGTTGTGTCAATTCTGGAACTGTCAAAGCTCGATATTGTTGAGATCCCCTAAAAGTGCCAATTATACTCAAAATCCAAAATTTTAGATCAAACGCAGAGATTAATACAAATACACTGTTAAAAATATTATTAATTTTAATAGACTTTAATACATGAGTGGTAAATTAAAATTAATAGATTTGTATATTATGAAAAATTAATATACATGCATATTAAATTTAATAATTTTTCAATTAAAATATATTAAAATTAACAAAAATTATTCAAATATATACACATGTGTATTAAAATGCGAATGAAAGTTTGTATTTTTTAAGATGTAAGTATTTTAAGGGGTAACACCACTAGAATTTTAAAAAAATCCGAATTTTTTTTTTGGCTTAAATAATGCTTTGATATCACAAAAACAACACGCAGGCATAACTGACTGAAGATAAAGAAAAATTTCAAGGATTTAAACGTTTGTAAGACTTTGAACGCGTTTTTCTCGGAACGACTTTTTTCAATAGTAGCAAACTGATTGCTTCAAAACGGTTGCATGAATCAAGTTGAATTTTTGCATGTAGCTTCACAATTACATTTTACACGTAACTACGTACGGAATTTTCGATCCGATTTCAACTCTTTTTTATAAACAATTTAATGATGATTTTTTGGTGAAAAATCGAACTTATTCCTTCAAAAGTGCACCATTATCACAATAATTTTTTTTTTAGTGAATTGTACATAGATATAAAACATTTTGATTTTTTGTTCCAGGTCCAATATTTCACGAGAAAACGGTTCGCTACTTTTACCACTTTTTAAAAAAGTCATTGTGGAGATTAACTCTCACGCCGCTATTTTGTATGGAAATAGTAATAAAAAGATTTTTTTCTATAGACAAATATATGCTAAAGAAATCCATTAAAAAATTCTTCTATTCCATTTATTATATTTTAGAAAAAAATTCTTGAAATTAGGCCTTTTTTCGGTCGCTAACTTAATATACGCTACTGCAAAAAATATAAAATATAGTTTAATACAGAAATTTCTAACCGTGTAACTAGACAACTGAAAATAATTCTTAAAGACAAATCTCGTAAGGACAAAAATTTAACGAAAAATAATTGAATTAAGCATTACGAGATAGTTGCTCAAGAAAACGTAACTTCAAAATTGCCAACATACAATAAAAATTATACATTCTAGATAATGAATGATTTATCATAATTAATTTGCTGTAATTGCAGAGAATCTTTAGACCTTTCTTATATTACCTGGACGTTAGGGGGGCGAAGCCTGGGATGAAGAAATGCAAACGTGGAAAGGGCACCATGTTGACAGCCAATTTTCTAAGATCAGCGTTAAGTTGACCCGGAAATCTCAAACAGGTAGTGACTCCACTCAAGGTCGCACTGACAAGATGATTCAAGTCACCATAAGTAGGTGTGGTCAGCTTCAATGTTCTAAAGCAAATGTCATATAAAGCCTCGTTATCAATGCAATAGGACTCATCAGTGTTCTCAACTAATTGATGAACTGATAAGGTGCAATTGTAAGGCTCCACTACTGTATCAGAAACTTTTGGAGAAGGAACTACACTGAAGGTCATCATAATCCTATCTGGATATTCTTCTCGAATTTTGGAAATTAGCAGCGTTCCCATTCCTGCTCCAGTGCCTCCTCCAAGGGAGTGAGTCAACTGGAAACCTTTGGATAAGAATTAATTGTTATTCTGATTTAATTTCAATATTTCTTATTCAGATATAACTTTGATTTGAATAACTATTGATTGGGAAATATGTTTAGACTATGATATCCTGGTACCTTGAAGGCAGTCACAGCTTTCGGCTTCCTTGCGTACAACATCCAGAACCGAATCGACTAATTCGGCACCTTCTGTATAGTGACCCTTTGCCCAATTATTCCCAGCTCCACTTTGGCCAAAAACGAAATTGTCAGGGCGGAATATTTGTCCGAATGGTCCAGACCTCACGGCATCCATCGTTCCAGGTTCGAGGTCTACTAAAACTGCTCTAGGGACGTATTTACCGCCGGTAGCCTCATTATAATAGACGTTTATTCTCTCCAATTGGAGATCAGAGTCCCCGTGATAGGTTCCCGTGGGGTCAATTCCATGTTCATCTGATATTACTTCCCAAAACTATTTTTTAAAACCTCAATTAGACTGGGAGAAAATTAATTACCTTAATTTATTTTTTGTATGGATCAGATACAAATATGAAAATTGATGCATTTTTTTACATAAATAATATTTTTAAATAAATTTTTATTCAAGAATATTAGAGATTATGAAGAAATAAACGGGTTTTTGACAGCAAGAAAATATTTCACCTTTGCTCCAATTTGGTTCCCACATTGGCCAGCTTGTAAATGTACAATCTCACGCATTTTTTCTTTATTTTATAAACTTCGATCCCTGAGAATTTCAGAACCAATTATTCTTAGCTATCACAATTACGGTTTGTTTTCTCCAACTTCCAAAGAAGACAGAAATAAAAGACGTAAAGTTGAATTTCAATAACGATTCGATTGTTTTTTAATTCCCTTAGTTACAAACAAGTGACCTAAAATTTTGTATTTTTAAATTAATTAACATATGTTTATATATTTGAAATATTCTATCTCGGATTTCGAATACTGATTTAAGATAAATACAAAATAGATTAAAAATTAATAATGGAATATCTGTAAAAGTAATTAATCACAACTTATGGACAGAAAAATATAATTTGAATAAAAAATTTGAATAGTTTAAATACAAGATTTTTCCTATCTAGTTAAAAATATTTTATCTTAAATCGAACTGGTTTTCTTGGACAAATAAGCATTTCTATTATTTAAAAACTAGACGAAAAAATTTCATAATGAAAACAAGCTTCCTTTGTTAAAGAAACTAAGTAACGCTAATATTTTAAAATACATTTGCATGTTTAAATATTAACGATCACCTGTTATCTTAAAAGTTGAAAGGAAACCGAGAGTGCAAGAAAATAAAGCGAGAGTACAATGATTTACTATTAGCTAACAAAATGACTATTTTCCAACTATTAGCATGACCGGAAGCTGGTAAAAAAGTAGGTTAAGGTGGGATGCGTGGCCTATAAGTCACATAATTCTCAGTTCGTTTCTTGTAGTTGCATTGCATTATTACGCAGGTACTGATTTGCTTTTTCTTATTCTCAGTGTGTGAAAGCAGAATGAAACAATAGGAACATCTATGACATTTATGAAACCAACAGATAAAGAAAAAAGAGTTCTTTAATGTTATTTTGTTTGCTTCCTCTTTGTCACATAAATAACCCAATACTCATAATATACTTTTTATTTCAATTCTCTGTGACCTTCAATTCATTGAAGACGCATTTTCTGACATTTAGAAATATTCTATTCAATCTTCATTATATAATAGTAACAACAATCTTTACCTTTAACTAAATTTGATAAACGAACCTTTCATATTTTATCTAATATAGAATAAAAAATATATTATCAGGAGCAAACATTTTTTATAATTTAGATAAAAAACTAACAGTCTTTTATAACCCCTATATAATATATAAAAATAATATATTCACTACAGTTCGTAGAACATTTACAACTCAATAAAATAAACTAATAAATAAAACTCAGTTTTGAAATGACAACTAAAAAAAATTATGTAAAATAAATAAAATAGTACTGAAGTAATTATGCAAAAAGTTGAGCAAAATTCTTGATAGCCACATGTTTAAAGTTTTCTCTCTTTGCAAAACCACATACACGTAATTCTTTACAGATTTGAGATATCATTTCAAGTTTCGACTGAATAAACTGGATCAAAAAAGTGAATCACTTTTTACATGTTTCTCAAGTTGCACAATAGAAAGCGAAACACTCAGTGACTTATTTTAGACTTCTCAAAAAATAAAATCATTTATAAAATTTACTTTTTTATGAATAATAATGCAAATTGATTCTCGAGCTATATAGGGAACATTATTTGTCTACATTATTTGTGAGAAAATAATTAACAAAAAAAACTAAGTAATATTGACAATTAAATTAATTTGAAATATTATCAGTCTTAATGGTTTACGAGTTATCACATAATCTATAGAAAATATTCTGTTTTATCGACACTTTGATGCATATTAAAATTCATAATTACGTATATTAAATTTCATATTCTGTATATACAAATTACTTCATATATCTTTATACCAAAGAATTCATTTGAAGATACAGGCACGGTTAGGACATACAAAAATCTATATACATATTTAAAAATATTTTTTAGGTAAAATAGTTGAGTGTTTTAATACGGCAAATCAAAGTTTTTCAATACAGCTTCACACCAAAGAAATCAATTTAAGTACATCTTTTGTTCTGGTCGAATTTTCTGGTCCATTTTCACTTATATATTTAAATACTATAGTTATTCCTAAAAATGTGAAATAAGCGCAACCACTTTTGTATCTTCCAGATTTTAATAAATAATATCGACTCCTTCATTTATATGGACCCTAAAACCAATTGTTTCCAACAACGTACCATTTTATTAAATTGAATACAACAATTTATAACAGTGTATATATTTCATCGATTGTCCCTTGACGAATAAACATACTAAATAGGCATTTATAAATATTCTCATAATTTAATGAATAGTGCCAATTATAAGTGAGCGAATATTTTGTTTTTTTCGCATGGAAGTTGGCCTTTGCCTCAGTGCCAGTGGGTTTCAAAATGGTAATAGCTGCGCCTCTATTTACATCGTTATTACTTATTAGGCAATAGTTAAAACAGCAAAAACAGTCTTCATGCCTACCTAATTATAACATTAATTCGCAACTCATGTGCGAGACACCCGTTTTAATTGACAATAAATTGTAAATGATCCGAGAGAGGCTTGACGCATAAGCGTTGTCTGCATTGGATGCAGTGAGAGTACGCCTATACTTGTTTCTTTATCACAGATACTCTACACTTCTAAATACGTAAAAAGTCATACACACAGGCAGTTTCAGATCGTTCATTAAACGCCTATATATTCACGGTCACAGTTTGTAAAGAGATCGCTCTTACCAAATTATTATTACGCATTTGAAATCTCAATTGCAACAGCACAGATGTCAATAATAATAATTATTGACATCTGGACTGCTGCATTTAAGATCCAGAATACCTATACATTAAGTGTATAGCAATTCATTTTCATTTTTTAGTCTATAGGCTCTTTAAATTTCCGGAATATTGAATTTATTATAAATATTAAAATTAAATATTAAGATATTAAATTCAAATGAATTAGTTAAATATTCAAAAATATTATATAGTCAAATAAAGGCTGAAATTTACTAATTATATACATCTATTATTGGAAGAAAACTGTTTCAAATATTTAAATCGAAAAAATTATTTTTTATACAGTTGAAGTTTTGCGTCAAAAAACGTCAGAATTAATCATAATTTTTACTGTTCATATGTCAATAATAATTAATTTACAGTCTATTTTATGAAAATGAGTTAATAGAGAAAAATACCTACTTATTCCCTTTTTTTAACTTTGACTATTAATTATTCATTTTTTATGACTGGTTGGTAAAAATTATAACTAATCGATTTGGTGTCTGACTTTTCGCCTTTTTATCAGTGAATTTTGAGTAATAATAACTCTCTAAATTTGAATCAGTAAGATGTGACTGATGAAATAGCTGGAAATTCAGGTGCAGATATACCCATATGGGTTCCTTTAAAGGATCCATTACAATCTCTGATTACAATCACGCATGGGAAAATGATAATTGAACCCATAGAGAGATTATACGTGTATAATTTTCTGCGTAGAATCCTTCATGGGTTCCTTTGTATTTTTCGTGCAGTATCTTCTTTTTAAATTCAGAATTAATTTTTTTATACAAAAAAAATATATTTAGTACAATAATTAACGAAAGAAATTTTATAGGATTTTATTTCGGAAATGGAATATGCTTTGCGTGCACTATTATAAATCTTATTAATTTTAATAGACTTTAAAATAAAAATCGCAAATTGAAATTAATAGATTTGTATATTATAAAAAATTAATATACTTTCATATTAAATTTAGTTCAAATTTAAAGAATCTGAAATCTTTCTGCAAAATATATTAAAATTAACAAGCATTATTAAAATATATACACATGTGTATTAAAATTCAAATAAAAGTGTGTATTTTTTAAGATGAAAGTACTTTAAATTTAATATACGTTACTGAAAAAAACTTCCAATACATGTAATGGAAATTTAATACAGAAATTTCTAAAAGTGTATATGATCCTATGCAGGAGACTTTATGTGTTCTTATATAGAATCATACTTCGCTTTTTACATGTTATTGCGAAGGTATTAAGGAATCTAGATCAGAATTGCATGGGTTCCTATAAGATTCCTTAATACCTACCTATATATTATTCGGAGCTTTCATTGTTTAATTTAACAAACTAAATTGCTTGGTTCATTTGATCGATTTGCAAAAAAGTAAATTCATAGTTAAACTAATAAGAAAGCTATTAAAATTAATTAATATTTCTATTTATTTTGATATGTTTTTAGTTACTCTAACTAAATTTTTTTTTAAGTCCGCGCATCTTACCAGTTTTTTTCAGTGTAAATGAATCAAACAAATTTTATATAAACTGACCATAATCTTTTTTTTTAGTTTAACAATTTAAAAAAAAATATTTGTTGTAGTAAATCAAAAAATTGTTGAATTGAAATGAATTATATCGTAGAGTAAAAGAAAGTGAAAGGAACGCGAAGCCGCAGTAGCACCATCGTTGAACATAAAGCTGAACTATAACATTGCTCATCTTTTATCCCTCAATGGTAAGTAAACTGTTTCTAAGATAAATTACTAGATTTCTTTTACATACTACTGTGGGCAAAAACTAAGGTGAATTTTGTTATAAAATTGCCAATGTTTTTTCCAATCGTCGAAACATTTGTTAAATTCGATTTCCGGGAATTGCCTTCAAAGCCTTCTTCGATTTGGCTTGTATCTCTTCAATCGTGTCAAAACGGTGTCCTTGGGGTGGTCTTTTGAGTTTGGGGAATAGCCAGAAGTCATACGGAGCCAAATCAGGCGAATATGGTGGTTGTGGAACGATATGCGTTGAGATTTTGGCAAAATGGTCACGAAGAACGAGTGCAGTGTGAGACGGGGCATTATCGTGATGCAAAAACCACGAGTTGTCTGCCCAAAATATCTTTTGAAACGGTGTTAAGTGATTCTCTTGCAATACCAATAGTGTCAGCAAGGTCTCTAATTGTGAATCGACGATTTTTGTGCACTAATTCTTTGATTTGATTGAAGTGTTGCTCGTCAGTTGATGTTGATGGTCGTCCGGGGCGTTCCAAATCATCAATACGTTCTTTGCCTTCTTTGAAGTCTTTGTACCACTTATAAACACTTTTCTGCCTTTTGCAAAATTCTGAACGTTTCCGCAACTCAAATTTCATTCCGCAAACAAAATTTAATGGCACTTCTTTGCTCAACAAATTCAGACATTGTAAAAATCGAAAAAATCACCTTTAGTCGTTTAGAAAACACAAGCGTAACTATGTAACAAATGATGACATTGACATGAAATTTGGCACAGATGTCAGTAACAGTAGGACCAACATAAAAATAAAAGAATTTGCCCGAATCGGTTAGCCCGCTAAGTTTAAATTAAAAATTTACCTTAGTTTTTGCCCACAGTGGTATACAGAGTGGCCATGAGTGGGTTGCAGAATAGGAGTTATACACTGTAAAAAATTTCTTCGGGAATTTTCCCTAAAAATTCGGAACGCTGATTTCCGCAAGGTATTCAGAATTTTCTCTAACATTTGTTGGAGAAAATTCCCGAAACTCCCTAAATTTTTGGAAATTTACCCAAAATTTTCAGTAAAATTCCCTAAAATATTGGTGAAAATCATTTTTCCAAAGAAACGTGTGGAATAATAATTGTACAGTACAAAAGAGTTTATCGTACAATGCAATTTTCTTAATCGGTAAAATAATTAATAAAATGGTATGTTGTTGGAAAAAATTGGCTTTAGGGTCCAAAAAAGATTAAGTTGATTTAAACAGACGTTTCGGCTCAGATCGGAGCCCTCATCAGTGATATTTATTGAAATCTAAAAAATACAAAAAAAGGGTGGCGCTATTTCCACATTTTTATAGATAACTCTAGCACTTAAACATATAATACAAAAAACTATACAGTATACGAAAGTTTTAACACTATATTCCTATTCTGTAACCCACTTGCAAGCCCACTTGTGGCCACTCTGCATGTATATATCAAACATTAATACGAAAAAAAAATGTATGCATGAAAAAGGCATTTTACAAAACATTAAATATATAATAGCAGACATGTCCTAAAATATGTCATATTATATATTAAATATACTCCTCGTCGGATTTGATTTAATTTCTCCTCTTGGAATAGGAGAATGCACCCAAAAACTAAAGATCATCTCTTTGCTTTCATAAACTAAAATACTTTTAAAATATGAATTTTAATGATTAATGTCAAATTTATTAATTAATCATATTACATATATAATACACACCAGCGACGGAAATTATAGGTTCATCTAGCTATTGTTAAAGTGTCTCAATTTTTATAATAACTAGTAAAAAAAAATTTCCTTATATTAGCATGGCAATTAATCAAATTTTGCAGCTAATAAGCCCAAGTTGGAGGCAAAATGTTGATTTTATGAAAATATATTGCAAAAAACACCAAATTTCGATCTTTTTGAAAAATATTATTGTTTTTATAAATATTCCTAAACCTTGATAAAATATGAAATACATTGGATTTTGAAGAATTTTCATAAGAAGCTATATATTTCTTTAATTTTATCTCATTTTGTATCATGTTTGACCCCAGAGTAGAATTCAGGAAAAATATCTTGATTAGTTAACGAAATACTGTGAGAACTCACTTTCAAACTGAGAATAAAAACTTTTGAACATGTTAATTATTTTCAGAGTTATTAATATTTTTCAAAAAGATCGAAATTTAACGTTTTTGGAATATATTTTAATAAAATTAGTACTTTGCCTTTAATTTGAGATCATTAGCTGAAACAACAGGTGAAACTTTAATTTCTGACGCGAGTATATATGATAATGCGAAATAACTAATGGGAGTTTAAAAAAATGAAATTCCAAGAAAATTAAAATTTTCAATTTAAGATATATTAATTGTAATCCTTCCATAATTTTATTTAATTAAAAAAATAATATGCAATTCTTATTTTGCAATAAATTTAAATATAAAAGTCGTTGGAGTATAATAAACAAAATTGAAACCATGCAAACGAGACACAAGATAATAAATAAAAAGTATTTATGAACAATTGCTACATTTTCACTGCTGGACGCTTTTCTTATTATTTCTGAATAGTTGAATATTTTTTACCGAAGTTTTCTCAAAATTTGCAATTATTAAAAGCTCCTCCAAAACTGCTGAACTATTTATTTATTTTTTATGTAACAATTTTTTCCATTCAACTGGATGGAAGGCAATATGCTCTAGATAATACAAATTTGAGACAATTAATGGATAGATTGGAAAAATAGGAAAGGTTACACAGGTTTAGTACGAAATAAAAATTCGGATAAATTCACTTGTATTTGACATAAATATGAATTTATTTTTTTGATTCAATGTTATATTCATTTTCTCAGCTATTTATTTCTGCGAATTTACAAAGAGAATAAATAGCACGCATTATCGAAGATCAGAATCAGTCTCCATGTTTGTTGTAATTGCAAAAGGTCTCACAAATATAATGTTCATAGGAAGGTGGGACTAAGTAGATGATCATAAGGGCCATAACTGATTGGTAATGCATTGTAATATGCTGAATATGCCGCTGGAGCAACAACAGGAATATCATATGCGTGATTGATAGTATGAGCGTTATAACTTTGAGCTACAGTACTGATTGCGAGCGGTAGTGCAGGTTTGCCATGACAGGTAGCCATCAAAGCACCAACAAGAACCTATAAAATAAATTTTAACAATAATTAAACTTAAGATGCTTTAAAAAACTGTAAATTAAAATTGAACCAAAATACAAATCATCGTTTAATATTTTATTTAATAACAGAATAATTATTAATTGATATATTTGTGTGCACGTGTGTATAGACAAATTAATTGATAATAATTCTACTATTGAACAGAAATTGTGAGATTAACATTTATTTTTAAAAATCCATATTCTATAAGCAACGTGTTATAGCATTTTTAATAATCAAATTTAGATTTTTTCAATGATCTCTTTAAATCAGAGTCACTGGAAATTGGACTGGATCGAATTCAGTGACCTATTTATGACTATGCAATCAGTCATTTGTTACTGAAAATCAGTGAAAAGGACTGATTATATATGGCCAAGGTAGAACACTTCCAAAATTTTTAGTTTCAAAAATATGATTTTTTTCCTCAAAAAATTACGAACAGTACTTTTTTAAAGAGGTATATATTATATTTTTAATCTATATTTTAACACTTGTATATGCACAAAAACTTTTAACTAACTTTTTACTAACTAACTATTTTTTTAAGTACTTACGAAGAACTTGATCATCATTTTGGATGAGTTGGGATGGTTGAGGGTTTCGCTATTGGAACTGTGATGCTCCAACAAACATCATCAGGTTTTTATAGAGGGCCTTTGTTAACAAGTTACCACCTCCAGTTTATTGAATACGTGATTGAAAAACTACGTTTGATTGGCTCTGTTCGCTGATATATACATTGGGTGGTTGTCTTCGAAAAAGCGAAGAATGTTAATGTGTTAATTCAACGAAATCAAACGAAGTGTGATCCGAATTTTTAAAGTGGATCTAAGAGAAAAACATTTTGAGAAAAATATGAATTCATTTTATTTATACCGATGTATTGTAGAATTTATTATTAAATAATTTTGGCATCTATCTTTAGGGAATTTTTGATACGATAATAGAAAATTCATTTCACGCAATGTATAGCTTAACGTCAGGAAAGCAAAGTTTCTCTTTCACAAACGAATAATGTGACGTTAGGAAATATTCGGTGAACAATGTCGCCTTGTATTATACATATGACTGAATTGTAAATTGCTTTCAAACCAAAATATTGATTTCAAATTTTTAATTTTATATTAAACATAATTATAATTTAATGGCAATAAATTATTTTCTACCGCTTGATTTGTATCATGCGATGCATAATTTCATGTAATTGATCAATTAATACGGTATAATGCAGTCCTTAAAATTTGTGCAACACTCAATAAATCTGTAAATACATTAAAAATTACATAACTACTGTGACCACTGTGCGTACAAATGATGATTGAGACATAATCGGTAATCAAAGTGATAGCTCTTTCGACGAACGTGATCAAAATTTTTATATCAAACGACTATTCGGTCGTTTGCAGTCAACCGTCGTCTAATGTATATCTGTCACAAAAAGAAAGTCATCAATGTAAAGTGTAATATTATGTTAATAAATCCAAAATTTGTATGATAAAAATTAGCACACAATTCATTAAAATTGTTTTTATACTTCTACAGTAAAAGTATTAAGGGGGTATTCTAGTCTAGAAAGTTGAAAAAATTGAAAATTTTTTTTTTTCATATTTCGATAGTTTAGATATTCAAGAATATCTCCTTCAAAGGATTTGATGAAATGTAAGTTATATGTATTGTTTTATCAGTTAGACCGCCTGAAACTAACATAAAAACTTTAAACGCTTTTTTCTCTAAACTACTTTTTTCGAAATGTTTGTCACAAAATCTCAAATTCTAACCGACCGATTTATTTGAAATTTGGCACAAATTTGCATTATATATATTTCTTTGGTACGAACCAACAAAAAATAAAAATTTTCAATTTCTTCTTCTAGACTAGAATACCCCCTTAATCATCGAGTCGGGAGTATTTTTCAAGTAAACTGGTACGATTCGACAACCGGTGTCTTTTCCAAAACACGTGACTGGAGTTTTATTCAGTTAGGGTTTCGTAACTTTAAGATACACGGAGAAACTTTTTATATCCATTTTTACTATAGTGTTTTTCAATTTAGGGAAAAACGTATCACTTTGAGAATTTTTGTTAGTAAAAATACTAAACTTTATAATAATGATATGAAACTTTAGTATGAACTATAGTAAAATTTGCTATGAACTATACTGAAGTTTCATATCATTATTATAAAGTTTAGTGTTTTTACTAACAAAAATTCTCAAAGTGATACGTTTTTCCCTAAATTGAAAAATACTATAGTAAAAATTGATATAAAAAGTTTCTCCGTGTAGGATTTTAGAAAATTCAATTACTTTTTAGTAAATTTAAGGAACAATTTCTTAATTTTCAATTACAAAGTGTTGAATATTCTGATACTTTTATCTAGAAATTCTGAAACTTGTAACGGGAATAATTTTACGTTTTGGATAACTGAAGTTTTATGCAGTTACATGTAACTAAAAATTTTGTTACAGTTTCGTAATTTTATGATCAATTTTATATGAATTCTGTTATAGTTTGGTAGATTTAGGATACATTTTATGAAAATTCAGTTTAGTTTCATAATATTAGGAAATATTTCAGAAAATTCAGTACATTTTTCGCAATTTTAAGATTCGTTTACTCAAAAACATCATGAAAGTTACAAATTGTAAGTTAACTAAAAATTTTGTAAATTTTTGAATATTTCTAACAGTGTTTACTTTATTAAGTCAATTTGCACATTTAGAAAAAAATTCCTTTGAATAAACAAAATTTTTAGTGGTTTATCCATCGTATTTTATTGTTACGTGGATCGAAGAAATTTTATTTATTGAGTCAAAAGTATTCTTTTGTTAATGAAGTTCTAATAATCATAAATAAAATGTTTAATCAGTTAATTATCACTGATTCACTGTTTAATCAGTTAATTATCACTGATTGGAACAGTGGAAAAAATATTCTTACTGTTAAATCAGTTAATTTTCACTGAAGCAATCAGTGGAATTTTACTGATTTACAGTAACCTCTTTTTAGCTATTTGAATCAGTCAAATTTCACTCATAATCAGTAGATTTTGACTGATTCATATTTAGAGAGTGAATCAATTAGAATTTTTAATAATTTCAATCAGTGACTGATTTCTTGTTTTTCAAGCAATCAAAAGTGAATAATTTTCAATTAACAATAATTAATCATCTGTCAAAAATGACTGATTGAAAAGTAATAAGTCACTCACTGATTGAAATCATTAAAAATTCTAACTGATTCAAATATAGAGAGTCATCAATTTTAAACTTGAATTATTCTAACCTCAAAACTGCTAATCTCAGATAGCACAACTTTAACTCGAGTAAAATAAATAATTGCCTATCTTTAGAATGATTACATAAATTCTGTACAATACTGTAGTGTAGTCCTTATTAATATATAAAACCATAAGAGTCCGGAGCACATCACCACACCAATGCGTCCTCCATGAAGACGCATATGTGCCGCACGCGTGCAAGTCGCACAAGTGTGACTCAAATGCAAACACGTAGTGGAATTAGAATAATCATTACAGTCTTTAAAATACAAGAACTACAACTTTATAAAGGTAAATTGACGTTGGCTTCTATATAAATAATAGCTAGGAAGAAAATGTTTCTTCGTGCAGAGTTTAACTTATCACATTATTCTACAACAAATTGCATTTTCATGGAAGAATATAAATGCTTCAATTAAAAATAAAGCATCCCGACTGACTTATGATGATAGTATACACATATATAGCTATATCAATTTACGTAAAAGTATGTAAGTTGAGCTGTAGAATTCGAACCAGTTCGAATCCATCTTCTAAAGACGTAGGTACAGAAATGAGGTTTACAACCTTGAAATACGTCCTGTTTCTGACCAAACAAGACTAAAAAGACTTAAACTACATCTAATATTTCTCGAGTACATGTTTTCTGTGACTATTTACATGTTGATGCATAGGTGCTGGAAAGGAAAATAGTAATAGCATTAGAATCTTGTGTTCACGACCTACCATTGATGAATCGTTATATTTCAAAAGTTTTTAAACCTCCAATCCAGGAAAATGATAGACGAGTTCCTATGAAAACAAAACATTCATTTGCATACCTACATGTAGTTGAAAACAAAGTGGGGTGCCTTTTTTGTAAATTGATTATCTTCAACGCTAGTGGGATTTAAGATTTCATTAAAGAGGGATTTATACCCCATATAACTTGTTTTGATCAAATTAATTTACAAGAGACTCGAGACGGTTTTTAACTTACGCGAAGAAGAAAAATTCATTTATTAGTTTGTCTAAACCATTTATCTAGCAGAAATCCGTTGACTTGAAGAAATGCTTTTAAAAAATAACGAAATTTTGGTTGAATCAACCAAAATTATTTGTTTTGTTTGAACCCATTATTTGGTTAATAGTATATTGTTGATTTTCGGAAATTTTTTAAGCGAATCAACTAGGGAAAAAAAGTTTATTTTGCGAGTGTAAAAGTTTGATGTCCGAGCAAAGCCAGGGCAACAATCACACGAGTAAAATTTAGATAGCATCAATCAAAAAATTTGTCTATTTGGTGAAGCAACTTATTTTGTTAATTTAACCTTCAAATATTAAATGTCTAGAGCTTTATTTGGAAAAAAGCGGCGTCATGAGATGGGAAGTAAAAAGAAAAATTGTCCTTTATCAAGAGATTTTTATTCTTTGAGATTCTCATATTTACATTTTTTAACCAGGTGGAGCAAAAAGAAAAAAAAACAATAGAAAAAGTGGCAAGTGAGTCCATAATACAATAACGAAGCATAAAAAAATCTTTAGCCGAAAATAGTAGAAGCAAAGGCTGGATGTACAAAAGGTGCAGCCAGGTTTCCAAGATAAGTTGGTTGTATGAATCCAGGTCCAGCAATGAATGGCGCAGATACAGCTGCAGGTGCAGGGTAAGCAGCTAAGACTGGTGCAGATGCAGGTGCAACGATTGGAGCAGCTGGGGCAGCCACAACAGGTGCAGCTGCTAATATTGGTGCAGCCAAAGCTTTGGTGTTGATATCTATTCTAGAAGCGTGAGGTGGCACGTTGTATGGCACTCCTTTCGTGTAGGAAATTGCTGCAGGTGCTGCGATAACTGGTGCAGCTGCAACTGGAGCTGGAATTACCCCTGCAGAGCAACTGCTCAGAACAGCAACCATAACTCCGAAGATCATCTAGAAATATTATTTTATAAATTATCTTAATCATAATAAACATTTAGTTTCATATATTCTTCAACAATTTAAATATCAAATATTAATTTTGAATTCTGTAATTGAGCAATTGAATATCATAATTAACTAATTAATAATCTACAGCTTGATTTCATTGTTCAATGTTCTTTTGAAATATAGTAATATAAATTTTACAAATAACTTCTTTTTTGTTAGTATTGATAGCGGAATGATGAAAAATTCGAAATTTTGTATTGATATTATTGAAATAGTAAAGAGTCCTTAGAAGTCGGTGAGCTATAATAAAACGTACCATGATTATAGCCATTTCTAGTGATTCTTACGTGAAGACGAATTGTAGACTGCACCAAGAATGTACTGTCAAGATTGGTTTTTATAGCAACTTGCGTATGATCCAATACACTTTCTTCGGAAACGTGACACACATAAACGAGTACGAGTAGAATTTCATAAGAAAAGAAGAATAGAATATTTGCGTCTCGTGACTCTGTTGTCTCGATCTAGAACTATGCAATCGATTTGTCAAACGGAGAAAAACATTTGCCAAAATTACAAAAATATTTAAAAACGCAAGATAAATTCTAAAGCTACGTACTTTTTTCTGATAATTCACATTTATTAGGATTTCTATTGTAGAATACGCTAAATTACTGGTGAAAATTCCCATCTAGATGATAAATTAAATTGAATTATTAGAAGATTTTATATTGATGTAAATGTGAATTTCATTTTCTCAGTTACTAAATTTGTTTTAGATTTCAAATGAAAAAGAAATTCAATTTACTTAAGGCTCTATCGGCCTTAAGGAATACATTTTCATCATGATACTCCCGCTTTACCCTCGATTTTTTTACTTTTTATTTATTAGTGCTACATTTGGAATAAAAAAAATTATATCATTAAAATAATTTATTTTCTATCAAATATCTCAAAAAGAAAACAAAACGTAAACTTTATTTAAGCAAACGATTTTGCGTTTTAACGTTAATTTTGTATCTCACATATTTTTTTTTTAAAATGGAATTCTTGATTTTCAATAGTGTTTTTAAAATTAAAGAATAAAATATACATCTTGTCAAAAAATGTCCTGCCGAGAATTTATAGTCCTTATTTAATCAAATAATTTCCCGTCTGGTTTTTTTCGAAACTCATATATTTGGCTTAAAAAATGGAATTTTTGAATTTTAATAATATTTTATCAAATAGAAATGAAAAATATACATTTTATCAGAAACTGTAACTATATTAATTTAATTTTTGTTTAATTGTAAAATGGTATGAAGATAATTGGTAGGGATTCACAAGCACTATCAGAAACTAGTATTGGAATTTTGGATTTTTTCAAAAACACAAAAAATACTCCTATTTTAACAATTATGGTCGGATATGATTGGTTAACGAACTTGAACTCACTTTTTCGATTCCGATAAAGTATGCCAAAGCTCAGTTCAATCTGATAATTTTATCGAGAGTTATACAACCTCCCGCGTATAAATTTTGATAGGGGTATAGTGGGGCCCCGACGAGTTTGCCCCATCTCCAGTAAAAAATCTGTTTTCAAGCTAGGAAATTTTTTTCTGAATAAATTTACAGTACTTTTTCGTATATTTTTTATTTTTTTTTAAACTTTCCAAAAATGTTATTTTTTTATTCCCTATATTTTTCTGAGTATGTGTGTAAATTTTCAGGGCAATCTGATTTTTATTTCATGGAAAAATAAATAAAATTAAAAGTTACTACGGTTTACGAATAAAAATATATATACACAATATATATATATTGCCTTTTAAATTTTTACCACTTATTCTTTGTTATATTATCAATATTTTTGGGAATAGAAAACACTCTAGATAAAATAATAACTACAAAGAAATTTTTTTTATATTTTGAGATATTTTTATTAATTTTTTAATTTAATTTTATTTGTCATTCTTTTTTAGTCATGTTACCTTATTTTTACATATACAAAAAGTTGCTACATATTGTAAGGGAAAAAATAAAAAAAGAATCATGACAATTAATTAAAAAACAAAAAAGTTATTCAAAGTTAAGAAATATTAAAAAAATGCCCGAAAAACTCAATATTTAGTTTAAAAATGCATAAAGATGCTAGAATTTAAAAAAAAATTCAAAACCTTTTTCAATAAAGGTATTAAACAGAAAAAAAATTATATTGTAGTTCTAAACTCAAAAAGTAAAAATATTAAAGGTGGCGGATACCCTTAGGTAGAAAGATAAGATAAGAAAAAAGATGAAGAAGAAAAGAAGAGGTAATATCAATATAATTTTTCAGACTATTCAACAATAATGTTAGTAAAAATTATGGCGCGTATTTCGAATTATTAATTAAGGGGTTTAGAACAAAAGTGATGTAAGTCAGAAAATCCAATAAATTATCATTTATTTTTTGCAAATTTTTCACCAATTGGTTAAAATAAATATTTATTATAATAGAGTCTACTTAATATCAATTATATACTATATAAATCTGAATAAGTAAAATTTCACTGAAAATGAATTATCGCTTATTTATCATTGACTCATAAGTTATTAATGAGCATAATTTTTTTACTGAACATGAAGCAATCAATTATTTTTTATATTTTTACTATAAAAATACAATAAATGTAACAAATGTATAAATGAGCTGAGATAATGTTTTTATTATTTTATTTATCATACGTAATGCTACAGTAAAAGATTACGGTAAAATAATTTTGGAAAATGCATATCCTGGTTTACAAAATTTATTTGTTTTCACTTACGTACATAAGTGATGTGAAATTAAAGTAGTACGTGATGGGGCACAAGAGTGTCTGAAATATTAGTACCAGTCAGTCAGTGTCGTAATTAAATTCATCGTGGACGTTGCACAGCAAATGCATAAAAATGCAGCAACAGTAAGCAGGAAGCGACAAGTCCTGAAATTTAAGGGACCATGTTTAAAATTTTTTTATAGATTCTGTAAATTATTTCTTGTCTAATATAAATTCATTTGATGAACAAATTTTAAAAAATTAATTACGAAATTTATTGTGATTGCTAATTAAATGAAAAAATCGGAAAATTTTTCAATAAAACATAACGAAAAGTAAATAAAATTTGAACAGATTACGGCAAAAAATATTAATAAAAAACATTTATGAAATAAAGGGAAAATAAAAAATGAACATTCAAATCTTTCTCTTCATTTTCTTTTTGTTCCTCTAATATTTTTTTACTGTTGTGAATTTTTTGAGATTAAACAAAATTTCTAATTTATTCAATTTTTCAAAGTAAAAATCGAGAGAATAAAGTTAACTTTATATTAATATTGGATCTAATATTATAATCTACTCTAAATTTATTTAATATATTTATTTGCAATTCAAAAGTTGAATATGAATTTCAAATTCTGAATTGCTTGGCCTAAAAATTCTTTAAAGTTTTTCAGGTGACAAATTTAGATCAAATCGAATTTTACCTCGAAAAATATAATAAAATAATTTAGATGTTTGGAAGAAATAGATTCAAATAACAAATTATTAAAATTTACCTTCAAATTTTGAATTATCTCTCAAAATCTAACATTCCAAATCACATTTCAAGGATGAAATAAAGAATCATATTATATTCAAGATATTTTATTTAAACTTCCTTTCATTCATTACATTTTTTCTAGCTGAAATATATCCTGGGATGTAGAAAATTCATTTTTCATCAAATCTACCTGATAACATCATTTTTTTCTTATTCTGCGATACAATGTTTATTTACAAGAAAAAAAAATGGTATAGCTTAGTGCGAACAAGAGCTTCATCTCCTAAAGAAATATGGGGAAATTGGCGCTGCGACTGCAGGTGCACTGTACGGGAAAGGTGCGGCAATATAGGGAGACGAGTAGGCCAATGGTGCAGGAGCAACTGCCGGTGCCGCATAAGCTGCTGGAGCTGCAAAAGCTGCAGGTACAGCCAAAGGAGCTGTCCAACTATTATAGTTCCTAGCAATCACTTGACTGCTTCGTGCTGTTACAATTGGTGCAGCTACGGGTGCAGCTAAAGGCGCAGCAACAAGTGGAGCTGCAGGAATGATACTTGCAGATGCAGTAGCAACGAGGGCAAAGATTGCCTGAAAAAAATATTGTTATTACAAAAATGTGCCTGTCACTTAAATTTTAATATTTTCTAAAAAGATATCAATATTATCTATTTATTTCAAATCTATTAATATTATTTTAATATTACTTTTTTGATAGTTTTCTTAGAATGGAATTTGCAGAAATTGATAGAAACAAAGGTACTTACTATGAAGGCGATCATGTTGATTATTGATTTTTTACTGTCACTTATTGGACGTTTGTAAACGAATGATGATCAAGGCCCGAGGCGTGGGTTTTTATATTGTGACAGTGACCATTTTACTTCGTGCACGGACCGTTAAAATTGTGAAATGTTCACAGAATTGAACTTCTGGACGCGATACATTTGCAATAATTGTTGCGAAACCCTTTCGATTTGGAGGGAATTGCAATTGATTACCCGGCATACATTTTAATACTATTTTAACACAATTGAGGTGATTCTAATTAATTATTAAATGCTTTTTATAAATGCATCATTGTTAGATAATATTTGTGGGAATTCTTGGTTACAGATTCTTATAAATATTTACTACAATTGTATTTCAATTTTAATTAACTTCTGATCAAAAACGAAATATATTTGGTAATATTTCCACGTGAAGAAATTTAAGATTTTCAAGGGAGATTTATATAACAAAAACACCATTTGATGTGGTTGCGACAATGAACTTGATTCAAGTAAGTCGGTCAAGCACTTCTTGTGTAACAATTACTATGCTACGAATAACTGTAGAGTGCTTAGGAATTTCTAATCTCTTTGGTCATTTCACTCTTTCACTTTCATTTCACGTTAGGTAGAATGATGCGTTTATACAGTCAGCTCTTCTTCTAAAGCATGAATTCAAGAACTGAAAATAAAATTGATATAAATAATACACATCTTAAATTAATGCCACGATGATAATTTATGAAAAATATAGAAATTACCAAATTTATATACGAATTTTTCAAATGCGTAATAAAACAAGTTGTCAAACTTCTTTGATTCAGTTTTAGGTAATAGTGTCCTTGAGTGACCCAAGTGCGTATATCTATTTAATTTTCGTTGAAATCTGGTTTGATTCAATGACATAACATCCTGGATACATAATCATCTATCAATTATGTGTAAGATAGTGACTTTATGAGTATAATTAATTAATTAAATGAAAATTAATTTTCATTATTTTAGTCTATCTTTAGAATGATTACAACATCATTTTTAAAAACTGGTTAAAATTTGTTCATGTGGTTCATATGTATAATTGAATATTACAAAAAAATGACCGTTTTTTAAATGACAAATTGACATTTCCTGACGAATTGAAAATATCCTAGTTAATTGTATGACAAAACATGTACTGAGTATACCTATCAAATTTCAAGTTGATTAATCAATTTTTTCGCGAGTTGTGACAGCAGCAAATTTCAAAAACGTCATCTCGAGAAAAATACATTTAAAGTCGTAACTACTGATTTTTTTAGCATAAAAGAAAATTTATCATACTCGCAGCTATTCTGCTATTTCAAGTCCGTACTTTTTACAAAGATGCTGCAGCAAAAATGCGAATTTTCCAAACCATCAGACTAGGTAAGCCCCTTAATTCATAAATTTTGCACACTTTGCTGTTATTTTTATTATATAAACTGCCGTGCAAAAATATTCAAGCACCGATTTTTTATATCAATGCTATTAAAGCTCATAATTTTAATAATAGATCAAATAAGTTACATTTCTAGGAATCACGTTAAAGTTAATGAACTTTTGCATTTAGTGATCTAAAAACGAAGTGCTTTGTGCAGAATTAACAAAGATATTGCAAAAAAAGTCCAAATTTCATAGTTTTCACAATTTTTTAAGTAAGACCTAAAGTAATGAACTTTTTAAAATGTGTCTTCATCTATCAGAAAGGTAGATCTATGAAAAGTATCCGATGTATAAGAAAGAAACTGTAATAATTTTTACCTCGATGCTGTGAAAGTTGAAATTTATGGAAACAAAGTTACAAAAATTCAAAGTATTCTCATACCTAAAAAGCGGATCTTACAAATTGTAAAAATTATTTATTAGAAACAAAATAGAAAATATGTAAGTTAGAAATATATTGAAAGTATTTTTATATTTGTTTTATGAATGGTAAAAATGGTAAAAACTATGAAACTTGGACTTTTTTGCAATATTTTTGTTAATACTGCACAAAAACAATTCGTTTTTAGATTACTGAATGCAAACTTTTATTACCTTGGTGCCCGGATACTTTTGCACGTCAGTGTATAAATTCAAAACATTATATTTAATCTATATCTCTCATGTAATTAAAATTTTGGTGAAAATATCCATTTAAATTGGCGAATTCAATCGGTCCAAATCTGAGTATTAGATGAATAACGCCAGTACATTGAATATTCTGGATCTCAGCAATTGCCTCAAAAGGAAAGTTGAACTATCTCACATTGCTGGCTATGCGTGGTACTTTGGTAGCACTATCAAATCCTGGCCAGACAAAGAAGCGTTGTAAGGAGGGTACAGGTTAATAATAAAAAAGCTGTTGATGACCCTGAAAAGGTTGCTTCTACTGACTATAAATAGTTTACATCCGACCGTGCACCGCATAGTCAGCTTGTCTCTTGCACAGAAACAATCTCTAAACCCCAATTCAATATGTTCAAATTGGTGAGTTTCCAATTTATTGGAAATTGTAGAAAATCTATTTCAAAATCCACAATATAGGATTTGTGGCAATAGTGAATTAAAATTCGGTTTTATTTTATTCCATTATTAATAATAATAATTTAACCAGTTCGAGTTTTTTATTATTCTACGACTTTGCTGCTAGTGTTTTTCTTATTAGTTAAAATTCACAATTTTAGATGTATTTTAAAGTTTTATCAAATTTATTTTAAATTCCTTATCCAGTAAATTTAGGAGACACCCACTTGGGAGTGTCCAAGGATGAAATTGAAATTCAGTTACAAGTTAATTAATTGTATTATTTTAAAAGTATTCAAATTAGTTTCATTTTACTGAGCTGTGATTTTTTAAATATTAAAACTATCGCCAATTCTTTTTTGAGAATAATGTTTTTAACTTATATGTGATAAAATTAATCACACTCATGCATTAAAATATTGTAAAGTGTCATTGTTTTGAACTAGAACCAATGGAATATTTTTTTACTAAAATCAATTTATTATTTTCTTTGTTATAGTTTGTCTTCGTGGCCTTTTTGGCAGTAGCTTTCGCAGCTCCAGCACCAGCACCAGCTCCTGCTCCAGGAATTGCTCTTGCTGCTGTGCCAGCCATCCAAACGTATGCTGCTCATGTTCCACTAGCAACCAGTTCTCAATCAATCTACCAGAATCATAATTCATTGAAATTAGGATATACCTATGGAGGAATCGTCCCTGCATATGCGGCGGCTGCACCAATATCATACTATACTCTCTGAATAAATGAAAGCTCTAAAACATTGTCGACGAAAACATAATTTATTTCAGGATGATCAAAATACCATTCAATAAAATTCAACAACATTTACATCGATCAGATTCATTTACATGTGATTTTTTCTAATAAAATTTTAATTTATCAGAATAAATAATCTTTTTATTAATAAAACAGAAACCCTTTCCCTAGATATTTATAATATTGAATTATAATAATTCTTCAGTTGTAATGATTTAGAGTAAAATTTTCTGAGATTTAGCTAATTTTAATACTTTGAAATTTTTAAAAAGTTTTCGAAGTTTAAATAGATGTTGCAGTTGGAAACTTTTGAGGCTTAGAAATATTAGATAGTTTTACACTAAATTCAAGTAAGACATTTATATATAGACATGTATAAGATATATATATGTATTAGATTTAAAATATACGAAAACGAAAATAAATGTTGAGACTAATTTAAAAAATCCTAACTTTTGGCAATATATATGTATAAATTTGGAAAATTGTAGACGCCTATTTACTGGAAATATTGGCTTTATTTTAATTTTTTCATTTCAACCAAACAACTTTTTGCACAAATGAAAACTTTTTATTGGAAGTTTGGAGAATATTTCCAATTTAAAAATATTGCTCTAAACAAACTGTAGAGCATTTTATGTAAATAATTTTATAGAGCTCAAATTTGTAAAAAGAAAATTACTTTGAAAAATAAAACGCTGAATACCTATGAATTTTTCAAAATATGAATTGAAAGGAATAATAGCTTTAAACATTCTGTCTTCTGGGCATAGACAGATTTTCTATTCAAGTCAAAAATCCATTTAAAAAGTTTTTCTTCTGGATTAATAATAACCTGTTAACCGGGTATGACGAAATTTTTCGTTGTAACAGAAAAACACCTCAAATGGGCTTGACGGATTTTTTCGTCATGGAAATTATTTCAAGTTGTTTAATTAATTTTTTGTACATTAAAAATATTCCACTTATATATTTTTTAAATACTAAATATCATAAAATATTTTGTCAAAATGAATATCATCAATAAGTGATAAACGATTTTCTTTTATTACTTTAGGTGTGATAATTAATAGTACTTTTCACTGCGAAGAAAAAAGTCCAAATTACGAAACGAGTTGTACTAAAGTTAATTCCCCGGTTAACAGGTTAAGTAGTGCTGCCAGGTTCAGAAGTTAAAATATTAGCAAGAAATTAGAAAATTTCTCCAAATCCATTAAAAGTGCGTTGCAGTCGCAAAAAATACTCAGTTATTATAGAAATATCAAATTGATTTTAGGAAAGTTAATATTTTAGATATAAGCCCTTATTCTCTCCACCCTTTAAGTTTTGAGCGTATGTATCAAATAATGTATCATTCTTCTCAAAAGCTGAATTATTTTTATACAGGCAGCTCTATGAAAGTCCATTAGAAAGAGCATCTCAGATCTATAAAATTTTACAAAAATTTTCTACATTTTATCTTATTCCCTATTTCTTTGAAACAACTTACATACAAGATTTATTTTTTCGTTTTAATGATAATCATAATCTTTCGAAATATCGGTTTGATTTTTTATATTATTATAATAATTTGGATTGTCTTCTCATCTAAAATTCTGGTTTTTCAGTTTTATGTGGATAAATCTTTCATAGGAATATGTTTTATTCTAAGACTGATATCATACTGATTTTCTCTGACTCATATTAAAGGTAAATTTACATAAAATGTGAAAAAAGTGCAAAAAAAATATATATTTGTTTTCCCCTAAATTCTCAAAAAGTCTAAACTTACAACAGAAAAGGTGTAAAAAATGAAAAATTCTGATACTCAAAAAAAGGATTTCAAAAATACATAAAAGTGATAACTCATAGGAATTAGTTAACATTTTTTGAATAATTGAATACAATTATTTTCAGTATTTTTTAATAAATAATTTTGCAAGTTTGAATTTTTACACCTTCTTTGTTCTAAGTTTAGATTTAGAAATAGAATTAGTATAATTTTTTGGCACGTTTTTTAATTCTACGTAAATTTATCTTTAAAATGAGTCCAAGAATATCCAGAAACATTAGTTATTCCGGGAATTATTGATAATTCAAGAAAAGTTTATAATTTTGACTTGCTTTATAATATCTTCCTCAAAAATTGACAAAAACACATTTGTAGGGAAAAATCTCAATATGTGAATTTCAATATCAGGAGACTTTATGCAACTAACAAAAACAAAATAGGTATAATAATTTGGAACCCACCGAAATATATAGAACATAACGTATTATAGAACTTAAAACAAAAATAAAACTTTTATCAACTTTGTTAGTGGAAAATTTTAAGTTTCTTGCGTCTCATTTAAAAATATTTCACTAACAAAGATACATATAATCCGATATGCAAATTAATACTTTATGTATTTTTTCTATAATTTTATATCTTAATACAAATTCATTCCAAGTCCAATGTTCTCCTCTTCTAAAATGTTTATAGCCCCTATCGTTTAATTATAATCAAACCGGACTTCGAATCTGGAAACCAATGAAAGCTATAGAACCACACCCGATGGGAGTGACCTTGAACATCACTTTACATTTTTCCCTAGTTGATACTCGTGCGGTCAATCCTTTCTTCTAGAACCAAGTTCTACCCTTCCCCTGGACAAAAAGCATGAGACGTGGAAGGGATAAATAAAAAACCATCATCCAACGCAAGATCTGGATTGAGTATATAAGGGACTGTTTCTAGATAGTTGAGCATATTCTACTGTTCCAAGCACCAGTAACTCAACTAAATCAACATGTTTAAATTGGTCAGTACTAAATAAAGTTGTCTTAAAGTATCATCTCATCATTTAATTATATCTAATTTATTTTAAAAGAAAAGTGCCTCGATCAAATTTAAATTTGGTAAAAAACAGTTTGCTTTCTGATTACAACTCTCCCAGTGATATTCTCTCTTATGTTTATTTATTTCTGTAAAATTGTCACTATGAACCTGTAAGTAACTAAAAATTTATCACCATTTAATAATAAAGTCTAATATCAATAATATTAGGTACTAGGAAAATGAAATATATTCAAAATAATATTTGAAGAACGAAACAATTACAACTTTATAGAAATCACTATAGTGCTCAGTAATTTTGTTTGATTAGCTGAAGAGTGGACTGTTATAGAATGGGCATTTATCGAGTGTTCATTTATCGAGTGTGCGGTGTAGATAGAATACTTTATTAATTAAAAATACTTTTTGTTCCTTTAGTTCTTTATTGCCGCCATTTTGGCTTTTGCTGCTGCTTCACCTGCACCAGCTCCAGCTCCAGCCCCAGCACCTAAGCCTGCTCCAGGAGTTCTAGCAGCGCAGCCCCTCTTCTACAGTGGATATGCACCATATAACAGTTACGTTGGCGTGGGCTCGGTTCCTTATCCTTATCAACCAGTGATCACCTCTTATGCTGCCGTCCCGTCTTACTACAAACCAGCAGCTTACGTTGCTTTGTAAACTTCAACGACTTTCAAATGCATCACTCATCACGATTCGTCGCACCAATTTTCCAAATTTAATACCTACTCATCATTTTCCCTCAAAAACCCTCCCCCCCCCACTCTTCATCACAATCCATACGAATTTGTAGAGAATTTTAAAACTGATCAACAATAAAATTGCTTACAAGCTCATTTACTTTGTCTTACATTTTTTCTCTTGATTCCAGAATCTTTAAATATTTTATTTATAGGTATCGACAATTTTCTATTTCAAATATGTTCAAAAATAAGTTTACCGTTTTCCATCCAACTAATTTTCTGATGTTGGTTTCAGAATTAATATTAATCATTATAATAGATAAAAGATAAAGATAAAGATAAAATAGATAAAGATATTTCATATTCACATATTAGTGTAATATATATCATAATAAGCTTTTAAATTTTTTGAGGAAATTCATATTTTTAAGAGTGACCATTTTTGAATATTTTATATAATAATTTTTAACTATCATAAACCGTAAAGAATTTCGAGAAGTATACGAAATTATTAATTCAAGTATAAAATGGAGAATTCTAGAAAGTTGAAAAGTTGGCTTATAAATTGGTCTGAGGCAATTGCTTTTTGATATATGTACTCAGAAAAACATCTATTTTGATCAATTGAAAATTTGTAAATGGTGTATTCATTTTAAAGACATTTTTAATTCATTCAAGCTGCTTTTACTTGGTCAATTGAAAATAATACGTTTTTCTGAGTGTGATAATCGAGAAAAAAGATTTAATTGCAATTCTGTACAGAAGTTATTTAGTGTCTTACAACATGAAAAATATAAATTAAATAAAATTGATTTATTGTGTGGATAATATGTAAATACTATACCATATATCAAAATATCAACTGTTTTACATAAGCCAAAGAAAACGTACAGTATATTATTACATGCACGCGTGACCTTTTCTTTCTACCCTGTCGTCAGCAAAGAACTTTTATATAAGAATAATTAAATCTCAAAAAGTTCTCAACTTCAAAAATTTTTTCATGCGGAGACTCTTTTATAAAGGATTCCCCGATATGGCAGAAGACAGAAAAGGAATTTCATTAGAATAAAGAAATTAGATCCACAGATCCAAACTTATATATTCTGTAATACAATTACCAAACTTAAAATTCATTGTTCTTTTGAATGTTATTTTTATGTTACATACATTGTTAAAAATCTTATTAATTTTAATAGACTTTAATATAAAAGCGGTAAATTAAAATAAATAAATTTGTATATTATGAGAAATAAGTACACATTCATATTAAATTTAATAACATTTCAATCAAAATATATTAAAATTAACAAACATTATTAAAATATATGCACATGTGTATTAAAATTCAAATAAAAGTTTGTATTTGTTTAGATGAAGGTGTTTGAAATTTAATATATACGTTACTGAAAAAAACTTCCATTACATGTAATGGAAATTATATACACAAAATAATACAGAAATTTCTAACAGTGTAATAAAATGTAATCTCACATGTTTTTACATTCTCATCATGGATGAGAAGGTATTAGTTTTATGTGAAAAATGACTTTCGAAATATTCATCAAATCTTTAAGTTTTGAGACCCCCTAAGTCAGAAAAAACAGTTTTTACAAAAGTGTCTATAGGTCGTATACTCGATAACTCTCGATAAAATTATCAGATTGAATTGAGCTTGGGCACACTTTATCGGAGCCGAAAAAGTAAGGACAAGTTCGTTGACCATCAGCCATATCCAACCAAAATTGAGGAAACTAGACGATTTTTTGTGTTTTTAAAAAAAAAATTTTAAAAAAATTAAAAATTCTAGTACTGGCTTTTGATAGTGTTCATAAATCTCTACGAATTATCTTCATAACATTCTTTGATTAAACCAAAATTAGAAATGTCACAGCATATTAAATCTTGAAAAAAGTCAATATCAAAATTCCATTTTCCAGTTAAATCATGAAACAAAATTATTTTCTACATTAAAATCTACAAATTTAAATTGCAACATTTATTCATAAGATGTATATTTTTCTTTTTAATTTAAAAAAATACTATTGAAAATCCAAAATTCAATTTTTTTGACAATAATATGTGAAGTACAAAGAAACGTAAAAATGCGAAATTGTTCGCTTTAAAAAGATCTATAATTTGTGTCTCACGCAGTTTCTGATAAAACATATATTTTTCGTTTCAATTCCAAAATTTCCATTTTTTAGACAAAATATCTGAGATACAAAAAAACGTTTAGATGGAAAATTATTTGCCTAAATGAGGTCTACAAATTCTCAACAAGACACTTCTTGACAGCATCTATATTTTATGTTTTAATTATAGGAAACACTATTGAAAAATTTCCATTTTTTAGCCTAAATATGTGATATGTTTAATAAAAAGTTACTGAAATGTACACAAAAAATCGAGCGCGAAGGGCAAGTGTCATGATTAGAATGTGTTCCTTAAGGCCGATAGATCCTTAAGTAAATTTAATTTCTTGTTTCACTTAAACTCAAAACTAAATTTAGTGACATTAAGAAAATGTGTAATTCACATCATCTGTAATATTATAAAATTGATTTGAGCTTCAGTATCAAATTATAAGAAATAAACTTAAATGGATGCGAAGAGAATAAGACCGAGCGCTAAGCGCGAGGTCCAAAGAGAACGGAGCGCGAAGCGCGTCGATTAAATCGCGTGCCCTAGGCGCGCTCAAACTTGCGAGCAGCACGCGAAGCGCGCGATGAGAATGTGCCCGCGAAGCGGGCAAATTTTGTTATCTGATAACATTACAGTTAATTAAAAAAGAACAATTTATATTGATCATAATATTTGAAATAAATAAGTGAAAATCTGCGAAATGAAAAATTGTCTGGATGTTTTGATCCTCCCTTACTCAGTCCCTTTTCCCTTATTATTTGACCTGAGTTCGTCGCTCGACCCTGAAATACCACAGCCAATTGCGACTCAGGTATGTATACCTATAATAGCATGAGTAAATTGCTAGTTCTTTCTCAGATGCGTTTTTTTCTAGAAGAAATCCAAGCTCTGTGAAAGAAGACTGACAAGGTAATTTAAACTTCCGATGGGGTGAAGAAACCCTCGGTGGAATCACGTCATCTTTTTTATTATAAAAGATATCTGTATTACGTTCACGCAAAAAACTACGTGACAATTATTATTGAAATAATTTTTTATAAGATTATTGGATTAATTCTCAAATATTTTCTTATTTTCATTCCTTTTTTTATAGAGTCTCCTACCAATTGTGGAACAGCCGTTAATGATAAATAGAAAACCAAAAAAATAGTTTTTCTTTGCTTATAAGACAGTAAATGATATTATTAGTCGTGTCTTATGAAAGAAAAAACATTATTTTTCATGATAAAAATTTTAAACTTACGAAAAATAATACTTTTAAAAATGATTTTTGTAATAGATTGTTTCCTTACTAATGCCTCTTACTAGTTTTTTAAAAATTATTGGATTTTCATAAACTATGGCTTATTTTTTCAGGAAAAATATCCTCTACAACGTTACCTTTTTAAATTTTACAAGTAAAGTTTACAATGGCTGAAATCATTGAAACAATTTTTAATAAAATAACTATATTCAAAGATTATTTATTTTCAAAATTGGAGATGGTAGAGTTGTAGAGAATATTTTCCCCGGGAAAATGAGCCATGATTTACGAAAATCTAATCGTTTTTAGAAAAATTCTTTCATAAAACACGACTGATAATTATTTAGTCTTAAAATCATAGAAAAACTTTTTTTTTCCAGAGACCTGTTTTTTGGCACGACAACCACGTTAAGAACTACTAGACTAACAAAATTTCTTAGGACTTTTTAACTTGTTTTTGGTTTTATATTCATAATTAACGACCGTTCCACAAGTGATAAAAAACCCTTTATATAAATTGTACATATACACGGAAAAAATATGTCCAGTAAAAAGTGTAGAACTTAGTCTGGGAATCTTGGACGGGTACCAAAATGTTGTAAAAATTGAAAACCTCCTTCTTTGAATATTTACAAGATATTTCAATACTAAGTGCAAGAAAGAACTACATAAAGTCCTAGACTATCTAGGAAATTTCGATAAAGCAAAAACAATTTGGAGTCTGTAAAATGTCTAAGACAGTCTGGGAAAAAGTGTAGAGGCAGCGTGTACAATTTCCAAGACAGTATGGGAAAATATGAAGGGTTCTAAAGCAAAATAAAAAAAGCGAAGCAGACATCAGATTTGTAGTCTTTTGTTTACAAGTTCACACTACTAATACACGAGAAACGTATTCTTCACTCATCTAATACACACAAATCTTATTCTATAACCTGACTTAATACATAATACATACAACGCAATTCACTAACACGGTAACACGCAGAATATCGTACGCTGAGTATATCGGTCGAAATGGTCCTTATATAGTAGCTAGTCAAATTCTCAACGCTTGTGAGAAACGTCCAGTGCCGGGTATCTAAAAATTTTTGATGAAATAGAGAAATTTGTTATGACATTTTTTATGAAATAGAGATAAACTAACCTCTCTTAGTGAGATATTAATTACATTAATACTTTCTTCACAAACATGTAAAATAAAGAAATAGGTTGATGTTAATAGATTAAGTTTTGAAACTCACTAAAATTTAATGTAAAATGAAGGTGTTAGGTAACTATTTTAGTACAAAAGTTGGTACTTACGAAATACACTTCTAATCCTTTATCCTTTATCTCCTTTATATAAAATAAGATCACTTATTCACTTTACTTCGCACTACCGGCTGATGCGCTGATGGTCAACTGCGCATATCGAGGCGCTGATTATTTTCCTAGACTGTCCAGAACTTTTTGTAATACCAGCTCGCTATTTTTTACTTTAGGAACTTTTCATATTCTTTCGAACCGAATTAGAAACATTCACAACTTTTTTACAATTCGTCGTGAACTGAATTTGGCTTCTTACTTAAATTTTGTGTAGTAAATACAAAACTATTTTTCCTAGACTCTTATTGAAAATTTTCAAGACTCAGTTGCATTTAGTACTGAAAAGTTTGAAATATTTTATTAAAAGTCATTCAAGATCTCCAACATTTTGCTACCCGTCCAAAACTCCTGGACTAATTCTACACTTTTTACTGGACATATTTTTTCCGTGTACGTAAATGTGAAAAATTGTACACAAATCCAATATTTTCTCATATGTGATGAATTAAAAAATGCACTTTTTGTTACGATTGATTTTGCTATTGCTTGCGGAAAAGGAATTAGGGTTCATTGAATCGGTAGTATCTCATTAAATTCTCAAGATCACTGGCATGATCGATCTTGAACCCGGAGCTCGGTGTTGTCGCCTCCGGCTACTGGTTCTGAGACTTCCATTCTCGACCTAATAATACAGGTATATCAACGCATATTATAAAACCAATCTTCGTCAACTAAGTATATATAATTCTCAATCATAAAGATCTATTATTTATCATAAATTTATTAGTATAGCTGATTTTCCGGTTTGGAAAATTGTAAAATTAAAATCGTAATACAAAGACATATCAGACGATTTAAAAAACTGAAAATTGTATTTACAGTACATATTATGAGCAGTAATCAGCTGCATGTAGGAATAAGTATGCATTTATTGGTACAATTATCGTATAATCATTATTGATTGGTTGTTTAATAACAAAAAAGTTGCTTTGCATAAAAAAAAATTTGATTTGCGTATTCAAGCCCACGCTAAATTAGTGTTCCAATTTGCAGAATAATGGGACAGAATTAGAATTTTTGCCAGCAAAAATATTTAATTTCAGAAAAACAATTGCAACTTTATTAAAAGATTATATTATTTATGCACATTATATTAATATATATTACATTATTATTTTTCAAACTGTTTTAGTTAGTTTGTATAAAAATAACAGAATCAAACATTTGTTCATTTAATTGTTTGTAACAATAATGATTTTTAAAGTTTATCATTGTTTTATTATGGCCCATAATAGTAAATCAGCACAATCACCGTTTAGAATTTAATATTTCTTTATAATTAATAAAGATAGTAAAGCAATTGTTTATAAATATTTTCAATAACAATCATACTCAACGCCCAGCCAATTTGTTTCTTTTGTTAAATATATGTATACTAATTCTGACTGGTAATTTGTTCAGACAAATTATTTATAAAGAGATAAAAAATAATATTTTTGAAAACGCTCATTTCATTGTATTATTTATATATATATATATTAATACACACAAAAATAGATTGAGTAAAGCAGCGCCCTTCTAAATTTAATGCTGATCAGTTCATAAAAAAGAATTCAAATCCCTTAATAATTGCGACTTTTTTGACTGGTTTGGGATTAATAATATTAGATTGAGCAATAATAATATCTGAAAACTCAATGAAAAAATTTAAGTGTAAATGATCTATCTGTTTTGTTTTAATTTTATTTAAATATTTACCAAAATACTTAACATTTTAAAATATAATTATTTAATTAAAAAATTTTTAACTGATTATAAAATTATTTTATGCACTGTAATATAATAAAAATTTGACAAATTTCATTTATTAGTGTAATACATTTTCAATATGATGATTGATTCTTACTTTATTATGGTCTACAACCAAATACGGATAATTGATTGGTTTGGCATGGAAAACCGCAGGCCTGTTGAAGTAACAATATTTTTATGATTATCAGTTTCTCCAGTGATAATTTTTTCAATTCAATGTAACACAAAATTTATTTATTATAAGATATATAATATATATATATATATATAGTATATATTATAAACAAAATTACCTCTCTACAAGTTTTTGATGATGTGTGGTAGATCCTAGCGCATGCTGCATTACAGCAAAGAACACAGCGCGAACGAGGTTCATAAAATTGACCTTCTACTTGCACTATTAACATAGAAAAAGAAAAAAAACATTAAAAACATGGTTCACAAAAACTTTTAAGAATATTGGAATGAAAATATGGAACGCACTAAAAGAAATTCTTTGCAGCAATTAGGCATACGCGTTTGTTTGAGAATTTCTCCCTTAATCAGTTTAAAATGTTGTTTTTCTTAACCGTATATGAATTTTAATATTAACACTTATATTTACAATTCCCGACTAAAATTGTGAAAAATCTCTACCAATTATCTTACTAGCATTTTTCGATTAAACCAAAATTAGGAAAGTTACAGTATGTTAAAACTTGAAAAAAGTCAATATAAAAATTCCATATTCCAGTTAAATTATACGAGATACGTAATAAAGTTATGATACAAAATTTTTTACGACATAAAGACTTACAAATTTGAATCGCAACAATTTTTCATAATATGTATATTTTTCTTTTTAATTTAAATAAATATTATCAAAAATCCAAAATTCAATTTTTTAACAATAATATGTAAAATACGAAAAAAACAAAAGAATGCAAAATTTGTTCGTTTTAATAGGATATACAAATTTTGTCTGAAATATTTTCTAACGAAACGTATATTTTTTATTTCAATTTCGAAAAATGCGATTAAAATTCAATTTTATAAACAAAATACGTGACATACGAAAAAAACGTTGAGATGGAAAATTATTTACGTAAATGAGGTCTACAAATGCTCAGTAAGGCATTTTTTGACAAGAGTGTCATGATAATAATGTGTATTTTAAAGCTGATAGAGCCTTGAATAAATTGAATTTCACTTTTCATTTGAAATAAAAAAAAGTTTAGTACCTTTGATAAAATGTAGTTCACTTCTACAATATTATAAAATTGACTTGAGCTTCAGTATCACATTACATGAAATAAACTTAAATGTATGCAAAGAATATAAGACTGAGCGCGAAGCGCGAAGTTTTAACCATACGTCCCAGGCGCGCTCAAATTTTAAAAATTGGAAATAGCAGAGTTGTAGAGAAAATTTTCCGTGAAAAAATAACCTATGATTTATGAAAATTCAACTAATTTAAAAAAATTTGTAATTGCGATATTGAGGATAAATTCTATTACAATAACCATTATTAAAAGTATTATTTTCCATAAGTTTTAAATTTTTTTTCATGAAAAATTATGTTTTTTCTTTTATTAGACACAACTAATAATATAATTTCAAGTCTTAAAAAAAGTTTTTTCCAAAAACCTGATTTTTGGCATTTATGATATTTTAGTTATGGCATCATGAGCGTACTGCCCACTTATTTCTTTCAATGCCAGAACAGTTTTCAAAATTATTTCCGTAGAAAAATGTGTTCAACAAAATTTTAAGTAATTTCTTCGACCAAAAATTATGTTAATTACAAAAATACATTTTTGGAAGCTACAAGTACTCACGTTGATTTGCCAAAGTAATAGCGACGATAAAAAGAACAAAAAACTTGATAGACATTTCTGCAAGATGGAAAAATATCGAATAAGTTATAGAAATAGATTCAGCTTATACAGAGAGAGTTTCAACTTTGTTATAATTTTTTTTTCAGTACTTCCAACATCAATCTGTTGAACAACTGCCCGTTTATCATGTAAATTTCAATTTTATTCCAACAGATCTTAATATTTAAACATTGATACAACTGTGCTGCGATAGGAACAATAAAATAACACAAATCAAATGTCTGACCAGTGGCGTAATTACGTTAACAAAAATTGTGTTTAAGCTCTTTTTATATTATTAAATTTACCGTCAAAAATTGGTTAACATCTTTAGCTATGCCCCCCCCCCCCCCCGGATCGACGGTTTGTATTCCGTGGAATACGCGGAAAACTTATAATTACGCCACTGTATGCGGCTCTATTTGCATAATATTGAAAGCCATAAATCAATCGGACCACGTGACTAATTTACCCAATAATTCTTTCATATGAGATAACGTTTTAGATGTACAAAGCATTTTTCTGAACATTTGCGAAACGTAGCTAAAGACAGTAAAGCTCGTCTATAATGTAAAACTAGTATTTTCTACATGATTTAAAATCAGACTTCGAAATAAATAATGGGATTCCGTTTAATTTGCATGACTATGATTCAAAAATGTCTAATCATGTTGAATTTCATCAAGACTTTAGTTTTCTGTTTATCAACCAGAAAAATTTTTTATTTAAATTTAAGAAATCGTTTTTACATTCTCATCATGGATGAGAAGGTATTGGCTTTATGTGAAAAATGACTTTCGAAATTTTCATCAAATCTTTACGTTTTGAGACCCCCTGAGTCAGAAAAAATGGTTTTTACGAAAGTGTCTGTCTGTCTGTCTGTCTGTATTAGGTCGTGTGCGGCATAACTCTCGATAGAATGATCAGATTGAATTGAGCTTTGGTACACTTTATTGGAGCCGAAAAAGTAAGGACAAGTTCGTTACCCAGCCACATCCAATCAAAATTGAGGGGTTGAGCACTACTTTTGTGTTTTTGAAAATAATTTTTTGAAAAAATCAAAAATTTCAATACTGGTTTTAGATAGTGCTCATAAATCTCTAAAAATTATCCTGATAACATTTTTTGATTAAATCAAAATTAGAAATGTTACAGCATATTCAAATTCGAAAAAAGTCAATATCAAAATTCCATTTTCCAGTTAAATTATACGAGATACGAAAAAACGTTATGATACAATATTATTGAATAAATAAAGACCTACAAATTTGAATTGTAACATTTTTTCATAAGATGCATATTTTTCTTTTTAATTAAAAAAAAAAAACTATTGAAATTCCAAAATTCAATTTTTTAACAATAATATGTAAAATAAGAAACAAACGTAAGAATACAAAGTTGTTAGTTTCAAAAAGATCTACTAGTTTTGTCTCACACAGTTTCTGATAAAACATATATTTTTCGTTTCAATTCCAAAAAATACGATTAAAATTCAAAAATTCCATTTTTTAGACAAAATATGTGAGATACATAAAAAACGTTTAGATGAAAAATTATTTGCCTAAATGAGGTCTACACATTCTTATTAAGAAATTTCTCGACAGGATGTATATTTTATGTTTTGATTTTTAATATTGAAAAAATTCGATTTTTTTCACCAAAATATGTGAGATACGAAATAAGCGTTGTTCTGCAAAATCGTTTCCTTAAATAAAGTCTACGATTGTTTTTCCTTTTTGAGATATTTGGAAGAAAATAAATTTATCAATAATCATGTAATTTATTAAAAAGTTACAAAAATGCATACAGAAAACATACGAGTGTCATGATGAGAATGTGCTCCTTAAGGCTGATAGAGCCTTAAGTAAATTGAATTTCCTGTTTCACTTAAACTGAAAAAGAAATTTTAGTGAATTTGAGAAAATGAGTAATTTACATCATCTTTAATATTATAAAATTGGTTTGAGCTTCAGTATCAAATTATAATAAATAAACTTGAATGTATGTGAAGAGCACAAGAACGGAGCGCGAAGCGCGACGATCGAATCGCGCGCCCTAGGCGCGCTCAAACTTGCGAGCGAAACGAGCTGCGCGCAATGAGAATGTGCCCGCGAAGCGGGCAGATTTTTTAAACTTAATTTCTTTAAATCAAAGTAAAAACACCTGTAAAACAGATATAAATTTATTTGATTTTAAGAAATCACGGTTTTAGCCTTTTTCAAATGATATTAATTAGTTTTTTAATATTATTTATGTGATTCTTGAAAATTTCGAGATATAATTCTTTTAAGTTTGGCACTCGGGAAAAATTTTTTTTTTCTAACAGCTCACTGTAAAAGCTGTTTTGAATATAAAATGTAACCCTTGCACTTGAAATGCGCGAAAGAGTATAAGCTTTCAAAAAAGTTATAGCACACATTTCGTTGTTTTTTTTGTAATAACAATATAGTACATTTTTATAAACTACGCTTAAGCTTGTTTAGGCATGCTCGGACTCGAAGCACGTGTGGAAGTGAACCACTGCAATGGGCGGGACAGATTTTATGAATTAATTACACCTACAGTTTTCATTTTTCCATTCCAAAATTTTGCCTGCATATTGAAAAAACTTCAACAAAAATTTAGAAACAAAAAAATCGGAAAAAAATTAGTTCCAAATTAAAAAAAAATTCAATTGTTTATAAAAATGTACTATATTTTTATTACAAAAAAAACAACGAAATGTGTACTATGACTTTTTTGAAAGCTTGTACTCTCTCGTGCATCTCAAGTGCAAGGGTTACATTTTATATTCAAAACTGTTTTTACAGTGAGATGTTAGAAAAAAAAAATTTTCCCGAGTGCCAAACTTAAAAAAATTATATCTCGAAATTTTCAAGTAGGGGAGAAGCGGCGAAATTGGCACGTCGTCTAAATTGGCGCACCCTATTTTTCAGAAAATGATAACATAACAAAAAATAAAAATAGTTCTATCGTGTGCATTCTTGTATGATATGTATTTGATAGAAAACATTATAAAAATCTAATTGCTTAATACAGTTTTATTGCGATTAATCGTTTTTTGGCATAATGGTTATGTTCGAAGCCATTGAGTTAAATCGTTAAATAATAGTAATTCAAGGTGAATTAGATTAATGCAGCGATTTTATAACCTTTGATATTTAATCTTACGATTAGGATAGAATATTTGTATGAAAAAATAAGCATTTTACGTAAAAAGTATTTAATTAATGAACGATACACTTGCGGCAAAATTGGCGCATACGAGATTCAAATCAGAGGCGAAGTTGGCACACGTGTTGTGTTTCTGGAAACCGGTGACTGAAGTCAAGTGCTCGGATGTTTATGATTGAAAATATAAAGAAGATAGTAAGTACACAATTATTAATATATAGATATATACATTTTAATGTTGCTGGACTTTTCTGCTAATCTTTTTCTTAAGATTTTTTGTGACATGGGAGGTAATGTGGTTCGCAAAACTGATGTAACGACTTTGTAAGGTTATATTCATTTGAACAATCAGTGGTTAAATTTTTTTTTAAATTTGAGGTATTAAGACATTTTAAAAGCGATTTTTAATCATTAATTTGCAGTATAGAACGTATAGAAAGATATCCAGCTATTAAATAAATATTTTTTCATAATTTTTAGTCATATACTTTCTTTTTAAACTCGCACTTTCTATTAGGTGCGCCAATTTCGCCGCTTTTCCCCTATCAGATTGAAAAAAAAAATGTGTCGATTATTTTCGAAGTAGGAAGGCAAAAAAAAATATTTCGTCGAAAAAAAAATTTTGACTGTAAATCTCCCATGATATGGCCCATATGTTGATTTTAATTTTCAAAACAAAAATTGAAAAAATCATAACCTATATAAATTATTACTAATACACATTAACAAAAATGTATACTTGTATTATATATTATATATTCTGTGGTACAAAAATTTGATTTGTTTCTTTCAAACATATTTTATTTTTTGGAAAATCGATTTAATAATTAAAAATCATAATTTAAATCAGAGAATCATCAATTGGCATGAAATTAAAAAATTCACGATTCAACGGGGCACACACTTTTTAGACGGTACTGCAAGAGTTGCAGGTATTTTGAGCTGCGCTATATTCTTTTTTTGTCAAAGAAATGGCAAGACAATGCGATAAAACTATCGAGGCGGAAGTTATCCCCAATAATAATAACCTTTTATTTGATGAGAGGCTCAACCTTTATTTGATCTTCACTATCGCTCAAAATTTGCCACGCAATAATTTTCTTTAATAATACGTGAAAAAATACTAATCGTTAAAAACAATATAGTAACAATATAGTAGCAATATAGTAAGTAGTACAGTGATTTTTAAAGCTACATAAATTGTTATCATATGATTGTAAATAATATGAAAACCAGAATTGCTATTATTGTAATAAAGGCTTAGGTGAATTAATATAGCGACAAAGGTGTTTGGATTAAGCCAACTATATTTATCTCATGTTACAAAATCATATTCGTAAGTATTAATTAAGGATTCATTGAAGCGCATGCTGTTATATATCAAATTTTTAATTAGTTAAATTTGCATGCCGCATTATGCCGTATGTGCTTATGTGAGCACATTTGTGTATAGAAATATCTGTTCTTATCCATAACAGGATATTAATGGATAGCGTAATTGCATCCTGTTCATAACCACATAAACGATATTTTTACATTTAAAAAAATTTGATGTCCAAATATAATATTTTTCAAACTTGAAAACATTTTTTCTAAAAAAAGGAACGTATTCGCTCCACTAGGTATAAAATATAAGCAAATATAATATTTTTATTACTTGAATAAACATCATGAATGTAAACATTGAAATTTCCAAATTTGATAATCTGATTTATAACAATGATCTATTTATTAAAATCAATGCTAGTGCTATAACGATTGATTTACAAATAAAAATTTCAAGAAAGTATCCAAAATGGATAATATGAGTTGGAAACTCTAATCAAAAATTTTTTCTAAAGTACATGTAATTTATAATTCTAATTTGTTTAGCAAGATATAAGCACCCAAGAAATAATTTTAGGAAAAACAGTGCACAACATCACTTTCGATATATAGTAGTATAGATACTAATTAGATTCTACATAATTGTTGTATAAATGAGAATGAAGTTATTAGGGACTAAGGCTTATAATTCAAAGTGAGATTAAACGTTAAGCTTCGACAGAAATACTCCTATCCATTTAGAATTAAGACTTTATCACTGAAGTACGTATGCAATTATATATATATACATATATATCGCGGAAAAATGTAGTCGCCTAAAATTTTAGTTAGTATCGAAGACTCTTGGACATAGAGTTTTATAAGACACCGTCGTAGAAAATTCCAATGACTCATTAAATAGTGTTAAATTTTTTCTAACATTTAATTAACTTCTGTTATTTATTAAAAAGTCACACAAATTTTTTGGGACTGCGTCTTATAAAACTCTATGTCTAAGAATCTGTGAAAGTAACTTAAATTTTAAGCGACTAAATCTTTCCGTGTACACTGTTGGAAATGTTTGAAAATTTACAAAATTTTTATGTTACATAGGAAACGTAAAATTTGACGATATTTATGATGATTTTGAGTTGAGGTATCTTAAAATTGCGAAAAATGTACTGAATTTTCTGAATTATTCTCAATACTTATATTGTGAAACAACTGAATTTTCATAAAATTTATTTTAAATCTACCAAACTGTAACAGAATATTTATAAAATTTATCATAAAATTACTAAACTGTAACAAAATTTTGAATTACATATAACTGCATAAAACTTCAGTTACCCAAAACATAAAGTTATTCCTGTCACGAGTTTCAGAATCCCCAGATACAAGAATCCGAATATTTAACACTGTAACTGAAAATTAAAAAATTGTTTCTTAAATTTACTAAAAAGTAACTGAATTTTCTGAAATTCTATCTTAATTTTAAGAAACTGTAACTGAATAAAACTTCAGTCACGTGTTTCGGGAAATTACGGTAGAAATTTCTAACAGTGTATAATTTATACTTCGTAGAAAATATATGTTAATATTCATTTTATATTTTACTCTATTATATTCAAACATAAATATTTTTTTTTAACTGAGATAAATTTATTTAATCAATGAATTAGTTAACAATGTTTGAAAATACTTTATCGATAAATTTTGATGGGTCATGAATGACTCAGAGAAATTCCTTCAACTCAGGTAATTTTTTATTTCAATTATGAGAATCACTCATAAAGACGATAATTTCATCTTTCTTTCACGGTAAATGTACACAAAGGAGTGTTACACGAACTTGGGAGTGGTTACTGGACTTGAACTCTGCAGATCCGTTCAAGTACAACTGGATCAAAACTCGTTTTCTGTGTACATAAACTTACCTGTTTCTGATCGATTCTCACCGTAGCTACCAATCGCACTCATGTTCGACAGGACAAGGACACTTTACGTATATACCTATACACCTGTCATTCTTTTGCTATAAAGGAAATAGAAACTATGCTTCTTAATATTATTCTTTAATTTCTCTTACATTGATTTCCTCAATAAATATCGTGATTAAAGTTGAAATTGATGGAACTGGGCATAATGATTTTATTTTCATTTGTAGTCCTAAACTTTTTTTCAAACAAATAAAAGTCTTAAATTTAATTTCCTTACTCAGATATAATAATTATAAAGAATAAAAAAATGTAAATTTATTTAAATAATTACTTGAATCGATATTTTCAAGTGAATATAATTGTGAGTATGAAGTTTTTATAAACTTCAATTGATGAACTGAAGAAAACAATTCTACAAAATAAACCTTTTTTTACATGATTGAACAATTTCCAAGAAACGTTTGAAATTACTGATCTATGAATACCCTTATCAAGTACCTTAATTCTGAATAGAAAATTTGCGACTGTTACATAATGTGCAATCAGACAAGAAAAATGCGAGAATTCTACCCAAGAAGAGTTGTACTATTTTCATTTATGCGGTTAAATTACCAAATTGACGTGAAGCCTTAATCGAACCTTATGATAAGTCAGATTCATATTTTTGAAGCCAAGACTTTGAGTTAGCTGTTATAAAAACATCCGTAAAGCATACGAAATTTATAAATTAATTTGACAAAATTTATGAAACTGATAGAATTTAATACACTGTTAATCTTTCTGATTTCTGACACAGCAAATCATATTGAATTTTATATCTATTTATCAGAAGCCTTTTGTCACATATTTAATTATTCTACTGAAACTTATCAGAAAGTTAACAGAAATTTATCAATTTCTGTTAACTATTATATTTTGATATATACACTGAGAAAACAGTTTTGTTAAATCAACAAAAATATTTTGTTAGTATTTAGCTAACAAAATTCTTTTGTTGTTCCAACAAAACATTTTTCTGTATCAATCAAATTTTGTTACTTAAACAAAATATTTTGTCAGGACAACAAAAAAAGTTTTGTTGGATACATTTTTTTCTCAGTGTACTCTCTTAACATTAATCGGTAACTAATTTCTAGTTATACAGCCAGTTGCTTTTAACTAATTTATCTGTTAATATGACTCAAAACAACTGATTTTTTAGTTAGAATTAATAATTAATTAATAAGCGATATTCACAATATTTCGAATTGGTTTTTTCAAAAAACCACTAAAAACCAATATTTAAATCTTGACACATTTTTTTATATTATGCTATAGAAGCAACGTTGATTTATTGCACATCTATGCGAGTCTTGACTGTATGATAAGGGTCTGACGTTCACTGACATAACTTGAGTGATATCGACTGATTTCGCTCGAATTCTCACTGAATTCGTGCGACTTCACGTAATGTTAGCTAAGATTTTGAGGATCATCAACGATTTCCTTCGTTAAACAACAGATAGGAGCGATCTCTTTTAACTTTTCACAACTCTTACAAACGCATACAGAAACTGTAGATTTTGAGAATGCGATTATCGCGTTTTCAATTTCATTAACAGATTTCGTCCCTATTTTACTTTGACTTTCAGCGTTTTAGATGTTGAATTTTTGAGTGAGATGCCCCTCGCATAAAAGTCTTATGCAATTTAAACAAAGTAGAAGCAAGTAATAAATTTGACCTCCAATACAAGTCAACACAATTCAAAACTAAATTCGAACCCGTATCACTACAAACTCAAATCCATCTTAACGTCCAAATAAAAGTATAATTTAAAATTTCAAGAAATCGAAACTCTTCGAAATCTCAAAATAAAAAAAAAAACGGCCAAATTTGGACCAAAGAAATTTTTTAACATAAACGATTATGAGAAACCAACAAAAAAGGAGGAAAGAAAAAAGAAGGCAACCTTCCAAAATGCCTTGCTTCTTTTTCTTTCTTTCCATCTACATAAAAAATAGATGGTTATGGGTGATAAAGACAAAAGAGGACGAAAGAAAGAAAAAGAAGCAAGGCATTTTGGAAGGTTGCCTTCTTTTTCCATTCCTCCTTTTTTGTTGGTTTCTTATAATCGTTTATTTTAAGAAATTCCTTTGGTCTAAATTTGGTTGTTTTTTTTTGTATTTTGAGGGTTTGAACAATTTCGAATTCTTGAAATTTTGAAAAGTCTTATGGGATTTAGTAAGAATAAGGTGTATCATTTTATTATCAAAGTTTTTCGACAGGGAAGTTTTTCCTCTTTTACTTTCTTAAAATCTACGGAGTATTTACTGTCATCTTCCTTTTCTCTTTCCTGATAGGTATGGATCTCCAAAAAAATTGAGGGTAAGAATCTAATTTCAGGAAGATTAAGTGACTGATGGATTTTCTGCCAGTTTACTGAATCTCGTAAAGTTTACGTACGCCTTCCTGCAACAAATCATTCCAAATTCTAGTAACTCTTTGATAAATTTATTTAATTTTATTAATACATTTTTTTTTAAGTTCGTTCAAAAATATCTCATAGAAAAACTTAAAATCAATCTTTATAATAATCTCAGCCGTTCTTATTCTTAACAAAAGTAATTGAATGAAAGGGAAAGCTCTGAATCATTAAACTGACAAAAAGGATAGAGCATTTCATCTGCTTAACGTAATCTGTATCCATATACTGTTAGGTAACAAAAAAGCTTCCTTTTGCATGCATTATAGATTACGTAAACAGTAATAATACTTGAAACTCGGTTATATTGTAATATACTGGACACGAGTCTTTTCACAGATGTACTTGCATACATGCAACCTCATAAATCCTTTTTTCCATCTGCAGTTCGAAAAGTGGAAATAAGAGAAATATTTAATTTTTGTTAATTTCTTGTTTTATACTAATAATTTGGATACATTGAAAACATCTAATTGTGAATATTAATGATTATTTTTTCAAATAAAAACTCATTTTTCGATAATTATTCAATCTCCAATTGAGCATTTTTTTATCTTCATAAAATAGAGTTAATAAAAGTCGAAAAAAAAGTATAGTAGATAAATTGCAAATAAACAGAGTGTTATGTTAACTATAGTTACATCAGAATCAAAATTTACGAAAACTATAGAGAAAATGTGATTTTCTTATTGAAATTTTATGGGTGAAAATAAAGGAATAAAATTAAAGTATTTCAACCCAAGTTTCAGAACCTCTTAAATTTTTCAAAGTCATCCTGTGATGATAATAACTAATAGCGTGAAAGCTTCAGAGAAATTTCTGAAATTAAAAGATATTCAGCATTGGAAGACATTTTTTAATATAATCGTTTTCATGTTTTCTGATAAAAATTTTTTTGTAAAACGTTCTGGAATCTTCAAGCTGGATAATATTTTTCAGAATGTTAGATCTTATTATTAGATGCAATAGTAATATAATCCAAAATAACCCATGAAACCACTAATTTACAATTATTTAAGAAAAATTAATAAAAAATTTACACGTGTACCGTAAAACCTTACAAAATTGCATCACTGCATTCCATAAGAATAATACCTATTGATGGAAAGAATTTTATCTTATAGAAGCATTGTTCTTTTATGAACACGTGCGCCCTTATAGTAACAAGTTCTCAAGTACTTTTACTTTATGAAAAAGATCTTTTTTCTTAGCAAAAGTGTGACTGCTGTATTGTGTGATCTACGAAGGCTATGATCTATAGAATTTATACATCACAAAAGACCTAGACATAGTTTTTAAAATAAATCTAACTTTTTGGTTTAAATAAATTAAGATTACAATTTTTATCAGTCTTATTATCATAGTTTTCAAGACTTGTATTTAGATTTTTTAGCAAAAATTAAAGTTCTACTTGAATATCATATTATGAATATAATAAATTGAATAGATTTTTATTCTATGCATAAATGTCATGTAACACTTGCTTTTGATCATGTGGTGGCGTAGGTTATATTAACTTTAAAGATCCTGCGTCAGGGTAAAGGATCTGTAGACGTACATTGGTAACTGATTCAATATAAAGCGTGATATAATGCTCAGTGAAAAATCAAGTGTCTTTTTATTTCCACTCCAGAAAAAATATTAAAAATAATGCAAAAATATCTTTATTCCACTTAATAAATACTAAATACTTTTTGAGACTTAAGTTCATTAATGAAGAATCTAAAAGGTACATTTGAAATGAAATAAAAGAGGAACCTTGTTATATAGATAATATCGGTCATGCATCAGTGAACCCTGCATCCGTTAGATTCTGCTCTTACCCTCACGTGGAATTCGACTCATGCGCACCTGATTTTAGTACTTGCGAGGATATAAAAGGGTGCGTAACAACCCCAACCAGTTCAGTTAGCGCTCCTAATCAGAGCGAAATCGTCTCAAGTGACGTTGCATTCACCGAGGTTCAATAAAAACGCAAGCCAACTGGTGTCCAGTGAATACCACTTTTAATTGTGACAACAATTCACAACTAATTAATAAATTAGATGAAGTGAAAGAACTATAACTTTTATCGGCGAAAAATTTAAAACAAGTTACGTGAAAACAAACTTGTTCCAAGCAATATTAATTAACCGAAGAAAAAAGTATATAATCTGAGAAGGTTATAGACCATCTCCAGAGGTCCATCCGGACCTAAAACTTGAATTAAAAAAAACAGTTCGTTCACTCACCCTGAGTGTGACGATGGAGGAGTCAACCAGGTTGACAGACCCAGTCCATCAACATAATCGCAGTGGACAACCAGAATTCGGGGATGATGAGTGCAGCACAGACAGTGGCTGCAGCAGTGGAGGAAGTACCAGAAGTCCCGATCGACAATCGAAACGAGGAAGTGGAGAACGACTTTGTGAGGGAGGAAGATCCTCTAGGGCCCATTACTACCTAGACCGGCTCCGAGGGGGGAACACAACTACCCGATCCCAGGAAAGGCTTTCTAGGAGGCCTAGTGCCAATGAGCGTTCCAGAGCCAAGTCCTCCAGGTCTTGGAGTCCTACTGATTCCAGAACACGTCCCTCTTGTAAGTCCCCTTCTCACTCCCAGAGTCCCTCTGACACCCACAGCAGCGACAGTGACTCCCTGACAAGGCCATCGGCCTCTGCAACACTCCGCAAGGCCTTCCAAAGTCTCAAGATTTCCTCCCGAAGCGAAAAACCTGAAAAGAAACACCTCAAAAAAAGTCCCAAAAGGATTCTTCGAAGCCCAGTGACATACACTTATGTCAGGGGACTTTCTGGTCTTCCGACCCAAAGAATCCCAAAAAACTCTACCCAGCAATTTATCATACCTTGCAGCTGCCAAGATTCAATTGGATCATATCGAAAGGATTTTATGTAAAAGTTTCATTCTTTGATTAGAGGTGCATTTTCAATGAAAAGTGTAATCGATAACAGGGCCAAGAATTTCATCATTTTCAATTGTATTGGCTGGACTGAATGACATTTTTAGGAGTACTTTCAATATTTGCTTGATTTGTATTCTACTACCTTTTGCTCAAGCAAAATTAATCTTTCAAATTGTTATTCGAGGGCAATGCCCTATGTGATAGGAAATTCAGAGCCATTTACTTCGATATGATGATTTAGCACTCGGCAGTTAAATAATTACCCAAGGATGTCGAAGATTTGAAATTTCTTTTGGATACTTCTGAGCAGGAAAATGTACCAGACCCAATAAAATGAATCTTGTACCAATAGAGAACAACTTTTTGAATGGAATTTCCGAAAGCTGATAGACTATATCGACACTTCGACTATCTGATTCCATTGTATGAAATCAGTTTTAGAAGACTACCTTGTTTAAAGATTAAAGCAAAAAATTGAGATTTAATAGATGATAATTCGATTATGTTCTGCTGAAAAGTGTTCCTCTCTTTTTCAAAATGCGAGATATTGTAACTGATTAAGACAACTATTTCTACAATTTTCAACGTATTTTTACGAAGAAATTTAACAGAATAACGCTACAACTGATATGCATAAACGTGTGTAATATGTAATAAAATTATAAAACGTTCAACAAGACGAATCCCACGACCTAATGTAATTATGAAGGATTTGAGAAACTTCACAGGGACTTAAATGAGTATTAAGGAAAGGCAAATAAAAAAATCACGAGAGAATCTTAAAACTTCCACTCTGTTTCTCGTGATAATAACTCGGTTTTTATTATCACATTTTTTATCATTATTTAACTGCAATTATGTCACCGTCGAAAAAATAACATTGATTCAACAATTTCAAGGTATTTTTACTCTTTCAATTATAATGAAAAGTTTAATGAAATCTTATACTAATGATAATACAATTTGCTTGAAAATGCTTAATTTTCACGCGCACTTTTCGAATTAAAAGATCAATTTGAAATGTTTAGTCATGCCAGAATTAATGCGGAACTAGATTTTATGTAAAGTAAAAAATATTTTCTGAGAATACAAGTGTTCTGATAGTTAATTTGAAGTCATAATTGAATGAAAAATTAATGGTTGAAATTATCACTAAAATAGTTTATTTAATTGAAAGAAAAATATGAATTAAGATCAGGGTTAACCAATGCATATGACTTTTAGTAATTTTTAAAATTTGGAACATTTGTAAACTAAGAAGCCGGTGTATTACAGTTGAGAATATGTAATGGAAAATATTCATTGTTTGCCGATTCTATACCTTCATTAATTGTTCCTTTCTCATTTATTACTCTTCACTAATAAAATGAGTAAAAAATGCAAAATCCTTAAAACCGAAGGAGTTTCCATATCAAAATTTTTCAGTGTTCATTCATACTATTATGTCAAAATACAACTCCATTAAAAGAGTATATTAAGTATTAAAATAATCTGTAAACGTCAAGGTCAGAAACGTCCTTAAGCATCGAGGAAACGTTAATTAGTTAACAGTAAAAGTCAATTATATTATTATACATATGGAACTTACGGTTTTATTACTGATATCAGTCTATTTGCGTGTGTGTGTGTCTGATTGAAGCAAGTAGGTGTGAATATGTAAATTACTTGCAAATATGACCTGCAATGCAGCACAGAATCTGCCCAAATAATCAATTTCACAGAAAAATTCAAAATGTTATCAGTATAAAATATTTGGTAACTCACAAATGATATTAATGTATCACAATTCCAAATTTTCAATGGAAAAAATTAATAACTAAGAATTGCTTCAATTCTTTGAAATGGTAATTGGATCATATAATGATAAATAAAATGAGCAGGTTCTGTGAGATATTTGAAAATTCCTTTAAGTCTTAAGAGCTAAGAACGTCTAGAAAATTAAATTCCAAAATTTTGGGCGCTTTTTAATTACAAATTTTATCGCACATTCCATATGCGATCCAGATAGTGCCTTTGTAGTTTTGCCCTGTGTGAACTAGCAATTCTTGAGAACATTTTTTCCGATTTAAGAAAAATTAGTATTGAGAAAAATATTGTGCTACTACTTAATGTGTGTGCGCCTATCGCGTTAATGTGAGAGACATAAACGTCGAAGATAAATTACTCAAGTTTGAGTGTTTTGTACATTATGTATGTCAAAGTGGTGTACATTTGGAAATAAACATTTTTCATGATATTTTACAACTTTACTTAAAAAAACAATCCTAGCAAATCATTTATTACCAGTTCCTGCCAAACAATAAAGTTCGATATTTATTGGTATTACTAGAATTTAAAAAAATTTTAATCAAACAAAAACTTTGGAGAATAATTTTTATTTATTGAGTAGTGTTTCATTTTTTCAGAAATTTGTCTTGAAATAAAATATAATTGGATTTAATAAATCACAAAAATTTGAAAATTGTAATTTTTTTAGAAATTTTTTTATTTATCAATGTGGATTGATATAAAAAAAATTAAGTTCTCAAAAAATACGTTTACAGCAAAATTAAATTGCTACTGAAATATTAGAGCAGTTCAAATTCGAAATTTTTTATGAATTGATACGATTTTTATTTAATTTCTCATCCTTGACTGATGAATTGGCTGAGATCTGATGCTGCTGGTCTTTTACGTAAGTATTCACATTTCTCATTCCAAACTCGCTCACATGACTAATATTTTGAATAAGTAATGGCGTACTTAAAATTCAGAAAATGAAAAATCAAGAGATGTAAAAAATAGCTTTTTTTGAACTCCTTCTCGTTAATAATCAAAAAATAAAAATATTTTAATCAATTTCATAAAGTTCCATAGTTTGGAGAATATTTTTTAAAATATCTATCATTGGATTATTTTTAGCTAATAATGATTTTCGAATCTTTTGTTTACATCGCCAAGGATATCGGTAGAATAAATAAGTAAATCATTCCAGGACGAATATTGTAAAAAAAGGTATTCAACAAGATCCCTCATGCTTTAATAGCTCAATAGAAATAGAGAATTATTGACATTATAATTATTTATCGTCAGTTAAAATGCCGAGGTTGAGAATAACCCTTGACCTTAATCTGTTTAGCTGCCTTTGATCCTGCTCAAAGCGTAGCAAGTTGAATCTATCAAAATTGATCACTTTGAAAGGATGTTGATCTTGTCAGCCAACAGTCGCAGAAATAAATACTAACAATTACTGAAGGACACAATTTATAGTAGTTTACTATTCAATTTCATTGATCTCATGCTTCCTGGACCAGAGAATGTTTTGCCTTAATAAACACAATAATTGTCTTGGTAGCTTTAGTTTGTAAAATCCTCAATTTTAATGAAGTAAAGTTAAATAATACTTGATTTATTGATTTTATTTTCACCTAATCTTTCTGTTTTCTTAATAAAGTGATAAATATATTCTGTCTCTTTAATAATAACTTTGTTATTTTAGATAGTAAAAAAATGACAATTAATTGAAAAGTGGTACAGAAAAAATCTTAAATATGATGAAACAATGTAATTTAAAAAATTGCTTTTTAAGTCATGCTATATTGACGTCAAAACCAACATAATTGAATAACAGTTGAATGAAGAGAGTTGAAGAACAACGTAGGTACAATTCATGGCCAGTGAACAAGAAAGAGCGATACATATATTTTCTTAATACTGGTATAATAATACTAAATTATACAACTGTAACGTCAATTTGTCATAACAATTCCTTGCCCATTGCCTCACAATTCAATTGTATATCAAATCTTGAATGCCATACTCAAGTCCCAGATAGAAGTTCTCTTTTGTACAATAACATCAAAATGAATATTCACTTTGGTACGCAATAACCTATTTTTTAAAATCAGCTTAATATTTCTGAAATTAAATTTTTAATCAAAAATCGAAAAATCACCCGGCTTAGAAAAAAAAAATCTTAAAATCAGTTTGTACGATTGAAATTGGTATAAAAACTATTGATTGAAATTAAGAGAGTTGATTCCAATATTCCTGATAGTTTTTATTTTTGTAATTTTCATTCATTTTACAAAAATGATATAAATCTTTCTGCACTATTCAAATCTAAATCTGCTCATTTCCACTGATTTTTATCCAATAGTCGATAATTAAAAAATGTGTTAGTATACTATTGCGAAATAGCTAATAAGTCACAGATTTAGACAGTGAAATGAAATTTAAATTAAAAGAAAAAGTCGCTGGTAATTCTTGCGGATTTGAATTTGAAGATTAGTCTTTTCTTAGTGGAATATAAATAGCACTCACGTGTCTTTATAAATAGAACTCACTTGTCTATATGTAAATATAACTCACGTTTTTAAACCTCGACTGTTGAATAACTTTTAAGAAGGTTTGCAACAGGCAGATACTGTCTTACGTGATCCCATAGACCCATATTTATTAACAAATAAGAGAATAAATAAAAGCAAGACTATATTTACATTTTAAATATACAATAGAAAGTATCTTAACGAAATTTCATTTTATTCAAATATTGACATTTACCTATAAAATGAACTTATTTTTATTGCAAGGTATACGTACAAAGAATTTTTATTCATTTTTTGTTGTTTTGGCATAGGATCAGTTTCTTTTTATTTTATTCGATTAAAATTATCAATGTTGTATATAAAATACCGAAAAAAAGGGGAAGGGCAAACGTTTGGCCACATATGGGGGCCTTCTTCAGTACCATAAATTAAAAGATAAATTTAAAATTCCTGTAAAAGATTAAAATATAGGAAATAATTAAAATAAGGAAAAAAATAAAGCTCAAAAACTTATCTCATAGCTTGCAATTCAAAATGAAGAAATAGCAGACATGTTGTCAAACATGTCACATTATAGGTACAAAGTTGCAGATAATATTTCTGAACGCTAGTAGTGCAAGTCAGTCAGGAAGTAGAAAAATCCGTTCCGGCCAGCCAAGAAATTTCTAACAGAATGTTTCTGCTAAACTAAAGTGAAATTATACTTATCTGAAAAATAATCATTTTTCAAATAATTTTCAAAACTTTAATCAATATAATTTAAAAATGCCCGCTTTCACTCTATCACTAAATAATATTTCAATCAATAAAAAAAATTCCTGCAAATCAAACAATCACATTAAAAAATTTACTTGAACTAAAGAAAAATTAAATTTTCCGTATAATAAAGAAATGACTCGTTTGCTCAAACTAACATTTAGTTCATTGAACAAAACATTTTTGGAGTATATTCATTAAATGGTATACCTCCTTTATAATTTTATTTTTATTTCGTCTCATCTTTCGGGGCACTTGACCCTTAAATATTTAATGTCAAAGTTTCAATCTGAAGAAGACAAGAAATATATATGTATCAAAAGACAGCCTCGTTAACATCGATTTCTGGCGAGAAGAAGCGTTGTGTATGTAAGTAGGGGATGTGGAAGGGGGAAGGGGGGCACGTATTCGCGATTCACATGGCCATGATGAGACCTATTTAAAGGAGTTTGCACCCGGATGACGTCACTGCTGCATCAACCCCATTCACGAGCCAAAGCTGACCCAGATTGCCTAAGCAACCCCCATGGAAATATCATAGTTCATTGAGGTCCTCGCGGATCCAGGCACCCATCTCCCACCACTATTTTGCACCTGATCTTTTTCTGACCAATCTCAATTCACGTTTCCCGAAGGTTTTTCCAACCCCTTCTTCCAACCTTCACTCAGTTATCAACGCCACGTTATGAAATGCCGGCTGTACGTCATGATTCAAGGTGGGTATTATTATTGCAATACCAACGCCATAAAAACCTTCAATTTCGACTACCCCATTCTCATCAAATTTAACTGCCGTTACAATTATAATTAAATAACTTCATTTCGAGTGCTGAAGTGACAACAAACTAATTCCATTCATTAATTTAAATACTTTTCTCATTAACCCGTTTCCGCCGAAAACGCCACTCGCGGTACATCGGTCTTCGGGAGCTCATAACTAATGCTGTAGGCTTTAAAAAAAATTCAGAGAGACGTATTTTTAAAGTTTAAGACCTGCCCTTCTCCATAGCGAACTCAAAATTGCTTCGACATATCATTAATTATGAAAAAATGTTGTTTAAACAAAAAAAAGCATGATTTTTCCACTCTCTTTTTTTCAAAAACTGAATTTTCAAGAGCTTTCCTGTCAGCAATCAAACTGGAACCTTTTCAATCGGTGGAATAAATGTCTGAATTTTAAGAATCCATGTTTCAAAGTTCGATTTTAGGGCTTGGTATTTTCAAAATGGCGCCCTAACCGCAAAATTTTTGCAAATACATTCATGATTTTTTTAATCGAAACTATGAACTTTCAGAGAAAATACCAAGAGTGAAAAAGTTCTTAAAATTAGTCAGAGAATGCAATTAAATTTTTCCAACTTTAAAAATATGTCTCTCTGAATTTTTTTTTAAGTCTACAGCATTAGTTATGAGCTCCCGAAGACCCATTTACCGCGAGTGGCGTTTTCGACGAAAACGGGTTAAATAACATAGTTTGAATTTTCAAACACTTTTGGGTCCACTGAGAAAAATATTTGGTTGGATCAACAATATTTTTGCTGGTACAGACATAGACAACATATTGTTGTTGTACGGACAAAATATTAAACAAAATGATTTTGTTCAAAACTTAGAAAAATATCTGGTCTATCCAACCAAAATTTAGTTGGATCATACAACAAAATGGTTAGATTGAACAAGTATATTAGTATTTGAGTGAATGCACAAACTTTTTTTTTGAGCTTTCAAATCTTGGAAAGACGCTTGCAAAAACAGTTTGCGTGGTAAGTATTGAAAACAATTATTGTGATAAGTAACGAAGTATTTATAACAGGTATTGAGAAGAGTATTGAAGAAAAAATTTTAAGGGATAATGAATCTAGTACACCCCATTACTATTTTCCGTAGATAAATTTGGAAAAAAACAGAGAAACAGGTTCTCTAAACCTGGATCAGTGAACGGCCACTGATTCGCAATGACTATTCACTGATGGCAGCAGCTATAAGTCTTTCACTAAGAATCAGTGAAATTCAACTGATGAATCAGTGAAATATATTGAACACACTTATTAAATCAGTGAAATCTTCGGGTGGGAATAATAAAACCAGCAATATATTTAAACGATCGATGAACTCGTTTATTTTAGGTTAAACACTAAAAAAAATCTAAACTTTTTTTAAAGGTCAATAAAGCAATAACGTGTAGATGAACCTTTTGAATTAATAACACTAATACTTCTAACAATAATTAATAATAATGTTTCTTGACTTAAATTTCTATAAAATAAAACCTTCAAGTTTGAAATTCAAGACTTTTTAACTCACAATGTATTTTGATAAGTAATTTTGAGAAGAGATGAATTAAAAATAGAAAGGTTGAATTGCTAATCCACAATTTCCCCTGATATCCCTTAATTGTATTAGTGCTGTTTTTTGCCAAAAGGAGTGAAAAGAAAAGAAAGGGATAAAATCGAGGTCGAGAAAAACGTGAAATTTACAGTAGATCAAGCGGAGCTGGCAGTGCTTAATTGGGAAGGTATATTTATCGAATCTATTTTTCGCAAATCTATCACGCTCCAGTATTCGACCCAGTGTAGTAACATGCCGCCATATTGTCATGGTTCCTTTCCCGGAGTGTTTGGCCCAGTTTTCATTTGACGCCGTGACGTCAGCCTTGTCATTGAGAAGGCCGACAACGTGTCCTACTTCCGCTCGTTCTGGTCCGCCTCGAATGCCCTTACACCCTTACACCCTTACACCCTTACACACTTTACAGCTTCCAAATACGCCAATTCATACACATCATAACGGATATTTATTACCCTCTTCATAAAAACACCACCAATATTTCAAAACTTAACGTTAAAAGTTTTACAAAATTCATTGATAAAAAAGAATTTCAAATTTCTAAATATAGAGGAGAAGCAAAACTATGTTTTGGACTGAAATTATTAAAACTCAAAGAGACTATAACTTTATAGTACTCGATTCTTAAAAATTGTTTAATTAATACCTTATTTAAATTTTCAGAAAGACATAAATTGAGGAGTTATATTCAATAAGGCGACAGGCGCTCGAAAACCTGTAAAAGTATTGTCCGCCTCGTGATGTCATAGTCAAAAATTGAAAATCGAAATTCGAAAAAACCAAAAACATGGTTTTATAGCTCGTGAAAAATGAATGTTAGTTTCCCCTTACAGTTTTTTTATAACGTTGCAAATTTTCGAGTAAATTAATAAAAAGTGTGTTGGTTTTAAAGCATAGAAACCATGTTTTATTTCAATCCACTCGCCTCGAAAAATTCATTAATTAACGGATTGCGAAATTTTTTTTTGCGTTCTACTCGTGAATCTCTGGCGGAGGCAACAGTGCTTACAAAAAAAATTTTTGTTCATTGTTAAATGGTTTTTTTATAATCCGAAGAAAAAACTATGTTTTTCGAGCTTCGGACCGAAAAAGTGAGCGAGGAAGTTTGAGCTACAGTAAACTTCCCGTGAACAAGTTGATCATTAGTATATGGAGCAACTTTTTGGAAAATATCAACTCAATTGAACAATTACTTTCGAAAATACAACGAGTTGAACGCAAATGCGAATTAGGTTTTGACGCTCATTTTCATCGCATGCCACTCCTACTCTCTTTCTCTATCTTCCATCGCTTCTACTCATCAGCGCGCCTGCATTGCTCGTAACAAAACCGGTAAAATCGCGTCAAAACTTAATTCGCATTTGCGTTCAACTCGTTGTATTTTCGAAAGTAATTGTTCAAAAAACATTGTTTTTTCTTCGGATTAAAAAAACCATTTAACAATGAAGAAAAAATTTTTTTGTAAGCACTGTTGCCTCCGCCAGAGATTCACGAGTAGAACGCAAAAAAAAATTTCGCAATCCGTTAATTAATGAATTTTTCGAGGCGAGTGGATTGAAATAAAACATGGTTTCTATGCTTTAAAACCAACACACTTTTTATTGTTTTACTCGAAAATTTGCAACGTTATAAAAAAACTGTAAGAGGAAACTAACATTCATTTTTCACGAGCTATAAAACCATGTTTTTGGTTTTTTCGATTTTCAATTTTTGACTATGACATCACGAGGCGGACAATACTTTTACAGGTTTACGAGCGCCTGTCGCCTTATTGAATATAACTCCTCAATTGAGAATCTAAAATTACGTTCCATTTTTAGAAAAATGTGACATAGGAAAAATGTTTAACAATGAAATTCTTTTGAAAACACTGTATATATACGTTATTGTCACTAGAATTTAACTAGTAAAGTTGATTTTTAACTGATTTGTAATTAATGTGATTCAAATTAATAGATTGTATAGCTAGAATGCTGTTACTAATTGAAATCAGTAAAAAAACGATTTAATTCAAAAGGGCAGTTATTTGATTTTTATTATTTTTACTTCGGGAAATTTTCACTTTGACAGGAATAAATTTCATTCTACCTCGATTTGCCTAAATTCCTAATATTTTTAGAAAATATAATCATAAAATAAAACATATCTCCCTATAAAAATTTCATTTTCAGAAACGTCCAAAGTGAAAAGCGCCTGTAAGCTCAATTGAATAAAGACACTTGAAATTATTTGCCCAGTTATAGATTAGATAGTATTTTCTAAAATGACGAGATATACCATTTTCGTATGAGAAAAAATACCATGCGGAATTTGATTTTTCAACCAAAAATATTTCGAAAAGAAAGTTTCAAAAATTACCAGGATCAGGAAAGACTGGAAATAAAATAATCAAATAATTCGTAAATTTGCAAATTTGAATAATAATAATTATATAATTATTTTGATAAAAGGAAAAGTAAGGAAGAGAAATTGGTGCAGTGGTAGTGAGACGCAGTACGCTATAGGGATGACTATATCCAAAAGTGGGAAGGTCTATAAGAATGAGGGCAGCCGAAGATCTGCTGCATCGTCCCATTCACCCTGCAATAGGGGGTCATTGCACTGCTGCAGTGACGCGACAGTTACGTCACGTAGTCATGGAAACTAACCCCTTTCGTAACGGATGATCAGAAACTACGGTAATTGGAACTTTGACCTCAAAGTAGAACAGCAGTCCCCACCGAACATCCAGGTCTATACTTTTAAACGCCCTTCGCTTCCTTCTCTAACCCTAGCTTTGTACTGAATTAATGTAGGTACCTACTCGAAACTTCCATTCGCCTGCTCGAAAGCTACAAATGATTGCGTAAACAATTTTTTTTTAGTATCTTTCTCAAGATTTCTCGACAATTTTCTTCTACTACTACCACGAAGCAATTATAATATTGACTATTAATTAGTTAACTATCTGCCTTTTTGAGAGGAATAATTGTTCAACTCTCTATTCTTCGATTAAACATTTTTTTTAAATGGTAGAGCTGAATATGTCTTGAAATAATTTGGAGTTCAAAAGCAATAATGTCGCATAATTCACTTGCCGTTTCCGCGTGACTAATGTTTTAATAACAATTTTTTATAAATTAAACACAGCAGAATACATACTCCTCAGCATTTTTGATAGTTACATCTACTTTTCATAAAAGCTCACTCTTTTTATGAATAGTCGCCGAGATTCATTATTTATTTATAGTGAAAAATATGCGTGACCTTTATATTAAATATGAATAGAAAGTTACGAATTTTTAATTTTTTACCTTTATTAAATTTTATATTGTCTAAAATTTATTCTTTTTACTAAAACAATTTCTTTAACATATAATATAGAGTGGTCTTTTGACTTCCTCTCCTACAATTAGAAACATTATGTTGTGACTAATACTAATAATTTTTTCAATTTGTGATATCAATTAAAATTTTTTATTTAACTGAAAAAAAAGTTCAATAAGTTTTCAACACCTTTAAAACATTCTTTTTCACTTAAGACTAAAGTTTAAATACTTAATTGTAAGTAAAGTTTCTCGGCACGTTTCTCAAAAGTTATTACTCAATGACTTATTTGAATAAGGAAAAGTAAGAAACCGTTGAAAGGGAGTGGAAACAATAATTGATTAATATTACATAAAATGCTTACGCACCCATCTCAGAAGGCAGACGACTTATCAGAAATGCTCACGTTTCTCTTTGGTGTATATTGTTTCTAAGGAACACGTGACGTTTAATTTTTAAAGTCAAGAAATATATTTTTGAATAATTATGATTAAATAAAATTCAAACATAAACCATTTTTTTTAAAATATTGAAAAACCTGTAAAAGATTTGAAATTTGAATAAAATTCTTTTTTAACTGCACTGTTAAAAATGTTTATGATTTTACAATACATTACAGTACAAATTGTAATGTAAAATTACAATTGGAGTATTGTAGAGTGAAATTACAATAATTTTAATGTAATTCTAAGTGAAATTCGGAATTACAATACGCGTATTGTGAAATTGAAAGTTGTGTCATGCTGCTGCGGACTGTCGCTATTGTCGGTCATCATGGGTTGTCAGTGTCTTTCGCTTATGGTTTCTCGCTAGAAAGGAACCGTTAAACATCTTTATGTGCCTCCGGCGCGTAAACTCGTTTTTACGCTACAGTTGAGAGTAGCCTAATGTTGTGTATTACGATACAGAGGAATGTAATGTAAAAGTTGAACTGCGCATGCTCTATTACAACAAGCTACTACTACACAAGATCGAGAAAATCAAAATGGCCGGAACTAGTCGCGAAATATCAAGTGCAATGGACGAGAATCATGATGAATACTATATTAGACTCGAGTGTACGCATAAAAACTCGTATACGCACCAAAGTCACATAAAATAGAATATGTGCCAATGCACACAATTCGGGTAATAACGAGACACGCTTAAAATGCTGACAGGACTGATCTCCTGCGAGCATTTTCGCTCGTCGCGTAGTAACCCTCATTATGCGCCTATAAGCGCATAATATACTATTAACTGAGATTTGGTTGCGACGTACAAGGTATGTTTAATTCATTTTACTGGATAGGCAGTTCCTATCAAGAAATTTTTCTAAATTTCTGTCTCATTTTGCTTCCAAACGAAAGGCAGTCGATGTCATGTGATAACCTCAAATTTAATTAGTGGTTAACTCTCTGCCGGCTAAAGCACAATTTTTAAAAAGATTTGCTTATTCTTATTTGGAAAATTCCAATTTCAATCTTCGTTCAATTAGATTCTGAAATTGTATTCCTCTTCATATTCCGAACTTGTAAATCATAATTCTTTTTAAATTTGTTACTAATTTAAAGTACATTTAAAAATTTGTATATTTGATTTTAAAGACAAACAAGTGAAACTAATAAATTTGAAAACTGATATATATCTATTACTTTAATGAATTAAAATTGAATAGAAAGACACTCATAAAGTGCGATTTATATAAATATTATACAAATATATTTTGTTTTAGGAAGAAAAATGTATTATTGCCGATACTGCGATGTTAAGGCACCATCCCTAAAACAGCATTTACAACATCAACAATTTCATAGGCATATTTCTCAAAATTTTCATTGTAGTTATAAGCAATGCAATTTTACAATACATTTATATTAAAATTACAATACATATGCTGTAATGTACATTTTTTGGATATTCTGAAATTACAATACACTTGCAGTAACTTTACAACACTGTACTTTAAAGATACATACAAGATAAGATAAAGATTAAAGATACAATACATTTTCATGCATTGTAAAATTACATTGCGTTTTGGTAATAAACTTCCATTACATTTACGGTAAAATTACAATAGAAATTTTTAACAGTGTGTCATATTTAAAAAAATTTCAATAGATCTAAACAAATAACCAAATGGTTAAAAAAATATTCAGGAGGCGCAAATTTATATTCAGAAACATCATTCTTCATCAGGTTAAAATGTTTTGTTTTTTTGTTTTTCAATACAATATTTACTGACAATACATAAATGATTATCTTGGAATTAAAGCAATTTCCACGTGGAAATCGATACACGTGGCTAACAAGAACTTTAAAGTCTAAAGTAAACGTACGTGTTTTGAGCATGCCAAAGAGCTTTAGTTTCCATTATGCGGAATTAAGGACGAGAATCTTTGGGGATCACTTACAAGCCGAAAAGACCCGAAAAAATATTGCAGAAATAAAAATTCTGATTGAATTAAAATCCTAGCATACATAACATGATTTCTTCAGGACAAGGAACTATTTCCCAAATTAAGAGAGAGGCGGCAATAATTATGTGTTTTATGTTGAGTTTCTTGTAAAGAATGATTGAAGTGTGATATTAATGTGTTTATAAATTAGAATCTAGCTCAAACTATATAACCTTATTATTGAAAATTTATTTGTTTCTAATTATTTCATATTTAATTTTAAAAATTAATAAAAGGTAAACCAAAAAATTGTTTCTTCAGAGCTTCATGTATTTTACAAATTTAACCGGGAACATATATTCATCAGTAAATGATACATTTTTTAGTAAGATCTGTAATAAATGTGTTTTCTTTGCTGTCGTTATAAAAATACATCAAAGACGTGAAAATTTAAACGAATATTACTCAGTAATTTTAGAAATATTATTTATTGCATCTTCAGGCCAGATATGAAGCTCTGATATTTCATTAATTCAAATTCATTTAGAACGTGTTTAAAGTTAATTTATGATATCACAAGATGAGAAAAACTTCATATGTTAAAACATCACTTTTTTATGTTATAAGAATTTCTTATAATTATGCTTCTGTCATGAACATTTTAAGAGGAATCTCATGACAATTTTAATAAAAATTAAACAAATGGAGACATTATTTATAACATAAAATTTGCCGGACCCTGACATTTTACCTATCTCTTACCTGTACAAATCAATCAATAGACATATTTCTATACATAATTTTCCGATATGTCATAGTGATTTCTGTACTACCTACTCATTTTTCATTGTTAAATTGGAATCGTAACGTCTTAATAGACTTATCAGGGCAACAACAATTCTCAACTATATATGTGTATAATACATATTATAATCATGAATTAATTAACTATATGCTCTTATTTTAAAATACAGACAGTTCAGTACTTATACATAAAGCGTTTAAATAATGTGATAAAAACTCTTTTTTCTAAGTCGTTCGCAAGGTTTGAACTTCTATTTAAATTTTTCTGAAATTGCTTTTTTCATCAATTTGTAATTTTACTTAATAAAAATAAAATGTAATGATCAAAAAGGAAATTTTAAAATAAAATAAAGCTGCAAGTTTAAATTGGATACAACATTTTTTTATTAATACATTTTATTCATTTCGCTTCGTACAATAAAAATGCACACGTCCTGCGTATTAACATTAAAGAAGATACCAATCTTGATAAATTTCTAATTATATTCTCCATCGTACAGTGAAAAAATTAACCATAACATAAGTAATATTGTAATATATTAATTATATTGAAACGGTTCAAGAATAATGTAGAAATTCTTTATTAAAACTTCATGATTTCTGAGAGCATTTCACGAGTTTTTCTCTTGTTTTCGCCCGAAAATGCCAAACTATTCAGAAAATTTAAAATTAATTATTCATTTACATCTATCATATTTTCTATTATTTTCCTGAATAATTGATTTAAACATATAAACATATTTATAGAATTACGGTATTTATTTAATAGATAGAAAGAATAAAAAATTAATTCATGGTTACATTTTAAATGTTAGTCATCCGATTCGAGCGAAGAAGAAACTCCAAATGTATTCGAATGTTTAGGAAAGAAGTAACATTGGACGAAAGATGTTCCCTTCCAACTGGTGTATGTCATAGGATAATTATAAATCAAACTCTCTTTTTCCTCTTTCTTTGACTCAAACTTATGCAGACTTTTTTGGGCTAAATATAAAGTTCAGATAAATACTTGGCATAAGTGAATTGAACAAAAATATAAAAAGTGTAAGATTTTTTGAGGTTAGGTTAAATAATTATTTAAACGAAAAATTCAAATTCAAATTAAAAATAGTAATTATAATTTAAAAAATAAATTTAGCTGAAAATTAGATAATTTGTTACCTTCGTCGATAAAGAAATTGCCTAAGTATTGAGAGACTAAAATGGCATTTCTCCCATGAGGAACCTTTTCTGTATCAAGCCACTCATAAATATTCTTTTCAGGATGAAATTGAATCCCATAAAATGGATATTTTCTGTCTTCGATTGTAGATACAAATTCCAGGTTGTTTTCATCATGGTTCAAAGACATTATACGGAACTGCTTGTTTAAATCTACCTTCTCCATATCCTAAAACAATCATTTTTTATGAAATTTGCGAAATATTTTCAAAGGTAGCAAAATAAATCACGATAGTTATTTGAAATTCTCTTTTTTTACTAATGATCACACTTACGCTTTTTGTGACACAGAAATGGTGAAAATTTGCTGTGACATATTCCGTTTGAAAAATTTTTATTATATTTTGTGGTGCATTTCCGAACAGTCTACTGTCAGAGTAATCTGAAAAATTAATCCAGCTAAGTCTCGAATTCAATGAAGATGTGAATAAAATTCTCTATATTGAAAAAATAAATAAAATTTTACCTGAAGTGAATTCGAGAGGAAGAGGTTGATTTTCGCTGGAACAATTTGATCTGTGTTCAATTCTATTTGCAGCTAGATAGGTCAATAATTCGAATCCTAAACAGGTACCCCAGATCGGGAAATAGTCGCCTTGATCATTTAATCTTTTGGCAATTCTAATGAAAAACTTTATTGAATTCAAATATTCGAGCACTAATACGAAAATCGTATTGTAAAGGGTTTCCCAATAAGGGTGATATGTTTTGAAATTGAAAAAAAACACTGAATATTAATTCGGAATTGATCGAAATCTTTTTTATTATATTGGATATTCTATGCCATTTATGATTTAAACAATATATCGGCCAAATGTCCCCCGAGACTTGAGCCAAAAATGCGCCTCATCAGAAAAGATGATTTTTTGATGAAAATTGGGATCATTTTCAATTGATTCCAGAGCCCAATCCGCGAACTCCCGACGCAAACGATGGTCATTAGGCTTCAGTTCTTGGGCCAGAATCATCTTATAGGGATGCAGGCCAAGATCCAATCGCAAAATACGCCAGGTAGTCATCCTGGACAGGCCTAATTCCTGAGATCGGCGTGGCACGGACAATTCACGGTTTTCCTCGATACTGGCCTGTACGGCGGCTATATTCTGTGTAGAACGTGCGGTACGCATACGATTTTTAGGCTTAGTATCCAATAGAGTAAATTCACTCTCCAACTTATCGATTATTCGACGAATTGAGAGCGCGGATGGAGCAGAATGACGACCATATTTTGCACGATATGCTCTTTGAACACCGACAAAACTTCTCGAATTTTGATAAAATAATTGGACAATTTCCAAACGTTGTGGAAGCGTGAAACTACTCATGATTAAATGGCAAACCTTACTGATGACAACTGACAACAGACGTCAAAAATTTCAGTTCAAATGAGCCCGATAGGGACATTCAAAATCATATCACCGCTATTGGGAAACCCTTTATAATAAGGTTCAGAAATTTATTGACTGATAGCTGTATTTTCGCTTACTTGTAAATCTTTTCACCAGCATCTGCATAATCATTAGTAGCATTAAAATCAGAATCTCCTCCAGGAAAAAGAACTCTATAAATGAATTTTTATTAATTGAACATTAATGATTAATGAAAATATATTAAGCAAATAACCATTCACTGACCCATTTATTTTGCTCATTATATCCTCGTAATAAGAATCTTCTTTTCCAATCCTGAAATAAGTCGAGAAATTTTTATTATAGTAGATTTTTTATAGAAGTTAGTCTTTTATATGAAAAAGACTTAATTAATTTTTTACATATACTTTTATATTACCATATTGGTACAACTCTAGCACCTGATCCTTCCACGAATTTTATATATGATGCTGCTATGTAACTTTCATATTTATTGGGAAATCTTTTATGTAGCCCAGACCAAACTTTTTGGGTCAAAATCCCTGCAAGTTTGAAAAAACGATGAATAGAAATTTGCTCTTTAGGAAGTTTGAATTTCTTTATGTAATTTTTGATTAAGGTCATGCATCACATATCGATTTCTACCTTACCGACATTGGTTGTCCGCTCATGTCATGTTATGTCCTTGCAAATTACGAGTAAAACGTGGAATTAAAAATTTGTGAAGTTAAATAAAGGACACAAAGAAACGTCTATTCATCCAAAAATTTTATAATTCACAAAAATTTCGTTTGTATCTGTTTTTAATCTATTTGATTTCACACATATTTAACTCAATACATATGTATAATGATCATGGAGGTTTCGCTTTTCATTTTTATATTTTCCCATAAGGTAAATGTACCAGTCGTTGCGCGGTTAAGGAAAGCCTTCGAGGATTATTGAATTTAATTACAGAAAAGTAAAATTTTTCGTCATATTAATCGAATCACATTTTGAAAGACACTTTTTATTTGTATTGTAAAGCTTATTATTCTGAAAATTTTCAACACTTATTAACAAATAGTCGAAAATATGAAAAAATGCGTTGGCCCAGTCTTTGCACAAGAAATTTATTATTGTCCCAGTCGTTGCACTCGCGTGTCCTAGGCCTTATAATTCTAAGATTTTCTTTAATAATCGGTTTGAAATAATGTCTGGCGTGTAAAATAATAAATATTACCATTGCAAAAAATAACATTTTATTAATATCATCAGTAATTATAATTATTTCCCCTTTTGAGCCCTCTTTTTTTTCGTTTATTTTCTTTTTGTTGCCTAAAAATAATGATTCATACTTATAAATTTTCGAAACTTGCATCAAATGTCAAAGTTATGAGGTTAGAAAAGATTTTTACGAAGAAAAATTTATTTATGGCTCTAAATTGTTAACCTTTTTTTCTAGCGAATGATTTTATCGACAAATCATCTTTTTTTCACTTAAAAACTTAAAAATTATAAATACTAACTTTTTTATGAACACACAGATGTTTTCTACATTGAGTCACAACGTTTAACGTCCCGCGCAACGACTGAGACAATTCATGAAATACGTATGCTCCAGTGTTGCTATGGCCCTGCAAACACTAGGTCATGCACGATTTTCGTGTACCAGTCAATAATTTGTTCGATTATTAATATATAGTTTGAATTTTTACCTTAAATGACACGAGATACACTTTATATAAGGGTTATCAAAAATATAAATCAAAAACTTTCAAAATTGATGTCGAATAAATTGATATAAATACTTAAATGCGAGAAGAGTTCCATTTGCATAAAAAATAAGCACAGTCATTTTATGAACTACGATTTGAACATTCCGGAATATTTTATTTTTTAGCATTTTTGAGTAAGCATTTACATTAAAAATTTGTTATGAGAGATGAATAATAACCTTATGTTCAACGATATCTTCAACTTGAACACAAAAATATAAAGTAATTTTCTTAATTTTACGTAAAATATGCTCGACAGCGCAACGACTGGTACATTTACCTTATATTGATCGTTGGGAAGCCATATAACATTATTTTTATATATGATTTAAAACAAAAAAATTTATGCAAACAATAATCGAATGGTTTTATTACTTTTTAACATCAAAATATATTTATACACTGTTAGAAATGTTCGGAACTTTACAAAATGTGTATGGTACACGGAAAAAAATAGTCCAGTAAACTTTATAGAACTGTACAAGAGTTGGGGATACAGGCATTTACGAAACATAGTTCCACATTAATTATGAAAAGTTCTAAAAATTTTGTAAAACTTTGTTCTGTAAATGCCTGTATCCTTAACTCTTAAACAGTTGTATAAACTTTATTGAAGTATTTTTTCTCCGTGTGCAAAGGTAAGTGAAATTTGACGATATTTATGATGTTTTTGAGTAAAAATATCTTAAAATTGCGAAAATTGTACTGAATTTTCTGGAATTTTTCTTAATATTACAAAATTCAACTGAATTTTCATAAAATTTATCTTAAAACTACCAAATTGTAACAGACTTTGTATAAAATTCATCATAAAATTATGAAACGGTAACAAAATTTTCAGTTACATGTAACTGCATAAAACGTCAGTTACCCAAAACGTAAAACACTTTTTAACTGAAAATTAAGAAATCGTTTCTTAAATTTACTAAAAAGTAACTGAATTTTCTGAAATTCTATCTTAACTTAACGAAATTGTAACTGAATAAAACTCCAATTACGAGTTTGGGGATATTACGGTAGAAATTTCTAATATTGCATATAGTTTTGCAATTAGGAAGGTACAGTTGATGCGGTTAGAACAGTCGACCGGCAATCGAAAGACCCGGACTCGAATCCCGGCACAGTCGGATGCGTCTCCTTTTTCACAGAAAGATTTCAAATTCTTTAAAAATTGCATATAATATATTTATATTGTATAAAATATCCTTCAGAATAAACAGACAGAATAAATATATAATAACATAGCTTTACATGCTTGTAATTGTCTTATATCTTGAAATATATTTCGTTACTATACCAATTTCAAAATAATTTTCAAAAAATTACGATACAAATTCCTTTAAAATTGAAATGATCCAAGAAAATGCAATAACACGAATCCCTACGTTTTTATAATTTATACTTAGAAAATAAAAATAAGTAATTAGGGCACTAAAGGACGTCAGAATGAAAGTACTTATCACGTCAAAAAGACGTACAAAAGGTCGTCCTTTACACGGAGAAAAAAAAACTGTTGAATCAACAGATGTCATCTGCTGGAATAGGGACAGCAGTTTTTTTTGGTAATATTTACAGATTTTTCTGTTGGATTCACAGATTGTTTGCAAACTCAACAGATGAACCTGTAAAATCTACAGAAATGTCTGTTAGAATTGCGGATTTCAAGAAAAAATAGAAATCCGTAATTTTAACAGACATTTCTGTAGATTTTACAGGTTCATCTGTTGAGTTTACAAACAATCTGTGAATCCAACAGAAAAATCTGTAAATATTACCAAAAAAAACTGCTGTCCCTATTCCAGCAGATGACATCTGTAGATTCAACAGTTTTTTTTTCTCCGTGTAGTATCTCAAATTCGGACGTCTTTTTCAACGTGAAAAAGTACGACCTTCATGGCATATTTTTTACGACCTTTTTAACGCGAAAAAGCATGTATTTCTAGACGTAACATTTTTTAATTGGAAATACACTTTTATAATGCAAAAGTATCTTCATTTTAAATAGATTGAAATGTCATTGAAATTAAGAATTATTATACTGAAGCACCTGAGCAATGCAACGAACTTATGTGTTTCTTATGTATATGCGACACAGTACGAAAATCATGAGACGCACGCAAGTACGTATCTTCAATTTTAAGATACGTAACTGAAGAAGCGTCTGTCACACGTATTTTAAATTCACGTCATATTTTCAACGGTATATGAAAAATTTAAGGACGTATGTTAAAGTCTAATGTTACTGATTGTATTGACTCGGTTTTATTTATACACACAATTTTCTTTAAAGAAAGTGTTTTTTACAGAAAATATATAAATTTGTTTTGATCAAAAACTAAAATCGAAAGATATTTTTTAAATTTTGGTTCTTGATTCTAAAAAATCTTTGTATTTTCTTTAAAAAGAACTTTCTGAGAAAAAGTTTCGTGTATAAATGAAGCTGACTCATTGTATCAGACAGCTTTATTAATAAATAAATAAATGACTGACGAATTTTTTAGAGGAAGCAGCAATGCGGATAGAGGAGATAACACACTTTCTTTAATTATTCTATTATTTTTATTACTTACCAATAATAGGCTTCTTACTAGCTTCTTCATAAGGGTTTTTATCAGAAGTAGAACTTTTTATAGCAATAGTAAAGCATAATAATATAAATATTATACTCGAGAGTAAAATTGAGAATTTTGCTGTCATAGTGTTAGCCTTATGCCTAGCACTACCAACTACAATATAATACTTCGTGTCACAAGCGTCAGCGTCACAGCGTCACGCGTCACGCTTGTTTGTAAATCAGGGGCGTACTGTATTTAAAATTGAATGGTGCAGACCTTTTCATTTTTGATTCATTCAAAAAAATGTCTATTTTATTAATAATTTCATATTATCATCAAAATTTATTAATTTTTGCTCAAAAAATATTTTAATATAATTATTTATTTATTTAAGCAGTAATTTTCGAGTAAAATCGAAAATTAAAACACCGAATTGCGCTGCGCGTACATAATTTTAACGTTACATCTGCAAATCGAAATAAGTTTTTGACAGCCATGTAACCTGATACAAAAGTATGTAAATTAAAAATTATGTGAGGCAGAAAAAAAGACGACTCGAAGGTTATTTTACTGTGTGACAAATACAGTAAAACCTTAATACAGTGAATCTCATTTTTCTCAAGCCCATGTATCATCTATAGATTCCTATGTTACCCACAGTGCCTTTCATGTAAACTCATGCCTATGCAAAATGAGGTATCGAGATACAAATTTGTAAAACTGCATCAAAGGCACTAAGAAAATACTGCATACTTCTTAGCGTTTATAATTTCCTGAAAATGCTTCATAAAATGTTTCTTTTTTTAAATAATATAAATTCAGGATATCAGCTCAAAAATGATGAAAAATAATATAAGAATTTTAAGCAGACTAAAAGTGACGGTATTTGTAACACGAACTTTCGTTACAGTTACCGAAAAATTTTATTTGTTTATCGTTACCGTTGTTTGTACATGAAGCATGAAATGGTGTTACGTCACAGTTCCTGCAGAAAAGTAATTTCGAACGAAGAAGAAATTCTAGATTTAGTTACATTTTTATGAAACAAGTAACATTGAACGAAAGATGATTTCTTCAAACCCGTGTACATCACAGGGTAGTTATAAATCAAACATTCCTTTTCCTCTCTCTTCGACTCAAACTTATGCAAACTTTTTCGAGCTGGAATAAAGTACAGAGAAATACTTAGCACAAATAAGTTAAATGATCATTTGAACGAGAAATTAAAATTGAAATTAAAAATAATATTTATGCTTGAAAAAATAAATTTAGCAGAACATTAGATTAACAAAATAGACAAAAATGTTTTACCTTCTTCGATAAAGAAGTTGGCAAAGTATTGACTAACTATGGTAGCATTTTTTCCATGGGGAATGTTTTTACCATCAACCCATTCATATATATTCTTTTCAGGATGAAATTGAATTCCATAAAATGGATAAGTTATGTGCTCAATTGTAGATATAAATTCTAGGCCATTTTTATCATGGTTCAGAGACATTATACGGAATTGCCTATTTAAATCTACCTTTTCCAAATCCTAAAACAATTAATTCCTATAAAATTTGCTAAAGATTTTCAAAGTCAGCGGGATAAAACACGTAAGTTATTTAAAATATCCTCTTTCTATACTACTCTGTATACTTACGCTTTTTGTGACACAGTATTTGTGATAATTTGCAGTGACATTTTCCGCTCGTAAAATGCTTATTATATTTTGTGGTGCATTTCCGAATAGTCTACTATTAGAGTAATCTGAAAAATAAATTCTGATAAGTCTCTAATTTAATAGAAATGATCATAAAATGTTTTACTTTTAAGAAATAAATAACATTTTACTTGGAGTGAATTCTAGAGGAAGAGGTTGATTATGGCTTGAACAATTTGATCTATGTTCGACTCTATTTGCAGCTAGATAGGTCAATAATTCGAATCCTAAACAGGTACCCCAGATTGGAAAATAATCGCCATTCTCGTTTAATTTCTTTGCAATCCTGATAAGGAGGATGATCACGTGTAAATATTGGAGCACTAATGTAAACATTGTATTGTAACAAGTTTAAAAATTTCTGCTGAATATATAAATTTTATTTTTGTTTACCTGTAAATTTTTTCACCAGCATCTGAATAACCATTACTAACATTAAAATAAGTAGATCCTCCAGGCATCAAAACTCTATAAATAAATATTTATTATTCATAATAATAATTCATCAATTAAGGCCATGGACCAATCGGACCATGTGATTAGAATCCTACCTTACCGGCATCTCAGTTGGTATAACCCCATTTTCATAAAAATTGAAATACCGGTAAGGTAGGAATCTAGTCAGGTATTCCGATATTTACTAACCCATTGATTTTGCTCATTATATCCTCGTAATATGAGTTTTCTTTGCCGATCCTAAAATAGTTAATTAAATTTGTTACATCATATATTTTCAACTTACAGATATTAGACTTTTATATAAATAGCATTTGGGTATTTCCTACTTATATTTTTATATTACCATATTGGTACAACTTTAGCACCAGATCCTTCTACGAATTTTACATATGATGCTGCTATGTAGCTATCATATTGATTAGGATATATTTCATTCAGCCCATACGAAATTTCTTGAGACAAAATTCCTGTAAGTGTTCATAAAACAATGAATAATAATTTCCACTTCAACAGGAAGTTCAAATTCCTTTGTATAATTTTTCTTCATCAATTCATTTTATATAAATGGGATTTTTCGTTCGATTATTGAAAAAACAGTTTTCGTGATCAAATCTAAATTAAGTAAATAATCTAATCTCATGAAAGAATTAGTGATCCTGATTGCATTGTTGATCTCTTACTTATCTTTATTACCAATCTCTCTTAAATAGATTGTTGCCAAGAAATACTACATACATTTTAATGTTAAATTTGATTTTATAACATAAAAAAGTATAATAACGTAAAATTTGAGATTAATATGTTTTATGCAAATTACAATAACCTAGGTTGCGTTTTAATTATAAAAAGTGGTAAAAATTGATGTATCATATATTATATAATAATATATTCGTTAGGGTGAACAGATAAAATAAATGTATAATAAATATAATAAAGTTTTACATAATTCCAATTATGTTGTATCTAGAAGTATATTTTATTACAACACCAATTTTAGAATAAATTTTAACTCAATTTTTAACTGTTAATAGCAAAAAATAAATATATGCAATCAGAACTAAAAGGTTTCAAATTTTTTATATGAAAAAAACTCAGTTTTTTATTCACTTATTACTCACCAATAATGGGCTCCTTGTTCGCCTCCTTAAAAGGATCTGCAACAACAATAAAGGTTTCTATAACAGTAATAAAGCACAATAATAAGGTGCTTGCGAGTAATGAGAAGAATTTAGTTGTCATCATGTTAGCTTGATGGTAAGAAAGGAAGTGAATAATATAAAACTGTGAGTATAATGAATATGTAACTGTATAAGTGAAGATTAAGATAGACAAAGAGCCATATACATTATATTGTCTTTAAAAAATCACTCAGGTTGCGAAATTTGATGTGAATAAAGATCTAGAAAAGACGAAAGACTCATTCGTATAATGATTTCTAACATCGTTTTAAAAAGTTTTCTTTCAATTTCTAAACACAGTTTATTCTATATTCTTTCCTACCCTGTACATAGGCAACCACGTTTAGCACACGTATATAACGTTATGCATACATTCAGGCTACAAAACATATGTACATACTTATTTCATTAATAAATTAGCCAGTACATATTTTCTAGAGATAGCTTTTTATGATTATGATACTTATTTCATTCATTTAACTCAAAATTATTACAAGGGCTTATAAAAGAAATTTAGATTCATAAAACTATTTTTTACCATTTCTACTCTTTTTTCATTTTCTAATACTTTTGATTTTTACCAGTTTTAAGTATTTCTCTACATTCTCATCATTTATGTAAGAAAGAATCATTTTACTCATTGTAAATACTAAAGCTGATCCTCCCACATCCCTTGTGGTATTGCATAATACTTGAACAACCCCTGATATTAATTATCAATATTTCACAAATTGAATTTTACTGCATCACACTAATGTATTATAAAATTCAATCGCACAATATTTTTAAACAAATTAAATAATTAAGCATCAATGGTTATACAAAATAATAGAGTCAAATTAACAAATTATATAGTAATTTTCTTTTAGAATTTACGTGTGGAGATTATATTATTTTTCAATTGCAACAATTATACACTTACTTTGTATATAGATGGTAAAATTTAAGAAATACAAATGCGAACAAATATATCATTTACCTGTCTCAGAGTGAACAGGTTCTTGTAAAATCCTTTTAAAAAATTGAATTAAACTCATAATTATAATCATACAAACAGAATAATATTTTAATTCACTCAAAATGTTTGAAATCGACATATAGTGTATCCTCGAGTGTATCACTTGTGTTACACTTGTTCATGCACTGATTAGTTCAACAATGCATTTGTAAAGATACATTAACTTTCTTAAGAAGTTATGAAACCAAAGTACTTGAATATTTTCTCATTTCAAGTAGAAAATCCATATACAAAGAAATTATACATGGATGCATATATTGTATAAATATTATTACCAAAAGTACTACTGAGATTTAATAATACTTTTTATCATTTGATAAATTTTAATCCACGTTTAAAGCAATAAACTTGTTAAGTATTGCAAATATCTTTATTATGAAAAAATAAGGTTTTTTAGAAATGTACAAAATATAGTTTTTATATACAAAACATCAAAATGCGCCTAAATACAGGCAATTCAATTTGCATTTATGAGTAATATTTGCAGTTATAATAGAAATAGATAATTTACGATATATTATTATACAAATATGATATTAAATTTTCGACTTTGAATTTATTAAACGAAAACCCAAATTTATACAAGAAAAACATTTGAATAAAAAAGTTTTTTTCAAATTGCAAAGGTGCTGAAGGTGGGGATTTGTGATGAATTTCTGCGTTTGCGTCATACAGCCACATCTAGATCTAGTCATCTATAGATTCTAGCGCCTAGCGCCCTGCGCCATTTGGATGCGTTCAGATGCGTTTGTACGAGCACGAGGCGTAGGCGTACATATAAACTGAATAAAAATCGTCCTGTTTGACCCCTCAGTGAAGCGATTTTTGAATATAATCGCCGAGAGGTTACGTCTTATACTTTTCAAGAAATCAAGAAATCTTATTAACTTAAAAATGGTAAGTTTCTTCAAAATTATAATAATTAATCTAAATACGTAATATCTGCCGAGTGTTAGGTTATGTTACCCACGTGCTTTATAATTTTTTTCTCAATTACTGAAAGCATTTACTTATTTCTAAAGATATAATATGATGCTAATAATAACTATAATTCAATGCTTCTTTTCGATAACAAAAAAATAATTATTCACTTCATTATTTCATCATGAAACTATAAAACTAGGTGATTAATTACTCATTACGAGTTTTTTTTTACAAAGTCGTTGTTTTTGAGCTTTTATAAAAGTCACTGCTAGTTTTACAATTTTTTTAAGCTATCTATGAAAATATCCTGCTTTAGAAAGTTGATTTCATCTTGCTTTCACACCAAATCATCATCTTTTCGCGCATAACCTCGAAATTTTAATACAGTCTAAAGCACATCGCGCTCATCTACTCTGACTTTTTTTAAATGTTATTTTATTGTGAACATTATAGTATATTTATATGTAAAAAGCTCTTAGCCTCTAAAATGTATTTTCTTATTAATGTTGTTTTGATTATTTAGAAAAAGTAATAGCGAAGTCATTTTGAGTATATTACATGGAAATTTAAAAACTATTAAGTATAATTATTTTACAATCTAGTTGAAAATTTCTTTTTAATGATGTTCTATAAAATTTTGAATAATTTTTTTAATTGATTAGATTTTGATAAGCTTACATTTTTCAGACTGAAGAAGTAAATCCAAAGGCTTATCCTCTCGCGGATGCAACTTTAACAGCCAAGATTTTAAATTTGGTACAGCAGGCTATGAATTACAAGCAACTACGCAAGGGAGCTAATGAAGCTACAAAAACTTTAAATCGAGGTCTTTCGGAATTCATCGTCATGGCAGCAGATGCACAACCTTTGGAAATTTTATTGCATTTGCCTCTACTCTGTGAAGATAAAAACGTTCCTTACGTTTTTGTTCGAAGCAAGCAAGCTCTTGGACGTGCTTGTGGTGTTTCTAGACCAGTTGTTGCCTGTTCCATCACAGTCAACGAAGGCTCACAACTCAAACCTCAGATTCAAGCTATTCAGCAAGAAATCGAACGTCTTTTGGTTTGATTTTTTTATCTGTACCTGATATGCAATTCGCATTCTGACGTCCATTTTTTTTAACACCATTACGATAAATTGTCGAAGATACAGTAAAGTTAGTCAGTTTTATATGCTTATCTTTTGCTGCATATATTTTTTTTCGACTAAAAAACTGTAATTTTAATAATCTGTAATTTCACTGTTTGTGAAAATGAGCATTTTTAAAACTCCAAATAATAGTTGAAATTATGCAGGATTTCATATATCGTTTATCAAAAATATGATTTTAAGGCCATGGATCAACCAAACCATATAATCGATATGGTAATTTTTTTGTCTGCAAACTTTTGTCCATGTAAAATAAGATATCAAGTCAAAAAATTTTGAGATCAAAGAAAGGGTACTAAGGAAGATTTGTCAACTCTCAGATTTTTTAAATCAAAAAGAAAACTTTTCTCTGAAATATATTTTTTTATAATTATAAAAATTTAAGGGTTGATAGACCTTCCTTAATATCCTTTCTTTGATTTCACAAATTTTTGACTTAATGTCTTATTTTGTATGGACAAAAATTTATAGATAAAAAATTACCATATCGATCATATAGTCTGGTTGAACCATGGCCTTAAGTTATGCACTTTGCCTATATAATTTGAAATGTATCTTATTTTTCTATTTTGAATACACAGTTTGTAAATAAATAAATATTCTTGAGTAAACTCAAATTCGACTTGTTTTTTGTGAATAAAAATTTATGTTCTATTACTAAGAATGTGAGGAAATGAAAAAAATAAGATCTAATTTAGTTGCGAACTTTTATTGAAAAAAAAATAAAAATAAACTTATAAATGCCTGACGCTTATCTCGAGCGCAAATATATTTTTATAAACATATTTACTATTATTAGTGCGACACTCAAAACTTCAAGTCTTTCGTATAAAAGTAAAACTGCGAGACTAGTCAATTGTTTGTTTTAAATTATTACTTATAAATACTTAATGATCATGCTAATTACAATATTTTGGGCATATCACAAAAACTCTAAAGACTTTGTAATTAAATAAAAATAATTAAAAGAAATCAAATTTATTTTTAACAACTATTAAGCAACCCAGATATGACTCGTCGATTTTAATGAAACTTTGCAAGCTTATAGAACTATGAAAATTAATCGAAACGAATTTTTTATTACAGGCAAAGAATTAATTTAAAGGTGGGAAATTACTTCTTGTATGTAAATGGTGACTTATTCAGGAGTGGTTGGATCCATATTAAATCCACCATTCTGAATTTTGTAATTAGAATTTCTATTACACGTTTCTAGTTGAAATGTGAAAACCGCCCTTTACATACAAGCAGTGATTTCCATCCCCCCTAAAATTGGAAACTTTACCTATAAAAAAATACATGTCGTATATTTTTCATAGTTCTATAAGTCTACCAAGTTTCATTAAAATCGACAAGTCACACCTGTGTATCTTTACTTGTAAGTAATAAAAGATAGGAAGCTTACAATAAAAATGGTCTGTTAATTCCATACGCTCAAGAAAAAAATCATTTCTTCCACTCAATATAAAGATTAAATACAAAATAAAATAATATATCAATAAAAAAAATTTGCTGTTATATAAAAAGTAAATGCAAAACTGTAGCAAAATAATTGTGTCTGAGAAATTATTACAGTTCGAGAAATTAGTAACTTACAAACATAACATATTCATTGTTCAAAACAAGGAAGTACTGTAATCGACCAATTACCGTGCCATCCTATCAGTCTAAATTTGTCCAATTGCCGTCGGAACTGTTCGTACTTTCGTTTCTGTTGGTAGTCGTTAGGAAAGTTTCTGAACCAGGTTTTCAACTGATCTGCTAATTCGTTTTCATCCGAAAACACCAAACTATTCTCCTCGTGCCTCACCAACTCATGCAATCTAGAACAACGTGATCGTAAAGACCACAAATGAATGAGATAAATGAGCACAAGATTATTGACTCACGTTTCAAAATTGTATGCACAAACAGGAAGACCGCAACCAAACATATCTACCACTTTCATGGGCAAATCTAGTCCACTGGAAGATGTATGGAGACATACGCCCAGATCAGCGCTTCCTAAATACACCAGAAGAATACAAATTATGTCACAAAAATGTAGTATTTATAAAATATTATTTATTCTGTATTTTAATTACCCAAGACTTTAGGGTAATCCTCATTTTCAAGCCAGGGTGTAATAACTGTGATGTGATTCCAATTTTTTCGGTCTATTATAGCAGTATAAAAATCTTTCAGCGGCCCTTTGCCGGTGATGACACAGATTAGTCTAGGAAGCTTCAAATCATTATCCTCACAAGCAGCTTCATATTCTAAAAATAAATAATCATGAGTCAAGTTTAATTCATTAGAATGGATTTTCGAAATTTACCTTCAAGTGCGCTCAAAAGAATAGAAAAATCTTCATCCTCAGTCCAGCTTGTACTCGATACGAGTAATGCAGGTCTATCTAAACGCATTCGAATCTCACGATTTGGTAAAGTTTCTGTAAAGGCTGTACAAGAATCATTTTCTCCTCTGAATATTTCATAGTCTTCTCCCAAAATAACAAAGAAAGCATGTTTTTCTTCTATTGTAATTGGGCGAAAACGCTCTGGTGGGCGGTCATATAAAACCTTAGCTCTGAAATAAAAAAATGCAAATTATCGTCCATACACAGTACTACCAAAAACTGTCGGTATGCTCCCTTTCAGCAGTTACTAAGGTTCTTTTAATTTCTATAATAATAAATTTACATTTTTCAATTTTATAAAAAGATATTAAAAAGAAATTTTAAAGTTTATTTCTCTTATAAAGATATTAATAACTCCGAAAATAATTAACCTTTTTGAAAAAAAAACAAATAACAAAAATCATTTTGAAAATATGACATTGAAATTGAAATATTAAAAAATCGGCAATTTCCGACAATTACAATATTTAAAATATCCTTTAAAATGGAAAAGATGAATTTATAAAGCTAATATTGAATTTTCCTTACTTGACCCCCCATTTCATTTCCAAGTTGTTTTTCATCGCATTCGTAACGCAAAAGTTGTAATTAGCCTTCTTGCCGAAATAAAATTCACAAAATCTCGCTAACTTCACTAACAAGTGTTGTTTTCCCAGGCTCAAAGCCATTACCGAATACGCATAATTATGCCAATCAATCGCGAATTTTGTATCTGATACAATGCAAAATAGCCAGCATATTGGAATCGATGGAATTGCAGGAGGATTTTGCAACATCAAATGAGCTGAATGACATGTAGTAAATAGCACATAAAAAATATTTACAGATTGCCAGATTACTTTTATAACATAGGAAATATAGTGCGTCAATCCTGAAAATTGTGAATATTAGAGGTTATTAATAGATAGATGAAATGATCATTTATTACATTTATCATAATGAAATATTAAATAAAGAAGTCACAAATTTGAAACAAAATTAATGTGTCCTTAAAAGTTTTACTATTTTTCAAATCTGGCGGAGGACTGAGGTAGTCGATTCTGACATTAGGAAATTCTCGAAACTTTTTCAAAGGTGCGGAGCCCGGATAACCTATAAGATGCACCAAAAATCCTTCTTTCGCAAATGACATTGCGTGATATTGCATACGGGGACTTCTTCCGATGTCTCCCAATACTAGGATACAAACACTGTCCTTTTCTTTTCGCTTTCTCAGCCATAGCCACGAAAATATACTGAGAAATATGAAAAATGATAACGTAAACACAATTACGAAACTCATGATTTCACACGACCACACACGACTGATTACAATGATTCAGAGTGCATTTTACAAGCTCATATGGCATATTTTATATGAAAAAACATGATGAAACCACAAAAAATATAAAATTATTAAATTTACGAGCATTTACATTTAAAATACATTTAATTAGAGAGGGGGGTGGGAGCTTCACTGAGAAAATGCTTTTATTTAAAACTAAATGAATTTAAATTTGGTGCCAACAGCATTTAGCACTGCGCACGCGTATCGCCGCCATTATGTTTCATAATTTGTCGTCTGCTTGTTTGACAGGTGCGCAAGGTGATACTAATAGTCGCTCGATGTAAAACGTAAAAATGGCTGATTAATCAATTATTTTCCCGTTACGCGGATAAAAAATAGTGAGTCATGTGTTAAATGTGTTTAATTGACTTCGAAGAAATATATCATCATTTACGGTACGCGTGGAAACGCATTTTCGGAGCATGGAAGCGGAGGTGAGAGTGTTTATCCAGACATTTCGAGTCGATCACGAACCGAAAATTTGTTACGAATCTCGCTCGTGACCACACTCGTGACGAAAGAACGTAAAGAACATTGCCAAATTATAAAGCTGCAATAAATTTCGTAATATTTTATGTACAAATTTAGAAATATCGACGAACACCGTTCTTGGCACTTTTTTTAAATTTAATCTGACTGAGATTCGCCTTCGCAATAGCTTTGTATAGTAATTGATCAAATAATTTAAAGAAATTCACCACTGACCTTTTTGTTTACTATTTTCTGAGTACTTGATCAGAAACAAGTGTGAAAAGTAATATTAAATTTTTTGAGTAAGTAATAACATACAATATTTCACAAAATGCAATGTGGAAATAGTTCAGATATCATAATTGCTCCAAGACTTTTTATTCATAAACTAGTTTATTATTTTCCAAAGACTTTCACAGGCTACTAAGTGGGTGCAATTTAAGAAAGAATTCAATAAGTGATAAAGAAACCAAATATTAAACAATAATCAATTGAAGTATAGTATTTTATCCATAAATGGAATCAATTCTCAGTATATTGACTATCATTATTTCTTAATGTAGAATCTAGTTTTACTGAATGGTGACGTGAATGAAAAGTACGATTACTTAAAAACTGTTATTTGTTAAATGAGTTAAGTAAAAATACAGAAATAGTTTCACGTTCGTAATTGATTTCTAAAATTCCGTGTCTGCAATGGAGAACTGCAATGAAAGTATTGCGAAGGTAGACATTTCGCCCAAGTCGAAGCAGAAGAAAAAATCCCTTTGCCAGATGCTGATGAATAAGAAAACAAAAGTGGGATGCTTAGAATCTTCTCAAAGAGATGGAGTACATCACCACAAAAATTCCAAAATGGAAAATTCACAACATAGCTCGAATACGAGCACAAAGTTATCCCTGTGTTGTGCAATGACAGAACGCAGTAGAACACCTCCACAGAGTTTAACAGTCAGTCGTTTATCTCCTACTTTGAGTCGAACTTCTATGAAATCTGAAGTTGTACTGCACGATGAAAATTATGAAACAGTGGCTTTGGTAGAAAATGGTGCATCTGGAAATGCAACGTATCTCCCAATTAATAATCTTGAGTGCTGTGCAAGAAGAAATAAAATCGTCATGAGCAAGGATCGGCAAAGCATTTGTGGAGAAGGTCAGTTCGTTTTTTAATTATTGTACACATTATTTTATTGCATACATGTGTATATTTCTGATGTTTTTTTCTGTGATATGAACAATATGGAATTTATCAAATTCCAGAGAATATAATTTATTTATCGTCTATAACTTGAAATACTGGAGGAAAAGGTAAAAATCTTATTTTATGAACAATTGTTCGAGACTATTCAAAAACTTGTATACTCGAAGTTTCTGAAAAACATAAATGTAACATTAGGAAAAAGGAAATGTTTGGATCTACTTTTAAAATTCTGTCAATTAATTTCTCTGGTTGATGAAATTGAAAATAGAGACGATATGCAAAGTTTTATAAGGTACAATTAAAAACAAAACATTGACAAGTATTTATTACCAGATTATATCAGACAATAGAAAGAATAAATCTTGATTTAACATAAAAGGAATGCATTGGATAATTACGAACAAGTACATAAATCGAGTGGGTCGACAAGTTTAGTATTATTACAGGAATTATGTGTAATTTCCTTAATTATAAGTTAAGTTTAACTCTTCACGAAGAGAGATGACTTTTTCCTTATACCTTATTGAAAAACTAATCGATTGTCATTGTGAAAATCCGAGACACTCTGCAGTTTGCATCTTTTAAGATTTTTTTTTTGAAAATAGTTTTATGTATTGAACATAAAGCTTTTGAAAAATAAATGGAAAAAATATATTATTTTAAACATGTCAATAATTTAAATTACATTCAAAAATTAAATTAAAATGTGAACTACGTATCGATGTGGATATTTTGGACGTATTTTTTTCATACAAATTTATCGCTTTTAATGTTAATGCATTTTTAAGTTGCTGAAGTATATAATACCGAGGAGTATTAAAAAATTCTGTGATAAGATATGGAAAAATATTAAGAAATAGAAAATGAGTGTTTTAAAAAATTAATTGCTTATTTAGTAAATAATTTGATAATAGAGAAAAGTAATAAAATAACACGTGTTTCTGTTGAAAATGATTCCTTAACAGTAAAATTCAGTAAGAATGGAAATCTGCACTGGACCTTCAAGGCTTCTTTCCCCTCCAGTTTGCTCATTGCCCCTCTGTTGGATGCACAGTATACATATATGTATGCACATGGGAGTGTCTTATTTTCGCGGTAACGTATGTTAGAAAATCAGAACTAAGTAGTTTGTGTTACTTCTTTGAAGCAGATAGAACGCAGTTAGCGTGTCGAGTTAAAAGTTTCGATGATTTTATATCTATAAATTAATAACAAACTCTTGTGATTGTTCAGATCGTCCAACTAAGCAGATGTTCTTGTCAAAATATGTCTGATTCTGAAAAATCACCTCAAAAAAAAGAGCGAAATTTTCTGGGTAAAATCGTGCACTCTTTTAGGAAAAAGTTTAGAGATATTTCAGAAGACGACAATGAAAAAAGTCATGTCAGTCCAGTTGAATGCAGAAATAAGAAAGAAGTGGACACTAACAATTCACAAGAAGCCTCATGCTCCAAACAAACAGAAACTCAAACTACATTGAATCAAAATAAACTATTTGATTCTAAAAACACTATACAAAAAGATATCGATAATAAATCCAATATAAAAATAAAAACTGAAATCGATAATCAAAGGCAAACTCCACTTTCTACTCCGAAAGAAAATCGCAAATCACATTACAAAAAAGGAGTTGATATTGAAGATAAAGATGGAAGAAAAACTAAAAAATTTATATTTAGGGAGGTAAAGAATATTGACGATACTAGTGATGATAGCGATTATTCGATAACTGATTCTGATGATTTGAGTGACGATAATGAGCACTTATTAGAAAGCGAAAAAGCAGAATACAATTTAAGAGAAGATTATTTTACAAAGGGAAAATACATGTCGTATTTCTTTTTGCAAATGGAAAAAATGTGTTATGATCCTTATGAAATATATTCCATAATTCAGTATTATTCTCTTGACAATCCTAGGACTCCAGATGAGAAAGGTAGAAATCACTAATTTTAGTCAATTGTACCGTTAAGTGTATAATAAATTATCAGAATACTTGAGTCAAACAGGAAATGTAAATTAGTCGCTCATCATTTAACAAAATAGATACATTCTGAATTAATTAATTTAAAATGCAGACAGGCATCGTTATGTAACTGACAGAACAAATGGCTCTGAATTACTAAAATTTTTAATCTATTACAAAACTACACAAATACAAAATGCAATAATTTGCTACAAAAATTGCAATCGTTACATAATTTCAATTTTGTACATTTTATAGTAAAAATTCACTTTTCGCAAGAAATTTAAAGCTATTATAGATTTTATTAAGAAACTTCGTTTCGGAGATTTGAAGCAATTTAGTCTTATTGATATTAAGTAGTCTTCATTTTAATTACAGTTTAAAATAATTTTCTGAAAAAATCTCTATATACATTGCAAATTTAGTTCCTTATAAAACAATACAAGCAAATACTTTTTTGTGAGAATTGTCAAAGTCTTTCTTGAATTTCAGAAAATTCATCCTCTGGTTCAACTTCTCCAAACATCCCAGCTAATCTTAGGAAGAAAATTCTGCATCGAAGATCGGTAGATAATTTGATTGTAAAGTCTCCTACTAATTCCATGCGCCACTCTAGTCCGGAATCAATTAAAAGTGCTCCCCTGCACCAAAAGCCAAGATCTACATCCCATGATGCTTTAGTTGGAACTAAAGGTCGTCAACTAACTCAAACTGATGGGGCTTCTATGGATAGTCTTGCAAAGCAGGCATTGTTGGCTGCTCAAGTTCTTAATTTGATCCCAACTCAAAAAGCCAGAGAAAGGTTTGCAAACATTTTTTAATTCAAAGTAAATACTCAAGTTTTTTTTAAATTCCACTGTTTTAATAATCTGAAATAATTGAATTTGCAGAAATTATCTTCATGGGAGAGTTGCAGCCAATTCTCTTCTGGGACCAGTGGAATTAGAAAAAGTGTTGCCAAATAGAGAAATAAAAATTTTCATTGGTACTTGGAACATGAATGGTCAGACTCCTCCTAAGGAATTAAACGATTTCATGTTACCACCAGATATCGAAACAGTGCCTGATATGCTTGTTATTGGTACCCAAGAATCATGTTCTGAACGAATAGAATGGGAAGCTGCTTTACAAGAAACCTTGGGACCATCGCACGTTTTATTAACGAGCGCAGGACTTGGAACTCTTCACTTGGCACTCTTCCTCCGAAGAGACCTCATTTGGTTTTGCTCTATACCTGAAGAAGATAGTTTCTCAACAAGAACTGGAAGCGCTTTTAGAACTAAAGGCGCTGTTGCCGTGGCCTTGATTATTTTCGGAACTAGTTTTCTTTTTGTTAATTCTCACTTAACCGCCCATCAAGATAAAGTCAAGGAACGAGTAAACGATATTAAAAGAATCGTTCGAAATCTTGACCTACCGAAGGATCTTCCCACAAGGCACAAGAGTAAAGGTATTACATTTTTAATTTATCTTCTTATCAAATAATAATTAAGAAAAGTACTTTAGATAGTAACAGTCAAATGAAGATTGAATCGAAAGTTACATTTCTTTTATAGATGTAACGCAGAACTTTGACTGTGTCTTTTGGTGTGGCGATCTAAACTTCCGCTTATCACAGCCAAGAGAGGAAGTAATTCAGTGGATCTCAGAAACAAGATTTCCACGAAATTCTCCGGTTGATTTGCATAAAGATCAGTTAAGAACAATTCTCAACGATGGATCTGTGTTTCGTGGATTTGAAGAAGCCTCGATCACTTTTCCTCCAACATACAAATATGATCCAGGCACACAGAATTTTGATTCAAGTAGCAAGCAAAGGACACCTGCCTACACAGACAGGATTCTTTTTAAGGGTAAAGCGCACACTAGAGGATATATCAGAAGACTGAGTCACGAAAGCACAGGGACACAAAAAGATGGAGCAATTGAATGCTTGATTTACGACTCAGTTCCTAGCATCTGCACGTCGGATCACAAACCTGTGTGGGGAGTTTTCAGGACGACTGTGCGTCCTGGAATTGATACGTAAGTAGGGAATAACTAAAAATTCGTTTTAATTTTAATTAGTCGCAACAAGTGTTAAAAATGATTTAATGAGATATTTTTCAGAATTCCTTTGGCAGCTGGATTATTCAATCGAGATATATATTTGGAAGGTATCCGAAGACGAGCAGCTGCATGGGATGATCCTCGAGGTACCTCTAAGGTTTGCTCCATTCAGTGATGTACTTTCATGACATTCCTGGAATTTCGAAGTAGATTTTTTACATTTATTTATTAATCTTCCTGTTCTAATCGATAAAAGTGCAATATTCTGCAATCGCGTAAGCAGGTACTTGGGCCATTGAAAGAGAATGAGAATATAAGGAAAAAATCTGAGTGCTGTTACAGCCATGGAACTTGGTATAAGAAAAAACTTGAATTCAGAATAGCCTTAGGCCTTATTTTAATTTAATTTAACTGACCGTATCGGTTTCTAAGTGTTTTTTATTTGAATTTTTCGCAGACTAATTTTTTCTATGCACTTATCTTTGCTGAAATAAAAAGTTTGACTTTTATGACTATTATAAAACTAAGAATAACTTTAAGAAGTCAATTCTTTGCTTTATAAAAATTGTTTTTATTTTGGCAATGATAAAAAAGTTCTCATTGGGAGAGATTAGTTTATTTATGACACTGCTATTGTACGTTTTCAAGCACAAATTTTGTGAAAGTCTTACAAGACATTAGTTTGAAGTATCAGTATGATAAGGAAATATAGAAGACTCGAAATATTTATGTAAAGTGTAAGCCACGCGTGAAAGCAAAATTTATGACACGTATTCGATGTCTACACAATTTTATATTTAGTTCATTTATATTGCTGCTAAATGATACAGCTTGTGAAGCTGTAAAGAATCTAAAGCAAGAATCTAGTCAAGGAAGAATAAATACAACTGTGATGCACATATGAGTCGTAAAAAGTTTTTATTATTATTGTACTTGGGGAAAAACGCTGGAAAATACATCAGTTTGTAATTTTTCTAAGAATAAGAAATGCAAAATAAGGTATTTCAAATAAACTAAAAATGCCAGATAGTACAAGTGAAAACAGTATTGATTCATATTATTTACAAGGCTAGTTTGTTTAGCATAAGATTGTGTATGAGCAAATAAGAATAGATGGAATCCAGAAAGAAATAGAAAAGTGAAAAAAATTTCGACATCTTTCCAACTTTTAAAGTTGAACTCTGAATAATCTTGTTTATAAGGAAACTAAATATTTCAAAAGTAGATAGAAATTTGAATAAAAACTAGCAAGTAGTCTATGCAAAAAAGTATTTTTGATTTTCATAGCTATGACAAACGTGAATTTTTTTATCAAGAAAGTTAAGTTTTATAAATTACTAAAAAAGGTGTTATTAGTAAATTATATACCAACAGGCTGCATTATCTTATTATTATTCAAATGATTTGAATTTAATTCTGATAGCCCAAAACTTCATTTTTTAATTTATTATATAATACTAATTTATAATACTTGGTACGTTTGCATTGGCTTTATGGTCCATAAACAAAGAAGTCTATTTAATCAGACGTTTCGGCTCTGATAGGAGCCCTCATCAGTAATATTTATTAAAATCTAGAAAATACAAAAAAGATGGTGTCGCTAATTTCACATTTTTTTGGAATAACTAGAGTCCTTGACATATGATACAAAAAGGAGTACTTGATGTGTTAAATTAATTTTTTAATTGAAAATGGAAGGTTTGTACATTCGATCAGGACACGAGTTTTTAACTTTGATCTTCCCTATTAAAACACTTTACATAGATGTGCTACATTTCTTAGAATAGTTTGCAGGGATTCCTTGAGAAACCATTAAATTATGGGAATAGCTTGATCTAGACCATTAAGGCTATTTTTGAACTATTTTATCTAAAAACTATTTTAAAACTATAATTAAACTATTTATAAAAAAAAACTATTTAGATTTTTGAATGTCTTATCCATGACTGTATCCACAATAAATTATTTGGTGTGAAGCTGAATTGAAAGAGTTTTGTTGAGGCTATTAGGGCTTTGTTTGAACTATTTTACCTAAAACTATTTTAAAACTATGTTGAAATATGTATCTATAATTTTGTATGTTCTAAATAGACTTCTTCATTCATGGACCCTAAAGCCAATGCAAACGTACTAAGTATTATAAATTATATCATGGGTCAATACAATACATACCATTTTAATTATATAATACTAATCCCCAGCAAGACTGTCTTATTAAAATAATTTATAATTACATATATTTGAAAAGGAATTGTATAACATGAAAACAAAATTTATAAAAAATTTCTTATATGATACACGCATTCCTAATTTTAGTACTTACAAAGACGAATTAAACCATCCATAATTGTTTCAAGGTTTGTGCATAAAAAACCCAGAAAAAAGCGAGGCAAAGACAATTTATTATAACTGAACAAATAAAAAGTTAATATATATACCCCACTGTAATAAATATAAATTAGTATGAATACAATAGTAAGAAAGTCTGAAAAGTTCTACCAATCTTGTTACCTCACTGTAGTTTTTTTTTGTCAACAAATATTCATAGAAAAATATATACCATTTTTAATTGTAATTTTTTCATAATAGATATGAAATAAACATAGTAAGGAAATTTATTGTTAGTCAAATTAAAGGCCTTTAAACTTTTTGTTCTTATAGTTAATAATGTGCGCTTGACAAAATATGCAAGTATTACTTTTTTAGATTTACTGTCTAAATTAATATATTCCATCCATTGCAGGTAAACAGCTGTTTTTTGAATAAAATGTGTGTTTGAATATTGTTTAGTTGCAGTCTTAATAGTGACAAATACTGATGTTAATTAAATCAAGTTAAATTATATGTTGAGCTGCCTTACCCATGCCTCATCGTCTGTATCAATAATGATATTAGTTTTCACTGCGATTAATTAATTCAGTCCTAAAGTTTCAAATGCATTGGAATTCATAATCACTTTTCTTAAACAGTAAGAAATGGTTTGCATTAAAAAGTATTTTCAGGTCCAGTTAATTCAGTTCATTTCGCTTTCTTATAAATTATTTTTCGAATTGTCATCATTTCCATTAAGTTTAATTTCTGTCCATATAGCTACAGTAAAAGACAATTTTTCAAATTTTTGGTTATGAATTTTGTACCTTTTATAACAATAAAGTAATGAAGTCTTATATCCAATCCTGTTAAATTTTTTAAATTTCATATTTTGGTTTTTCTTGCGTATATTTTGATGTTTTATCGACTTGGCGTAACGGAATTAGAGTTGAAACATAAAGAAAACCGTATGAATGAATAGTTAATGAATAGTTTTCAGGAATTTTTGATAACAATCAAGTTTATTGCACTTATTTTTCAGTGCTGCACAATAAAGTCTAACATATTATATTATAATTAATAATCGACTCACACTTCTAACTGGTAGGTTACGTATATGATAGTGCCGGAATTTGATGAACATTCCGAAATATTGTATTGAACTTCATATTTAGTATTTTTGTATAATAGAGAGTGTAAACTTTAGTTATAAATATTATTCTTCATATAGAGCATTTGGCGTATCAATAGAAAAGAAATTAGCTCAATTTAAAATATATGAAATTTGGTTTCAATTTTTTTCTCAGATGTGATTGGAACCTTAATAAGGTACCAATATTAAAATAATTGAATATAAAAACTTTTAGACTAAAGTGTAGGGAAATCTCATTCTATAGGAAACTTATTCCAGTGTATTGCCAGTGTATTGCCAGTGTATTAGTTTCATTGCACTGTGATGTCATGTTTAACATATGTTTCTATTCCATAAATTGGGATAACTTTTTGGAGTCTAAAACATTTTCGTAACAGAAGACCATTTAGATGTTTCACCTTTGGAATCTTTGGAGAAAAAACTCTCGGAATCGAGTTAAGATGGTATTTTCCTGTAAGATGCAGGTGTAGTGATCACTTTCTGTAACACCATACTGACTTTGTAATAAACTAATGAGCAGTATTCTGAAATTTTTTTTCTCTAAACCTGTACAATGTATCTAACTATGAGTTTCTAAAAAAGTATAAAAGTATTACTAGAATAATAATCTCTCCTCTGTAAAAAATATATCTTATAAAAACAATAATTTTAATTTATTAAAACCAAAAATGTAACATTTAGGTGTAAAATTTGAAATTCGCGCCTTTATTAAATTCGGCTAGATCTATATCTCTACACGGATTGGTTAGAACTGATACGCACAAAAAACTCATTCTCTAATCTAATCACTGGAATCTTTTGCCGGATTGTAAAATCCACCAATTATAACATCTTATCATAATACCATAATCTGTGCGCGTGTAACCGGTGTAAACTTGACTTATCAAAATGGCGTCAAAATATCGTTCGTAGTGGTCAATACATGACAGCTTATATTCATCGGTTGAACGAAGGTAAAATTTGCAATTACGATGTATACCATGTACACTAGATTCATATATGCCTTCCCTCCTGAAGTTAGTTTGCGCATCGGCTTGCACGTGTGTCTTTATGCGCAAATCACTTTCAACAAACTTCAAGGAGTTAGGCATATATGAATCTTACTGTACAAGGGTAGCCAATCGCCATTTTGTTTATTTTCGAGTAGAAGTGGACTCGGGGGATATTGCGAATAAATCAGTTACCCGAATCCAGAATTCAGAATCGACAAGCACTCGCGACCACTCGCGACAAGGGAAGGGGTCGCGATTACACCTCACTAAAGTCTGGTGAACGACGATCTGCCGTGAGCCGGAACAACGTGGAACCTTTCCAGGATTCAGAAACATCGTCAGGCAAAATTGTGCTGTGATAAGCGCGCCGGTTTTGCTATAGTGAAACCGTTTAGAATCATTTTCAAAGTGCTGACCAGTAAAACGAACTTGCGCAGTTTCGCGCATCCTGAGGGTTCAAGACAACGCAATAGGGCGAAAGAACGCGAGAACATAAGAGCACGACTTTTTCTACGAGTGAACACAAAGGTGGAATATATGCTGTGGGCGTCCCCCGAGACCGCGGGGGCACTTGACGGCCGCAGAAATTGGGCGAATTGCAAGCAAATATCAGTCGTCCTCGTGCGGTAAAGCGACGTCGCCGTCGGGCCGCAGCAGTGACGCGAGTGCAGAAACCCCGGTCCCTGGAGTCGAACAGGACGACTCCATTCTTGCTATTGGAGACAATCAGCAGCAAATCGCGGAACAGCCGATCCATTACCAGAAGGAAATACCTACATTGCAGGCTCCACAACTCTTTTCTCAATTACCCGCGGAAGTGACCTCGGCGGCGACCGCCGTCCACGAGGCACCTGGCGCAGACAAGACGACCATCAACATCGGCGTTGCAATGAATCACGTCAACGATCAAGAAAACCTTAAGCAACTAAACCTGACCCCGGTTCAGGTCAACGAAGTAGAAGAAATGGACACACAAGAAGGTTCGCTAATTCTTGTTTCTATTTTTCGCTCTTCAAAGTTCGCATGATTTCTTTGTCGCTGCAACTTTCCATGTTTTGTACATTTTTCAATTTGTTGAAAAACTCTCATTCCTTTTTTTTTTTTAAGAACGATCAGGTATTTGCGTGACCAAAATTGTCAGTTCGTTTACATATGAGCTGCTCCATTTTACTTGGATTTATAAACTATTGTGACATGAATCGTCAGCGGACAAATTGATATTCGTGGTGAAAATGCTGTTCTAATTTTGGAATTTATTTTGAAAGTGCGCGATCATAATTTCACAAAAGAAGGAGAATACATATGTTTTTGGTAATGCTGTTGAGTATCGAAAATAATTTTTTTTTATTGTTTCGTAATTACTTTTTGGTAGTATCTATTCATACATCACTTTATGCAAATAAGGAAACATGTTCGTAAAACGTTTTTCAGTTAAAAGAGACAATATTATGCCCGAAGGGCCTGCTTAATCCGTTAATTTATTTTTAGTACTTTCGAGAATCTAACATTATCAGGGTCCTACACACATTCAAATTCAGTCATTCTGCAATTCTAAATTCAGTTTCAAACTTAAATATGGCAGCAATGATAACAATCTAAATCCAAAGCCTAATTTTATTTATTGTGAAACAATTAATTCAAACTTTATAGCCAGTTACGAAAACCAGGAAGTTAGGTATCGACCAGTCGTGAATTCTTCAGTTTCCTAAACTTTTAATTTGATTATATTTTCTTTGTTTTTAATTTTATTCTTTTACTTTTGCTTGACATCAATAAAGTAGCTATGACCTTTATCGGAAATTTTAATTGTAAATATGTTTTCAAAACAGTAACTATAGAAGGAATATAAACTTTACACTTGAAACAATAACTAAACATGCCCTTTCTAATTTCACACTTTCTTAGAATATCCAGTCTGCTAGTTATTTAACAATAAGAATATAAATTTCAAAAGCACTATTTTTATGCATATCTACCAAAAAATAAAAAAATACCTAGCACTAATTTAAAACAACCTCCTGTTTGTAATCTGTCAACTTCATCCGTTCTTCAATTGTCCTCAAAATTACAAGAATATCAAAATGTAACGCACAAAATTAAGGCAAATACAATATTTTTAAAGAGTTATTCTAAGATAACTTAAACATAAAACAAGTATATTTGTTTGAAGAGTTTGGTACAAAAAACTAACCTTGTTACTTTACGAAAGTAGTAAGTATTTCGAAAGTAACTAATGAATTTCAAAATCCAGTATAGGTTTAAATTCTAGTTAATTTCAGTTTTAGCTTAAATCAAATTTGTTAGCGAAAATCTTTAATTAACAAGAGTTATATTATTTTCCGTAATTTTTTAATGCTGACGCTAATTCATTATAACCTCTTTTGCTCTCGTCGAGTGATATCAATGATTAAAATCTTTCTTAATAATGCTTTATAGACAACTTTTCAGGAATAAAAAATTTTTATTTAAGTTTATCTATAATTTTCTAAATAGAATATATATATATGAATGAGTTTTGAAAATAAGATTTTATATCTATTACATTATTTTTCGGAAGTTTCAGTGACGCATGCATGTGAGAATGCATGTTCACAACGTAAATCATTGTTTTCTACCTTGACAAATGATTTAGTTGTCTTCCTAACTGATATTTTGCTGTATTTTCAACATTCGAGATTATAAAAAAAGGTTTGACATGAAACCTTATGTTAGAGATTTATGAGTGACAGCATTTACAATATTTTCTAAAATCTTAACTTCAGCCCAATGTAGGAAAAGATCTTCTGTTGCCAAGATTTTTTTACGACGATTCAAATTAGTATATCAAAAATAATGAACAAATTCTTTACGTACAAATACATTATGATTTGAATACAAATTCTAAGAATTCAAGATATATATTAGTAAATTATCACTTATTTTAACGTTTAATGGCAATACAATTTTACAAAAAATTCCGTTTACATTTGTTTTTAACAACAGCAAGAAATTAACTCATGACTAGCCGAAATGGAACAAATGTTTACTAATAACAAAAAATAATAATAGTAATAGGTTAAAATATTAATAATAAATTCCAAACATATGTCAATGATTAGTCATGCATGGAAAATTAACAACTTCCTCTTTTCTTTTACTTTCTTTCCAACTAAGAACGACAGTCTTATCAGTTTTATGAAAAAAATTTATTATTTCAAAAATGTGTATACAATGATCATCACTGGCACCTTGCCATTCACTAGTACGTTCACCCTATTCACAAAGTAGGATGTTTAATATTGTAAGGTGTTTTAAGACAATGTAGTTGGACCTCTTCCAATGGGTCGTAATTTAATATAGAGTGTTCAGCTTCTACTCAAAAGGCAATTAGAAGTAGCTTTGTACACTTTATTTTTACAATTTTTTGGCCCTGAAATTGGAATATAATGTTTAATTTGTCATTAAGGGTATGGACCAAATCGTGTTGTTCTATTCCACAAAAATCAATTTTACTTATTATTTTGTAAAAAAAAGTCAGAACTTGGTCCGTGCCCTTAAAAGTATTTTTAACGCGTCTTATATTTTAAGAATTTATTCCTATAATAAAAATTATTTTGCGCTAGACCTTTAAAAAACAGTAAAGATTTTTTTTAAATAATTTAAGTTGATGATATTTTTCTACGTTTGGATAATTTTAATAAAAAAAGTGCCGAAGACATGAAAATAGCAGTGGATCAAAGTTTCAACAGTGCCAACTCTTAAAATCAGATTCAGGAATATTGTTTCCCTTTCATTTAAGGTTTAATTTATAACTAGGAAAAAACACGACAAAAATTTACCTTTCAAATTAACCCAAGGATTTAGAAAAATGTTTTTTGATTTTCAGTTATTAATGTTTTGTATAAAAAAAAATCAAATGTTCATCATTTTATCAAATACATTTAGTTTATGAATGAACTAGAGAAAAGTAAGCGTACATATAATTTTTAACGTTAATGTATAAAAAAATAATTGGATTGTTGTTTTCTCAAAATTATTAATATTATTCTTTAATTTTTAGAAACACCTAATGACGGGGGAGGGGATGTAACTGAAACACGTCCAATTAATGGTGAACGAGAACCACCAGTTTGCATTGTACACACTGATCACGATATGGAAGAAGGTACGTCACGTAATATACTTAATAATTAGAAATGTTTACAGTTTTTAACCGATAATTGTTTCAGCAGATGAAGCAAGATCAGAGGCGACTTTTCGCTTCACAGTTGAGAATGTTTCAAAAATGAAAGATTCTCAACTCTCACCACCATGCTACGTACGTAATCTACCCTGGAAAATTATGGTTATGCCACGATCCAGTCAGACTCAGGAACGACAACCACAAAGATCTCTTGGATTCTTTTTACAATGTAACGGAGAAAGCGAATCTACTTCTTGGAGTTGTTACGCTGTTGCAGAATTGCGCCTTCTATCTTGTAAACCAGGACAAGATTACTTTAGTAGAAGTAAGTTTAACCATTATATTTACTTAAATTATTATGAGATCCTTGATTGTTTACAAATACTACTAGTAATTTCAGTTATATTAATATTATTTGAATCATTGCTTTCACTGATTAACATAAAGCATTGTAAAGTAATGTGTAATGTTTAAACCTTTCAGAAATTCAGCATCTTTTCTACAGTAAAGAAAATGACTGGGGATTCAGTCATTTTATGACGTGGCAGGATGTTCTTGATCCTGATAAAGGTTATATTAAAGATGACTCTATCACACTGGAGGTTTGTGTTTTTTGGTATTCGGAACTCAGATTAACAATTATTTGTAATCCTAATTATATTTTGATGGTATTTTTTTGAATTTCAGGTACATGTTGTGGCAGATGCACCACATGGTGTCAGTTGGGATAGTAAGAAGCACACAGGGTACGTTGGATTGAAGAATCAGGGTGCTACGTGTTATATGAACTCTTTACTTCAAACACTATATTTTACCAATCAGGTATGTTTTAAATAACTTTAGATGCAATAATTGAGGTTTTTAATTAAATATTTTTAAGTTTGTAGTTAACGGGAATTTGTTGCATTATTTTTAGTTACGCAAGGCTGTATACAAAATGCCAACAGAAAGCGATGACTCTAGCAAAAGTGTTGCTCTTGCTCTACAAAGGGTGTTTCACGAACTTCAGTTCAGTGACAAACCAGTCGGTACAAAGAAACTCACCAAAAGTTTTGGTTGGGAAACATTAGATTCATTTATGCAACACGATGTACAGGAATTTCTGCGCGTGGTAAGACTACTTGAAAATTATTCTTGAATTTTAAAATGACTTTTTATTGCTCGTAAACTCAAATTTTTTCCAGCTTCTTGACAAATTGGAAAGTAAAATGAAAGGGACGTGCGTGGAAGGTACAGTGCCAAAATTATTCGAAGGGAAAATGCTGTCTTTCATCAAGTGTAAGAATATCGATTACAAGTCGACGAGAGTTGAGACTTTTTACGATATCCAGTTAAATATTAAGGGCAAGAAAAATAGTAAGTCAAATTTTCAAAGCTTATACATGTGAATTTCTAAAAAATAGACTATAAATTTTATTCTTTCTACAGTCTATGAGTCTTTCAAGGATTATGTTAGCACAGAAATGCTCGACGGGGACAATAAGTACGACGCTGGAGAGCACGGCTTGCAAGACGCAGAAAAAGGAGTTATCTTTTCATCGTTTCCACCAGTCTTACATTTACACCTGATGAGATTTCAATACGACCCAATCACTGATTGTTCCGTAAAGTTTAACGACAGGTATGGCCCTTTAATTTGAATTTAAATACTGTTAGCATTTGGTAATATCCACTATAAAAAAGTTTTGGTGTTAAATTACAATTTATAGTCGACTGTAATCAAACGCCAAAACCTTTTTCATGGTGTAATATTAATTATTACATTATTATCTATTTACGGTAGATTTGAGTTCTACGAGAAGATAAGTCTAGGGCCTTTTTTACAAAATGAAGAGTCGACAAACGCAGATTACACGTTGCATGCAGTCCTTGTCCATAGTGGGGATAATCATGGAGGTCATTACGTTGTATTTATTAATCCTCAAGGCGACGGAAAGGTGAGTTAAAAATTAACTCTAGGATTTGATAGATTACTGCTAAAAAGATGCGAAATTTAAACTATATGAATTTAAAAAAAAAATTTAACAGCAAAATAACTTATTTTTGTAGAAAACTCAGTATACTAAGCTTCTTGGAATTATTGGAATAGTTTTCTTAATTTTATTTTTGAAATTTGTGTAATATATAACAAACATCAGTATATTCTTAAAAGTTTAATTAGATAGAAATCTATTTAAGTTTTATTTTTTGAGATAAAAATGTTTAAAGTTACTTTTAAATTTAAATTAATTATACAGAAAAATGTGCATCGATTAAGAAAATTATGTAATATTTTTGTGAGACTGTACTTAGCGATTTTAGACATTCGTTCAAATATACTATTACACATAAAATGTTGAAAGTCAAATAGAGGAAGATTTTATATTGGATCTGAATAATTTCTCTTAGTTTTATTATTGCTTTTTTTAATATCATATTATTTTTCATCTTGATAGTGGTGTAAGTTCGACGACGATGTAGTTTCGCGATGCACGAAACAGGAAGCGATTGATCATAACTACGGTGGTCAAGATGAGGACATGTCCATGGCTGTGAAGCATTGTACAAACGCGTACATGTTGGTCTACATACGAGACTCGGAATTAGAGAACGTCCTGCAAGAGGTCAAGGAAGAGGATATACCTCAAGAGGTCAGAAACGTCCTTGAAAAAGAGTTAACTCAAGAGTCAAATGATTTAGAAAAGGAGAAAGATACGACAGACGCTAACAAAGATACAAATACAGACAGTGCAACCTTTCGACCTTGCATGCAAAATCCGCGTAATCCAAACCTTTATATTCACGATTTCTAACAATAGACGTCAGTAGGTCGCTGTCTAAGTGGCATCGGATACTAAATTTTAGTGTCATCCGATGATACAAACCTTTCATTTTTTTCGCTACCAACCATATCATGCTTAAATTATTTACAGCACAGTCGGTCGCAATTTCTGATGCGTTACAAAGAGACTAGATCAGTAGGAATATAATGGATTACCAAAGGTGTACAACCTTTGTTTTATATCTAAAATAAGATAGCGTCATGATTTTAACTGTTTATAAGTGAGGAAAGTAAGAGGTTGTTGAATCCAATCTTTAAATGTATCATATAGGCAACGTTCAGATTCGCTTTAGTCTTTGCTCGCTTTCGAAAGAAACTTTGAAAATGAGTGGAGAACGAGAATTCGAGCTCTGATCGCAAATCAAACTCTGTTGAGCATTTTTTTTTGCTAAACAGACTGCAGAGAGGTTGAACAATTTTAAGCATGGATCAGCGATTCTGGAATTTTTGCTGGCTTTAGATTTAGAAAAATTCAATTCAATTGATTATAGTTTTATAAACAAAATTCATATAATTGATACATAGCTTTTTGTAGGTATTGCAATAATTTTGACGTGTCTACAGACTTTAAAATTTTGTATTTAAAAATATTATTATTCATTTTATAAAAATGAACTTTTGATTGTAACTTGTTAATTTTTTGGATAATTATTTTTGAATTTGAATCGGTTTCATTTATACACAAAATGATTTCTACTAAAAGTGTTTTTTACAGAAAATACAAAAGTTCATCGGAAACCAAAGTTCGGAAGATATTTTCCGATTTTGGTTTCTAATTAAAACAGATCTTTATATTTATTGTAGAAAAAATTTTGTGTAAAAATGAAAGCAGGTCTTAAATTTACTAATCGAATTATTATAAATTTTTATAAAAAATGTAAATAAATGGATATCATCGCTTTTGAAATATTTGGGCTGTGTTTGAGCAGATCAGAATCGCTTATTCTGCTTTTAGCGTACTTTTTCGAGGGTAAAAATAATCGTTAGTTGTTTGAAGTAGTCAGAGGTGTATTTTGAAGATCGATTTGCACCCTCAAAAAGATACTTCTAGCGCCTATAGAGTAAAACAAATTCTTTTTCGTCGTAAGAACAAGTAGAATTTGTTTAGAAAGGTGCACAAAACATACATAGTCATATTTATAATTAGAAACTCGTACGAAGTGTACCATTGAGTCTGAATTTAGGACTGGATAAACTTCACCGAGTTTTGATAATTGAGAAAAATATTTTGTCTATTATATGGCCAATTTGAAATTGCTAAACTTTGGATGGATCTTAAAGCGTCCTGACAGTGTACCGACTTTATAACACTTTACTGACAAACAGGTGACGTTTTATAACAACAGTGATCATAATTTACTTATTTAAGACTTTGCATTTTAATTCTTTTCGATGCTTTTAATTTTCTTCAAATAATTTATCGCCTTCGAGATAAAAATTAGGAATTCCAGGTTGATTCGAAAGGTGTCCTAATTTTTTTTAAATCATGTTTTATTAAATCGCATGATTCTAATTGAAGAAGCACTCCAACGAAAAGAGAATAAATATTTTTAGGTTTTATTTTTATGAAAGAATAAGTGATTTTTTAAAACAATTTTTGAGATATTTTGGCAATGTTTTCACCAGATTCAATTTGAAAGCATATTAATTTTGAAAATATTTACTTTTTTTAGTAATAAATTTGTTCAATATCTCTGTTTGATGCGAAGCTTCAGTTGCATAATTTATGAGGCTTAACTGGAAAGCATTTTTAAACTAATGAGTTCAATTAGAGTGGGGAAATTGTAAAGAAACATTGTAAATAATAAATTGAAATAATTTAAATTGAAATTTCGCGCTGATGTGCGATCTACACTCAATACTTAAGTGCGAATGCATATAGCGGACATAGAGAGATTTTGAAGCTTGCAGTAAATACCAACTTTTAGTAACACCTGCTTCCTTAAAATGTCTTCTATATGATATTTGTTACTCGATAGGAATGTTTAGTAAACAGATTGACACGTGATTTATATTAATATTTTTTAATTCCCACGATATCCTTTAACGGATCCTTCAGATTCATTCGCAGTCTCGATTCACTGCGAAGAAGGATTTTTATTGGACACATCTTTTCAGTGTTAATAGCGAGTATGAGTAGTTACAGATGCTTATCTATTTATTTGTTGTTATATACATAATATACTGAATAGAGAAGAAATACAAAGTATCATCAGTGGAGTAATGAATAATTTATAATCGCTGTAATCACAAGATCCCTTTAAATGCTGCATCACTATTTTATATAAAAAATGACAAAAAAATTGATAACGAGCAAATAAATTGTTAAATATTCCAAAATAGTGTCATAGTCAATTTTTCGATTTTGTTTACATGCATCTTCTAGAAGTTTCGTTTGCAATTAGTTTTATCTTTAGCGAAATCAATGTCATTATGCAGAGGGAATCTCCACGCTACCAAAGTTATGCGCTACAATTTGAATTTTATTCAGCTTTTATTAATGCCAATAAATTTTGATTGCATTGTTACTGTTTTCTATAAGTTACTTTTTCAATTCGTCATTTTATTACTGTCTTTCACGAATCATTTAATTTGCATGATTTATTTATTTTTATTTTTTAATTTATAGAAAATCTAGCTACTTTAGGTTTGTATTCTTAACTCTTTGTGTTCTGAATGAATTTGAGTTATTGATGTTTTTGTTTTCCAGAAGCGACTCTTTAAGGTATTAATGCTGAATAACAGTCACTTTGTAATTGTTTAACTTGGTAGTCGGTATTGCGGCTGATGAACAAAATTAAAATTATTTGTCACTAAATATGCTAAAGAAAAAACTCATTCTTTTGATGTTTGATTCGAGCTGACAACCAAATTCGAATATCAAAAGCATGATGATAATTTGGAATCTTCTTTTCAAAATCAATGACAATTGAAACATTTGTAGAGAAAAATTAAGAAAGTACAGATCAGATGAATCAAGTATTCTGTATACATGGATAATTTTAATTTTGTTGGTCTAGTTGGTGGAGAGGCTGCAAGAAGAGAAGAGGATGGAACAAATAAGAAGAAAGGAGAGAACAGAAGCTTACTTATACATGACCGTCAATGTACTTCTCGAAGATTGCTTTGACGGTCACCAGGGAAACGATCTGTACGACCCAGAACATGCGCTATATCGTGTATTTCGTGTTCGTAAGCAGGCTACTCTACACGAATTTGTTGAAATACTCAGTGAAAGTTTGGTAAGTAACTCATTTTAACAATTATTATGAAATTTAATCTTTGCAAACTGCATTTTACAGCTTTTCATCTTCAAATTAAAGTTGAGTTATTTATGCGAACATTTAAGTAGGTACTGATAGTTAAAAAAAAATTTTCTTAATTTAATTTTATTTAACAACCATGGTAAGTATAAGGATATTTAAGGAATCACAGTTTGTCCTCAATTTTGAATAAACATTTCCCAAAGTAATTAAATCACTTAAAATTTTGAAAGCGTTTAGCTTTTAAATTTTTTAAATTAAATCTCGTATTCTTCCTAAGATTTACACAGAGAAAAATAGCATCTGGTCATAATGACTAGGGATAATGTAGTTGGAAATAAAAAAGTGACTGTAACGAGGGAGACTTGTTGTCGCTACTTGACCCATGGCTACAGTAACATGATTTGTAGCCATGGTAGCCATATTCTGAATTGATTCTGAATACCTGGTCGTGGCGACTAGTTAACATCGTTGAAATTGTCCTTAACTCTTAAACCTAGCTATGTGAACTTGAAACATTGAGTTGTCATAGCTAGAATAACGTAGTCGCTATAACCAGTGTAGCAAACTTCACACTCGTTGAATTCGCTGTGTATTGTTTCGAGTAATGCATATTATTTTTTATAGCAACTGATAGCAACTCTTTTGAGAATTTGATTTGAAGTGTCGAGCGGCTCGAAACTGTGATTTTAAATCCTACTACTTTTAAAGTTTCAACCAGCTCTACAGATGCCGATAAACAGATTTTCAAAAGAGCTGCTATGAAAAATACAATGTTCCACGTAGTGATTTCATGCATTTGATTTTAGCAATTTGATTTAACATAACTTTATAGTTGACACTTATATATAGTGACTGTGACAACATTACATAGTCGCTGTGACTACATTACTTAGTCACTGCGACCACTTTTAGTACCTACATTGACGGGTCAACCATTGCTTGAATTCAGCCACAAAAAGTAGTTAAGGACATTTTCAACTACATATATCACGTCACTATGCCCAGGATTTTTTCTCAGTATAACTTTTGAATCACTATAATCTAAATTATTATTAAATTAAATTTTTTAAATCTATGCTTTTTTTAGGGATTAAAGTTAGTCCCCTATTTCTATAATTCCCCTCAGTTTTCTTAAAATATTCCTAAAATCCGTATATTTACGTATTTTACTGCTTCCGCCTCGTTTTTATTGTTCCGATTAATTTTTCAAAGTTATCACAAAAACAATCTTAAATCTTTTGTCTTTTTTTCGTAATCATCAAATAAATTTAACACCTAACGATAAAATTTTAATTTATTTGTTAGTGAAATAAAAAATTTCATTTCAAAATGTTTCGTTTGATAGTATCTTAAAATGATAGTATCAGAAATTGGATTCAGAATGGGTAGTGAAAATTATTATTAATGGGAACGACTTTTCCTCTTTTAGAAATATCCAATTGAGCAAATTCGTGTTTGGCCATTCAGTCTGCGATCGAATCAAACGATGCGACCAACGATGATCGAACTTGATGCTGACATGCAGAAACCTATCTCTGAATGTGCGGAAAGTCTCAATCCATGGAATGTGTTTGTTGAACTCGTCCCGCCGGATTCCGAAATGAAAACGCTGCCACCTTTTGATAAAGACACAGACGTTTTGTTATTTTTCAAATTGTATGACCCCAAAAACAAGAAAATTCATTATTGTGGACACCACTATATCACAGTAACAGCTAAAGTTCGTAAGTAAACTTGAAAATTTACAGATTTTATTGCCTTGGTATCTATACAAAAAAAACAACCTCAAATATATTTTTTTATGTTTGCTTTTTTGCCAATTAAAACTCTGCAGAGGAACTTATACCAATTCTAAACGAAAGAGCTGGTTTTCCACCTGACACAGAACTTGCATTGTATGAAGAAATTAAGCCAAATATGGTGGAAAAAATAGAAAACTTCACTGAACCTTTGGAGAAAGTTCTCGAAGAACTGATGGATGGTGATATTATAGTTTTCCAAAAAGAAGAACGAGATAATGAAATGTATGAACTACCAACGTGTCGAGATTATTTCAAGTAAGTTAAAATTTTTGAAAGCATTAGAAGCAATTGAATATTTAACTTTATAAGTGATTACTTGAGTCATTTAATTTTTACTTTTTAGGGACCTATTCTACAGGGTAGAAGTAACTTTTTGTGACAAAACCATCCAGAATGATCCGGGTTTTACAGTGGAGCTTTCTTTAAGAATGACGTACGAACAGATGGCGAAAGCTGTGGCTCAACGACTTGGAACGGATCCATATCTCTTGCAATTTTTTAAGTGTCAAAAGTAATTTTAAAATTTTGATACCTTAGAATTTTTGGAAAATCACAATACATAATTCAATTATTATCTTTTTATCAGTTACAAAGACTTGCCTGGGCATCCTTTGAAATGTACATTTGATGGAACCCTAAAAGAAATTGTCGCTTACTGCAAGCCAAAGACAAAAAAAATCTTTTATCAACAACTCAGTATTCGAGTGAATGAACTCGAAAATAAAAAGCAATTCAAATGCATTTGGGTTCCTCCTTCTTTGAAAGAAGAAAAAGAGATAATTCTTTATCCCAATAAAAATGGTACAGTTGCCACACTTTTGGAAGAAGCTAAAAAGCAGGTGGAGTTTTCGGAGAACGGATCTGGAAGGCTGAGGTTACTTGAAATAAGTTGCAACAAACTCTCACCTGGTCCCAAGGATGATGTTCCATTGGAAAATTTGAATTCAGGCAGTAACAAGATGTATAGGATAGAGGAAGTCCCGAAGGACGAATTGAACTTAACAGAGGATGAAATGTTAGTTCCTGTTGCGCATTTCCACAAGGATGTATTTTCAACGTTTGGCATTCCTTTCCTCTTTAAAATCAAACATGTAAGTGCCTTTATATCTTGTCTTTTGTATATAAATTTAAGTAAGTTAATTACTTATATGATTTGCTTACTTTAGATTTCTTTATAGGGTGAACCCTTCTCAAAAATGAAAGAAAGGCTATTTAAGAAACTAGGAGTCCAGGAGAAGGAATTCGAGAAGGTAATAATTCTAATGAGTTACAGGGTGGACACTAAAGCAGGAAACGGCAGAGAATATTTCTAGTTTTCAATGAAAAAAATATTTCTTGTGGTTTAAAAATTAGTTATCTTAAGTAAAATCATTTTCGTGCTCTTAAATTCTTTCAGATTTTTGATTTTTCTAAATCATTTCAGTCGATTATGTGGAAGCGTTCCTTTTTTCACAGAAAAAAAAAATTTCTTCTTTAAGTTTTATTAAACATAATTTATCAAACATAATTTTATTAAAAATCATTTTAGATCAAAATGATTGACTGCATTGTTTTCAATTTACTTGAAACAAATTTTAAGTTTAGCGAAGAAATGTAATGAAATCAACTTTTTTTAAGTTGATCAAATTATGGAGAGAATAAGAAAATACATTGTATTATGTGTTACTCATCAGAAATTATTTTGGTCATAACCGGAAAATAATTTCGGTGACTGGAGCGACCAAAAATTTGTTTTTGATTAATTTCAGTGACCACCCTGAATTTAGAATAACTTTTTGGCTGTCTGCATTAGAAATATAAAAAAATAATTCAATATTAATTGCTTAGTTAGATAGAAAACATGTTTTGTTTATGTTTATTGTGAAAGTTCATAAAAACTTTTAAGTTCAAGTTTGCTGTGGTGTCGATGGGAAAACCACAATTCATTGACTCACCAGACTATTGCATCGATATTGCTGATTTCCGAACGCACCAGAATCAGAGTGAGTTTTTAAAATAATTTATTCTAATTTGAAGCACTTCAACAAATTAAAAATATTTCAAAAGTGTAGAGATCGTTTTCAAAAAGATGTTAAATTTCAACTATATGAATTTGAAAAAAAATATTAAAAAATTCAACACTTTAGGTAGATTACTGACAAGAAATTCAACAAACTCAGATGACAAATATCCAAATTATTCTAAAAATATTTTTATGCACTTATAAATTTATGATTCTCTAACTTCAGATAAATGATTCGTATATGTACCAATAATCCATAAAATTCTTTTGCCATTATTTCTGAATTGGAGTTTGTAAATTTGTAATTGAAGACACTGCCGATCCAATCCGGACATATTTTATTTCTTGTTTCTAAATAAAGGCAATTAAAATTATGAAAATCTACTAAAAATTATCCTAATGTTATTACTCTATCCCAGTATTATTAAAAAAGTATATTAAATAATGACATTGGTTAAAAATGCTGGGATTCGAATATTGCAACTTTTTGTCAACGACCTGCAGAAACACTAAAATGTCAAAAGTAATCATAAGGTTTATTTTGAGTGCTTTAAATCTTTTTTAATTTTTTCTTTAACATTTAAATAAACAAATTTTGTAGTATTTCCTCTTGCGAATGCGGGTGCATCGCCACAAAGGCCTTGGCTTGGTCTGGATCATTTCAACAAAGCACCGAAACGTTCACGAATTACCTACCTCGAAAAGGCTATTAAAATTTACAACTAAATTTCGGAACTTGAAGGAAAGTCGGATTAGACAACCATACGATAATTTATACTATATTATATATAGCAAGACAACGTTGTATTTGTATGCTACAAGTTGAGGATTGGAATTGGCGCTCTCGCGCGTTCGGTCATTCGGTGAGCCGTCACATAATTTTAAATATTATAATTACAAGTATCGAGGTAAACACGAGCTTTCGTTTTGAAAACGATATAAGAGACTGCAATAAACTTCGTGGTAATTTCACAAGGTGGAACAAAAATATGATCTGCCTCTTTAAATTGTCAAAAATTTAACATGATTTATCCAAGCAAAGACTGGCGTAATCTTTTAGTTTCTCCATGCAGCTTTTACTCGTGTTTTCAAAAAAATTCATCATCGCTTTTCTGAATTCGACTCTCGAATCGCATGCGAGTTATTGAATGACCAATCGAATTTGGTTAGTAAAAGAACACTTATATATGTGCGATTTGAGCACGTAAAATCTTTGTGAAATGTTTAAATGTGCAAAGTGCAGCAACATACCGTGTAAAGTAACATTTTGTGCGACAATATAACCTTCGTTACTCGCTAGATAATCTTTATCGAATCCTCAGACTTTCTCTCCGATCCCTCTTTTGTAATATATATTTTTTGTTTGAAATAGTAAGTTTCGTTTGAAATGTAGTATACTCGATGCAATTATGTTTTTTTGTAAATCCGTCAATGTGCGGATTGCAAAGTCATTGATGATTATTCGATTGAACTCGAACTCATTTTACCAGGGAGAAAAGAGCGAGAATGTGTAATTAATCAATTACAGATTTTACCTTTTAAGATTTCAATTGTCTCGTGCTCTATTTCATTTTTAGCGATTTTAGTGAAACGTTTGAACCTCTATATACGTAAACAGGTATTTTAGTTTTAAAGGTTCTGGGCTTTAAATTTCTCATCAAGTTCCTTTGTGCTTTCAAACCAGGAAATGTCATGTTTTCCTACGTTAATTTGTATTGAAATTTTTTTATAAACGATGTATTCTCGTTTTTCTGAAGCTGACATCTCTACGAACCTTTCAACCTTGTGAAAAAAATTAATTGGGTCCGAGTATTTATCGAGAATATACAATTTTTGAATTGACTGACGGTAAACAAAACGTTACTAATATTCAAATGAGTACGGTTTGTTGCAAAGAGAAGAATAAACAATTCGAAACAATTGTTCAGAAATTTTTTTTTAGATGTTTGAATCGAATTTAGTCCAGATTAACTCAATCGCGTTATACTACCACGATCGAACCATACAAAGATCTTATCACTGTAACTTATTAATGGCTTCTTAAAATGATGTGAGAAGAATGCGTAAGAACATGAACTTTAATTCTGATTCAATATCATCATTGTTGATTACTTAATATTTTTCAAAATATAATATTATCACATCATCATTCTGACTTTTTTCATTGGGTTACCAAATTTAAACAATATTCAGGATGGCCACCGGACATAAAAACAGGAAATTTTTCAAGTTTTCAATAAGAAAATATTGTCAATGGTTTAAAAATTAGTTACGTATAAGATGAAATGCGTGTTCTCACATTCTTTAAATTTCATTAAATGAAAATTATTATCTGAATATTTCTTAAACTTTTTTTTCAATTCACTTAATTAAAATTTTGATTTCAGTCATAAAATGATAAAAAGATCTATTGTTGTTTGAAAAATAATCAATAAATCGATTAAGGGAATGAGAAAAGTAATTTTGTGAACTGTCATTTATTAGAAATTATTTTCTTAATGAACAGGTATTTTTGCAGTTTAAGTGGCCACCCTGAATATTTTAATTGCTTTTTATCGGACAAAGATCTGTAAACTGAATTGAAATTTTGTGAAAAGATTAACAATACAATTTGCTTCTAAGCATCTTTATTTTGTCATTTAAATGTATTATTTAAAGAAAATAATAGGATATTTATGTAGTTCGGACTTTTCTTGTTTTAAAAAATATTTCGAAAAAATTATGTTGGTTGAAAGTTTAAAAAACCATACGAGATAAATTTAAAAATTATTTAATTACTAACTTTGACGTTAAATTTTATATTGAAAATATACAAATTGATTTTAAATACTGTCAAAGAACTTATTCGAATATATTAATTACACTCTATTGTAGTTGTAAATAACATTCAATATAAAGGATTTTTTTAACGTGATTGACTGAACAATCTAATAAATTAAATTAAATTCTTTATTTCCATATAAATGTTTATGTTGTGATTCAAAGAAGAAATTAGTATGCTCATACATCTGAATAGTAAATTTAAACTACTCGTGTACTTGTAAATATACGATTTAGTAATAAGATGAAGAGGAGGATTTAATATTTTTCCCGAATTTAGATGAAATATCTTTCAATAATAGTAAAATAGTAATCTTTTTTAATGATAAGCGATAGTTAATCAGTATCAACGATTATATATGTTTTATACGTAAATGTTTTGTTAGCACGTTAAATGACGTTGTGCTAGAAATAAATATTTATTTATAAAAAATCATTGTATTTTTTTCAAATCTTGTGATTAAATTCATTTAAAAAAAAAATTAAATACTTTCTCAAGTTTAAAGATGAAATAAACTAATATGGTAAGGGTGATGTATCATAATTTTTGATAAGAAAAAAACATTCAATCAGCGATAAAATGTTCATTAAAGTTGAACTGTATTAAATTAGAGGATATGAGAGGATAGTAATGTAAGTGTATTGGACTTGTATTATGTAAGGCGGGAAAGTTATTGATCGTTGTTACAAGTAAAAATTCGCTTAAGTCAATGTGCTCCTTATTTCAAGACCGGATCTTTGAAATTACTAAAAAGAGGAAATAAATATAAAGAAGGAGTCCGTCGAGCTCCGATTTGTTCAGACTGCTTTCTTTTTTTTATTTGCAATGAAGCACCAACCAAAGAGAACGTAATTCTATCCAGTTTCAACCGGTAACGGGAGTTTTCAGAATTCTCTTTTCCACAGAGTTAGCAGCTTTTAGAGACTGAACGTAAGTAGGTTTTCTATAGTAATTTCAATATGATATGAAATTATTTTCTAATTCATCTTATTCGTGTAATTTAAATTGAAGATAAAATATTTAAAGAAGTTTTTTTAACACATCTTAACGCCATGGGCTAACCAGATCATGTGACGTCGGTAATTGTAATTACAGTACATAAGGTTATTCAAAAAATAATAACTAAATTAGATTTTTGATATGAAAAAAAAACGTGAACAAAAGAGCTAAGAAAGTCTGCCTGGTACTAAAAATCTATTTTAGTTATTAATTTTTGAATAAAATTACATACTGTAATTGCAATTACCGACGTCACATGATTTGATTGATTCATGGCCTTAAGAGTTAAAGTAAATTTTTTTATCGTTTCAAATTCATTAGTGATTGTAAAACACGATGCAAAAAAAGTTAATAATACAAAACCTAATACTTGCATTCTTAAATTAATAATCCTACAAAATTTCAGTTACCTTTTTTAATTTTTATAGAAATGGGGTTACAAAATTGAAATGCCGGTAACGTAGGAATCTAGTCACGTGACCAGGTTGGTCCATGACCTTAAGGTTATGGATCCCATCAGATCCCATGCATCAACTAGACTACGTGACGTCGGTAATTGCAATTACAGTATGTAAAGTTATTTGAAAATTAATAACTAAAATAGATTTTTAGTCCCAGACAGACCTTCTTGGCTCTTTTGTTCATATCTGTCTCATACCAAACATCCATTTCAGTTATTATTTTTTTAATATCCTTACATCTGCTTACATACTGTAATTGCAATCACCAACGTTACGTGATCCAGTTGATCCACGGCCTGACGTCATGAGTCATGAACACCTTTAAATGATTCGAGCAGTTTTTACTTCCGTTTAGTAAGTAGGAAAAAAACTTCCCATATCTTTGTCTTCTTTCCTCTTGCAAAAAGTGCTCGAAACATTTGACCGTTGTCTGCCATGCGCTGTAGTGTTTTTCTTAATTAAAAAGATCTTAGGTTATGTTGTGTTTTTAAAAAGTTTGATCCATATGGGGAATGTTTGTTGCTAATTAAAAATAAGTTATAAACTAGAATTATGACAGGTTGTTAATATTCTATTAGAAAATAAGGAATCATGGTGGCATGCTGGTCTAGTTTAAACCGAGGCAGCATGCGATTGGTCGGGAATTTATTTTCCCGCTTTCAAATATCAAATATTGCCCTTCAAGGTCAGTTATCAGTGCTAAAGACATTTTCTCAGAGGAACTTTCATCTTTCTACCTCCTTTTTGAGCTTTGGAAATGTGAGTAATGATGATTATATTAATATAAAATAGCTTTATATTAATTGGTTAGAAGAAGAATTTTTTTCACTTTTTATCTATTTTTCAAAAATTCTCATTACTTTATCAATAATAATTTCATGTAATTAAAATGAAAAATCTTATTACTGTTAAGTTGATTTTGCATGTATGAACTTTATTTCATCAGTAAACTTCAAATATTATCAAGTGATGATTCAAGTTTTATTGTTTTTTAGTAGAACAAGTGAAATTTTCAATAATTACAATCAGAAGCTGTATGCAATATACAAATGACAAAAGAAACTTTTACACAAATTTATTATGTTATCTTACCACACGGAAGGGGTTATCATTTGATATAACCCTATGAAGTTTAAGTATGCATTTATCTTATTTGTATTATATTTGATAAACTTGCTATATTAGAATCAACGTTTTCTGTCAGTTGAAGTCGAACACTTGCCTATAAGAAAATCACATATATGAACTGCTGTAGATAGAAGTTTATTAGTGAGTTTTTCTTTGTATATAAGTAATATAATTTTAAAGAATATTTGATTAAAAAATCGTATCATACCTTGGAAAAATATTCTTGATTTCATTTTTACAAAAGTCTAATAATCTGCATATAAAAATATCCCATTTTGTGTCCGAAAAGAAATACACTTCAGAAATATTGTATTGTACTGTGTTTTTCATTTGTTTAGCTTTTTTAAATAAATAGACTGTCATTCTTCTTTTAAACTATGTACTTACTCTACTACAGTAATTTGTAAAAATAAAATGATTAGTAATTCACAATGTCATTGCTTTATAAAATATATATAACACGGAATTTTACACAATTATGAATAAAAATAATCTTTTTCCAAAACAGAATATGGAAGCACTACTGCAAAAAAATATTTGGGAGACCGATCCTGAATTATTTGAACTAATGAAAAAGGAAAAGAAACGCCAAGAATCGGGTCTAGAAATGATTGCCAGTGAAAATTTTACTTCCCTGAGTGTACTTCAGTGTCTTAGTTCATGTCTTCATAATAAATACAGTGAAGGTCTTCCTGGCCAAAGGTACTTTTAGAAAAAGATAAATGTAGAAAATCTAGATATCTAACTTTTCAATAAGAAATTAAATCAAATGCAAAAAGAGCTAAACTGGACAAAATTGAAAATATTAAATTTCAATATCCCTTTATAGTATTAAAAAGTTTTCATTTTGGCTACCGGGAATAGTGAGGAATTCATTTTACCATTTTACAAATTTTTTTCATAGATACTATGGCGGAAACGAGTACATAGATGAAATAGAGATTTTAGCGCAGAAACGATCTTTAGAGGCTTTTCATTTGGATCCTGAAGAATGGGGCTGTAATGTTCAACCATATTCTGGAAGTCCAGCTAATTTTGCAGTCTATACAGGATTATTACAACCTCATGATCGTATAATGGGCCTTGATCTTCCCGATGGAGGTCACCTTACCCATGGTAAATATGAAATCAACAGAAAATATAACATGATGGCCACTGGTCTGGGTAATGACTATTTGCGTGTTCTTACATGATTTAATTTTTATTTAAAAAATTATGTTTGATATAATTGTTTATCTGAATAGTTTTCAATTTAGTTGACCCAGGTTTTAATTTCAGTGAAAGAATCTAATGAAATGCATTTTTATCTGTCTATCGATATATTATTTAATTAAGTATAAACTTCTGTATGATAATCTCAACAAATTAAACAGGTTTCTTCACTGCAAACAAGAAAACTTCAGCTACATCAATCTTCTTTGAATCAATGCCATATAAAGTGGATCCAAAGACTGGATTGATTGACTACGATAAATTGGCAGAGCATGCTAGACTCTTTAAACCTAAAGTCATCATAGCAGGAGTGTCTTGCTACAGTAGATGTTTAGATTATAAGCGTTTTAAAGAAATCGCAAATGAGAATAATGCCTATCTCTTCAGCGATATGGCTCATGTATCGGGATTAGTAGCCGCTGGTGTTATTCCTAGTCCATTTGAATTTAGCGATGTCGTTTCTACGACCACGCATAAGACATTGAGGTTAATATTTTTATATAAAAAAGCAGATTATCTTTAATTTTTAAAATTAATTATTTTCATTTGTTTAGAGGTCCTCGTGCTGGTGTAGTATTTTATCGGAAGGGAGTGAGAAGCATTAACAAGAACTGCGAGAAAGTAATGTACGATCTGGAAAGCAGGATTAACCAGGCAGTATTTCCAGGATTACAAGGAGGTCCTCATAATCACGCCATTGCAGGAATTGCCACGACTATGAAGCAAGCCAAAACGCCGGAATTCTTAGAATACCAGAAGCAAGTCGTGGCAAATGCAAGGCAACTATGTTCTGGACTTCAGAGTCGAGGGTACAAAATCTCTACTGATGGCACTGATGTTCATATGATTCTCGTAGATCTGAAATCAACTGGGATTACTGGCGCCAAAGCTGAAAAAATTCTAGAGGAGATTTCCATAGCTTGCAACAAAAATACAGTGCCTGGAGACAAGAGTGCATTGAACCCAAGTGGAATCAGACTTGGAACTCCAGCATTAACTACTCGTGGATTGAAAGAGAAGGACATCGACAAAGTTGTTGATTTCATAGACAGAGGTAAGAATTTATCAAAATTGATTTCTATCAAAATAAATGAATTAATAACTATGGCAGTGCTTTATCACATTGAAGTATCAAAACCATGGTTTTTTATTTTTTTTAGGATTAAAATTAGCAAAGGAAGTGACGACAGTATCAGGACCGAAACTCGTAGACTATATTAAAATTCTAGAAACAGATAACGTTTTTAAACAAAAAGTTGCCTTACTCCGATCAGAGGTAGAAAAATTCTCAAAACAGTTTCCAATTCCTGGCTATGGAGATTACTGAACTGAAAATTCTTGAAAAAGTTACAGTATTCTTGAACTGTGCCTATCAGAAAAAATACAATTGCCTCTAAAACACAACTAAAAATATTCAAGGATACAATCGTGAAAATTTTCATATTGAAAATTAAAAATCGGAGATTTCTGGCATGATTTGTGTGTAAAGTAAAACGGATCATTAAAGAAACAAATTAAATATTTTTTTATTTAATTTTATTGATCGCATGTATGCATCGCATTTATATTTTAATATATTTCCTTCATAAATAAATGAAAAGAACCTAATTTTCCAATGAGACTTTTAATCATTTTTATTGCAGGTCAAAGTTGTTCTATTAATCTTTCCCTAATATGTATTGAAATGCAGTAACAATATTAGTTATTTTTTTAAATTCATGAGTGATTTACTCTCCAAGGAAGTACTTAATTTTGTTGACTGAGTACTGGCAAGTAACCTGTTTTTGTAGAGAATAATTGAATTGATTTCCAATAAAAATAGATATACTCAAAGAATTTGAACTCAAAAGAATTTGTACAATTTTTTTTTTTTTTATAGCGTGTACATAATGAATCACGCGACTAGACTATGTGATGTACAATTTTTTACTGGATTCATTAAAGAGCAGGCTAAATCATTTAAAACTTAGTTTAACACATTGCACATGTTTACTTATTTAAGTATAATATTCTTTATAAATTTTAATATTATGATATAATTCATCTAAGCACGTAATTCATTATGTTTACAGCACTTACTTATAATCCTAACTAAATATTCCAAAAGCTTTCTATTTTCAATAATCAATAAAGTAGTAGTAAAATCCAACAAAATTGATTATTTGAATCAAAAAAGAACTTTAAAAATTTTAATCATGGCCTTTTTCACTATCTATATTTTATAACTAGATTTAAATCAGTGCCACTAAATAAATACGTTGAATTATCAATATTTTTTAATAGCAAGATCAAGTTATTTTCACATAAAAGCTGCGTTATGTTTATTTGTTACAGTTCAGCTTATGCAAAATAATTTTCCAATCTACACTAACCTCATGAGTGGATAATTCTTACGTCTACGAGAAATTTTATACAGGGGAGCTATTTAAAATTAATGCGGTAAATTTGTAATAACGCACTTTAACACATCGAAATATCTGAGTATCTCTAATATTTTTTAATAAGTCGCAGACACATGTTTGCCGCAAAGCTTATGTAAAAAAATTTGCATTTGTTTTCTGTAATTAAACTAGGACACAGGATGTTTCTGTGTAAGTTCATGATTGTGAACTGGCACTCGTGGGAAAATTCAACTTTTGTAAGTACTAATTTATGCAATGAGCCCTTACTATTAGACAGTAAATTCAATATAAATTCTTCTCCAGTTAAAGATATAAAAAATTTGAAGTCTAATTCTTGAACAAATTCTTTGGCATCACTACTATAATTCTTTAATTCAATTTATATAATGAGGAAAAAAACGATCGAATTTAAAAAGAATTTTATTTATTTAATCGACTTAGTTATCTTAAAAACAGATAACTTACTCGATCCGCTGTCAAAACTTTTGATGTAACTGTAAGTTACGAAATCTACTCCACTGAAGTTGAAGATGCAGCCACGATTTGTTATAAATTCCTCGCGATATTCTGCCCCAGGTACATTCACATTTTTGCCTTTTGCACATTGAGATCCACATCGGATCTTAATTAATCGAGCTTTTAATTCAATCAATTCTCATTCAACACCATAAGTGCACTTACTGAAAATATCTGGGGCGAAGGTACTTTCTATTTTCTTTTGCTCATTTACATCAAGCAGTGCAGGAGCTATACTTTGACAATCAGTCTAGTTCCTGAGCAGCTTGAGAGGTCGAAGCTGCGTTCTGTTCCTCCATACCAAAATCATCGTCGCCGAGACCGTCAAAAAAAGATTGTAGAAGGGAACCAAATAAACCCTGGTTACGAGTACGGGGAGGCGGAACGTTGAAGAAAAGTTGTCCTATTTTATCCAAGTACTGCCCGTAACATGGATCTCTGTTTATACTTATCCGATATTGTTCACAAAGAATCGTGAACACAGCTATTTTACCCCTATAAAGTAAAATAAATTAAATTAATGAAAAGGAGGGAAAAAAATTTCAGGAGTATTATATACTTACGAATCGATGGTTTTTAATAGGAAAAATAAAAAGTTCAATAGAGGTAGAATGTAAGGTGGACCACTTTTTATTTTTGGATGACGAGAAGTATACGAATCAAAGGCTTCTTGTGCAGTTGCTTTGTTCTGCAAGCAAAGGTACCTGCGAAAAAATATTATTTCAGCGAAGGTAAATGTCATGAAAAGATTTTAGATTGAATTTGAATTTAATGGAAATCTTAAAATTGGTTCTTACTGCAAAACTGCTTGAGCTATAAAGAGGTCAATTTCATTAGCATATCCCTTCTGCTCGTGAAGTTCTACTAGCATTTCGGCGTATCCAGCACCGTCTGTACTGTATAAAAAATGTTGTCTAGCCATCACGTAATTTTTCTCTGAAAACATAAATAAATATTACCCAAGAGAAAATATTTTAGATTCATTCAATTTGGATTAAATTTGTAGAGTAATCATTTTTCATGAATTTAAAACAAAATATTGAGCTTTACAATAATTGTTTGCAAATTGGTGTTTTCAAGGCATCCTAATATTCATACTTGAAAGCCTTAAAACTGAAACGTATTTTGATAATAATTAGATTTTAATGCACGTTGCGTAATCTCTCACCTCTCCAAAATACTTGTGCTATTTTCTTATGCAAGTCTGGATCTCCTGTCTTGTGAGTGGTACCTTTTATACTCCATCGTAGGGCTTCGTGAATGAAAGTTTCTCTTTCCGGAGATGATGGACTCATTACACTAAGCAAATTTACAATCTTATCAAAATATCCTTTCGAAGGGTTCGTTTCTGATTTTGTTAAGACATCAATAAATAAAATTCCTAAATCTGCTCCACTTGCAAACTGTAACAAATAATATCAGCTGATGTGAGAATGAATAAAAACAATTTTTATTTTATGATTTCCAGCAGCGTGTGATACTCAAATATTAAAAAGATGTTCATTCTTAAAACAATCTCTATGTAAGTAAATTTCCCTGTAGAAAAGGGGATACTTGTAAATAAACTGGTTGTTCCTTTCCTAGTAGAGCTATGAAATTTTTATTATCATCTTAACCTGTTTCATATATTTGCCAGTACAATACTAATTTTTTTACTAAGATAAAATTTTTGCATAAATTCTAATATTTAAAAAAAAATGTATTCATAAATTTACTATTCAATCTATTAAAATATCGAAATTATTTTACGCTTGATGTATTTTGGTCATTTAGTATTAAAAATGAAATTTTTATCAAAAGTAAAATAATTACTGAAAATTTGATTTGTACATATGGTTTTAGGGCATAATGTAATTTTTGATGATGCAGTCATTTATAGAATTCTAGAAAATTCCTAAAGCATGTCACTTACAAACTACCACGTGTCATCTACTTACTTCCATGTTTCGTCAGAATAACAAGTATGCTTAAATGATACAATAAAACATCGAGAAAATAAGATCTGATGATTAATAATGGAGCCTTTTATGCTTTTTCATAGTAAAAAAGTATAGGTGACATAAAGTAAAAAAATATAAATCTAACACATATCTCAAATACTCATTCACTTGAATAAATAATTTAATTACCTGACTGTGTTGTGTGAGAAGGATTGACCCATTATAAAGTAATTCCAATAATTCAGGATACTTTTTCTGCGCCAGGTATCTGAAAGTTGAGGTTAGACGACGGTGATGGTGATTTTCCCAGAATGAATTTTAGTTACACACAAAAGCTGATATTACCTGAAATACAATGTTCTATACATTTGATGAGCTTCATAATATTTTCCGGAATTGATAGATGATTCTAATTTTGACAAAACTCTTTGCACACCGTGACTGCGTTGCGAGGCCATGTTTACATTATTTGGAGCAATTTGGAGACTTTTGGCGTTACTCGGACCGTTTGTTGGCAGAATTTAGTAGTGACAATTGGTCACTGCACCAATGCACAATCTGATATAGCGGTCTGGAAACTCTAGTGGAGGGGGTTGAATCGCTGCTTAAAAAATCATAAAAATCTTCATCTTGTTATAGATCATAATACAACATCCATTACAATAAAGGTAATTAGATGCTTATTAATACATATGTAATAATGATAAAGGTTGAATAATAAATTATTACAGATCAGCGTCCTGGAAAAAATTTTGAAGGCCAATAAGAAAGAAAGGTTTTTTTTGAGCAACAAATATGAACTAGCCTTCAAGTATAAATGAAAAACAGCGCCTCTGGCGGTCTTAAAAGGAAGTTCATTCCGCGAAAATAATTGTTGCCTAGTCGCGATTTTTTTATTGTTGCAAATTGCAATTGTAAAGTAGGGTGTTAGTTAATTATACAAGGTGCGGCTATTAAAACTGTTGGAATTTGTTATTAACTGTTGTTAAGTTCATTTCAAGTGAATGGTGAATGGCGAAAACGGGGGAAGTCTGGGTAAGTCGTGAATTTTATATCAGCTTTTTGAAGGGGGCGGTGGCTTTTACGAAATGTAAGTCTTTATTGTATTTTGATATCCTTACCGATCCTAACATTCATGTCTAAAGTTTATGAATAAACCGCTCCTTTAAACAAATTACTATTTCAGCCATTTCGAATTCTTTTCACTTCCTCTATTTGGTATTATTTGTGAATCAATTATATGGATAATTTTTATCAAATAAAAAAAAAAAATTGTTCAGATAATTGTAAAACACCGAGAGCTACAAGAAAATTACAGTTTAAATTTGTACAAACTCAGATGACTAATTTTATAAATTTATAATTTAGAATAAAAATAGTATGAAATCATAGAATGGAAATCACCAGAAACATTCAATGTTAAACAATGAATCTTGTTAATTATTGTTTAATTATATTATTAGAGACTCAAATTATTTTAATTTTAAAATTATCCAAGGCTAAAATTATTTCGTAAAGTAAAGCTACATTTTAGAGAAACATTTTTTTACAGTATGGATTTAGCGGAAACTATGAAAAACATAGTTGCTAAAGGAATGCAAACAGAAATGGGTCCACCAGGAGGGGGTTCTGGTTACCCTGGCGCCGCCAGTGGCGTCGGATACGTAACTGAGAAAATGTATATGTTGTTGCAATTATATCTTCAAAACAAAGGCTGGAACCCCAGCATAGAACTGCTCCAATGCGTCAGCGAAATGAAAGAAGCTTCTATGTTACCCAGTGCAGCCTATCTTCAGTAAGATAAAATTTCACCCACTCTCAATCAAACAGTAGCAGAATAAAAAACTTAAAAAATTATTTTTACTTATATAAAACTAAAACAGAACTTACATATACCTATATCACTTTTCCACTAGAAAAGAAATTTAATTTTTATTATTTTTAGAATGATGGCATCCAGAGTGGCATTGGATTCTCAAGGACGTCTTGTTCTCAGAGAAAATGGAAAAATAATTCTTCCCTATGAACACTTTGCAAACGCCGTAATGCTAAAGCATATGAATGGTCCACATGGAATGCACTTGGGTTTGGAAGGAACAGTCAGAGCTGTAATGGAATCTTATACAATTGGCCGAGAATGTTTTGGAATGGAGAAGGAATTCATCATAGAAGTCGTACAAAATTGTCCAAATCCAGCCTGCCGTTTCTATAAAAACCAGCTTGAACTCACTCAGAAAATAGGGTCGATGGGACCAACTTATATTCAGGATAACGAAGCCACAGCTTCTCTTTTGCGATCAACGTTTCCACACTCTTCGGATCTTCAGGCTGTAAAGTTTCTTTTATAAGTTTGATTTCGTTTTTTTCTACTATCTCTTAATCTTATCAATTATCTTATTTCAGGCATTAAGTGGATCAAATCAAAATTCACTTATGGGAAGCTCAGGAGCTGATATCTCAGATATGCGAGGCAGTGGAAATCAAATGATTCAACGTCCACCAAGCCGTCCCTCGTTAAATATCCCACATCGTCCTGGGCCACAGGAAAAGAAGCAAACTAACAAACATTACGAATCTCTGATTCCGAATATTCCTATATCTGAATCTCACAAGCTGAGCGATTTTCTGCGTTCGAATCTGGACAACCTAGAGGGACTCAGTAGCCTTGGTCTGGGAAACTCCAATAAAGATCTGCTAGCTATGCATAACGGTGCGTGGCCTCTGGACTCCGAGAACAATTTTCGCTCTTCGTCTTCGGTCTCCGAAGGTACAGAAAGACGAAATGATTAAAAAGGTATATATTAGTTCTCTAAACGAATTTGTTTACAGGGGGTCAAGAGAAGATTGTAAGAGGCTTCCAAGAGATGATGAAGAACATTTATAAAATGAAGACCTGCGTGCGTCCTTCCATGTGCAAACCCTACGGCAAACAATCAGAGGCTCTACAAAAAAGTAATTTTTTATATTTTTATTTTAATGCCGATGTTTTACAAACCTTTTATTTTCTTTTGAACTAGTGTTTTAACTTTTCTTATTTCATTTTACATAATTTTAAACGTTAAGTCCACCGTTTTTGAGTTTCAAGTATTCACTAAATTTAACAAATCGGAAGTAAGACATTTTTAGACAATGCTAGTCTTTGTAAAAACTAAACTTAAAAAAATCGGTACGACCCCCTCTTAAGGGCGCGGGCACCTTGTCCACGAGTGTAGCTCGCAAGTTTAGAAGAAATTCGATTGTCGTGCTTTGCGCTCGATTTTGTCCCCTTTTCAGACACTCAAGGTTATTGTTTATTACTATAACTCAAGTATATTTAATAATATTGTTGATGTGAATTTACTTTTCTTAAAATCATTTCAACATTGAGGAATGCATTCTTATCACGACAATCGCGCACGATACAATTACAAAGTAGGAACTGCTCGCCTAGGGTGCGTGATTCGATCGTCGTGCTTCGCGCTCGGTCTTGCACTTTTCGCATATATATATAAATTTATTTCTTGTAATTTTTAATATTGTAGATGTGAATCACATTTTCTTAAAGTTACTGGATTTTTTTTATTTCAATTAAAGAAGGAAAGCCTTAAAGAACACATTCTTATCATGACACTCGCGCTTCACGCTCGATTTTCTGTATGCATTTCTGTAACTTTCTAATAATTTACATGATTAAAATTTATCTTCCAAATATATTAAATTTAAAAGATTAAAAAGAAATATATACATCTTATGAATAAATTTCACGATTTAGATTCGTAAATCTATTTTTAGTGAACAATTTTGTATGGTAACGTTTTTTCGTATCGTATAATTTAACTGGAAATAGAATTTAGATATTGACTTTTTTCAGTTTTAACATACTGTAACTTTCCTAATTTTATATATATTGCAATTTTTTATTTTTTCAAAAACACAAAAAATGCTCTTATTTCCAGAATTTTGGTCTTATGTGGCCAGTTAAGGAACTTGTCCTTACTTTTTCGGCTCCAATAAAGTATGCTAAAGCTCAATTCAATCCGATAATTCTATCGAGAGTTATCGAGTATACGACCTACAGACACTTTTGTAAAAACCGTTTTTTCTGACTCAGAAGGTCTCAAAACGTAAAGATTTGATGAAAATTTCGAAAGTGATAATACCTTCTCATCCATGATGAGAATGTAAAAATAAATAAATGGAAATTAATTTACTTGAGGCTCAATTGGCCTTAAGGAACATATTCTCACCATGATACTCGCGCTTTGCGCTCGATTTTCTTACAGGAATTTATTTTTTTTTCCATTTCCATTCAAGACATAACAAACCTGTCTCAGTAATTTTTGATTCATTTCCCAAAATTTCAAGACGATATTTCATTTTCCGTGGAAATGTAGTTACAGAACTGTAATTACCGATAACACTTCAGTTTTATAATTTGAAATGAAAACAATTACAGAATTTTTACTAAAACGAAGTTAACAGATGTTCCTTATTATCTTCTGATACATTTACCAAATTTTGAGCAAGATATTTTATAAACAAAGAAAGTTATCTTACATGGCTGGATTAAGATATAGTTATGGTCACGTTACCTGCTTGGCCCATGGCCTTAAGGCCATCCACTTTCGTTTGTAACATTTTCTCATATTTTACATAGCTTATCGGAGAAATGTAATTATTGATTTTCTCAAAAGCGTTTTCGATTGATAAAACCAGAATCACTGCTCAAAATTTTATTTTCAGGCTTATTAACGAACTCGATTTTTCTTTTTGGACTTTAAAAAAGTATGCCAAAGTGCAATCCAGTCAGATAATTCTTTTGTAAGTTATCGCGCCTACAAACCACTACTATTATAACTACCAACAAACATACAGACAACACACCGCTATAAAAATAGTTTTGTCTCTCTCAGGAGGTCTCAAAACGTGGAGATTTGATAAATATTCTGAAAGTAATTTTTCACATAAAACTCATTTATAAATCTCATTGATAATGAGAATGTAAAAAAAATGCTTATTCACGCGTACGCCTTCAAAAAAAAATTGTATGCTTTAATTTTACAGCTCTTGTTGATACGATACAACTTGTGCAATCACTTAGAAGCTTTTTGCCCCCACCACATATTCCAGTTTCAAGTTGGAAGAACGAAGACAAGCACCGTTTAGATCACAGCAATATTCAGTATCTTCCCTCATTGTGAGTCCAACACGTTCACAAACTTTTTGTTAATGTTTAGGATACAGAAATTTAATTTTATAATTCTGTTGTAGAAAAGCTGGATTGGATGATATGTGCGAACAGCGAAAACGGGATTAAATATTGTCGTTTTAATCTGCGGTGTTCTAGTCAAATGAAGTCAATGAATGGATGAATTAAAATGAGAAAAAGTATGGTTTGCTCAAAAATGTTGGCGTTTAGGACTTTGTGTGGTAGGGGTTAAAACAAGACATGCGTGGATGTGGACTGTGATAAACATGGGTAGTGAACCAAACCGAAGTTAATGTGCGCTTTCGGAACGTTACAGGATACAATTTTGGTAGTCGAAAAATTGTAACCTGTTTGTGGTGCTCATCGGGATGTGTAACATGCTACCCTAATTTTATGAATCTGAACAGAACAGAACAGGAGACGAACGAATTTTAAAACTAAATCGTGTAAATAATTTTATTACATATCGTTTTTATATTATTTCAGTAGTGACTATTTTTTATATGAGATGACATTGGACTAGTCAATCGAATCGAAAAATTGAGGGCTTTAACATTTTATTATATTAATACAAAAAGAGTATAAAAGGATGTATTCTAGTCTTACAACTATATAGATTATTGGCATTGAATGAACAAAATTATAAATTAATAATTCGATAATTTGCAACGATGAATGCAATTCTAGTTATCTAATATCCTCACGATATCATGTGGGAAATTAATATATATTTTGGCAACCAAAAAAAAGCTATAAGCTATTGTTATTGTTTTGTCTTTTATTTAATATATAAGTACATTTGGAAAGATGCAAGACGAGTATTTAAAATTCCATAAGCTCCACAGGCAGGACTTGGTTATTTCGCAGATCTAAATAGTTTTAACATCTATTGTCGTAAATTCTTATAGATTACTTGACTAGAAGTGCATAAATTACAATTCGACGTCTAACTATTACGTTTTTTTCAATTGTGCAATATTTTATAAAGTGATTGTCATTTTGTATTGCAATAAAATCAATAAATATGTTTTAGTTGATATTCATTTTAAAATAAAATAGTAAAATCTATCCGTCTTTTGAACATGAAAAATGCCATTTTGAAAAGAGTGTATTAGTTAGATATTACAAAACATCGTAACAACGTAATAAATTTAAAAACCTGTTGAGTCTTAACATGGGAATTTGTATAATGTGAAAGACACTTTTATCTTTAGGAATCAATACTCGAATACTGTAAGGTATGGAGATGAAAAAATAGAAGCGTAATTAATTCTGGAAATGCATGGTAAAGATATAATCATTATCAAAAATGCACGTGTTCTATTTTTACCATTGAAAATGTGATATCTTCGCATTGTGCAGAGTGAAAACCACATAGCTGCATTTAAATATTAAATTTTTCGGGCGAATGTAAGTATGAAAGCGAGCATGTTTCTTAAGTCCTAGATTTTGCTATAAAATAGCAAGTTTTTGGAAAAAATGCAAATTGGATATATTCTTTTTATGTCTGTTACATATTTATATATATACCTATATTTATGTATTTATTATATTCTTCGCTTTTGAAAATGATTTTCTCCATATCCTTTATATCTGCTGTACAATTTACAATTGGGTACATTCTAAAATCAAATTTATCAAAGAATATTACACATACTCTGTATTTGAAAATTAGACTAATTTTTTACAATTCTAATAAATAAACAGAATTAACTGGTTAGTGAAATTCGATGCATCTGAAGTTTGAATGAGAATTTATTATGCGCAATATTATGTGAGTTATTTTAGTAAATGAACTCAATCTAATAGTTATATAATGAAATACAAACTCCAGTCTTGCTTTCAAAGTATAAAAAGAACTGAGCATATCCATGACAAAAAATTTGCTTAGCAAAGAAATTGTGTACATCGAGACAACGATGTTTAAATACAACCTGTGTATACTTAATCCAAGTCACATTATCTAATGTATGATTACGGAAGACTTGACGTAAATTTTCGATAAATTCGCCAAAACGTAACTTATTTGTTTAAAAAACAAACGTATCCTAATGCAGGATCTTAAGAGACCTTTTTTTGTAATATTGGAGTTTCTCTTTCTAATCACATTTTTCAAAAAATCTAAAATACGATTTGACTTCTTCTCAGACTCTTTAGAAGCAGTCAATTAAGATTTTTTTACTAGAATGTTTAAGTTTCGCGTCTTTTTTTTTACTACAGGAGCCTTTTGTTATTAACATGGTAAATAGAGTTACCCTTTCAAAGCACTGAATTTACTCCGTTGGTTGTCAAGTGTTCCATTGAATTCGATCCAATATAACTCTGATTGGATTCAAAAAGATATTAAATATAAGACAGCTAAATGCAATCTTAGGATCGATCTACTTCGTACTCATTAAAAATAATGTCCAGCAATGTTCTCGCTGTATTTTCACACTAATTTGTCGTCGCTTGCCAGTATTGCTCTCCTGTATTCCCGCGCCATTAATTCACCATAATAATTACAACAGTTTTTACAAGTGTGACACAAAGTCTTTTATTTCCTTGTTTTAGGCTCCGTCCTGAAATTCAAAATTTTACTTTAAATTAGTATAATCGATTATTAAAGGCATATGTTGATTCTTTAAATACATAATTAATTTCATTTTTACTAGATTAATTCCCTTGAAAATTTAATTGCAAGCAGGAATATAGTCAATATACGTACTTTTTGAATTTCAAGAACAAAAATGTAATCATTTAGGAAGTAGTAGGCTTGGCCTAAATCTCCTTCGCAAAGATAAGGTAATTTGCTCCACGCCAAACATTTCAGGCCTAAAGGCCCAAAAACTCTATCAATTAAACTGGCGATTTGTCCTTCGATTCCAGGTCCTTTTATTGGCAAATATTCAGAGGGTTTGTGATCTCCTCTTCCCCCGACTTCAACATAGGCACTGAATGGCAACACCAAAGCTACAATCAGTCGACCACCAGGGGCTAATGATGATCTGAGTTGCCTCAGTAAGGTATTTGGTTTATCACATCGATCCAGTAAGTTGAGACAGAGGATCACGTTAAATGGTCCAGAATCTTCGTGCCATTTTTCCACGTCGAGAACTCTGTAGATAAAAGGGTATTATTTAGAATGCTTTATTTTCAATTTAAAAAAAAATAAAATAATTCAACTTGCTGTTTCTAGATTTCAAAATGTGAATTTATATAAGTTTTGAAACAAGGTTTTGGAGAAAAAAATTGTTCAAGGGATTTCAGTGTTCAGGAATTAATAAATGTATTGGTAGAATCGAAATAAAAAAAACTTTTGAAGAGTGGGAAGAGAACGGAATATTTTTAAGAAACCAGAGAAGAACTTGATTTGAATCAAGAGATTTATCTTTAATGTAATAATACTAAAAAAGAGAGCAGTTCTTTTACATGGATAAAAGAAACAGGTCAAAATATTACGAATTTTTTGGAATAAGTTTGTTAGATTAAAAAATCGTAATATAAAACTTAAAGTAATTAGTTTTCTGCATAAACAAATGAAAACTTCCTAAGCCAAAATGTAAATTCCACCAAATAGATAATTAAATTTTGTTGTCTTAAACATCTAAATTTTGTGATTAAAACATCTTGCAAACAAGAAATCTAATGAAATTTTCATACTTCGGGAGTCCTTGAACTATGTTATAGTGGTCGAGGGTGGATAAGTAAGTTTCTATATAGCGTTACGACTCCGTCACATTGCTTATTTGAAATTCTCGTGGCAATTCGAGCTACTCAGCAACTTCCCTTTATTCGAAGTTGGTTCGCGCATAAAACCATCGTAAAGTTCTACTCCAATCAATCTCGCGTGGTAAACTTGTTAGTGCAGTGATAGTGTGCGCTCTTTAGACTCGTCTAATGTCCGGAGTGAGTGAGTGGTGTCAATTAAGACCTTTTCTCGAATCATCAACTTACGTTTCAAACCCGACGAAGAACCCCAATACGTTTAGCTTCCTGATTTGATTACCAGCAGAAGAAATATATGCAGATTTCTTCGACTCACAATTTCAACTCAAGCATCAGATGATGTTACTGAAGCTCTGCTTCTAAATTTTTTGGGACTCAAGTTGACAAAGCCTTGCAAACTCTTTCCCCCCACCCTTCTAGAAGGAAATAAAAAATAGAAGGAAGTGAAAAGGATATCCTGTTTTACTTATTCGGTTAGGAGTTAAAAACAAAAATCCAAAAAGTTGCTCCTATGTTGATTGTATATATTATTTAATCGTTGGCAAGCTCTTGATTATAATACGAAAAGATTATTTCTTAAAGTTAAAAACCGAATCCTTTTGTGCCATAAAGAAAAAGATTGGATATTTAAAATACCATTAACTATATGACAAAGAACTATCATTCAATTTTGTAATTACCAATTTTGGTATCCTTTTTGACGAGATAGAAGACAATAGTTAGATTCTGTAGCCTCAGAGATTGATTGGTAACTTTATTACCAATAAATGTAAAAAACATACTCATATGATGTTTTCTAAATCAGCTATTAATCCCTATTAAGGTAGTTCATCCACGAAAATTAGACCTCAGGCAAAAATAGATAAGTTTGCTTTCAAGAATAGCAATTTTATTATTGAAGGGCTAATTTGAAAGAGGAAAGATTATTTTCCATGGAAAAAATTTGAAACACAGAAAATAATTTTATTAATAAATTTTATTTTTGTACCAACTTTTTTTCTTATCGCTTCTTACCAAATTTTAAAAAATTATGCGATTCTAATAAACCACGAATCACTTTTTCAAGGAAAAGATTTTCTAAAACTTGACCGTTTTCAATTTTTAAAAATAAATTCTTTAATGACTGAAACCATTCAAAGAAAATTTTCCAAAACGAAATTTTTATAAACAAATTGTTAAATTTAATAATAATTGATACATTTTCAAAAATTGGAAACGGTTAAGTTGTAGAGAATCTTTTCCTTGAAAAAGTGATTCGTAATTTATTAGAATCGCATAATTTTTTAAAATTTGGTAAGAAAAGATAAGAAAAAAAGTTGGGGCAAAAATAAAATCTACCAATAAAATTATTTTTCTGTGTTTTAAATTTTTTTCATGGAAAATAATCTTTTCTTTTTCAAATTAGCCCTTCAATAATAATGTTGCTATTCTTAAAAGCAAAATTATTTATTTTTGTCTGAGGTCTAATTTTTGTGAATGAACTACCTTGATTTTATTAAAAATAAATTTTAAGCATTCTGAAATACATACGTAAATTTTCGTTTTTGTAAGGCCCATCTCATTGGTGCAGAGATATCTGTAGTGTAGATTTTTTCGAAAAATTGTGCTATATTGGCAGTTATTGCTCCATCACCTGCTCCCAAGTCTAGAACGGAATTCCATGGTCCCTTATAATTACTGGCTTCCATTAATTTCTGAAATTGATCCCTGGAAAATACATGCATGGAACCGCGACCCAAGAGCCTGTAAAAGTAAAATTTTATTTTCGGACATGTAATGATCTAGAATTATTGAAACAACTCTGAGAATAGCTCATTCAATAATTATTAAGGGCTGTATATAAGTGATAAATTTGAATTATTTTGATTTCCTCTCGCTCTTTTTTTAAATTGTACAAAAGATTAAAATTTTTTGTGAATTACATAAAATATATTCTTTTAATTGAGGATTAAATCAAAAATGTTGTTTGACTTTCCTAATCTTTAAATGTTATAGTTTTACAATTTTTAGACATTTTATAGTGCATTTAAAATAATGTTGAACTAACAAATCAGAAAATTTTTAAATCAAAATCGTTTATAACTAGAAGAAGAAGATAATAAACTGCAAAAACTGGATAATTAAGACGTACAACAAACAGAACAATTAAAAATTGTATCCCACAATATTCTAACATTCGAATAATATTAAATATTTTCTCTCTCTTTCCAATTTCTCTATCTACAAACTTTTAAATAATTCCTAACATTTTTTATTCTGAAACTACATATCCCTCGATGGGATGTAGATCCAGGAGTGAGGAATCGGCGATCGAAGTCAGTTCGATCGGATGAGTAGTTGGGCAAAGGAAAAAGGCGGTTCATTTGAAAATACTTGGTTTGAAGAGTCAGGGAGCGTCACCATCGCGGCGAGCGATCCATCAATGCCGCGGAACGCAGGATTTTGATTGTGGATTCGGTTACCACCGCGATATAAATAAGGCTATGAGGTTCCCTCTTCAAACTCTGTTCAGCCGCGGTCGGTGCCATCAATTAACGAGCACCTTCGTGAGCCCCATTGAATAATAAATAAAAATGAGCAGAAAAGGAAAGAAGAAACCAAGCCAGAAGTCGGAGAGAAGAGGAAAGAAAAGAATGAGTAAAATAAAATAAAAAAGGAGAGATAACAACAGAAAAGACAAAAAAAGAATAGGTAATAATAGAAACACGAAGAAGGGAAGGAAAAATGAAAAAATAAGTAAAATAAGGAAAGCCGGAAAAAGCAAGCGTAGATGTATAATCTCTCGGGTTGGCGCATTGTTTCGTCTTGCTCTTCTCCATATTCCTTCCTTATCCTTCGATCCTTGCAGATCCTTATTTTCTTCCCTAAGCCGCTTCTTCGCGGCCTCAACCTCTTTTCATTCTCTTTTTCTTTCATTTGATCTTATTGGCAGCCTTCGTCGCTGTTTCTACGGGGCCCCACTGTCTTTGCTGCCACGTACCATCGACAAGTAAAGGGTACCCAAGGGTAAGAGGGTAAGAGGATAAGAGGGTAAGAAAGAAGGAAGAGGCACACACGTGCGGCTCACAAATCAGACCCGCAGATCGCAGGACCCTGGCATCGGCGGCGGCGCGAGCGACAATTAATTCACCGCTTTTGCTCTCGCGAGCTTCTTCGGGCCCTACCGCGATCTCCATTGTGTACGTACCTACACGATCTTTGGGTCCTACTCTCGTATCTTCTTCTTCTTTCAAGACTTTTACTTCTTTCTCTCTTCCTTTATCGAGAACCTGATCAATTCCTTTATTTCGTTTTTATCTCTTGAGAGTCTTTTTTTTCGATTTTCATGTGCTTGGGCCTATAATTTGGACTCCGGCGACGAGCGGTCTAGCGGTTTCGTTTAAGTTTTTCCGCGAGGCGCGAGACCACTTGAGGACAGATCTGAAAATTACGAGAAGACGTGTTCTGCTTATAAAAGCGAGATTTGGAGAGAGGAACAGGGCAGGATTATTAGAAGCGAATTCGTTGGATTGGTCGAGGGAGTTTCGATAAGGGATATGCTTGTGATGAGGTTGTGGGAGATGATTGGGAGGGATTGGGGTAAAAAAAACTTGGAGGTTTGCGTAATGTAGGTAGAATATTTCAGACGGTTAGATTGTATTGAATATTCTCTTTGAAACACCTTTTTTGAATATTTTCTATCGTAAGAAGTTTTTGAATTCACATTTATCGATAAATATTATTTGAGGTAGTTGTCGTGCCAAAAAACAGGTCTCTGGAAAAAATAGTTTTTCTATGATTTTAAGACCTGAAATGATATTATCAGTCGTGTTTTGTGAAAGAAAATAGATTATTTTTTATGAAAAAAATGTTAAGCTTACGAAAAATAATACTTTTAATAATGCTTTTTGTAATAGAATTTTTCCTTACTGTCACTTCTTACCAATTTTTAAAAAATGATTGGGTTTTCGTAAATAACGGCTCATTTTTTCGGGGAAAATATTCTCTACAACTCTTTTCTCAACTTTACTCTCAAAATTGGAAATGGTGGAGTTGTAGAGAATATTGTCCCCGAAAAAAGTAGCGATGATTTATGAAAATCTAATCATTTTTTAAAAAATTGGTAAGAAGCGACAGTAAGCAAAATTTCTATTACATAAAACATTATTAAAAGTATTATGTTTTGTAAGTTTTAGATTTTTTTCATCAAAAATAATGTGCTTTCTTTCATAAAATACAATTGATAATATAATTTCAATTCTTAAAATTATACAAAAATTTTTTTCTCCAGAGACCTGTTTTTTCGCACGATAATTACCTTAATATTGTAAAGAATTTTTCTCATAATAAATAATAGAATATTATAATGGTAATCAACATATTTGAATCTATTACTGTTAATTAAATTTAATTAACTAAATATTTTGCTGAGCTTACTTCCCTTTACTTCTACTCACAATGTTAGAAATGTTCTGAAATTTACAATACTTTTAAGAAAAATGTGTCCTAAATTTGCTAAAGATTGACTGGAGTTCCCAAAATTTTCCTTAAAATTTCGAAACTGTGCTGTACTTTTCTAAATTCATCTTGAAATTACACATTGTAACAGAATTTCCAGTTACGCCTGGAATGTGAAATTTGTTCTCTTCATGTTTCAGAATTTTTAGCTTCAAGTATCGGAATATTCAGTAATTTTTCTCAAATTTATCTTAATTGGACGGAATCTTAACTGATAAAGCTTCAGTTACACGTTCCAGAAAATTCCGGCAGAAATTTCTAAAGGTGCAGAACAAATTGTGTTAGCTTTAACAAACTGTTGATACATTTAAAGAAATTATTTCAGTTAAGGCTATGGATCAATCAGATCACGTAATTACAAATTCCTGTAAAAAATCCGTGTCTTTCTTAATTTAAAAAATATCTTCCTAGAAATTTGGAAAATACAAGAGAAAACGATAAAGAACGGCTGTGCACTTCGTTTGACTGAAAATTTCGCAAAAACTTTTAGTTAACTGTAATTGTGAATAAATTTTTCGAATTTTTTTCAAAATTTTTAATAAAAAGAAGTTAAAAAATGTGCTTTATTGTCATTTGTTATGTTTTCTGTATTTTAAGAAAGATGTTTTGTAAATTAAAAAAGTTATCTTACATGAACGAATAAATGTATAATTTAGTCACGTGGACCGATTGATCCATTATTGTTGAAACAAAGCCATCCAATATTTTGAATCACGATTTTTGTAGGTTATTGTACAAGATATAGGTCTGGTTTCACCAAATACGGTTAATTATTAATCGATGGTTAAACCATTGGATAAACCAATCAGAATTTAGAATGACGGATTAAACCGCCGATTAAAATTTAATTAACGTTGGTTGAATCGGCCCATAAACTAACAAAAATTAGTTTGATCTTAATAAAATGTTTATTATTGTTATCATGGTAACGCCTTGAAGTTGAGCCTGTAAGAAAATTTTGTTCCACGGTGGACACGATTTTACTCGTTTGAAAAACCGGATACAGCGGATGAAATTTTTCTAACAAAAGTAGGCTCGTATGACTATCGTCTGAATCTCGAGAACATGCAAAATATTAGTTATTAACAAATTTCCGCTACTTTTAATGCCGAAAGACGCCTTCGAGTCTGTTTTTGTATGTTTTTTGCATTAAAAAAAATATTTAAACCAAAATTTTTGAGTAAAACTGTAGTTCATGCGTTAACTATACGTTTATTGAGTAAGTTTAAAAAATTTCAGGACTATTGAACCAGTATTTGTTTTTGTTATCATTTCCACCATTCCGAAAATAATGGTTTTGAAAAAAACGAGTTTAAAGATTTACAAGCACTGTACTTAAAAATGATACACCTTACAGTCAATGGCCGTAAAACATGAAAAGTATTCGTCATTGAGAAAAACGCTCTCGCACACACGTTTTCTATATTGTTTACTTCATAAATATACGGAGGAAAAAAAATCAGTTTTTTTAACCATCTTGAGTAGAATACCCCCTCAAATCTACCAAATTATTAACTCTATAAAAAGTTTTGGTCGAAACAACCGAAAATTGAGTTGAATAAAGTAAAACTTTAGTTTAATATAAATCAATGCGTTTATTTGTTCGGTTCAATCGATCTTAGTTTTAAGCTCCAGCCTTTGTTGAAACAGCAAAATAATCTCAGCAGCAGAACAAGTTTTGCTCTGTCTTAAATATTTCACTATACGTGCGTAAGAAAAAAGTGCATATAAATTAAAAATTGTATCGCTCTTCTCGAGGAGCAGACCTACTTGATTTTTATTTTCAATTTTTTTTTGCTCATTTTTGTTCAGATCACCCGAAAGACTAAGAGAGGGTGAGGTGGGGTGGGGGGAGTCGCCAAGCTCTTTCCTTTATTCGCGCGAGTGTATAGATACATGCACTTACACCTACACAAGATTGAGCAAGGAAGAGTCGCCGCCGTGTTAACACACGGTTAAGCGAGATTTGCAAACAATAGGCTCGAAGCAGGGTGGATTCTTTAGATGGCGGCTGATACGCATCGCATTTACATATTATTGCTATTATTAGGTAAACGGTCCTCGGAGCGCCTCTTTAACACTATGAACTCGCCCTTCGAAGTATTTTACGAGCGGCTTGAAAACCTCAAGATAACGGAGACCAACCAGGGCAAAAATTAAAGTACTGTCTGCAGCCTCTTCTCTTTCTTCTCGAAGCTGACAACAAACTATGGTATAGAACGGTAACGTGAAAAGAGCAGTTCTTGCAACGAGTGGGTGGAAGCTGGAATGGTAAATAATCATAAACCGCAGGAAGAAGATCCGTATCCATCTTTGTACAAGGTGCGAAGTCACATGGTCACGATCGTTGCGAGGAACTGCACTCTATCATTCGAATAGCTCGTAAAATGCAAATCAAATAAAAGCGCATTCGCGCCTGATGCGGTAAACGTACTTCAGACGTGGTCGACTACATAGTTGGCAAGCGCTGGGAACATTCTCACCGCAATGGCATATAATTGAGAAGTGGAGAAATCGAACGGAAAAGTTTAAAATTTTATTGTATATTGATAGTTTGATATATTTTGTGGAAAGCGAAGTAAATAGTGAACTTTTAGTGAACAGCAGAGGTGTTCGACACTTTTTTTGCTTGATAAACTGAATTTGTTTTTGATTTCAAATGAAAAGGGAAATTCAATTTACTTAAGGCTCTATCATCCTTAAGGAACTCGATTTTCTGTATACATTTCTGTAACTTTCTAATAATTTACATGATTAAATAAAATCTACTTTCTTCCAAATATCTACAAAAGGACAAAAATTCGTTGAAAATTAAATTATACACTGAGAAAACAGTTTTGTCAAATCAACAAAAATATTTTGTTAGTATTTAGCTAACGAAATTTTTTTGTTGTGCCAACAAAAAATTTTGCTATATCAATCAAATTTTGTTACTCATACAAAATGTTTTGTTGTGACAACAAAATATTTTGTCAGGACAACAAAAAAAGTTTTGTTGGATAAATTTTTTTCTCAGTGTACGCTTACTTTGTTTCCACATAATTTAGTTAAAAAATGGAATTTTTGGTTTTCAATATTTAAAATCAAAACATAATATATAAATCTTGTCAAAAAATGTACTGTTGAGAATTTGTAGACCTCATTTCAGCAAATAATTTACTATCTTGACGTTTTTCTCGCACGTCACATATTTTGTTTAAATAATAGAATTTTTTAATTTTAATCGTATTTTTTGAAATTAAAATACAAAATATTCATTTTGTCAGTTGTATTAAAAAGATGATTTTACGTCCGAATAATTTTCTTCATTGGAGAAAAGTGAATGACCAACCTCGGACCAAATGGATGTTTCTCAAATTTATTTTCTTTCAAAATGACGTTTCAGCACTGAGAAAACAGTTTTGTCAAATCAACAAAAATATTTGGTTAGTATTTAGCTAACAAAATTCTTTTGTTGTGCCAACAAAACATTTTGCTATATCAAACAAATTTTGTTACTTAAACAAAATGTTTTGTTGGGACAACAAAATATTTTGTCAGGATAACAAAAAAAGTTTTGTTGGATAAATTTTTTTCTCAGTGAGTGATATTATGTCATCCTCTTCAGTTCAAAAATACGTTTGTTTCAACACTGAGAAAACAGTTTTGTCAAATCAACAAAAATATTTGGTTAGTATTTAGCTAACAAAAATCTTTTGTTGTGCCAACAAAACATTTTGCTATATCAAACAAATTTTGTTGGTTAAACAAAATGTTTTGTTGGGACAACAAAATATTTTGTCAGGATAACAAAAAAAGTTTTGTTGGCTAAATTTTTTTCTCAGTGAATATTTACTCTATAATAATTATAAAAATGATGACAAAGTTATGAAGTTAATAAACACAAATAAATTATCAATAGCAATATCTAAATACCTGTAGTCATTAAATCATTATTTGTAATTTGTAAATTTTGTCACAATTTTGTCAAAATAAAATTCAAATTTTGTCATATTTTAGTTGCGATGGTTTTTTTCTTTCAAGTCCTAATTTTTGTAAAGAATAAGAAAAATGTACAATCTCCTTTCTCCAACGTTTTATCAGAAACTATGTCAGACAAAATTTGTAGATCTTATTAAAACGAGTAATTTTACCAACTTAAGTTTTTTTCGTATTTCACATATTATTGTGAAATAATAAAAAATTGAATTTCCAATAGTATTTTGTAAAATTAAAAAGGAAAATATTTTTGTCAGATGTGGCTGGTTAACGAACTTGTCCTTATTTCTTCCACTCCGATAAAGTAAAAAGCGTTTTTTGACTCAGGGGGTTTCAAAACGTAAATATTTGATGAAAATTTCGAAAATAATAAAGCTAATACCTTCTCATTTATGATGAGAATGTAAAAAAAATATAATATGCTTTCAGCAGGAATCCTATTTTAACAGGATTAATGTTTTAGTTATATTTCCAGTTGAAATATGTCCAATAACAAACAAAAGTTTAAAAACGTATGTATTTTTAAAGTCGCGAACTAAAAATGAGAAAAAATATTGTTTGAGTGTAAGATTTATGAATAAATTCATATCCTCTTTATGATAAAACAGATTGAATTGTACTATTTAACATTTATATATTTTGTAGGTAATTTTCTTCATCTTATAAAAAGTAAATAATATTTTATTTAGTTCTTACTGTTATTTCTCAATAACAAAAAAGAGGTTGCCATTATTTCTGCATACAAAATTTCCTTGACTTTTACAGGTTACCCCAGTCTAGAATTTTCATTTTTAGAGATTTTTTTGTGATATTCTATATAAATAAACGTTTAATGAAACTAGCGAAATTTATCAAATACACTTATTTTTATTTAGAAACAAAATTATAATATAATAATAATCTTAATAACAATTCAAAACTTTATAATTTAAAATAATAAACAGTTTTAAAACTCTTATTTAAAATATGTAAGTGAAAAGGTTAAACCAATTTAGTTCTTTTGACAATGTGCATATAACAAAAATTATGTTTTTATAATATGAGATCGACATATTTGATTTTTTATGATATCCTCAGAAAAATATTTAGTTGGATCAAAAAAAATGTTTGTTTTTTAACTATATAATTTTGTTTTTTCATACAACCAACAAAACGTTTAGTTAAATTAAGAAAAAATTTGTTTTATCTATTAAAGATGGTTTGTTTTACTATGATTTGATTGATTTAAACAAAACTAATACTCTTCTCTCTAAACCTGAATCAGTGAATGGCCACTGATTCGCAGTGACTATTCACTAAAAAGAAATTACGTGATTATTATTATCTATCGTAATTATTATTGTGTATAATTATATTAATATAATTAAAAATTAAAGATCCATCGTTATAATTGAATCGTTTTAATCGAATTCAAAAGTTATGTTCACGTGGCGCGTTCACCGATTCCTCAGTGAAATCAAAGCAGGGCACTGATTCATCTGTTGATATATTTTCACTGATATAATCAGTGACTATTTCACTGATTCAGGTTTATAGTTGGCTCTTTAGACAAAATAGCTTAGTTAGATCAACTATATATTCTTTCTGGATGTATACTTTAAATGATTCTATAAATTTTTAAGTGGCATTTTTGAACATTACAAAATTTAACCAATATAATTTTTCTAACTTTATATTTTTTCAGAAATTAAAATGATTCATTCACATTTCCCTAGATTTTCCATATGAAATTATAATAATCCTTAATATTTGCCTTTCAATTATAATAGAGATCACAAACTATTTAATTTGACTGCAAATTTTATACTAGGGAAAATATCAAATACTTTCAGATAAAAATTAGATAAGTATTTTTATGAAAGAAATTAGTCCAGATTTAGAAATAATTTTTAACACTGAATTAGCTTGTTTTTATTTAGAACGAAAAAAAATTAGTTAATTCAATCGCTAACTACTTATTTCTACAACCAATAAAAACTTACTAATTTCTCGTCAGATTTTACTCATGTTAAATCACTTAAAATTGACTGAGATATCCGTAGAATTTGAATCATTCAATTGAGAGAGAAGAAATTTAAGAACTAAATTAAATTTGCTGTTATTCATAAATTTTTTACCGATGCCTAAATTTAACATCCCTTTCGAGCTTTTGAGAGTTTCAATTTCTTTTTGCCGGAATCTTTTCAACTGAATAGAGTCCAGACTGCATGCCGCCTTATTGGAATTCATCTCCGTAAAAAGTGTATGGATAAATGATATAGAAGCTAATGGTTCACTCGGAATTTGTTTTTTATTTAGAAATGAAGCTACCGTTTGTCAAAGAAAATAAAAACATACAAAAATATAATTTATATTTTTCTTGATCACTTGGATTACATTTATTACGTTATCTTTTATGTAATTCCTATACTCTAGGAATTTGTCTAGTCATGCTTGATCCCACACGTGCATTTTCTAAATATTAAAGCAATCTTATCTCATCTTAGTGATATATTTGCAAGTCTTTCTGCTATGTTTTGAAAATTAATGAAAAATAAGTTATATTTTAATACATAAAATCAAGCCAAAAATTAAAACAGCCTGAAATTTTCAAGATTTTTAAACCAAATACTTTACTTGCAAAACATAATTGAACAACAAATGTAATAAATTGATTGAGTATAAGATACAGGCACGGAGCAAAAAAATCTGTTGGATTTACTGAGTCCACAAGTTAAAATAGTGACAGCATAAGATATCTGTTAATTTTACAGATATTTCAGTTCAACTCACCGCATTTTCGCAAACATAAATATTTAATTGTTAATCGAGTGAAGGGGTTTTGGAAGGTTGCCTTCTTTTTTTCTTTCTTCTTTTTTTGGGTTCTTATAATCGTTTATTGTAAGGAATTGTTTTAGTCGTTTTCTTTATATTTTATGGGCTCGAATAGTTCCGAATTCCTGAAATTTTGAATTATAGTTTTTTTGTACATTGAGATGAATTTGAGTTTGTAGTGATACTGGTTCGAATTTAGTTTTAAATTATGTTGACTTGGATTGGAGATCAAATTTATTAAACATAACAGATTGTCGATAAATATCACAAAAATGCCTGTAAATAAACTACGTAAAATAGAATTAAATAAATTTATTAATTTTTGTACATGAAGTTTAAGGAATAATTAGACGGACAGTCGGAAAAAAAATTAATCGAACCGAATATTTCCTTAGTTTTTTTATTTAAAAGTTTTGAATTAGATAAAAATCATAGATTATTTATTGGTGGAATCGTATCATTTAAAAACAGCGAAAAAGTAAAATTTGTCTATTGATTCCGATCATAAAAAATCTATAATTTTTATACGATTGGAACATTTTATGGCTCATTTTATTCGAGATAAATTTTTTTATACTTTTACTAAAATAAACAAGGTAAAAAATATTCTAAATGAAAACAAGTTAGGAAATACTTAGTCATTTCAATAAACTTCACGTTTATTTCACATTACTTCACGTTCGTTAATTAATGTCTAAAAATCGATTAACTTTAAGATGTAACAAAAACTGGATCATTAGAAGAGAAGAGACTTATGTGCTTACACATTGCGCGACTAATTTTAAGCCAAAATTGTCTGTTAAACGTAACAAATTGAAACTTTTTCTTTCTGTTTTTTTTTTCCAATCATCTGTAAAATTCATCCTGCACTGTTAGAAATTTCTGTATTAAATTAAAATTTAAAATTAAATTAAATTTAAAATACTTTCATCTTAAAAAATATGAATGTATATTAATTTTTCTTAAATAAAAATCTATTAATTTTAATTTACCACTTGAATATTAAAGTTTACTAAAATTAATAAGATTTTTAACAGTGTAAGGAACATTTAGCGCAGTGCAATACTCGAAATAAAACATTTTATCTGTGCGTCCTAATGTGGAGGTTTCCACATATGAGCGTACGTTCAATGTTCGAATCTTTGTTCAAATAATTTTTTTCGGTAAGAAAAGCAAACCTGTCTTATGGGAGAGGCATACAAAAGAACGAAAAAAGGCCGAATCTCCTAAAACTCGATACTCGTCTCGATAAAATTCATGACTTCCCGATGAACTGTAAATGTTTGTCTGCCATCCGTTCTGAAATCCACTTCACTCCTGACAATATCGAAATTTCTGATATAAGAGGAGGTTCGGATATTAATATCTAGAAAATCACACCGCATGCAGTCACTGTGAACGAACCTACATATATATAGTACATTCAATACATATATAGACGCGAGTAAAGCAAGAATTGACGAAGGAGCTGGCGCGAAATAAAACTAAAAAAAGAAAGAAATATGTAAGAGAGTGGAAAAGAATGAGAGTCAGGGGTCTTTCACTCGCGATATCATCGGGCCACATTCTTCTCTTTTCTTTTCTCCCTTCGACCACGATTATACAATCGACGTTGTGCGCGGACACGCGCGCGCTCGCACTTCTATCCTCCATGTACACGTATGTATATATTTAATACATATGTGAATGTGTCGCGCAGGTAGCGTAGGTACCTGGAAGCGATGCAGGTATCAGTAAGCACTTGGAGTATGTGTTTGGACGCGGAGCTTGTGTGAGTTCGCCCGAAGCGACAATGTAAGAGCTTGTGCACCCTCTTGCCCGTCACCTCACCCCCACACTCCCCCTAATTCACTAGAGAAGGATGCAGGCAAGAGAGGGTAACTTTTTTCACAAGGAGCAGGAATGGTTAGAGACGAATGGTAGAGGTGGCCGAGGCTGGGGGCAGGGGGCGAGAGCGAGAGAGTGAGAGTTGGGGGAAGAGGTCCAGGGATGGACTTAAGGACAGATGATTCGAGTGCAAATCGAATACATCTATGTTTACGTATAAAAATACAGTATAAAAAATAATTAGTTAATTATGTGTTACTTGAAATTGTTATCTGGATATTATTTTACAGTGTAAATTTATATTCGGAGTGATTATAAATAGGTGAATTTAATTAAAGATTTTGAATTAGTACGTTCAGTGGCCGAATTTTAGATTCGATATTTAAGGGGATCCGCCACGTTTAATATTTTTATTTTCTGAGTTAAGACCTATATAATTATTTTTATGTTTAGTACCGTTATTTAGAAAGTTTTTGGGTTTTTTTTTTTAAATTCCAGCATACCTTTATGTATTTTTAAACTAAAAATTTTGAGTTTTTTGGGAATTTTTTTGGCATTATTTAACTTTGAATAACTTTTTTGTTTTTCAACCAATTCTCATGATTCTTTTTTATTTTGTTCCTTACAACTTGTAGCAACTTTTTGGGTATGGAAAGAGCTCTTGTTAAAAAAATAACTACAAAAATTTTTTTTTTATATTTTGGGATATTTTTTATTTGTAACTTTTTTGCAGTCACGTTACTTAATTTTCCATACCCAAAAATTTGCTACACGTTGTAAGGAACAAAATAAAAAAGAATCATGATAATTGGTTGAAAAACAAAACAGCTATTCAAAGACAAATAATGTCAAAAAAATTCCCAAAAAACTCAAAATTTTTAGTTTAAAAATACATAAAGGTGCTGGAATTTAAAAAAAATCAAAAACTTTCTAAATAACGGTAATAAACATAAAAAAAATTATATAGAAGGTCTTAACTTAAAAAATAAAAATATTAAAGGTGGCAGTTCCCCTTAATGAAGATTAACTGATTTTAAATTAGAATTTTTTTGCGTTTATATTTTTAGTCAATTTTCACCAATAATTTCAATTTTAGTGATATTCATGAGTAGATATTTATTAGAAACATTGGACTAATATTGGAAAATTGGTATTTTGTTTAGCATAAGGATTTTTCAGTTATCGTTAATTGAAAATAAGATTTATGACATTAAATATGTAATAAAAGTATTTTTAATTTTATTAAATTCGTAGAAGCTTTACTTGATTTATCTGACTTGTATTAGATTTAGGTAATAATACAATGGTAACGCCATTGCTGGAAGTTCAGCAATGAAGGGTCTTTCTTGTAAAGAGGGTGACGAAAATTCTCGCTCTGCTTGCACTTTGTTTTATATGCATCGAGATCATTTTATATACTTTTTATTATTTTCTTTTTAGCCAAATTTCAAATGTTATTATAAAATTCCTCTTCTAAATTTAATTTGATTTCCAGATATTAAGAGTAAAGTTAGTAGCCTATTGTATTGGTATATTAATGAAATTTTTCTCCAAACCAAAAATAGCCAATCGTTATTTATCAATAGTTGGATCTCTAAAGGAGAAAGTAATAAATAATACATTTTATTTCTGCAAGTGTTACCACTTTGTTATACTATTTGACCTTTTTTCGATGGATAAAAGGGAAAATTTTCTAAAATAAGATGTATCATTTATTATGCTGTCCTTCAGAGATCTGATTGGCCATCATTTAAAATATCACTTTTTGCTATTTTCTTTTTTAAGAACATTTAAAAATTTATAATTCATTACAATTTTTGATAAAAATGACATTATAAACTATTCGTTTGAATTAAGATAAATTTGTCTACATGAAGAATCTTTAATTCAAACAAATTGTTCTGTTAGTGTGAGTCGGAATTAACTTTGTATTTTTTTTTAAAGGAGTACCTAAAATTTCTGAAGATCATTTCGAAATTGACCAATGTGGCTTTTGCAACTCCCTTAAATATTCTAGTGCAATAAATCGTCAGTCTTATCTTTCCAATCGGAGAAAATGTTTTAAAAAATTATGTTACACTAACTGATGAATAAACCACAAGGAGAAACTCAAGTTTAGAATTTTTGCTAAACTATGTTTCAATTCAGGAAAAAACGTGTCATAGTGAAAATTTTTCGCAGTAAAATACTAAACTTCAGATGAACTAAATGACAATTTATTATGGATTGTATCAAACTTTACTATAACCTATAGTTTCATATAATTTTTCGAATCTTTAGTATTTTTCGTAGACGAGGAAAAATATTTTACAAAAATTACCAAATTATTTGGAAATGCATGATAAATTCTGAAGCTACGTACTTTTTTATAATAATGTAACTTTTTTTAGAATTCCCGTTATAGAATACGCTAAATTACCGATGATAATTGTCATCTCGATGGTAAAATAAATTGTATTATTAGAAAAAAGTATTAGTATTAGTAAAAGTATCGTTAGAATTATTATTTGTGAATATTCTTGCAATGTTTCAAAGTATAGCTGATTAACATCTCATGCCTGTAAGTTTCCTTTAATTTGATTGTTTTCCTTCGAAAAACTTTAAAGCCCATTTTACACTGAAAAAACAGTATAGCTGAGAGAACTGTATTTTGATCCTCAGAACCAGAAAATATTGCTATCAGACCAATGCTACGGTATGGTCCTCAAAACTATACGAGTATAGGTAAGACAGCTATACTGGTATTCCTAAACGTCATATTGCTCCGCGAAGGATACAAGTTCGTTGATACGACAATCCCCAATCTCTTAATTTTCTCTTCACCCACTCGTTCATAGCAGTTTTGGATCTTCACGTGTAATAAAAGAATACGCGATACGCATAAATTATATTTCAAGCAAAGAAAAAATGCCTCTAACAAATTGACAAACGCCTCGAACAAATGACACTTCTTTCTCAGTTCGTGGTTAGAGTCGCGTGCATGCGAAGCAAGGTATAGGTAGCGCGGCAAACCAGTATAGTTGTCTCACCTATACCAGAGACACTATATACCGGTATAGGTCGGACAGCTATACTTCTATCGTTGCACGACCGAAATTATATTGGTGCCATGGCAAAATACGCGTTTCAGTGCATCACGCATTCATTTTAGCTACAATGCCAATATCGTATAGTCACGACAGGTATTTTGCTCAACTCAAATTCTGTATAGTTTTCTCAGCTATACTATTTTTTCCGTGTATGAAAACCATGTTTTTTGAAATTCCGTGCACGATTACAAAAAAACTATAAAAGCTATGTATACAAGTAAAACACTGTTTTTTAGATAATTTAATTGTGCACAGACTGAGTTAAAAAAATGTATTAAAAAATCTCTTTTTACAATGTTATTAACGCACTTATTGCTAAAAAAAGGCCGAAAAATCGAGTACTTTATTAAAAAAGGACTAAAATATTCAAATTTCAACTTTCAATCACCATAATAGACTATACTGTGCAGAAAAGCCTTCTGAATAAGGAAGTATTTTAATTTTTTGTTTCAGGTAAAAATTACCGGCTGAATTTTTCACGGAGTTTGAGTTGTCCGCGGCGAGCTGCTGCGTGAGATTGTTTATAAATCCGCCATTTTTATTTATTTTGACATTCAAAAAACTTTTTATTGTTGAATAAATATATGTTCAAAGATACGCAAAAGATCATTTGTTTCTCTTGCTGTTTTCGTGTTTAAAAAAAAATCCTAAAAAACCACCTTTTTTATGAGCCACTGATGAGGAGACCCCCTTAAGTATTTATCATGTCTTTCCAAATAGTTTGGTAAGTTTTGACAAATATATTTCATCGTGTACGAAAAATTTCCAGTTCGCAAAGAATAATTACTATTGAACCTCGATTTTGCCTATATATCTACACTGAGAAATTTTTTTTGGAGAAACTCCTATAGATTATAGAAATTTTGGGTTATCAAGCAAATCGTGATAAGTTTTCACATAGCCATAGGAAAAATTCATAGAACAATTGCAAAATTAAATGTAAAAATTCGGCAATTGTTTCATAAATCTTTCCTATGGCTATGTGAAAACTTATCACGATTTGCTTGATAGCCCAAAATTTCTATAATCTATAGGAGTTTCTCCAAAAAACTTTTCTCGGTGTAATATTTTTCAGGATTATAATAACATAAAACATATATTGCTATAAGAAGTTTCGTCCTGTAACAACTCAAATAGATTCTTTACAAATAATAAACTCTCCAAAGATATATATTAAATTCCAGTTTCATATATTGTAAAAAAAACATAAAAAGCGGAAAAAAAAATTATCAGACTTTCGCATATATCTTTTCATCTCTATAGCCTTCACTAAAACTAATAACAAACAATCTGATATTTCCGTGAAAATTTTTGCCATCTTCTACACCAATTACCCTCCTAAATAAATCAGACATTCCAGCAAAGTCAAGCTCCAACATTAACCAACATCTCACTATCCCAACCGCTATTACCAAAAAAAAATCTTTTACCACACAGGCATCTCTCTCCTCTTTCAACCCTCATCTCCCTTCATTTCCCCTATATTTTTACACCTTCACCCTCTCAATAACAATCTCCATTTACATAACATTCCAACCTCGTGTATTGAGTTTATTACCAAAGAAACTATTCCAGTCCGCTCTGAGCAAGGAGGGGATCAATCTTACTTCCCACTTGCGCAGGGTCCTTAGCGAGCAAGTATCAGCCCTGCGGGAGACCCTCTGTATTTAGCATTCCTCCCACTGGGCAACGGCGTCTCGTTAGCCACTCTCCCAGTTTCATCTCCCGATTCCACTGGTGTGAGGCGTCGGGAGGAGTACTACAATCGTTGCTGCAGGACAGAACTAAGTGGGGATGAAGAGACCGAGAGGGATGCTGGAGGGCGTGACTGATGGACCAGATTCATAACGGTGGGGGGGTGCTAGCCACACCTCCCGCACTAGTAACTTGGTGGGGCGAAATTAAGGGGAGGTAGAAGCCCGGACAATTATACACGCGAGTTTGCAAATGCTATCGTTCGCGGTGCGGGGTGTCTTTCCTAGATGGTAGGGACAAGAGGGTGGGTGGATGGACGAGTGGAGAATGAGGGCTCCCGCGACGAGGGGAAGGCTTTGCTCTGTTATTTCGCTCGACCGTGACTGGAAGCCTTGGGTTGGACTTGTAAGGAGGGTCGGGGAGGACAGGGGGTGCGGAGATAGGAGATTCTTAAACGGGATCGTTATGCGAGTGTTTCGCGTACTCTCTTCTCTTTTCTCTTCTTCATCCATTCTTTTTACGCCCTTTCCTTCCGTCCTCTTCTTATCCCCACACTTCCCCACCCACCCCCATCCTCGCCACCCCAACCCCAAACATACATACACACATGCATCAATCCATCTAACAGAACACACTCTATCCGTAAGTCTGCATCTCTTTTCAACTCACACGACACGAATTCCATAACGTCTATGCAGCATCAGAATGAGTTTGTGTGGACGCGGTCAACATCACCTATCGCGACTCTAAAACCATCCACGAGGATGAGAGTGGTGCAAGTGATGGAATTGCGTCGCAACTTGCTTCCGAACAATGTATCCCACGTATTTTTCCCTCTTCCCGTTTCGTTTTACTATATCGAGAAAGGATTTTACATTTGCGCGGGAGAAAAGTCGCCGGTAGTAGTAAGACCGTTTATGGTCAGACGAGCTTGCTCCGAGGGAGTTAGTGTAGCAATTTTTCAAGCTGAGGGTTTTTCGGGATTTTAAAAACGATCAGGGGAAATTGTGGATGTTGAGATTTTGCAAAATGAAGAGGGAATGAGGTGATGGTTTACGAAGATATTTAAGTGGTATCTCTGTTTGAAATGAAGGGTAATTTTGAAAATAACATGGAGAAAAATGGAGATAGGGGAATCGGGATTGATTAGAGAAATTTGTGTAAAAAATTTTTACGATTGGTTTTTTTCAACCGATTTTCCAATGAAGAGAAGAAATTGTGATGTCGCTTGGTAATAATAACTGGAATTCAGTGAGTAATGCCAATCTGCCTCACGCACTCTCTTCTGTTTATTGGGGAATCAGTTGGAAAGAGCCAAACGTAATTTTTTTTTTACAGTTAATAAATTATTATAGAATTATTTTCTAAAATATTTTGTGAATAATTGCTAGATGCTAGATTAAAAAAGGTATTACTCACTGAATCTGATTAAATAAAAAGTCGGCCACTAATTAAAATCGATAAAAAATTGTACTAATTATTATTAATCTTCTGGCAATTCAATTAGTAGTTATAAACGTTTTTACAAGTAATTAGTAAACAAACGAATAACAATCTGTAGAAATTTTCATCAATGTTTTTATTATAATATTAAGCTATTACTAATGGAATAACGCTGTTTATTTTAAAACGTAAATAATAATTATAAAAGATACAAAAATTAATCTGGTAATATCTGGTAAAAAATGTAAAAACTGATTAATGATTGAAATTTTTTGACTGAGTCAGAAAATTTAGATACTTTATATATTGAAAACAATGATCAGAATGATTAGATTGGACAACCATTTAGTTTGAAAAATATCAATCTTCTATTCATTTAATTGTAATAACAATTTTATTAATTAACGCAACTTCGAGTGACCGTTTATCCTACCCATAATTAATAAAAGTGATCATCCCAGGCAATCATTTTTCTAATGCAGATAAAACTCTATTCGATTGAACAACATTTTTGAAATAATTTTTCAAACATTCCAATTTTTTCTAAACATTTATCTTTATTGTGTACCTGATATTTTCATTTGAAAAACAAAGCTTACGAAAATTAAGAAATTTGAAACATACTGTGTAATTTTGAAATTTTCTAAATCTGAGATAATTAAACCTTAAAAATGGAAGTGGTAAAATTAAGATACCTGAAAGTAAGAAAAATTAAAATTCAGAAACTACAATGAAATTAGCAATACATTATAAATCCGTATTTATACAATATAAATCATTTTTCATATATTCACACTCTTTAAATCTGAATTAGTTAAAATTCTTAACCTTCGAACCACTGGAATCGAAATACGAGGTATCTTGTTATGAGAATTGTGTTTCTAGCATGATTTTGGGCTGTAAAACACGAATTTGATTTACCTTTGTCAAAAAAAATTTTGTACTGCGAAAGAAGTCTGGCGGTCAGAGAGAAAATTTTTTTGAGTTTAAAAATAATTGGTTTTTAGTGATGACCTTCTGTGGACGGTCTTACTGGTTAAAGCGATAATAATTTCAATCAGGGACTGACTTCTTGCTTCACAATCAGTCATTTTGGACTGATAATCAATTGTTGTTAACTGAAAATCAATCATTTTTGATTGATTGAAAAGCAAGAAGTCCGTCACTGATTGAAATTATTAAAAATTCTGACTGATTCAGATTTAGAGAACACTCAGATCAAAATAAATTAAAAAAAAAAATGATTCTGTGACTTATTTGCCTGCCACGCAATTGAGCCTCTAAACAATACAAGGGCATGTAGAATTATTTGACAACTTTTGGACGGCTCATATATGGGCCGTACAAAAATATTTTTGAAAAAATTGTCTAGGTGCCAATTTTTAGATTTTTCATCTTCAAAACACGCATTCTTATAGAATATTTTAAAAGCACAACTTTTTTCCTCCATAACAAAATTTCCATATTTATTATATATTTCAGTAATGCATATTAAATTTTTAAAGAATTTGAAATCTTTCTGTGGAAAAAAAGACGCTTTCGACTGCGCTGGGATTTGAGCCCAGGTCTTTCGATTGCCGGATAATGTAGGCAATGTCAGAAATTACAAAATTTCATTTGAATTTTAATACACATGTGTATATATTTTAATAATGCTTGTTTTAATATATTTTGATTGAAAATTTATTAAGTAGCGAAGTATATTAATTTTTCATAATATACGAAAATATTGATGTTAATTTACATTTTGTAGATTGAAGTCTATTAAAATTAATAATTTTTTTAACAGTGTCCAATATTATTTCTACAGCAATACTTTCTACATAGACTTTTCTAAGAAAAAATTTATAGCAAGCAGTTATTACCGCTGAAAACAGAAAGAGTGTCTCTTTACGTTCTTGATAGCAGCAATGCAATGCATATCTGTAGAGAAAAGATTGTGCACGTACAGCATGTGAATCTTGTACACACATATATATTACGTATGTCGAAATACACTCGCATATGTACACACATGCAAGCACGAAAAGAGAAAGAGAGATAAAGCGAAAAAGAATGAAAGAAATATAAAAAGAGATGACGAAGAAGGGGGTCGAAGGGGGCGTTCGCAACATGGAAGGGATCGCGAAGCAGCAAGTTTTTATCGAGCACTAAAAGCCTCTCTGATTGGTTCGCTGGACTCATATTGTTCGATTTATGTGTCCACAATGTGGACGCTGCATTCGTCGTCGTCTTGCATATATAATTCGTGGGGTGTTCCCTATTGAGACTGGCAAAGCACAGAATAGTTGGCTATCATATACATATATCTCTGCTTCACTTGTTTATCGAATATATTCGTGTCTCTAAGTCTAGATATATCGGTATCGACATTAAACCCACCACCCAAGATAGAACTATATATTTTAGCTTCTTGATCACCGACAGCTGCACTGGATGAATTGTAATTAAAGGAATCAAGCAAAAAAAGAAGTTCTGTTCCAGAAATTACTTGTTTTCTAAGGGAACGACGTGAGCTTTCTACACTTGTCTTCTCGGTGTTTCTTGCTTCCAGAATCTATTTGATCGCTCGAGACGAAACGTAATTGGAGCATTGAAGGAAAGGAGTCACAAGAATCACTTGTTAGCTTTCCATTATATTTTTATGAAAATTCTTCACTCCAATGGTTCTGAGAGATTGTAACTGGAAGTTATCAGAAAAAATGAAAGGGAGAGAAAATTATAGGCATGGGTTCTTTATATAATTGTATAAATTCTGAAAAATTGAATAATCTTGTATCTCGTAGGCGATTTTTTGACTAAACACTGAAAAAAAATGATGATTGGCACATCATTCAGATTGTAATCTTACGCTACTGCTATTTCATTGATCGGGAAATGCATTTGCTTCTTAAAAATTGATGGTTAGGTGTACCAATTTACTTGAGTAAAAAAAGCTGTGCTAGTTATTAGGCACAATTGACCAAACATTGCAAAAGCTCTTAAACAATTAGTATAATTATCAGATTAATTAATTTCTGGTTATAATTACGGAAAACATTTTTATTAATTCAGATTCAAAGAGTAAACAAGTATTTTTGACAGATAATCATTCAAAATTGTAAGTGAAGTTTTTTGGTTTTCAACCACTTATGCTATAAGTAATTCAGGTTTAAAGAGAAAGCTTTTCTCATAAAGATTATCGAGCAATAATCCATATAAAATGAAATGTTAAACATAGTAACTCTCTAGATTACTGCCTTCTTTACATCCGCTGAATATCCTCCCTTTCGTATAATCCCTAATAATGGAAAATCTCAAGACGTTCCTGGAAAGAACCAATCGCTAATGGCTATCGAAGGTATAATGGTGAGGACGCAAGCTCATTGTTTCAACCAGGATAAGGGACTGTACAATTGAACTTCCGGACACCGCCCTCTTTTATAATTACTGGTCACGGAGACACTACCACGAATTCCAAGGGGTGGCTGGTTAAGCTTTTCCTACGTGAGAATTGGCGTCTGCGCAATGACTTAATTAAGAGAGAGGGTTGCCGATTGAGGAAACTCCCTGAAACTAAAGGGGCTTGTCGCGCAATCGCGATAATAATAATTACTGACCGACTCAGCTGACCAATCGAGACTCTCCACTCTGACATGAAAAAAGAAAAACTTGGGGTGGTGAATGGAAAAAACAAAAGAGAACTTATCGACGTGTTGACCGATCAATGTACCTTTCACCCCCAACCTGAAAGGTTACAATAGACTCAAACCAGCTAATCTTCCTGGAAAAAATTTAATGAACATTATTTATAATGAGAGAATTCTTCACAACCTGATTTCTGATCAAGAATTCAGTTTTTTATTATAAAAACTTATGTTACAGTTATTATTATTATTATCAGCTGAATTTAATGAACTTTTTTAGCAGATACCACTAAAACGAAATATGGATAATTTTCTAAAATGGTTTGTAAATAATTGCTAGATACTAGATAAAAAAGGTATTACTCACTGAATCTGATTTAATAAAAAGTAGACCACAAATTAAAATCGATTAAAAATTCTACTAATTATTAGTAATCATCTGGTGATTCGATTAGTAGTTATGAACGTTTTTAAAAGTAATTAGTAAACAAACGAATAACAATTTGTAGAAATTTTCATCAATTTTTTGACTATAATATTGAGCTAGTACTAATGGAGTAACGCTGTTTATCTCAAGATGTAAATCACACTCATAAAAAATAAAGAAATAAATCAAATAGTAAAAAATCGTGGGATTTCTTCAAGAAAAAAAATTAGAAGAAAGGGCTAGACGGAAAAATTCACAATATCTCAAGATCTATGAAATTGAAAAAAAGGAATGAAATATCTGGTAAAAAATGTAAAAATTGTTTAAAGATTGAAAATTTTTTTGATTGAGTCAGAAAATTTAGATAATTTATATATTAAAAACAATGATCAAAATGTTTAGATTGGACAACCATTTAGTTTGAAAAATATGAATCATCTATTCGATTAATTGGAATGACAATTTTAATAATTAATGCAACTTCAAGTGACCATTTATCCTACCCTTAATTAATAAAAATGATCATTCCAAACAATAATTTCCAATGCTTTTACTGTAATATTAAGCTATTACTTATGGAGTAACGCTGTTTATCTTATGACGTAAATAACATTCGTAAAAAATTTAAAAATTAATCAAATAGTAAATAATTGTGGGATTTCTTCAAGAAAAAAAATCAGAGGAAAGGACAAGACCGAAAAATTCAACAATATTTCAAGATCTATGAAATTGAAAAAAAGGAATTAAATTTATAAGAAATATTTGAATGTGAAAAACTGGAAATCTTAATATTTGCACGGAGAAACTTTTTATATCAATTTTTACTATAGTATTTTTCAATTTAGGGAAAAATGTATCACTTTGAGAATTTTTTCTAGTAAAAATACTAAACTTTATAATAATGATATGAAACTTCAGCATAGTTCATAGACAATTTTACTACAGTTCATACTAAAGTTTCATATCATTATTATAAACTTTAGTATTTTTACTAACAAAAATTCTCAAAGTGATACGTTTTTCCCTAAATTGAAAAATACTATAGTAAAAATTGATATAAAAAGTTTCAACGTGTGGTGAAAAATGTAAAAACTGATTAAAGATTGAAATTTTTTTGACTGAGTCAGAAAATTTAGATATTATAAATATAGAAAACAATGATCAAAGTGGTTAGATTGGACAACCATTTAGTTTGAAAAATGTGAATCATCTATTCGATTAATTGGAATGAAAATTTTATTAATTAACGCAACTTCAAATGACAGTTTATCCTACCCTTAATTAATAGAAATGGTCATTCCACCCAATAATTTTTCTAATGCAGATGAAACTCTGTTCCATTGAACAACATTTTTGAAATAATTTTTCAAACATTTTAATTTTTTCTAAATATTTATGTTTACTGTGTATCTGATATTTTTATTTCAAAAATAAAAACAAATTCTTCGCAACCTGATTCCGGATCAAGAATTCAGTTTGTAATTACAAAAACTGATGTTACAGTTATTGTTATTATTATGAGGTGAATTTAATGAACTTCTTTAGCAGATTCCACTAAAACGAATTGGTTGATTGAATCATATGGAATGTAACTGCAATAGTAATTTGTACAACTGCATTTTCTCTTTTTTATGGGTTAAGCTGATATGAACGTCTCTTGGTGGAGTGTCGCCTGCGCCAACACATCAGCAGCATTAACCGATAATGTTCCCAGCGATGAGGCCAACGTCACCTACTATTTTTTTTATTACCGTGCAGTCGGTAATTTCTTCCTAGTAACATGTGTTTCTTTAGTTTCTGGAAAATTAGGTATTCCGGCCCTAGCGCAATTACGAAAGTGCGCCACGATAACCTGCTTCCCATGCATTAATCCTATGGGGTTTCGGTTCTCATTAAAATCGTATTTACTGGTGCCACCCAAATGACACGTTCGTGCAGTGGTCTAAGTATTACTGCATAAGAAAAGGGAGACAGATGGATATTATTATATATAAATGTCCTAGCAAATAGAGTATTGTTATCTGATCGAAGGTGTCAAGAAATTAAGAATATTCTGACCCTATATATCTCAACCTTCAGATTAAAGGTTTTCAAAAATAATTATTGTTCCACTCATGAGGCCTCTATTTCTATAGAAAATAAAGTTAATTTCAGAGAATCATCATACAATATTCAAGACATTAATTGCATCTTTTCACAATTGACACTTCATTTCAAATAAATATTTATTCAATTTTTAAATAATTTTCTTGACAACGGCAAAGTGATTTATAAAATCAAGTGAAATATTTTTGTGGTTCATTGTAAATAATTCGTAATGAACTTGGAAAAAAATATTTCCAATTAAAATTGTTTTTCTAGCAATATGATCTAGGACCTACTTTATTCCTTGAAAGATTCTCTACAACGCTTGTGGTTGGTTTTGATCAATTAATTATACAGTTGTTATTTGCATAAAATTTGTTTCTTAGATAATTTTTAATTTAATAAAAACCAATCAAAGGGACTTGTAGAGAATCTTTCCACGAATAAAGTAAATCCTGGATCATTAAAAATAAAAATAATTGCAACTTTTATCCAAAACATTTTTAAAAACACAAAACTCTATTCATATAGTTATTACACGGACAGTCTGACGAAAACTTAGTCAAACCGATTATTTCATTACTTTTTTATTTATATCTTTAATTTATCGGGTTTTCCATTTTGGTAAAAATGGGGAACATTTTATCTTAAATGAAATAAGTCATCAAAAGTTTGAATCAGATGAAAATTATAGATTATTTATTGGCGGAATCACATAATCCAAATACAACTCAAATTTGTCTATCGATTCCGGCCACAAAAAATCTATGATATTTAAAGAATTTGAAAATCTTTCTGTGGAAAGAACAGTCGACCGGCAATCGAAAGACCTGGGCTCGAATCCCAGCGCAGTCGAAAGCGTCTTTTTTTCCACAGAAAGATTTTCAAATTCTTTAAATATTTAATTTATTTGCATTATTTTTATTATTTTATTTAAAGGAAAAATCTGAAATATTTCTTTCTAAAGTCCCTTCAATTTCCAAAGAAAGCGGAAAAGAATATATAATAAATTTAGATGAATTTTTAACATAACAAACTGTATACTTAAATCCTTTAATAAATATGTAAAATAATCTGAAATATACAGTAGTTTCAAACTAATAAAAGATTCGTTACGTTTAGTTTCACTTGAAATGAATGGAGGACATGTTTTACAGCAGATAATAGAAGACATAGATACAATCTTTGCAATGCTTAAGTGCTCAATCAGGGATAGTTCAGTTTATAAATAACGTCATACGTATGAACTCTTTCATAAAGCATGTATCACATCGATGAATTACTGCCGCTTTGAGTAGCGTAATTATTCTATCGTTTATAATCTGGTCTTTTCGCGCACGGTCGACTTTAGGAGTGTACGTGGCCTACGCAGTGGAAAGGCCGTAGACTCATAAACATAAAGAAGCTCATAAACTGCAGGAGCTGAATTTACAAGCACGAGGTGATTGCACGATACATGGCTACGGTACTTGTAATATTTGTCGATAAAACTTGTATTATTTTGCATTTTGGTAATAAATTGAACCATCGGCTGCAAGCTGCATTAAATTCAAAAAGTTATACACCCTTCACAATAAAAACAAACAAAATAAGAAAGCAGCATTGGCAGAATTTTTAATTTTCAAAATTTCCCGTGCAGAAATTTCGGCATGGCCTATGCTGGGCCCAGGCCTGGCGGCCAAGTTTGTCTACAGCACTAAGTCGGGCCCAAGCCAGGTTCGGCCTTCCATTGCGAAACTAACGTCAGGCCTGGCAATTTCTACGTGGGTAGAGAAATGTTGTCATGAAATTGGAAAGTGACATTGAAAGCTCTAGAATTTAAGGAAGGCTTTGACAGACACTCGAGAAATCTTTATTCTAATGAAACTTATGATCGCACGTTTTATTTGCGATAAAATTTTCCACACTTTCTCTTAAAAAACGTGATGGACAGATAGTCAAAATAAAAAAACTGCGAAAAATCCTCGACCACCTTTCGCAATTTTTTAAAAACCTTCCCCTCCCCCATAGAATAGTTTTTTGAAATATATTCCAACAATAATAAGTTTCAAACACTATTTTTCTCTTAAAATTATTTTGATTTTGAAAATACTTTTTCCTCAATTACAAGATTTTCATTGATTAACATTCGAAAGTTGTTGACAGTATTCCAAAAAAATTCATTTTTTCTAAATATTATTTACTCTAAAAAATGTACTATAGTGTGAGCTCTCGAACTTGTTAACTCCTTTTGATGAAGTTTGGATCAAAATAAGAAATACAACATTTTCAAAAATTCAAGTTAGTAAAAAAAAAGATCATTAAAATTTAACTATATTTAAGAGGAAATCCTGTTGGATTAAAAATTATTTTTGTGTTCAGATTAACTTCAGCGCGTGTTTAACATTGTAGAAGCGACTTGTTTGTACACTAGGAGACTTGGGGGTCTGATCACCCTGAGGAGACAAGATCGGGGGGTCGGAGACGAAACAGGGAGGTAACAGGTGGCGCGCGGAACTAAACACCCCCTTCTCTCGTCGATTCCCCACTTTGATACACCATAGACCCCCATGACTGTGCCTTGTGGTAAGACAAAAACTGGCTACTGGGTTTCGTCTGACTAAGGGGCCCAAATGCCCTCCTCGTTTCTCGTCAGCATTCAACACCGACTTCTCTACCAATGTGTACCACCCATTTCCAACCCTTCGCAATCCGGTTCAAGTAAATATCTCAACATGGATCAGCTTTTTTCATTCCATCCACTAATGACTGGTTCTTCGATCCTTCAAAGCTCTTTTTCCTTTCTTCTATTCGGAGATAAAATATCTTAACTTAATGGAAAATGTTAGTATGTCTGTATTTTTTGAGATTTCCCTAAACAGCATAATATTATGCTCAAATTGAATGAAACTTCTCTTTCAATTTCCTTAAAAGTAAATATTGGTCGAGGTTTAAATAACATTAAATATATAGATACAGATAAGAAGATATAATTCAACCGAAGAGAGAAAAGGGATAGGTGATAAATTCAGGGAAGAGAAGCGATAAAGACCACCTAGAAATGTAAATACTAGAAATAAAGACTTGATATAAAATGAAGAATAATAAATAGAAGTAACGAGCAATTAGTGTCATTAGCTCTTAAAACATTAGAAGTCAGAGAAACATGAAGACCGAAGTTTGAGCAAAAGTTTGACGATGCGGAAAATAACTGACAAATGTGATTAACGACAGCACAGTGGCAGAGAATAACAATGTTAAGCAATTAAACTAGAAGAAAAATAAGAGAAGGGAAATGTTAAACGAGCTGAAGTATAGTTCCAACCCGCAATTAGAGGCAATAACAATTCGAAGTTGGGTAGGTACCAATCAATTTTAATTAACCTCGGAAGCGTGAATGAAGCAAAATGGATTCGGAGGAAGGCAATGGCTGCCACCTGCGCACCATCCTGATGGAATTAGGCGTAATTTTGGAAGAAATAAAATCAACTGGACACTGCATGGGCCTCGGATCAAGAAGAAAAGAAACAGCAGCATGAAGAAAATAAGAGGGGAAAAATCAGTCTTGAAGAAAGGAGAACAGAATCAATCAAAAGCAAGAATCAAGATTTAAAAAAGAAGAGAGAGTCAAAGAGGCAACGTCAAAAGTTGGAAAGAAGGGAATAAGCCAAAAAAATGGAAGGAAAAAGAGCCAAAAAGAGGAAAGATAGAACGGATGCACGATTCAAGTGACTGCTTTCTTTTCTTTGTCTCTCTCGTTCTCCCTAAGGTGTTTTACTTTTTTTCATCTCGAAGCGACACTTTGATAGAAGACATCTTGCCGCTAATTATGATTAATTTGTGAAACAAACGAATTTCGAACCAAGAGTAACATGGAACATAGTATAGGCAGTGGAGGAAAGTAATTAATATTCCCAGCGAGACATACAAGATCATCACCCAGGTGACTCGTTCCTTTCATTGAGGTCAGATTTCTCGTTTTCGAGTCTCTAGAACCATCAAAATACTTCCGAAAAACAGGCACGTCTAGAGACTTAGATTCGCCAGTCCTTATATGCGCGGATAATAGAAGGTAGACATTGAGAGAAATATTTTTAAAACACTACAATCATTGTGACAGAGAATTCCAAAGAAAATTTAGACTTAGAAGTTCACACACTCGTTGGAAAGTCGATTGATGAAGATCGATGCTCTGTCGACTTGAGAAAGACGCATACTTTCATTGTCGCTCCTTTCCCGTTGGTGAGAGAATTCATCGTGAAATGTTCACCTGTTGAACTGCAGCTACAGTAATTGCAGCACAACGGAAGCGGGTAATCGTTCATCGTTGCTCTTTAACTCCTTCGCTGCTGACTTAAACCTAAAGTGGGCATTTACAGACATGAGTGCTACAATTCAAGGCATGTAACAGAAGTGAAACTCAAATTAGTTTAAGCTCGCAATTCTCAGATTTAAAATAGGCTGTTTTAACAATTATCCAGCGAAGACGAAGATCATTTTCTGAATTGCTAACAAGAAGATTCTTCTGGAAGTGAAATTTAAACCAACCAGGCCCTTGATGAGTTAAGAAATTCCTTCTGAAACAGAACAAATTTACGAGCAAATTATTACAATCATAAAAAAAACTCTCTATGAAAAGAATAAAGTAGTATAAGTTTTGGATTCTGGCTCTAATAGATTAATTGTCTAAGCTGACAGCTTTCTGACACATCTCTATGGAGATGATTGAGTCCAATGAAAGAAGGCGGGATGCAAGTGACTACCGAGGTTGAAAACGGAGTGCATGTAAATTACAGACTCCTTTCGAATGAGACGTTAGTTAGTTGATCGTGCAGGATGAAAGAGGTTGCACCGTGGTCGTTTTGATCGTCGATCGCGCCTAGTAGCTGGTATACGAGGACGTAGTCAGGGAGAGGTTAATCACCTGCGTTGGATTTTAATAAACGGTTCGGGGGGCAAACAAAGCTAGCCATCAATAACCATGGCTGCAGCCCACCTTGCTTCATCTTAGCGAGCATGTATGCTTGGGCCCTTTGCCACCAGCTTGTCGAGCCTCGGACAGAGAGATAGGCGGAGATCGTATCTCCGTGGTTATTAATTAACCGCCGAGAAAGGAAGGCCCCCTTTCATCACCTCAGAAACGATCTTGCCTTACCCAGGGCCTCACCCCTACCTTAACTCGATTCCCCTTTTCATCTGAATCAAGGTAATGATCGTCGTCATTCAATGTCCCAACTACAACATTTTCTACTTCATAACCTGTCCATCATCAACATTTTGTGTAGTGTTAGATGGACTCAAGTTCTAGCACTTGATTTTATTTGAATCGGAAGCAAATCCAGATTATGAGACTTTGAAAGCAAAAAAATATTTTTTTGCTCCTGGACAAATAACAGACGCGCGATACATCTCACTCACACTATGTGAGTATCACGACATGCGTGTAAAAATTTGCTGCTTTAACCTGCTAAATGTAATAAGCAAAGCAACGCGTGACATGAGTCGCATTTCGTCGTCACGCATGCTACCACACAATTATGAGGAAATTTTATCAATAATATTCGCATAATAATTAGTTTGTGAGAAGTTAAGCTTCATCAATAGATTTTCTGTACGTTTCACATAGCGTCTAGTGAAATCTACAAAATACATAAAATTCGAGTTTGGCAGATTTTACTGGAAGATAGGTAAAATGTAGAGAAAACCTGTTGATTGAATTGGAATTTTTGTAAAATCTACTAAACAAGACAAGTTGTAAAAATAAGTACCGAACTTTCTATAAATTTTACGAATATATGCACCATTATGAAAGTCTCAAACATAACTTAATACGAAACAAATGACACGAAGCCAATAAATTTACTTCAAACAGAGTTTATGGATCAAAGAATATTTCATACGCTATCGCTTGAAATCCTTTTTTAATCAATATATATATATGTACACAATCAAGTTCTATTTATCACTGTTTACAAACCATTTATGTTCAGATTATACTGAGTCGTCTGTTACGATTCACGTGCAAAGCCGCACCCAGGCGACTCAATCTTCAGGTCAAAATATAAAGACCCTAACAATTTAGTAGTTTGATTTGAAGGAAAATAGAGTTTTTTTAGGGCAAAAATTTGTACTCTTTTAAACATATCAGAATAGTACACAAATGCTAATGAATTATACTTTTTTTATAGGGAAACTAAAATATTATCAACAAATTGAATTATATTGTATCGTTAAGTCTTCAACTCACTTGATGCTTAGTATGAAAGAAGGAGAAAATATTTCTGTGAATTATGGCTTAAACTTTTTTTCTTTCTTGATTTTTAATTATAGAGATTTTAAAGAGAAAAAGAAACAGAGAATCAAGTTACCTTTGAAAATGTTTCGAAAATACCCTTATACTATATTAGGATTTTTTACATTCTATTTTTCTTTTATTAACATATCGTCTTTAAATTATTACATCTTTCCCTGTTGTTATTTACTGTTCACCAAAAAGCAAAATTGTTTATATATTCCACCATAAGTCTATTGATTCGTAGGTGTTGTCATGGTGCACAAACTCAATAGAACAAATTGAGAAGTTGTTTTTTAAATTTTACGGGAATAAGAATGTTTAATTTACTTACCCATTGACGGAAGTTCGGCTAATGAAAGAGGACAAGATCGTCCGGGCCAGATAGTGCCAGGTTTGTAAAAGCAAGGAATTGGATCGTTCAATGGACCTCGAAAGAAAAGATTCTGCGGCCTTGTCTGGTAAATTTTGATTGGGACCTGCTCCTAGAGGAACCCATAGTTTCAGGATGTCTTCTCGAAACTTACTGCAGTCAACACTGTACCACTGCAATAAAACAAATCAAAATTAAATATAATTATTGCGGAAATTGCATTATAAGCACCTGTCTGTCATTAGGTTGAATTATCTAAAGCGGCATATGGAAAACTCTTGGTTTCAATAAATTATAACGACCAATTAGGCGAAGCGCATTGAAGAATCGATCCAATTTAGGGGGAGCCTAATGGCGCTGACGATGAAATTATATGAAAATGTAATCAAGGCGGTTTTTGTCTGGCCTTACTTTAAGGGGAGGAGGATAATTAGGAATGTTTTTGCGCTTCATAACGAGATACTTGTTGCTCTCTTCCTCTCAACCCTCTAATTTTAATTCAGATTTACTTCGTCTATCCTCCTCATGGTTCAAACGGAGCAACAATTGGAAAAAGAGAGGAGAATAAAAAAGAAGACGGAGGCTATATGCAATTAACACAGGTGCGTGGACCTGAAAAGTCATTTACTGTCGGACACAAACCACCTCGGGCTACTGTGATATTAATTAAAAGCTTTAATTACGTTTTGGTTCTGACACAGCAATCTAACAATTCTTGTATTTCATGATGGAAAGTGGTCAAAGAATTAGTCCAGGGGGATTTGGTACTATATATGTTAAACAAGCAAGATTTGATTTCAGTTCAATTTGGAGCAGTAGATCTAGATGACTATAAAAAGTCACTAGACAAGTTCCTTGTTCGAGAAATGTTGTAGACACTGAAATCCACACCTGAAGTTACGAAGAACTCTTCTTTGGAGAAAGAGATTTTGTTTCAGGAAAGTGTTAGAGATCTCGGTGATCCTAGACATTAATTCAGGCCTTGTGCGTCGATCTTAAGAATCTCTATGGACATCTATCACTTTCGCGATACTGCAATTACGTTTGGTAAGAACCTTTCGACAAGGGTTAGACATGCCAATGTCCGTAAATCGACCTTAAGTCCACGGGGAGTATTTGCCGCGATCGAGAAGCAAAAAGTCAAGTGGCAGAGTCTCGATTAGTTTCTCGAAGTGCGAGAAGGAGAAAATGAGCGGAACGAGAGGAAACGAAGGTCTCAAGTCTGGTAGGAAAGGAGCACAGGATTTTAATTATGGCTGCCAGCGTGTGTCACTAATTGTGGGTAGCCGACCCCCATCATCACACTTTGATTTCACTTTTTCTAAACTTTTTCTTGGGGAATTACAAATGGCTACCGACGTGGTCACGCGTTGAAGGACAGCATTCCTCTTTGCATCATTAGTGGCAACTTTTGTGACGTGCTGTTGGCTTACAGAGTTGCTACTTTACGTCCCTGCATGTGTACTTGGTTTTCATTGAGAGACATCAGCAGATAAGAAGTAGCCAACTTGGAAATCATTGCCATCTAAATCAAAGTCTTCAGCGAGAGAAATTACTCTAAGCGCCAAGGCACTTTGATATGAGCGATTGCCGATTCCAATTTTAAGACCAATGCAAATCGAAAGTTCAGCATTCCTGAATGCTTCGTGAGGAACTGTAACTAGAAATGAATTTTTAAGAATAGCTTTAGAAAAGTACAATATAACGATTTTTTAAATTATCAAAATGCTGTTATAAAAAATAAAGAAAGTAATTATTAGGAAGAAATTTTGTAATACTTCTAAGAAAGAAATGTCGGTATTAATTTGATTTATATGCCTTTTAAAGATCGTCAGGTTATGGTAAAAGTAAATAAAGGTCATATTTTATTGATGAATTGAGATTACAATCTCGACTGCTAAACGTCATATTTACATGGATCAATGACGAATTAAATGTAATTGGAATTTCTATTCATACAAGTCGTTCTTTTTACGTTAATAAAATAAGAATATAACGGATATTCAGTTTTTAGTCTTGCTTGAATTATAAAGTAATTCAAGAAAAGCAACCTTGAAAAGATCAACAAAACGGTTTATTCAAGAAACGGGATTTTTCAATATCATAAACTCTCAAACTGGAACAATAGAAGCACTTTTTTGATGGAATATTAATTTCTCTTCTTCATATATATATATATGTATAATTAAAGAAAAAAGTACTGCTATTACAACTACGAATAATTATTCAGAAACAAAAAATATATATTTAAGAATTTATAATCAAGATCGCTAGAAAATGATTCTTGTGATGATATCTTTAAATTTAAATCATACCTTAGACTGAAAATAGAGAATTAGCAGTTTATGCTTTCAATGGAGAATACTGAGGATGTTTGGCCGCTAGTACGTCGAGCTCTTCGAATTCCAAAGGCATGTTGAATTGCAAGTCAAACGCATTCTTTATCTGAAGCATTTGATTTACTGCTGCATTTGACTTTGGTTCGGAGGTTACAATTTCATACAATTCAAATTTTTTAAATTTAGATTATTGTGAGCTTGAATTTATGAATAAACTTTTCAAATATTTTTTCTTAACTTTAGTATTTTCTTGATGCGCAAATATTGGCTATCATTTAAAAATTTTGTCTTAATCGATAAGCAATATCACTTATCTTATGTCACAGTATTGAGCTTGAAGTTAAAAACGTGAATTATTCCTAAGATAAGATTGATTCTAATTACAAGTGCCTTTTGATCAGATCCTTATCAAAATAATACATAGATAAAACTCTATTTCATTTATGTTTTTTGACTTAAGATTCTTTAAGAAGGAAGATCTTGATTAAGCTTTGAATCTCTCATCTGTGAAAAATGAAAATCCTTTGAATGAATTATTTCCTAGGAAATTAATATAACATGTGACATTATCAATTGATTACTATTGACTTTTAGCTGATGCAATTGCTCATGGAATCATGTGTAAAATTCTCTATAATCTCTATCAAATTTCTCTATTCAATTTCACACATACATATAATCTGATATACTTTTTCAATTTAGATTTACAATAATAAGGTAGATCGCAATAATGATGAGTTTAGCTCTCACCGCTTTTATTTTTCGACTCTATATAGTCATCCTTTTCTGGGCTTTTCGTTTTTGTGATTGGCAAAGGAACAGTGTAACTAACCGTGGATAGTTTTTATCCAAACCGACTAACGAACGCGCTCGCGCCTAGAATATCACTTCGTTTATGCGAGCGCCTCGATGCCAAAGGAATTGAGCTTGCACCCTCAAGGGATAAGTGAAGTACTCTTTTCAGTACAACATCCAAAACCAAATATTCCGAGTCCAAGCTACGATGATTATCGACTCTTCGACATATAAAATCGACCGATCATGCGTGAAACGGCACTCGTTACAGCCCTGGATTCCAAACATGTGAGGAATATTTCCAGAACGAGTCGATAACGATCTGTATGTCGTGCACCTTCGTTATACCCAATGCATCGTTCAAAATAACTTGCGAAATACATCACGTCGTGATCAGGTCCACCTATAATTAGAGAATCCACAATAAACTTCCAGGAAAGAGTGACAATATTAATTCTGAAAATTATAGTTCTTTAAAAAAAAAGCAGCTCCCTTCGATACGTCAGCAAGACAATACGCTTCTAATCAGGAAGTTTGGAAAGTCTTGAAAGATCGCATGTGGGAGTTACGATTTCAAAGAAATGAGGGGGATCAAAGTGCGGAAAAGCTGAATAAGAGGCTCGAATTTTCTTTCTCCCTTTTTTGTGCTTCGCACTTTTCCTCTTCTTTTCCCTCAGGAGTCTCATCCATCAGTCACTTAATATTTCAAAGCACTCGTCTTCTCTCTTTCTTTTCAAGCCAGCGTACTAAGTCGCCCTTTTTAAAACCTTAAAACATCGTGCCATTGTGACACTAAGGTTCAGAAATCAATTCTCAGCCAATGCTTAGGGACATTAGGGGTGTCGAAAATGCCCTGTGTTGATCTCGTCGGAAATTTAGATTCTGTGTAGATTTCATTTTTTTTTCACCAACAAACCGAACATTCTCTCAAGTTTCATATCATGTATCAACCAGTTCACCTTCGTCTTACCTCATAATGAACAAACTATCCAGCTCTAACGACTTTTTCACTGGAACCCTCAAACAGAAATAATAAAAATGAGAAACATTCAATGCCTGAAATATTTAATGACTTCTTGCACAAACTGACTTTAACGATTCTAAAGGAGAAAACAAATGAATAAAATCCGATGTGTATAAAGAATTTTTCAGAATTAAAAAAATAGATCCAAAGTCTCGGCTTCAGATAATGTTCTAAAAATCGACTAGATAGATAATGCATATCATATTCGTAAAGCAATTATAAATAGGGTGGATGAACTGCGAAATGGATCGCACAGTTCGAAAGAGACGAGAACGGCAGGGTCTTCAGAGATGTTTCAGGAATATCGAGGACGTAATTATCCATAATTACCGAGCACGGGCTTGACTCTTGAGCAGCGACCAGGGGAGAGGGAGTAGTCAGTGGTTGGCCTTGTGTGGTAATTGTACTAATTATTACAGACCAACTCCCGCCCCCTCCTCTCTAGCCCTTCTCTGTTCCAGTCACCCTGGCCAGAGCATTTGTGTTGGACTCTGTAAACGCTTCTTCGATTTTAGAACCTGTCTCTTCGCTCGGTCTCCAAGAGATTCTAAATATTTTCTCCGAAAACGTACTCTCATTATGCATTTGAAAAAAATTTTACTTAATTTTTGAAAATATCACATAAAAATAAACATTATACATAGATTTATCTTTTTTTCAAGACTAAAGTTTTATTTAATACATATTTTCACACTAGAATTTCTTTCGCTGACTTCTAATTGGAAATTACAGGAACAAAAAATCAAAAAGCATTATGTAGCTGCATTCTTTAACTTAATGATTTCATAAGTAATTTTTTGATTAATCTATTTTTAAAAAAATAAGGAAAAACATTGGCAAAAATTATGCTTACATTTTTCTGATAATTTGTAAATTAAAAATTACAATACTAGTCTCTTAGGGCTTACTCGATGCAAAATTCACGAGAATTTCAAGATAGTTTGAAAAGTAGCCTATAATTACTTTTCAACACCGATTAAAAATTTTTTAAAATTATTTGAGATAACCAGCATGTATTGTATATATTTAAAGAATTTGAACTCCTTCTGTGGAAAAAAAGACGCTATGGACTATTAATATTTTGTTACGTTGTAGTTCTTGATATCAGAAAAGTTTTATAAATAATCTTAGGTAAAGTAATCTTTTTGATAAGATTTTTAGATCTAGAAAAGTTTAGACAATAGACTGTAGCTCTTTTCAAAAACCGTAACTTTCTCAAACTAAAATTTCTAGACAACATAAAATTTTACTCCTAAAGATATATCATTTTTATTATGATGAAAAATAAAAAATTTTGATTTTCGTATTACATATTATCGAACGTTAAAAATATTTTAAAGATGGCGCCAAAAATCATTGTTAATAATATTCAAGCTCTAACAAGAGATTACGATAAACCTATTCATTGTAACTCTAATATCTGTAAAAAAAATAAATAATTTCACGGTATATGCTATTCTTTATTAAAAATAACTAATAATGATAATGCCGTTCAACATACACACGAAATAAGTACGGCCCTGGAGAAACTGTGCCCTGCGCCCAACGAACAACAACGGCTGACGGCCACACCATAAAACATCCACACTCTTTGGCGCAACTTTCAATGAATAATATAGATCAAAATAAATGATGAGATGAATTTACAGACATATGTGCTTACCCGAATTTTGTCATAAGCTTGCAAACGTTCGTCGGCGTTTCGTTTCTCATAAAGGGTTCGAGCAAGTGTCCCATAAGGTCTGTAGCTCATCACTTGTGGTATATCATGGACAGAGCAGATTTCTTCGTCTCTGCAGCAACTGCACTTTCTTCTAATCATCGATGCCAGCCTGATTAGCACGAAGATCACTGTTTTGTTTCACGAGATAAGCATATGAACGATAGTGAAGCAGCGAGCTTTACTTTTATATTCAAAAGTGTCGCGAAAAACTGAGTGAAAAACGAACGTAAACACTGAGACACATCATCTAGGTTACCGCATCGCCATGCCGAGAGAAAAGCGCCTTCAGTTGGTAAAGTATGAATAACTATATCTGAGTTCCTCTACTGATGGTAAAGCAGCGTTCTACGCAGATTCCTGCCTTTTATGAATAGAGTTCAGAAATTCTCGTGAACGTAATATTGCTGAAAATAGAACAGAATTTGAAGACATAAGAGAATATAAAGGTACTTTAAGGATTTATTATTTAAAATATCACCAATGAAAATGATTTATTTCTTATAATCAAGGAAAGTTTTACTTATTCGGGCTTATTTATAAATGAACAAAGTACACATAGAAATGGTTTTATAGCAAAAATAATATAATTGTATAATTTAAAAAAATATTAAGTTCCGCGCCATTTAATCGATGCTGAACTTAAGATTTCAGAGATTTGAAATTGTGTTAACTTGTATACGTCCTTATAAATTTTTGAAGAATTTATTCCTTGATTATAATCTCGGTAATATCCTCATTCTCGTTACCGTTCTCAAAGTAATATTATCGATTAATAATTCTATCTTGGAGAGACTTTAAAAATTATACTAATTATGCTTTTAACCCAAATTTTGAAAATAAACGTCCGTTAGTAATAAGCCTCCAAGCGTCCAAGCTGGAGAGATATCCTTTCTTTAACAAAACACTACACGGAGTAACTTTGTAAAGCAATATTATGTTTTTTGTATAATGATAATTCTAAAAAGTATTAGGAATCTAGGGAAAATCAAGGTGCAATGATAATTATTCTTAGCGAATTGGAAATTTTACACAGTCAAAATACTAAAGATTCGAAAAATGATATGAAACTTTCGTATAGGTTATAATTATAACCTCTTTTCCTTAATTGAAACATAGTTTAGTAAAAATTGTAAACTTGAGTTTTTCCCTGTATTAGTTGAAATAATATAGTATTCTAAATCTTAATACTTTTTTGACATACAAAGTACATTTTATCATGTAGATTTAATCACATTCACATACTTACGTATCTGACTGAAATTTATAAATACCCACAATTTTAAAACGAAACAATCCTCCAAAAAACTATAGGTTGTTTTTCTATAACAGAAATTCCGTTTTTAAGAGTAAGCACAGCCATTCGTGAGAATATGACCGTTGATGGAGTCTTAATTGGTAAAAACAAAAGCATATTTTCGGTCCAACCTTTCCGTCGGATGACTAATTTTATATCGGCAAGAGATTTTCCAAAATATGCGTGTATAATGTTAGTATGGAATCACGTATGTGCAGTTGAATTGAAAGTGGATCTATCTTTCCCTTGTTTTTTTAATACTATCTTGCATCCGCACATGTAAGTTCTTTCATACCAAATCTTTTAAAAGTGATCCAGTTGTATCTAATTTCCAAATAATATTATGTCAAAATATTTTATTTTATTCCAGACGGAAATTGATTTTCCAGTTAGACCAGTTTCTATTACACCGGACAAAGCTATTAATCTTGCTGATCACGTGACAGGGTAAATATATTTGAAAAACATAAAATTATAATTTACCTTTGTTCTTTTAATTAATCAGTAGGTATGTGTTACTGTAGAAATTAATATTTTGCAGCAGCAGTATAAAAATTTGCTCCAACCTTGCACACAACTCTCTGCATGTAATATGTATCAGAGATTAATATTGATTGATAAAAAGTGACAGTCAAGTTGAACACTTATTTGCATATTACAAAAAATTATTTTTACTTTACTTCCATAAAAAGATTAAAAATTGTCCGTTTGATTATTTCAGAGAAAAAGTTTAAATGCCATTGTCAAATCAATTACTGATGCAGTAATATGTTGCTTTATGTCCGTCTACATTGTGATACGAAGACGTAAGTATATAGAGATATAATAATTTATGTTTAGAAATTTTGAAACAATTAGAAATTAGAAACATTAAGGTCAAGCAGCAATGAAAAAATTCTCTTTGTTGTATGTTTATGTTCTTTGACAGTATTTGAAAATTCCAACTTTGTGATGTTTCAGATAGATTTACGTGGAATTTTTTTACCGAGGACGAATATTTGATAGGTGCATTTAGTGATGTAGACGCACAAACATTACATCACGTACCAGATGCGTTGCCGATGATGTATATACGTCTTACTTTTGAAGAGCGGCGTTAGAGAAATTTAGCCGACTAAGAGTATCACTATAAGTATACCACTGATTTCAATCAGCATATATACGCTGATGAATATATGAAATTTCACTGACCTGCAGCTAAATTCAACGGATCCTGATTCAGGTGTATAAAATAAAATCTAAAATAACCTAAAATTATATGATGACGGAAAACTAGTTTGGGACAATTCGGAGCCAAGTCGGATGGTCTTGGCGGACACACCACAGCTATATCTGGGCCAAAACTCAGTCTAGACTGCCTGAATATTTTTCCACACGGGTGCTTTAATCATTCTATTGATCTGTAGATCATCCTGTAACTTGCGTCGATATTTACTAACGAAATCCTAAAGTTTTTTATTATATATTCAGACATATATGATTAAAGATAGAAGATTGAAAAGTAAATATTAATTGCCAGCATATTAGAATAAATATAAAATTGTAATAAATAGACTCATTGTGCGCTATTTTTCAACTCTAGTAAGTTTGTTTCATTTATTCTTCACGTTTTGTAGATACCAAGTAAATTTTCACTGTATTGTAAAGTCATAATCATCATAAGAATAATTATATAGGTAAATTGTAAGTAAGCCTGATTCTCTGCCAGCCAGCTGCCTCATTCAAACCTTCGTTAATTATCATCGTAAGGATCGGGTTAATTGCTACGTTCACTCCGTGCCTTGGCATTCCTCGATCATTTCTGCTTCTTTATACCCTTGAACTTTCCTTAAAAAGTTTCGCCACAACTCACTTATTAATTTTACCCCAATAACTTTAGCAAATTTATTAATAAAGCTGTTGTGACGCTAGACTTTACCACGCATCTTTAACCCTTTAACCACTGGAATCGAAATAAAAATTATTTTGTTATGAGAATTGTGGTTCTAGCATGATTTTGGGCTGAAAAACACGAATTTGATTTCCCTTTATCAAAAAAAAAAAAAAAATTACCTGAAAGCGAGAGATGGAAAAAATAAAAGACCGTCTGTTTCTTGAGTTTAAATATAATTGGATTTTAGTGATGACCTTCTGTGGACGGTCTTAGTGGTTAAAGGGTTAAGTAAAATAGAGCGAGAGATTTTTAAATACTACATTATTCATCATAATATTCTCTGTGTTATTTTTCAACTCTTCTGGATGTATGTAGACTGCTCATTATTAATAATACCGACTCTGAAGTTTGGCTCTACCATTTTTAAAAAATATACTTAACAATCCAAAGTTTAATTCCAAAGTAGACAGTATTATTGTACAGCAGTATCTATAAACAATATTGACAGAAATTAGTGATGATGACATCATGGAAATCTTAGATAAGTGTATAAGCGCATAAGTCTATCCTCTAATGGTCTACTTTATATCACACTTAAAAAAGAAGCCCATTTTTGGACTTCATTTAAGACTTTTTTTTCTGTTTTATATTAAAGAAGCTGGTAAAGATCCTGTTTCACGGACATATATATACTTCAACTCAAAATTATATTGTTCGCTTTCATCCTTTTTTCCTATATTGCATCGTGTATTACCGAAGATATCAAATTTGAGAATAACTGTTTTTTCGTTTCACGTGAAGTTACAACGTTTACATACTCCAAAACGTTTGAGTAATGTTTAGTATTGAATCGAAAAAAGAGAATTTCTTCAGACACTGAAAAATCGTATTCGCATTTTGGTTACTTCAACTCAAAATTATATTATACAGCGCAGAATATGTATCTCATTAAACATAAAATTTAGAGATAAAATTTCATGATAGGTGTGAACTCTTTTTAGAACGCCAATTTTTTTCCACAGTTTAGTAAATCAATACCAAAAGACGGAAATTTATGAACAACCAAATTTTAAAACCAGAAACAACATCGTACAAATTTTATGTTTTTTTCTCTTTGATAGAAACTCCGTTTGTTAAGATAAGTGATTCGAAAAATGAAACAATGATGATTAATGGAATTTTAGTTACTGAACAAAGAGTCTTGTTTTTGACTCATATTTTTATAAAGATGCAAAATCTCAATGCGAAAAGTAGCTTTTCGGATTATTGGTGTAGGATTTCAACGGATTCGGGTGCTAGTCGTAAAACTCAAACAGGAATTATCATCAAAACTGAGTTTAATGCCCATTTAGCAGTCATAACCGCAAGCAGTACTTTCGCATAAAATTCAAGGCTCCAAATGTAACTCAGTTGTATTTCTTTTAGATTTGATTTGAACGAGTTGACCACTTCTGATAAAAACATTTTGTACTGTAACAAAAACTAAATTAGGCTAGTAAAGCATTAATAGTTTTGTTGAATATTAGGTCAATTATAAAAACATCATTACTAGAAGAAGGTAGTGTGAGTAAAGGATTTCATTAATTCATATAACGATATTTGAAAAGATTTAAAAATCGATTCTTTTGGCATTAATATTAAACAGCCAAGGAGAAATTTCCATTGTTATCTTTGTCCTTTGAGAAATATTTAAAACTTTAAATTTTCTGATATTCTAGGTAGAACTGGATGAATTTTTCCTTTCTTTGAGAAGAAGATTGTTAAGATTTTCGAAATCTTGCAACTAAAATGAAAGATTATCAATAAATGAAAATAATTACAGAATCAAGTGTAAAATATGTCATGAGTTAATAATAAACAATCGAGGATTAATAACAGAGATTGTAAAAGACTTTTATGTAAATATATAATTTGAGGTTTTTTTTTCCACGATGCAGTCTTAAGGAAAAAAATAATATATGTAGCTATGATTAAAAATTTTTTTTGTTAATTTTTTTTTTTTTGACTGTAAGAGATGGTAAAGTCAAATTTTTTTAAAAAACAAAATTACCAAAAAAATTCATAAATTAACAAGAATTTACAAAATATGAAGCTTTATGCAATTAATCAAAACATATTCTGAAATAATGAATTTTCAAATAAAAGTGAGATAAAAATTTTCATATAAATGAGCTATTTAATATTTAAAAAAATTTAATTTTTAATAATTACTGTTAAAAACGGAAAGGTTATACATAGTTATGAATATTATTATTATATTCAGCTAAGTATTATCAAAGTAGGAATTTTCATAAATAGGTTAATAATCATTGTTAAAGTACAAAAAAAATTTAACCCTCACAAGTATAATTTATTATTTGATTCATTCGCGTGCGTTCTGTAATTCTCTTGGGAACAAATTTAGTGGATGTAGAAAAAAAAATTATTATGAGTAGATAAAATTGGTATTATTGTGATAAATAGGTAAATGTATTATACACAACCATAATTCGCTTACTCTTATTTGTCCGTCTCCTAATTATTTTTCCTAATTCTCTGAGAATGAAGGACCTGATTCCTGCAGTGACTTGTGCGATTTTAGTTGGTGCGATTTCAGTTGATGATATATCTTTATTCAAGTTCAAAGACGATCGAGAGAAAGAGGTATCTTTAATTTAATAAATTTTCTAACACTAAAATCGTATAAATTGTTCAATACTTTTTGTTGTTTGGTACTTAAAATAGAAGAAAATTAGCTAAATAATTAAACTAAACAAAATAAACGATTCAATTGGTTGAATTAGCTAGTCAAAGTTGTGAATTAGTTATGATTATTAGAAAGAAAAATTTATTGTGTTATCAGCCTTTTAGTATGTTCTTCTAATATCTTCTCATGGCTGAAGCTATCCAATCAGTTTCTCAAGTTGAATTTATTTAGAAATTAGTTAAGAAAAACTGCTAAAATAGAAGAAATTTAGTCACTAAATATTTTATCAGCTTATTTTAAATAATTTTTTAATAAATTTGACTTGAGAAACTGATTGGATAGCTTTAGCCGTGAGAAACTATTAGAAGAACCTACCAAAAGGCTAATAACAAATTAAATTTTGTTTTCTAATTATCATAACTAATTCACAACCTTGGCCAGATAATTTAACCACTTTATATACGTAAATCTTTTTCAACGACACGAACGGAAAAAATCTTTTCCAATTCTTATTTTAGCGCTTATATTTAAAATCAAGTAGGTACTACACTGCAACAATTTGAAAATAAGAAATTTTTCAAATATTAAACAATGTCTAGAAAAATCATGTTTTCTATCCACTTAATAGGAACTACGCTTGTCAGGATAAATAGAGCACTGAGAAAACAGTTTTTTTTATATACGGTCAAAGAAATAATTTCTTTGAAATAAAGAAAGTTTTGTTTATTCAAAAAAAATTTCTTTGATCCAAAGAAATTGATTTGTTTACATTAAAGAAAATTTTTTCGAATTAACAAAATTTTCTTCAATTCAAAGAAACTGTTTTCTGGGTGAGAACCCGTTGAAATTATACTCAATGATAGAATCTTAAGGTAGTTCATCCACGAAAATTAGACCTTAGGCAAAAATAGATAATTTTACTTTCAAGAAGAGCAATATTATTATTGAAGGGCTAATTTGATAATTAAAAGATTATTTTCCAAGAAAAAAATTCGAAACATAAAAAAATAATGCATTTAACAAATTTTATTTTTACCCGAACTTTTTTTTCTCGCCGCTTCATACCAAATTCCGACAAATGACGTGATTCTAATAAATCACGGATTATTTTTTGAGGAAAAAGATTCTTTACAACTTAACTGTTTCTAATTTTTGGAAATAAATAGTTTATTAGCAAATTCAGTAATTTGTTTATAAGAATTTTATTTTGGAAAATTGATTTTTAATAGTTTCAGCCATTAAAGAATTTATTTCCAAAAATTGGAAACAGTTAAGTTATAGAGAATCTTTTTCCTCAAAAAATAATCCGTGATTTATTAGAATCACATCATTTTTTGGAATTTGGTATGAAGCGACGAGAAAAAAAGTTCGGGTAAAAATAAAATTTATTAAATGCATTATTTTTTTATGTTCCGAATTTTTTCTTGGAAAATAATCTTTTCTTTATCAAATTACCCTTCAATAATAATTTTGTTATTGTTGAAAGGAAAATTATCTATTTTTGTTTGAGCTCTAATGTTCGTGGACGTTTCCTTTTCAATTAGCGGGTCATAAAGTGGATTTTATTGCCTCGTGCAGGGCAAAAAAATCCATTTTTGGACCCCTTAGTAGGAAAAAAATCGTGTGCGACACGGGAAAAACATTTATTTTACTCGTGTGGTTGTTATCCTCGCTTTGCTCGGGCATCAAACTTCACACTCGCAAAATAAATTTGTTTTCCCTAGTTGCACAATATACTATATAAGTACATCTCACTTTCGGCTCATAACTGCAAAAGAAGACAAATTTTAGCTAGTAAAGTATTTGTAAATAGAAAAAAATTAACGGTAAATATTGCAAAAATGGCTAGGGGGTTTCAGCACATTCGAGCCTCCAAAAATAGTGTCATTTTTATGATTTATTTTCAGGCAGATAACAAAACGTAAAGAAATTAACATTTATAGAGTTTTTTAACTAATATATTAACTTTATAAAAAAAAATTTTGTTAAGAAATACAAAATGGCGGCTGAGTATTGCCGTGTCTGAAAAAAAAAAAATTTTCGAAGGTCGCCCGCGGCAAGAAATTCTAAAAATTGAGATTGGCACCTGGAAAAAAAGAACACATTTTTTCCTAATGTTTATAAGATTACCAAGTGAAGTGTCCAAGATTGTAAAAAAGTATTCACTTTTGCGAAATTGGTGAGCATTTAAATGTAACACTCGATTTTCGCTCAAAATAGTGACCTTAAATTGCCAAACAAATAAACAATTGTGAACCAATCTCATAAATCGGAGATACTCCACTAGATAATTAAATAATTTTCAAATGAAGACAAGATTCGTGTCAATCGGTTGAAAGTTGTTGAAATGGCGTGTCTTGCCGACTTAAAAAGTAAGTTTCGAGAAAAACAAGTTTAAAGTTTTAATAACGTAAAAAAGTACTATAATTTTAATATACATCTAATCTGCAGTGCCCCGCCCCCACGAAAAATCATCATTTTTACGATCCTAATAGACCTTTTTATGCAATAAAAAAAAAGAATTATGAAAATGCAAAGGTGATGAAACCCCTTAAGGGAGTCCACCTGTGTAAAATTTTCGAAAAATCGATTTTTTTTGACATTTTTTGCATCTTTAAGATATGACTAATGATGTCCTTAAGGAATTTTCATGAATTCAACATAATTAAAGTGTGACAGGGCGCCAAATGTACAAAGTTCTGTTGTGTTTCCAAACTTTAAACGCGTTTTTCTAGAAACCATGTTTTTGAAATTTGTGGGCAGGATTGAAAAAAATCTACTTAACAGATTGACTTGAAATTTTAACTGACTCATTTATAGAGATAACTCAAGGTACCCACGTAGCGGTTTTTTGGAATCTTTTTTTTTAAATTTTACAGCATATATTATATCGAAAAAAGCATGAAAATGATTAATTTTTATGAAAAGTACTGTACTTTTACTTTTTGTGTTTTAGATAACTGGTTCGAGCGGAATCTTGCCCACAATTTCGGTATTCCATTTTGAAGGGGTCACTTTCAATGCCCTTAATGAATACAAGCCTTCGGATTACACTATTGGAAAAATTTACTATTATAATAAAACCACAAACCTTCAAAATACCGTTAAACTTATTCTCATTTTCGAATTAGTTAGCCTAACAAACATTCCCGAAAAAGCGTTCGAAATACCGCCCTCACAGAGGTGGACCCCCTTAAATATACAGAATAGGAAATATTCTTGAAAATAATTTTTGTATTATTTACCAAAAAGTATGCAACGTACTCTCTAAATCTGAATCAATCAAATTCTACTGATTATCAGTGAAATTTGACTGATTCTAATAGCTAGAAAGAGGTTACTGTAAATCAGCCAAATTTCACTGATTACTCCAGTGGAAATCAACTGATTTAAAAGTGAAAAATACTTTTTTCACTGATTAAATCAGTGAAAATTAACTGATTTGTCAGTGAAAAATATTTTTGCACTGATGAATCAGTGAAAAGGCAAATTACTGATGCAATCAGTGAAAATTTGACTGATTTAGATTTAGAGAGTATATTAAAACATCTGTACATTTTCTTCGTGGGAATGCGCTCTTTACTCTAAATCTGAATCAGTCAAATTTTCACTGATTGAATCAGTGGAAACAATATTTTTCACTGTTAAATCAGTTACTTTTCACTATTTAATTAGTGAAAACAATATTTTCCACTGTTAAATCATTTACTTTCCACTAAAGTAATCAGTGTAATTTGACTGATTCAGATTTAGAGAGTAGGTCTGAAGAAAAAAGTAACATTAAACTTGGTATAAAATTTGTAACTGATGTTTAAATGCAAGGCAATTGCGATTGAGGTGACAAAACAGCGTTTTTGTAAATATAAAATTTGCTATCGTACCAGCAGTAAAGTGAACAAGAAGAGCACAAAAATAGCAGGATTAAGTGAAGTTGAAGACGAAGTGGGGAGCGTGCACGGAGTGTGCGTGGCGTGGGTGGAGACAGCCCCATGGACCCCGCGGGGCAGAATTATCATACCCACACACCAGTACAGAGCCTGATCTAATCACACTCCCATATACATAAAATAACTGCTCTACGGGGCCCTATGGGGCACACTGTGCGCTGGTCCGAGAGAGAGGCGGATTGTTTTCAGCTGGGACTCGAGTATAAATTGGCCAATTATTCGGAAATAAGGTAATTATATAAGAAGGGAGTGATCTCCGATAGAGGGGTAGAGTGGGACAAGGGGGAATCACGCGGCGAGGAAAGGGGGGAAGAATCGAAGAGAGAAATCAAAGGCGATTATCTGCCTATGAGGTAGAAATCGTCGGCAGGCGAGGTGGTTCTCTAAGAATTACTCTCTTGTGCCCCTGAGGTGGTGGCGATGGTGCAAGAGGGGGGGGGGGGGGGGGGCCAGCAGATGTTTTTCTAAATGGAGACGAATTAGTCGATAAATAACGATCGATCGTCTGTGCATCACGAGAAATTGTACATGCATCAAAAGTACTGTATCACATGTCGCTGAATCAGAACTAAGATACCGAGATGCAAAACCAGGTGTTTTTCATCGGAAGTTTTAAAGTTTCAACATTCATTGACTATTTTTATTATTATTTGTTAATTTAAAAATTGAAGGAAATGCTTTAGGTTTATCCTCCATATGATTATTGCTACATAGCTTTTGAGGATGATTCAAGAAAGTATTTTCGATACCTACACTACGAGTCAAAAGTTTAAGTTTGCCTGTTATTGAGCCATTGTCGAAGTGTTTGAATTTTTATAAAAACAAGTTGACATTTTTTCCGATAATAACATTAATTTAATAAAATTTTTTATCTAATGATCTCAAACTGAAGGCAAAGTGTTAATTTTATAAAAATATATTTAAAAAAACGTAAAATTCCGATTTTTTTGCAAAACGTTAATAATTTTAAAAATAACAATTTAAAAAGATTTTTGTCTTGTTTTAAAGGTAAGTTTTCATCGTAATTCGCTACACTGAGAGAAAGTATTAGTCGTGGTTACCTATTTTTTTTTGTAAAAAAGGGTCACAAGTATGTTTTTTAGTCTGTATCATCTATAAGCACCTTAGTTCTTACAGCAATATTAACTGAGTAGCAATGATTAAAATTTTTAGTAAAACTTACAAAATCCGATTAGTCGGTCCGTTTTGTAGCCGCGACTATTTTCATGCATTCCCACATTGTATCGAGCTTATAATAGATGTTACCCATACGTTTTTGTAAAACTTACTAATTGCGTTAATTGCCTTTACTATTTGTCTAGTTTAGTTATTACAAAAATATATATTTTTTCGACATAACGGAGAAAAGTTGTATTAAAAACTATTCCAATACCTTAATTAGAAACTGATTAATTTTTTCATCCGTACATGATTAAAATAGTGATTCCAACTTTGAAAAAAATGTTAAATTTATCATTCTATCTATTTTATTTTTGTTAATGTCGATGGGAACTTTCTTAGGTTAGAGTTGTTTAGGAGAAAAACTTTTTTAATTATTGTTTTTCAAAATTTAACAGAGGATGATAATTGTTGAGAGGTTTTTCATCAAAAACTGCACAACAGTTTACAATTATACTTTAAAATTACCATGATTTAATTCTTCTCATTTTGATGAAGAACAAAAGCAAAATTTTAAGAAATCAATGTATGTAACGATTTCAAAACGATTCAAAACAGTTGATAAGCAGGTAAAATCTAATTCGTCTGTACAATTATTTCTTGAAGTTTACTATTACCAAAGAATTGCAAGTCATGTTTACACACGAAATATTGCATGTGGAAATAAAATATTTACGATTCTCAAAATAAATGAACTTGATCAATTTTACGAAAAAAATTAGTAGCATTTATAAAATTTTTGGTACTGCTTACTAAAAATATATAGTTGTGAACTTTTAGTTAGCACAACTAATAGGCTTTCTCTCAGTGTAACTAATCAAGATGTTCTTAGAATTTTTTCCTGGATTCTACCCTGGCGTGAAACATGGTACAAAAACGTCGTAAAATTGAAAAAATGTGTAGCTTCTTATAAGAATTTTTTATAATTCAATGTATATCATATTTTAATAGAATTTGGGAATATTTATGATTATATTGATATTTTATATTTATTTATATAATGTACAGAAAACAATCTTTATTTTAAATGTTACGACGTCTTTGTACCATGTTTGACTCCAGGGTAGAATCCAGGAAAAAATTCTAAGAATATCTTGATTAATTAGTAAATTACGATGAAAACTTACCTTTCAAACCAGACCAAAATCTTTTTAAAATGTTATTTTTAAAATTAATAATGTTGTCCAAAAAGAACGAAATTTGATGTTTTTTGTAATATATTTTTATAAAATTAACTTTTGACCTGTAGTGTACACTGAGAGAAATCGGCTTTGGTTCCTGTGCACATAGCACATAAATTTTTTGTACAGTAGTTGCCTTGACCAAAAAAGTTGAGAGAAGCTACTACTTTTATAGTTATCATAACAGTAATTTGGACTTTTTTGTATATTCGGTTGTTGTGACCAAAGTTGATGATTAGAATGAGCTTTATACGTACCCCAACGGTTAGTACACGTACATTTTCTTTATGTGTACTGCCAAGCTCCTTTGGTTACTACAACCGCAGCGTTCGCTGTTGCGCTAGACAAATCAAGTATAACTTTCATTTTTTACAACGACGTAAGCCTGTGGTGACAACTATTAAAGTAATTACTTCCAAAAAGATATGCAGCCTAAGTTGAATCCTGCCGATTCTCGTTCTCGATTCCTGGACTATATTTCACCGTGCCAAGCATCATCAGGTAAATAATTCTATTATAAATATAGTTTGACAATTCTTTCTAAATGATAAGCGATTTTGTTCGGGGACAATGCAATGCGTTTCAATGTTACTGTCTCGTCGTATTTTGTCAAAACTATAGTCAGTCAAAAAAAGTTTATGGTGATGAAAAAAGTGACAATTTTTTAACTTAATCGACGAAAGTTATCATAAATATCATTATACCGGATTATTTTTCTTAGATCTTTTCGGTGAAACTTTATTTTTTCTAATCAAATTGAATTTGTATTTTGATAACTAAGAGAACCATACCTATAACCTCAAAAATAATTTTGGCTGGGTATTTACTGTCCGTAGACTTAGCCATTTTAACTAAACTCTATGCGCGGCTTTACGATGGACTTTGGTTCCTATAACCGCAGCGCTAACGGTATTTCAAGTACCAGAATCGTGGTCTCAGTAACGTTCCTTGCAGTTGAAGTAAACACTTTTCCAATGTATGACAGCCACTACCATGGTTGTCATGAGAACTTTAACATTTTTGTAAAGACGATTTTAACAAAAAAACTTTGGTCAGTGAAACCTAAAATTTCTCTCTGTGTAGATAAAAATAATGCTATAACAATAATTTACGCGGTTGAAATGAAAAGTCTGATGTATTTAATTGACGGAGTAAGGATAATAGTTCTACTGAAAAATAATTTCCTTCAATGGTCGTCAGGCAAGAGAATTCTTATACGAACTCAAGTTTCACATACAATCTTTACATAGAGTTCTTTACACCAAGTTTACTCCATCGGGAATTTTTTTTTCAACACGTTATAGTTTTCACAAAATTGACTAATTAAGACCATTCTTCTCGCAAAATGTTCCTAATCAGATGAACTTTTGGAGTAATTGATAGTTTGAATGCACGAAAACATGATTCAATCATTATTATTGAAAACGTCAAAAGTGGAAAAAAAAAATTCTAATCAAAAAATTTCAAACTTCAACATCTTTTTTTTCTTTTAAATTTTCTTTGCGTATTTGAAAACGTTGAAACGATATTTTACAAAAATCGCAGCACCCAAATATGCTTTATTCGCTAATAAGAATTTTTTATTTTGAAAAGCGGAAATCTATCATATTGTAGCTGGGTTAAAGCATCTGAAAATGCAAAATACCAACTAACGCTTACCTGTATTATCTGTGACTGTTAAGGTAAAAGCACCAACAGCCGGAAGTCTAAGGAAATGTCATTCAATTTTTTGTATTAATCGTTCTAAATATGATGCGGAATCAAAAATTGCCGCGATTATTTTGATGTATGTGTCCTCCCTACTATAACAAAAAGTTCAGAGTTGTGTTAAATCTGAATAACCCATTTTAATAATTCTCTTCATTAAATAATGCTCTGGAGTCAATTGCCGGACGGGAAAAGTGAATAGCCGGACAGCGCTGCACCAATACTCGGACAAGAGAATATTATAGTACGATTGATATGGATTTGATATTTTTTAAGTCTAATAAACATTGGGAAATATTTACGGAAACATTTCATAGATCTACGCCTTTAAAAAAAATATATTAAAAAGATTATTCAAATAGAATATATTATATTTAGAGCTTGCAGCACTAATTGTCAATCGTTTTTGCCTTATATCCTCAATCGCATTAATAATATCCGTTTTGGTTTAAAGCTTTATAATCTTTTTTTCTGATACTTTTTCCATGATTTATAATAAAGACACCAAATACATAAAACCCAGAAAATACATATGTTAACATGAAAATACTTTCTCAAAATATCAGATTTTCAGCAAATCCATAGTTCAAACATTATTTCTTTAAAAAATTATTCATTATTAATCATAGTTTATCATTATTATTGAAAATTATCATTCAAAAATATCAAAAAGTGGAGAAATTTCACTCTGAAATCCATATTTTTATTATTCTCAATATTTTATTAGATAGATATCTTCTATGAATTGAAAACAATCAAATACTTACCACATTTCTTGAAAACACAAAAGCAGTGCAATGTAACTCCGGACTCGCGTTCGGTTATTAGGCAAAACGAATATTCATCAACTTAATAACTGGATTTAAAATATTTAATTAAAGGAAAATGTTTTTTAATTTTGAAAAATATTATGGTTTATATAAAGCATTTGACTTTAGTTTAACACGTATTAAAATGAAAAATAAAGGTAAATGTAAATGTTATTTGCTTTACAAAGACAGCACGTCAGTTAGTTTATAGAGCAGATTTCACTACATTTCGACATTTAAAGTGTAAGTTTCGAGGTTTGTATACGGTACACCAAAATAGCGATAAGTGATTCATAAATCTCTAAATTTGAGAAAAATGCATGGCTCTGTCCGGCTATTGGGTACTGTCCGGCTATTGGTGCTTTTACCTTATATCCATCAAATTTGGTTTACATGGAACATATACTAGAGTACATTCTATACTGAGACTCATATGATTGTAAATTCCACATATTTTTGACGTAATCGGAAAGCAATGAAAGACTACACTGAAAAAAGAAGTGTCTTACCTGGTATCTTACTGTAAGATATAAGATGGGAATTTGCCATCTTCTGTCTTGAAATAAGATGTCTCACGAAGTATCTTATTCAAAATTAAGACGACTTACGTGTTTTGATACGAATAAAGATGTAATTTCCGTCTTACAAAATAAGATACTTGATTGAGTTAGATAATTTGTTTTAGTTTAAGATGTTTAGGATGTCATAAGATGGTTCTGACATAAGATGTTTCTGAATTGTAAGATATAGCAGGTCAATAAGTTAGCAAAAACTAAGACGCGTAAAGTGTCAAAGTAGTGGTATATTCTCTACAACTTGACCGTTTCCAATTTTTGAAAATAAATTCTTTAATGACTGAAGTAATTAAAAATCAATTTTCCAAAACAAAATTTTTATAAACAAATTGCTGTATTTGATAATAATTGATTTATTTTCAAAAATTGGAAACGGTTAAGTTGTAGAGAATATTTCCCCCGAAAAAATAAGCTATGATTTAAGAAACTTCAATCATTTTCAAAAAATTGGTAAGAAGCGATAGTAAAGAAATATCCTATTATAAAAAACATTATTAAAATATTATTTTTCGTAATTTTTAAATTTTGTCATTAAAAAGAGTGTCTTTTCTTACATATGACACGGCTGATGATATAATTCTCAGTCTTGAAATCATAGAAAAACTTCTTTTTCCAGAGACTGTTTTTTGTCATGACGACTACCTTAAGTTAATGACAGGTCAAAACAGACTAGAAAAATAATAAAGAATTAAATTGTAATTTCATGGTGACACTTTTAGGTACTTGTTGAGTAAATAAATATTAATTGTTTATTTTCAGATTCAAATTCATCATGGATATAATTATTAAAACAGGTTTTCAATCAATTAAACATACAATAGTATTTCAACTACAAACGAAAATTAAAGGTAAAAATCTCGTTCTGGCAGAACACGTACGAGATGTCCAAGAGTTCCGTAGAAATAATGAAAGTTATTTAATAAAATCTCGTATAATTCGACAAGCATCAGTTCATGCAACACCCTACAGTAACCACTTATTCCTTTGACTTATTTTCCATTTAGACGTTGGAAATTTATAAAATTTACACTCACTTTTCCTGCTTGTATTTTTACAATTCACAACACAACAACTTCGGTGGCTCATTTCAGCTATATTTTTTTAATTAAAACAAAATTTAGATTTGCACATGTATTTTGATTGCTCGGAAATATAAAACAGCCTCCTTTAACGCCTAAATTATCCACTGCGTGCGCTGGCGTCGATTTAACTCTCCCTACCATGACTTCGCACGGTGCCTATACCTTCTGTTTTAACGTATTGGATACGTTTGTTAAATCGCTTGTCTCCTTTTCCAATAGAGCATTTACTTGAATTAATTTTTTTAAGAAGTACGTACAGCCATGTAAGCCACCGCATGTGTAGTAGACACTGGTATCTGGTATGCCGTAAGCTTTGTCTCACAGTGTAGAGGTTATAGGAACAAGAAACTGTCGGTAACTTATGTAATCTGTGTTACCGATGGCTCAACTTAAGATATTCTACGTGTACTCAAATAAGATGTTTTAAGCAACTTAAAAGTGACTACCGAAACATCTTAGATATGACTACACAAGTATCTTAAATTAAGACACTTCTTTTTGCAGTGTATCATGTGTATTCATTTGTTCATCGAGTTCAAAATTAAATGAAAAGACACAGGGCTTCCACGTCCAAATGGAGCAGAATATTTATAAAATGAAAATTCTTTAAAAATTTATGTAATAATTGTTACAGTTATGTTTAATATTTAAAAAATTTGGAATCTTTCTGTGGAAAAAAAGACGCTTTTGACTGCGCTGGGATTCATAATGTAGGCAGTGGCAGAAATTTCAAACTCAACTAATTAATTTATATTTAACATTAACCAATGTAACAACTTTGAAGGATTTATGACAATACGATAAAAGTCATTAAACTTATATACCCGGCTACAATATGACAGATTTCCGCTTTTTGAAAAAAAAAATCTCATTAGCGAACTAAGCATATTTAGGTGCTGGGGTTTTTGTAAAATATTGTTTTAGTTCTGACTGTCAATTACTCCAAAATTTCATCTAGTTACGAACATTCTGCGAGAATAATGGTCTTAATCAGTCAATTTTTGTGAAAATTATAAAGAGTTGAAATAAAAATTCCCGATGGAGTGAGGTTACATAAATTTTGACAGCCAAAATTAAAATCTCAATAACTCAAAAAAATCAAACTTTTGAGAAAAAATACGTGTCTTAAATTTTAATCTAGAACTTATTTTGCGACTTCGACCCGAAACGGTATCAACCCGAATTGCCCGATCGATCCGAAATAGAATGACCCATAAGTTTACTAAACTGTTTTAGGATAAAAAATGTATCTGGATCAGAGCTCATTGACTTTTGAGGAATCTGAAGTCTTTTATAAGAAAGTAATTTCCAGGATCAAACTAGTGATGAATGCGTACTTATGGCTACTATCAGATCGTCGGGATAAACTCTAAAATGAATAGTTGGATCTTCTTCTTCATTATTGTCTGTTTGAAAGGTTGAGATGTACCCAGAGGACATAAAGTCCGCGGCATCGAGTGGCTTTAATTCGCTACGTGAACATAGTCAAGATCGTTACCTTGAAAGACATAGTCAGTACCGCGGACAATTCGAAGCGTCGCTCGGTCTATAACTACGACTATGTACGAGCACTAGTTGCCGTAAGAGGCTCACCTGGCTATTAAGGACTGCGTGGTGGCCTCAGGCCGGAATTAGCATACCCTCGAACTAACTCCACCTCCGCACCGCACTGCACCGATCTCCAGCCTGAAGAATATAACTTAAGTTCAAGCGGATATTATGCCACTATTCTTCCCTCCATAATGCGCTCTTAACCATAGGTAGGTGTTTCGAAGGGGGGCCTCGAGCCGCGGCCCCACCGTAGTACTCCTATCGCTTTGATCACTTTTAATTATAATTATATGCAGTCCCGGATCTGATAAGAATCAAAAGAAGGAATAAGACCGTGGAAGAGGAGTCCCACCCAAACGCGTGCCGTTGACGCCCAGAATCTAGAAGGGTCACGCTGACCTGACCATTAGCACTTTTTCTTCAGACGTGTTGTCCTTCGTTTTTCCTTGACCTCCACAAAACGAGTCTTTGGTTCCTTTACTTTGATAAGTACCTCAAATATGGCTCTACTATTCGGATCCTTTTATTTTAAAACCTGATTTTCTACTTATTCAAAATCATGTTAGTTCATTCAACATGGAGGAAAATGGAGATAAGGAAATCGGAATTGATTACTGAAATTTGCACGGAGAAAAATATAGAACTGACAAAATTTTTTTTGCCGTCTAAACAAAATTTTAGTTCTCTTTACAAAAAGTTTTTTTAAGCAAAAAGCAATAACAAACTGTTTTGTTGGTTCAACAAATAGGTTTTTGGGAAAGCAAAAAAGTTTTTTCAGTTCTATATCAACAATCTGGTTGGTTAATACAACAATTTATTTTCTCCGTGTGTGTAAACAATTTTATGTCCACCTTACACCGAAAGTTAGCTGAATCGGTGTCATTTTGCGCGTGGAAAGCTGATTTTCCCGCTCTAGTGCAGTTAAATTTTAAGTATATGGAAAATTTTAAGTGTGCGGAAAATCAACTTTCTGCGCGCAAAACATAAAATTTACCGCAATATTGCGAGAAAATCAGCTTTCCGTACGCAAAACGACACCGACTTGGCTAACTTTCGGTATACAGCGAACGAAAAATATCGTTCGTATCACGTGCGGAACATATTTTAACGCGCGAGCGAGTCGTGAGTCGCTCTTGCGTTAAAATACGCTTTTCCGCACTTGATACGAAATATACTATTTCTTACTACCCTAGTCGAAAGTACGTGGTTTCGGCACCAAATTCACGGCAGAAAGTCTAACTTTCGTCGATAACCTCAAACGTCAAAATTTGTCCGCTCTCTGCTAATGTTTATTAGTGGCAATGAGTGGATATTATTTAGAATGTAATAGTAATGACTGAAGTGTAACAAAAATAAAAATAAAAAAATGAATGACATATCATCTGATGAATCGACAGATGAAGAAGAAATGAATAAAAACTTTTAAACTGAAGCTCAATTAATAGTAGAAACTGACACCTTACCCAAAAAGTTCGTTGACAGATGCATGCTAGTCTATGATAATTACCAAAGATGGAAACAAGGAAATAGAAATCTAAACCTTAATTTATACATGTATTTGATGCAAATGTCGGGGCAGGCATCAATATATTCCAATGGACACATGCAATTATTTTCGTACTTTCGACCGGGTAGCAAGAAAAATGGTATACACTACATGGGCAGAAATTTGAGAGCCCTGAACTACGTGCCATGATGCCCTCGGCTTCGCCTCGGGCATTATGGCGCGCAGTGCAGGAATCTCAACTTTCTGCCCTTGTTATGTAATATACTATTACGCTTAGTTTTTAATGGCATATCACAATAATTACTAAAATTCGATCATACTTACTTCTGTTTATTGAGAAATGATTTGGGAAAACCCAAACGTTACAAAAATTTCAATAATTAATTCCGATTTCCTCATCATCATTTTTCTGCGTGAAACATACCCTGGGTAGAACTATGATTATATCAAGTGGATTCAATCACCAAATATACTTTTATTATTTATTATAATTATTAGTGTTAGAATTTCTGTTTCTCACAAGTTAAAATTTTTTAAAATATTTCTTTGAATTTTTAGTCTTGAGCTTACGATTCTAAAGAATAGTTCAATTTGAATGAAAATTAAACTTTGCGATATCCAATTTGGCCAGGGTCGGATTAGGAATTTTGAGGCCCAGGGTCCAATATTTTGTGGGGGCCCTCAAAAATTCTAAAAAAATTTAATTTCAGGAAAATAAAACTTCATAGTAATTTTTGTATGTTTTTTATAAGTGTGCTTACTTCTAAACGCTTTAAAGTTCTAAACAAGAGGAGCTTTACGCGATTTTTTATTTGCAAAATTACTTACATTGCATTGGTGGAGTCTCTCAACTGGTGGAGGCCCCAGGGCCATGGCCCCGCTGGCTTCATGCTGAATTCGGCCCTGAATTTGGCGGAATAAAATTTCGTAATGAAGTCTGATTTAGAGAAGAGAAAAATATGATACCAGTTGCTATCAAATTTCATCCCTATTCTAAAAGTAAAATATTGTACAAAAACCCATACGTATTGCAGTGGTATATATACGTATATACAGATGGTGACCCATTGTATGAAATAGTACATATATTTAGGCAAAAAACGAACAATTTTAATGTCAAGAATCGTGTTTGTTTTGTTAAATACCTGTAATTTTGTTATAAATTAATTTGTATACCATTTTTCCCAGAGGGCGGATCAAGCGGTCCTAGGAAGCCTTTAGAAAACTTAACTAATTACCACTTAAAAAAATGGTAATACTGTTATTCAATACATATTCTAAGAGCAAAATGTTTGCTTTACTGAGGAAAAATGTTAAAATATAAAAAATTTTTTTTTCACTGCAAAAAGAAGTGTCTTACCTGGTATCTTACTGTAAGATATGAGATGGGAATTTGCTATCTTCTGTTTTAAAATAAGATGTCTCACGAAGTGTCTTATTCAAAATTAAGACGACTTACATATCTTGGTACGAATAAAGATGTAATTTCCGTCTTACAAAATAAGATACTTGATTGAGTTAGATAATGTATCTTAGTTTAAGATGTTTAGGGTGTCATAAGATGGTTCTGGCATAAGATGTTTCTGATTTGTAAGATATAGCAGGTCAATAAGTTAGCAAAAACTAAGACGCGTAAAGTGTCAAAGAAATAGTGGTCGAAGGATAGAATCTCTCAAAGGGTTATAGTTACAGTTCATAACCTCAAAAAATGGAGCGTTTTGAGTGTTGCATGTTTTTCTTCTGTGGTGTAATATCAACACATTTAGAGGAATATATTGTTCATTTTCATCGACACGATCCTTTATTTAAACTTTAGATATGACGGATGTGGAGCTACATATAAAAATTGGGAATCGTATCAGCAACACGTAACTCGATATCAGGTATACCTTCTGTTTTAACGTAGTGGATACGTTTGCTAAGTCGCTTATCTCCTTTCCCAATAGAGCATTTTCTTGAATTAATTTTTTTAAGAAGTACATACAGCCATGTAAACCACCACATGTGTAACAGATACCGGTGTGCCGTAAGCTTTTTCTCACAGTGTAGAGGTTATAAGGAACATGAACTGTCGGTAACTTAAGTAACCTGTGTTACCGATGGTTCAACTCAAGATATTTTACGTGTCTCCAATTAATATGCTTTAGGCAACTTTAATGTGACTACCGAAACATCTTAGAAATAACTACACAAGTATCTTATATTAAGACACTTCTTTTTGCAGTGTTATAACAATGACTGTAGGTCAATGTTTAGTGTAGTTTATGAATCGTATTTAATTTTTCAACATTTCTGATTAGCAGCTAGAAAATAAGAGATTAATTAAAAAATCTAAGACGGTGGAGTCTTTCAAAATTGTTTAGAGAAGAAAATGGGCCTTCATTCCTTAATATCCGACCATTTTTGAATAGTAAACTTGGAAAAAACTGCATTGAACTTTAACCCACAGTAATTATTACTAAAAACCACTTTAATATTTTTTAATTTTTTCCGGTAAAGGGAACATTTTCCTCTTAGAATATGTATTGAATAAAGGTATTTGTAATTTTTTGAAGTGGTAATTAATTAAGTTTTCTAACGGCTTCCTAGGAAAGAGATGGTGATCCTCCTTGAGGACACGAAACTTAAATACAATAATAGAATATTGCATTTTTTATTGAAAATGATACTGCTCCGTGTTTTTAGATGGGCTGAAATGCATCTTAAAAAACTGCTTCCACGAAAATGGCAGTCACAAAATTAGTACAAGTTTAATAATATATTGACTTATAAAAAAAAATCCGTAAATCACGCATTTTTAGTTGACTAAGAAAGCATTAAATTTTCTTTAATTTTCTGCTAGATTTTTAAAATTTTATTTAAATTCAATACATTTAAGTTTAATTGAGAAGAATAAAAAAGGAAGAAAGAATTATGTTAATGTCGTTATACATGTTATTTCAAACAGTTACAAAGAAGCAATCTAATTTTAAATAGTTACCAACAGTTGGCTTTATTTAATTAGTGAAAGTCATAACTCATAATTGTTATAAGTTTCGCGAGATATCATAAAAACGGCAAATTATAGGATTCAGTCTGCGTTTATTTCTTCTTCCCTACTAACGAATTAGTAATTACCCCAGAATAAGGGATACCTTGTTTCAGTATAAAACAAAAGCCAGCACAGCAAAAGCTAGCCATTTTTTCTCTTCACCAAATCAAAACTATGCCCTGACTTCTGAGGGATCTCATTTTTGTAATAATTTAAACATAATTTATTTTTAGTTCTTAGAACGCCAAAAAGAGGATTTCAAATCGAGCAGAAGTAATTGCTGGCAAGGCAACTGATTTGAAAAATGTTCTACCGAACGAGTCCCTCATTTCTTCCTATGACATAAGATAGTACCATCGATAATACGTGGTTTGAGGTCAGGTCCTTTGGTGTTCTGAGAGACTTAGAGTCTCCGAGAGGTCGGAAACCGGATACGATTAATTCGGGCCCAGCGGCTCCGATGATATTATGGCTGATAATTGGTCGTTGGAGCAGAGACGAGAGGAAAGGTGGTAAGGGACGTGAAGCAGCTCGCAAGATAACACAGCGCAACTTTGCTCGGCTAACCCATAACTAAGGTGCGCCTTATTTAAGGCATTATAAGGGCCCTAATTAATACAATGTGGGGGTAGGCGAGATTTTTTTACGAGGCCGCGGGGTTTTATCGCCAATTAAGTTCGCGCTGCGAGAAGGCCAAAAGGGGCAGAGGGAGAGGGAGAGGGAGAAACAAAGAGATGAAAAGAGAGAGAAAGAGATGAAACACGTACACAAGTTGAAGATTCGAAGAGAAAGAAGGAGACTACAGAAGGTCGTGGCCAAGGAATGTCTACCTCCAACACCTCAGATATGTTCAAGAAAGTACCAACCTTGCTTGCATCCCAACATATATTCCATTTTGTCTTTCTACTTTAGTGCCCTCACCGTACTCCTTATACCCATACGTTCAAGTAATTGTATGGGCGTGCGAGAAAAACTGAAACGCATTATGCTCCAACTACATGCTAAGTAAGAAAAACAAAATGGCACGTCGTATACCGCATAAAGTAGATTTTCTGTGATAAACGAGACCTCAATTGAATAAGTTCTGCAAAGACGTTAGTGGTTCTTTCCACGCTTTTAACCAGATGCACATTACTCCAGTATGAAAACTTTACAGCAAACCATGCGGAATAAATTTAATTTTCGCCTATTATTTCATATTACATTAAATCATCCAAAAGTATCAATTTTATGCATATCAAAATCATTTCCAACTTTGATGACAATCAATTTTTTCAAAAGGAAAGAAATTATGGGTAAGTTTAACAAATGCGATTTTAGTGAAAATTTCATCTGCATCACTGTTTAATCGTTGATCGTGAATGATTACTATGACTTGAATCCTTGACGGTGGATATTATGAATCTAGTTGAGTAAAAATATCATGCCACGTAAAGTTTCTCAAAGAGAGGTTGTAAAAGAAGGTTTTAAGGGATTGTATCACCTTTGCATTTTCAAAAAATCATTTTTTTTATTGTATAAAAAGTCCCTTAGGGTCTTAAGAATGTGTTCAATAGGTAGGTAGGTATGAAACGGTATGGATTAGGCATATCAGATTAGAGGAATATCAAAATTACTCTCTAAACCTGGATCAATGAACGGTCACTGATTCGCAGTGACTATTCACTGATGGCAGCAGCTATAAGTCTTTCACTGAGGATCAGTGAAATAGATTGAACTCACGTATTGAATCAGTGAAAGCTTCAGGTGCGGGAGTAATAAAACCAGCAATATATTTTAACGATCGATGAAATCGTTTATTTTAGGCTAAACAACACTAAAACGAAATTACGTAATTATTATTATTTTTAAGGGACGATAAATCAGTAAAGTGTAGGTGAAAGTGTTGAATTCGCGAATTCAAAAGTTATGTGAACGTGATGCATTCACTGATTCCTCAGTGAAATCAAAACAGGGCACTGATTCATCAGTTGATATATTTTTACTGATATAATCAGTGACTATTTCACTGATTCAGGTTTAGAGAGTATAGTACTTTTTTACGTTATTGAAACTTTAAACGTGTTTTTCTCGAAACTGATTTTTTCAAATCGTCAAGACACGGCATTTCAACAACTTTCAACCAATTACACGAATCTTGTCTTCAATTAAAAATGATTTAATTATCTAGTGGAGTATCTACGATTTTTAAGATTGGTTCACAATTATTTTTTTATTTAACGAATTAAGGTCGTTTTTTGGTTAAAAATCGAGTGTTACATTTAAATGCTCACCATTTTTGCAAAAACGAATATTTTTTATAATCTTGGGTACTTCACTGGGCAATCTTATAATCATTAGGAAATTTTTTTTTTGTTCCAGGTGCAAATCTCAATTTTGAGAATTTCTTGCCGCGGATGACCTCCGAAAAAAATTTGCTTTGGACACGGCAATGCTCTTCTGCCATTTTGTATTTCTTAAGAAAAAAATTTTGTTTAATAAAGTTAATATATTAGTTAATAAACTCTATATATTTTAATTTCTTTACGCTTTGTTATCTACCTGAAAATAAATCATAGAAATGACACTATTTTTGAGGCTCAAAGGTGATGGGACCCCTTAATACAAAATTTACAAAATATCTTATATATATATATATTTCAATATCTTAAAAAATAAGATATTTTGTAAATTTATATGTGCGTCCCAATAAACAGAAGAGACTGTTTACTTATGTTCATCTAAAATTTGGTTAAGTTAAGAAAATACCTTTGCGAATTGAACAAAACGATTTTGTTAAATGAAAACATTTTAAATAAAAAATTAAATACAAAATTTGCTATAATTTCTAATAGCGTAGAGAGTAACACTTCAGAACAAAAATCTTCGTGTAATCTGCAATTGAAATATACTTATTTCAATCTTCATGCAGGTAATAACTTCCCATGTATCCTTTGTTGAATAATTTGATTTAACTGGTCCAATTCTGTCCTCCTTTAACTTTTGTACTTCTCTCTTCTTTTCAATCGATGACCTAGCGATGCCCATCGTGGAATTGATTTCCTCCTCATCTGAATATAATTTTCCTCGGCCGATCACGGCACGGTAGATAATGACGGAGTTATGCCGTAACACCTTGGAGGCATCAGAGCAACGTTGGTACGTAGCATTGTACCGAGTCTCATCCCCGTATAAAGTGTTTTAAGATTCGCATATAAGTTTTATATCTATATCTGACTGTGCACACATTTACAAGTACGTGCGTGCCCTCACGTGCATCAACGCTGCGAATACATTCGATTCTTCTACGTACATAAGGTGATAGGTTTAAAGCGCGCACACACGCCTATAAAGGCGTGATTCGTGACGAGCATCGAGGATGGAAAAAGCAAAGGAAGAAGAAAAATAAAGAAATAGTGATGAGGAGGAGTAGAAGAGAAAAAGGACTCACAATCATTTCAATGATTGCCGATCAAACCGCGTTCCCGAGTCTCTAAGAGTCAGGGTCTCTTTTGGCTTCGCGGATCGATCGATCGAATTATTCATCCGTGCGAAAGTGAACAATAGCCTCTGCACAAGATGCGCGTTCTGTGCATTAATTTAATAATTTTGCGGTGTCTTCATACGGCTTCACAAGAAAGATCCAATAGAACTACAAATCCTCTGGATAAATTATTAATTTTTCAATTATTTTTTTTTCTATGTATATACTGTTGTGCAAAAGTCGCCAGGCAATTGTTTTCAACCATTCATTTAAAAGCTTCTACTTTATAAAATACCTAACAATGAATTTTTTCCCTAGAATAACATGGAAGGTAACAAAATTCTGCATTTATTGACCCCAAAAACAAAGTGTTTTAGTCAGTTATTAACGAATGTATTGTGAAAAAAAGTGAAGTGTTCAAAGTTTTCTTGAATTTTAAACAAATCTTGAAATAATGAAGATTTTTGAACTTTTCTCTGCTTATTAAAAAGGTAAATTTACATAAACTATTAGCAAAGTTTCAAAAATATTTTGAAAGATTTTTTCTTGATACTATGCCCATGGATCAACCAGATCACGTGACCAAATTCCTGTAAAAGTTCGTGTAAGATAACTTTTTTATTTTACAAAATGTCTTCCTGGAAGTTTAGGAAAGTATAACAAAAATCGATACAGAACGTCAATCAACTTCGTTTAAGTAAAAATTTTGCAAACAATTTTACAGTTAATTGTGATTGTCGATAAGTTTTCGAATTTTTTTCAAAATTTTTACTAGAAAGAAGTTAACAGACGTGCTTTATTGTATTTTGTTAGATTTCCCAAATTTTCAGAAAGATACTTTCTAAATTAAAAACAAAGAATTCTCATAAAGTAAATGTACCAGTCGTTGCGCTGGTACCAGTTGTTGCGCTGTCGGGCATATTTTACGTAAAATTAAGAAAATAACTTTATATTTTTGTGTTCTAGTTGAAGATATCGTTGAACATAAGGTTATTATTCAACTCTCATAACAAATTTTTAATGTAAATGCTTACTCAAAAATGCTAAAAAATAAAATATTCTGGAATGTTCAAATCGTAGTTCATAAAATGACTGTGCTTATTTTTTATGCAAATGGAACTCTTCTCGTATTTAAGTATTTGTATCAATTTATTCGACATCAATTTTGAAAGTTTTTGATTTATATTTGTGATAACCCTTATATAACAATAAATAATACAATAATAAATTTCTTGCACAAAGACTGGGCCAAACGCATTTTTTCATATTTTCGACTATTTGTTAATAAGTGTTGAAAATTTTCAGAATAATAAGCTTTGCAATACAAATCAAAAGTGTCTTTCAAAATGTGATTCGATTAATATGACGAAAAATTTTATTTTTCTATAATTAAATTCAATAATCCTCGAAGGGTTTCCTTAACCGCGCAACGACTGGTACATTTACCTTACTTGAAAATTATAAAAATTTATAATATGAAAAAAATACAAGACATCTTTGAAAAATACAATACAATTATTTTCAAAATATCTTTCATAAATATAATTTCACAAATTTGAAGTTTTACAACTTTTTTGTTCTGAGCTCAAATGCTGGCTGGATTCAAGAAAACATTATTACAATTTACTTGTTACATTACTGACATTCTAAGTAAATTTAATTTTGAAATGAGTCAAGAAAAGTAAAAAAATATTCATTATTTCAAAAGTTATTTAAAATTTTTAAATGCTTTGAATTTTTTTTATTGGCAATATCTTTGTTAATAATGAACCAAAACATTTCGTTTTTTTGGCTGGTTAGTGAAAAAAATTCATAACTGAAAAGAATAAGTAACTAATTTCTTGTTCTTGTATAGTTCTTTTTCACTATAGTACAATCAAAAAGTCATCAAGTAAAAAAAGACAAATTAAGTGATTCGAATCGAAATCTAAAATCATTGTTATGCATTTTCTGGAAAATTTCAAAAATAAATTTTAAAATTTTAAAACGCTCCGTATTATTCTTAAAAATAAAAACAAAGTTATAAAGGCTTGATGTGTAATCACATCGGTGGCATTGACGCCATATGGCGTTAAGGCCATCGCCGCTAATTGTTTATGTAAATTAAATTTTATATACATGAAATTATTCGCTATACTTTTCTTGAAACATATGTGCAAATGGTATCTTAATTAGATTATTAATATCAAAAATATACAAAGTAGAAAATGTTACGTCAAAACAAGACTGCCGTTTAAGGTATAGTTGATCCACGAAAATTAGACCTCAGGCAAAAATAGATAATTTTGCTTTTAAGAATAGCAATATTATTATTGAAAAGCTATTTTGGAAGAGAAAAGATTAATTTCCATGAAAAAAATTTGAAAGACAGAAAAATAATTTTATTAATAAATTTTATTTTTGACCCAACTTTTTTTCTTATCGCTTCTTACCAAATTTTAAAAAATTATGCGATTTTAATAAATTACAAATTACTTTTCCAAGAAAAAGATTCCCTACAACTTAACCATTTCAAATTTTCGAAAATCAATAAATTATTATCAAATTTAGCAATTTGTTTATAAAAATTTCGTTTTGGGAAATGTTTTTTTAATGGTTTCAGCCATTAAAAAATTTATTTTTAAAAATCAGAAACGGTGAAGTTGTGGGAAATCTTTTCTCTGAAAAAATGATTCATGATTTATTAGAATCGCATAATTTTTTAAAATTTGGTAAGAAGCGATAAGAAAAAAAGTTGGGTCAAAAATAAAATTTATTAATAAAATTTTTTTTCTGTGTTTCAAATTTTTTTCATGTAAAATAATTTTTTCTCTTTCAAAATAGCCCTTCAATAATAATATTGCTATTCTTGAAAGCAAAATTATCTATTTTTGCCTGAGGTCTAATTTTCGTGGATGAAAACTACCTTAAGGGATCATACTACACTCTAGGCCAGCCCTGCCCAAAAAAGGCTATTTTTAAGAATTTTTTTAGAGGTTGCTAATATAAATATTGATATAAAACTTGTTGAGTTTAATAAATAAACTCTTAAAGTACATGAAAATTCTTTGTTTTATTGATTTCACACAGTTTTTGTATAAAAAAATGTCAAACAAACACAACTCTTCAAAAAGTAGGTGGAGATGAATTTTTTGAAACTACTGAACCGATCCTCTTGAAGTTTTTACTACATATTTCTCCCAGCCTTAGCTACGTCGTGGACCTCAACTAAGTAAAAACTTTATTTCTTACTATTTTTTGTTGTTGCAAAAACAATGAAAAAACGTTTTTTTTCGAAGAATTTCCGCCATTTTGAAATTTTTACATGAATTTTATTGGTTGAGGTAGGGTGTGCCTCACAGTTTTGTATACAAAAACTGTGTAAAATCAATTTAAAAAATGTTCATGTATTTTAAGCGTTTATTTATTAAGCCCAACAAGTTTTATAATAATATTTATATTAGCAACTTTTTAAAAAATTCTTAAAAATAGTCTTTTCACTTTATGACCCGCTAATTGAAAAGAAAACGTCCACAAAAATTAGACCTCAGGCAAAAATAGATAAATTTGCTTTCAAGAATAGCAATATTATTATTGAAGTGCTAATTTGAAAGAGAAAAGATTATTTTACATGAAAAACATTTGAAACACAGAAAAATAATTTTATTAATAAATTTTTTTTTGACCCAATATTTTTTCTTATCGCTTCTTACCAAACTTTAAAAAATTATGCAATTTTAATCAATTACAAATTTTTCAAGAAAAAGAATCTTCCTAGATTTACCGTTCCCAATTTTTGGAAATAAATTCTTTCATGGCTGAAAGCATTAAAAATCAATTTTCCAAATCAAAATTCTTCTAAACAAATTGTAACAATAATATTGCTATTCTTGAAAGCAAACTTATCCAGTTTTGCCTGAAGTCTAATTTTCGTTAATGAACTACCTTAAGGGATTGAGGAGGTTCGATCGTAGTTAGGAAGCCCTTGATAAACTTAATTAATTACCATTGCAAATACTGTTTGAGCTGTTATTTAATACATATTCCAAAAGAAAAATATTCATTTCGTCGGGAAAAAGTTAAATCCAGTTTTATCAAAGTTCGCTCTTTAAAAATGATTGGATTTTAAGGAATGATGTGTTATTTTCTTCGTTCTTGTTATAGTCATCAGTCCTGGGATAAAAATGCAGTTACGAATTTCGGGCAATTACGGTAGAAATTTCTAACAGTGTATGTATTGAATAAAAGAACTCAAAATTTTAAAAGTGGTAATTAATTAAGTCCTGGGACTGGTATGATGCAGTTTTTTGAAATTCGATCTTAATTTTATAAAATTGTTACTGAATAAAAATTCAGTTACGAATTTCGGGAAATTACGGTAAAAATTTCTAACAATGCATGTATTGAATAAGAGAACGCAAAATTTTAAAAGTGGTAATTAATTAAGTCTTCGATAGGCTTTCTAGCCACGATCGAATCTCCTTAAAACAGATTCAATTTATAAATTCAACTGCTATAGATATGCTTCAAATCAGGACTCAGGTGCGAAAAACAAAAGAAGTAAAGGGTGATGAGTTTTCGCGTGGTAGAAGACGATCTTAAATCTCGCAGATACTAAAGTGACGGTCCATAATGGAAAGTAGGGACAGGAGGGCCGTGGTCTTACGGCCCAACATTGGCAGCCGTTTGAAATACGCTCGACTGAATTATGAACCGTAAAAACTCGCAGTGCAGGCAACTTACGGGCTTTAACTGTAGTAACCGTAGTAACCGTATTCACCCTCTCAGGGTTATTATCGTGCGTGGCTCAGTGTGGTCTGCGGTCCAAACGCCTCTGCAGGATGCCTACACGACTCCTAAAAAAGCAAAGAAGGAGAAAGAGCTTCACTAAAAAAAGAGAAAGGTGAACCGAAAGGAAGAAACAGAAGGTGAAGCTTATTCTTGATGACGTTCACCGACAACAATAAGATTCGACTGGCAACTGAAGCCTCGTTAACACCGTCTTGTTTGGGATCCATTATCTCCTGATCAAGGTCTTTTCTGATCAAACCATTCAACTCTCTAACTCTTCTCTTTAGTCCTTTATTTTCATTATCTTTTAAAACTTTAAAACTTTCTTTGAAAGAATAAATTCGGAAAATGATATAAAACCTTCTCTATAAATTAATTTTAGATCACCGAACACGTGTTTCACATAAAGTGATGTTTTTACGAGAAGATGAGATTTTTTCCAATATCAGGATGCAAAGTAGATAGAGCGATAAAAATTATTCCCAAAATGTTCGCCTTTATCGTATTATGGACTTACGCTTTTAATATTACTCGTGCATAAGAACATCCGTTGACAGGGAAGCATCTGTTTCGTTCTCAGACATCCCCTGTGGACGCTTTTACCTCAGTGAAGCAAGGAATGAATCCCTATTTCACATAACTACCGGAAACTCTACTTACAGTCAGGTTTATTCATTCGAATTAATTTCTGTATCTATACCCAGTTGTAAACGGAAAATAAGATATAACGGAGGTGCGCTTAAAATTCTGTTAAGAAAAAGTATGAATGCAAATTGTGGAATTGGATGTTGATGAGAAATGAAAGCTTATCATTTTCCATACATTTTAGTATCGGGAGTAATGGGGTTGATATACTTCAAACAGGTATCGCATGCCAATAATGGACATAATACCGAATCATTACGACATGCTAATTCGTGTTATCAAGAAATGCTCGATATTCCTTCACCGGGTGGGAAGAACCATATAAGAGACCTCTAAAGACAGGGTTAGAACTTCAAAAATAACAGTTTCTTATCACAGTGATTGATGCCATAAAGAAGTTAACGACTTTCTCCAAACTCTCAATCAATTTTTAAATAATGCTTCAAAAACATTTCCTGTATGTCTATATCTTAAATGAAGTATACGGAGAAACTTTGTATAGCAATATATTTTTTTTAAATAATGATAATTATTTAAAATATTAGGAATCAAGGAGAAATCGAGGTGTAATGGTAAATAACACTAGTTTACAAAATTAAAAAAAATTTCTGCCCACTTCATCTTAATATTATTTTTTCATGTATTTTGGCCCAGTAAACACGAAAGTCACACTAAACATTTTTTTTATGGAAGTGTTTTCAAGATAGCAAAGTTTGAATTTTTTTTTCAATTTCCAGAGTTGTTCCGACATTTTTGAGTATATTTCTAGTTCTAATCGACTGATTTGCCTAAACAAGAACTCAAATTGAAAGCAACTGAATCCTCTACAACATTTTATTCTAAAGTTTTCAGATCGGTCCAGTATTTCAGATGCAAATATTAGCCAACTTTTTCAACTTATTAAAATCGCTAGCATCTGAGCTACTGGGCCAATCTGAAAATTTTAGGATAGAAAGTTGTAGAAGATTTAGTTTCCTTCAATTTGAATGCTTTTTAAGGCAAATCAGTCAATTAGAACTCGAAATATACTCAAGAATGTCGGAATAACTCTGAAAATTGAATAAAATTTTCGAACTTTGCTATCTCGAAAACACTTCCATAAAAAAAATTTTGAGTGTGACTTTCGTGCTTAGTCGGCTAAAATGCATGAAAAAATCATATCAAGATATGGCGGGCAGAAAATTTTTTTGATTTTGTAAACTAGTGTAATTTTGCCTAGCGAACTGGAAATTTTTCGCAGTCAGAATACTGAACATACGAAAAATGATCTTTTTCCCTAAGTTGAAACATTGTTTAGAAAAAATGTTAAACTTGAGTTTCTACGTGTACAATAAAAGATTGAAGAAACCATAACATGTAAAAACACTAATTTCACTGACCTTTGACTTCTACATTTTTTTTCGAAAAGTTAGAGTTCGTTTTCCTAGAAGCACAATGCTCTCTTAATCTGAATCAGCGGCATTTCGCTGATACGCTGATGAATTAGTGAAATTCAACTGATTTATCAGCGTATATACACTTATTGTGATCAGTGGTATACTTATCGCTGATTCAGATTTATAGAGTGCATATCATCAACACTAAATCTTCAAATATCACAAGGAACCAACAATATGGAATCTTGTATGAAAAAAATTTTCTTGAAAAGTTAAGGTAGTACGATTACGAAAATTAGACCTCAGGCAAAAATAGATAATTTTGCTTTCAAAAATAGCAATATTAATATTTAAGGACTAATTTGAAAGAGAAAAGATTATTTTTTATGAAAAAAATTTGAAACACAAAAAAATAATGTTATTAATAATTTTTATTTTTGCCCAAACTTATTTTCTTATCGCTTTGAGCCAAATTTTTATAAATGATGCGATTCTAATAAATCACGGTTCATTTTTTTAGAAAAAAGATTCTCTACAACTTGACCGTTTCCTATTTTTGAAATTGAATTAATTATTATCAAATACAGCAATTTGTTTATAATAATGTTGTTTTGAAAAATTGTTTTTTTATAATTTCAGCCATTAAAGAATTCATTTAAAAAAATTGGAAACGGTCAAGTTGTAGAGATTCTTTTTCCTAAAAAAATGAACCGTGATTTATTAGAATTGCATAATTTTTTAAAATTTGGTAAGAAGCGATAAGAAAAAAAGTTGGGTCATAAATAAAATTTATTAATAAAATTATTTTTCCGTGTTTCAAATTTTTTTCATGAAAAATAATCTTTTCTCTTTCACATTAGCCCTTCAATAATAACATTGCTATTCTTGAAAGCAAAATTATCTATTTTTGCCTGAGGTCTAATTTTTGTGATCGTACTACCTTAACTGATCCAGGTATCTTTGCTGATGAAAAATTCTTTCTCCTTTGAGGATTCATCTTTCTAAAATACTCCCTGAATCCGAAACCGTGAAAAACCACTGTTTCGAATGTTATAAGTCTTCCACATAGAATCAATGAAATTTAACTGATATCACTAGGGAAAGTCACTGGTTGACCAGCGAATTTCATTGTTGACCAGTATATTTTACTGATTAACTAGTGAGTTTCCCTAGTGGAATCAGATAAATTCCACTGGTTTCCATGTGGAATACTTACATCATTCGAAACAGTGGTTTTTCACTGTGAATCAGTAAGTTTTTACTGATTCAAATTTAGAGAGTATGTATCTCTAGTTTGTAGTAATAAAATATTTTCACTCAGGCAAGGAAAAGATAAAACGCAGGAGCATTAGTGTAATGACAGAGTAAGGTAATGACATAAGGGTCACCAAGTGATACTTTGGACCATTTGCAGAAGTCGTGATGCGAAATTGAGCATCAGGAGTCTCTTTTCTAAACCCTTTGAATCTTGAAGCTCAAAGTTCAACACTATCACATCTGCGTATTCGTAAATGTGATCGTGGAATAAGCCAACGTAGTCCGAGTTGCCCGTCAATAATAACTCTTACTGGATTCAATTTGAATAATGCCGCGTACGGTTTTCATTGGCATGTCTGATGCTCGAGCACGCCTTATGTTCATGCTAACCTATTCGATATCCATCGATGCAATACCAACCCCTATTATATTTCTACTCCTCTTGTACTGTGTTTTATACTTTACCCTTCCATCGAGCCTTGTTCCGTTTATTTGTTATTTTCTTTTCAATTGCGTTATCGAGAAAATGGAAAGCTTACTCGATTGTCAGAGGATTGAATAATGGAATTGGATTACTAAAGTGATAGTATGCAGGAATTAATGTAGAGCTTACTTTTTCTCCAGAAAGATAAAGAAGCAGCACTTCAAATGCTTATCCAATTCAGGAAAATGTTTTCTCATTGTTTGTTTCTAATTCTGTTTTTATTTCTCCTGTATATGTTTTATTTCTTGCTTCTGTTTCTTTTCAGTTTTTTGATGGACAACGGGGGATGGAATTAGATTTATCGCGTGATATTATGCAGGAATCAACATTTTTTCGTCTTCAATGGGTAAATAGATACTAATTTGGGTAAAACTTAACAGTTTTTCTGCATCATTTTTTGCCTCTTTTTCTGATATTTCGAAATATACTTCTTCTACTTTGATTCATTTTATTGATTCATAGTAATTAAGGGGATCCACTATCTTTAATATTTTTATTTTTCTTACTAACATGTCACGAAATAACTTTATTTTTTGAGTTTAGAACTTTCATATAATTTTTTTATGTTTAGTACTTTTATTTAAAAAAGTTTTGGGGCTTTTTGAAAATTCCATCTCCTTTATGTATTTTTAAACTAAAAATTTTTAGTTTAAGGGCATTTTTTGACTTTCAATAACTTTTTTGGTTTTTAACCACTTTTTATGATTCTTTTTTTATTTTGTTTCTTACAGTGTGTAACAACTAAAGCAACACAAGATAAAGAAGAAATGACAATAGGTAAACAGTTTCTTTGATATACGGTTAATGAAAAAATTCCTTTGAATTGAATAAAGTTTTGTTGGTTCAAAAAAATTTTCTTTAATGTAAACAAATCTATTTCTTTGGATCAAAGAAACTTTTTGAATTAAAAAAACTTTCTTTAATTCAAAGAAACTCTTTTCTCAGTGTATAAAGAGAGAACTTGAGGAAAAAATTATATTCTTAATCTTTAATGATGTAATTATTATAAAGATTTCTTAGAAGCAAGTTCACAATCTTCCTCAATAAAGTGTCTCGATCCTATCCTTTAGTTTTCTTGAACTGCACACTTGTCTCTTTTTATTCTCATCAGCTCCTCCTCCTTTTTTCTGCTTCTTTAACTCTATTCTAAGCTGCTAGTCAGCTTGCACCTAATCCTATTCCGCCATCATTATTCCTGCAATACGCATTGCCAAGTATTCCCAGAGCACTCGTCCTCCTTCTTGTTCGGATGTGTGCCATATCCAGAAAGGTATGCGTCCCGTCATGGTTCGTCGAGAGGTCTTCTTCTTCTTCTTGTGCTTTTTTGAACAGGTCCCTGGTTCGAAGAGATTACGGAAAGTTGTGATACCAGCTGGCGATGGAGTCACTGGAAGAGACAAGAAGTCTCTGAGTCTACCATAGCGATTAATACGTTGAAGGGAAAGTACCAAAGAGTCATCATCGTGTTGGTCGAGTAATCGAACATTATGCCAACTTTGGCATTAAGGTGCCACGTGGGACCAATTAGCTGATACTTTTTCCACGCCCCATACATCCTTTTCTTCTTCAATGCAGACAAAGTTTCAGTGAAAGTAACATCAATAAGACTAAGTACAATTAAGAGATATCTTACCTTTCAGAATGATGTGCCTTTGGGTATTGATCGTGTTATACGAGACTGGAAAACATGAGGCAAGAATGCATTTCTTAAGGAGATTCAGACTTTTCTTATTGCATTACGCTATCGAAAGAGAGACTAAACTGAGGAGATACTTTGTTACTGAGAACGAGTTCAATTTGATCGTATCGCAACTGCTTTCTTGTTTCCTTACGAGTGATCATCAGATCTTTTAATTTCGTCAATTCACTTACAGCGATATTTTCTGTATAAAATAAAGTCAAGAAGCATAAGTAGATTTTGATTTTGTGAAGTGTGTAGACTATTGAACATGAATTTACTATTATGTGGATTGAAGGTTGTTAAGAAAAAGAAGAAGAGGAATGTATTGGAACGACTTTGGAAAGAAATATAAAAGTTGAAGATTGAAGTGTAGAAGACAAAAGTTTAATGACACCGCGAAGTTGACCTTGCGCGGCAGCTTAAAAAGATGCCAATCGCAGGGAGGATGATCGCTGTAATGTCTCGCCGCCCTCTTTTAAGCCCCCAAGCAATAACTCTCAAAGCAACAGGGATCCCCTCACGTTACGTCGACACAGACGTTTCTCAAAACGAGTTTCAACCCAACTCCATAAAACCAGCACTTAAGTTTCTCAATTTCCAGCCTTTCCCGATGCAAAGCTACCGAAATTTGGCAGCCTCAGAAAACCGTAAAGCTTACGAAAAAACCTTGACACGTTTGTTATGGCAGCCGTCCAATAAATTCACCATTTCCTTAACTCTAGTCATTTTAAAGATGAACATCTTTATCAAAGTTTGAGTATGTTTCCTTCAGTTTTCTAAAAGATTTTGTAAAATGTTGTATGGAAATATTTTCTTTATTTATTATTGCATCTATTACTTTAGGAAAAATATTAGTTGAATGTCTATAAAAAAATATTAAAATATACTTGAGGGGTCATTCTAGTTTAGGTGCTTGAAAAAAAGGCTATTTTTATGAATTTTTTTAAAGGTTCCTTTTATAATTATTGATATAAAACTTGTTTCTAAAGGGTGATCCAATACGAGGTACTTTTTTCAATAGGGATTCTCGGGCATATCACGCGTGACAATATGCCAATACGTGTCCATATGACATTTGTTTTCAGTATTCATTCACAATTCACCATGAATAGACTTACGCCTGAACAACGTTTAGAAATTGTGGAATGATCAATGAATTTTTGTTGCCAAAAATTCAAGATATTGTTGTAACTGACTTCTGGTTTCAACAGGATGGTGCAACATGCCACACAGCAGGCGAAACCATCGATTTATTGAAAGAAAATTTTCATGAACAAATCATCTCAAGAAATGGACCAGTGAATTGGCCTCCAAAATCTTGTGATCTGACGCCGTTGGATTACGTTTTCTGGGGGTATGTTAAATCACTTGTTTATGTTGATAAACCACCACAATCGGTTGATGCATTGGAAGCGAACATAACACGCGTTATTAACGGAATAACGTCTGATATGCTCGAAAGAGTGCTCGAAAATTGGACCCACAGAATGGACCATGTGAGAGCTAGCTGTGGACAACATTTAAACGAAATTATCTTCAAATATCAAATGTCATAAACCGAACTAACCTATCAAATACAATTTTTGATTATTATGTGTTTTATTTTTAAAAAAACTCCCGGAAGCTCTTATTGAATCACCCTTTATATAAAAACAACAGGTAAACTTGACTCCTCAAAAAGTAGACATGTCTGCGCTGTTGATAAAATCTTAGAGACGGACCATCTAAAACAAAAAATTCAAATAGTTTTAGATTCAGTATGACACTGACTAGGGCGCAAACCGCATTTTTAAATATATATGCATAAATAACAAAATGGCAGACATTTTTCGAAAAAATCGAGTTTTTTTCACCGTTTCTCGCCAAAAAAAGAAAATTGAAATTTCAAAGTTTCGTCAGTTCGCGTCCTACACGGAGAAACTCTTCATTGCAAAATTTAGTATTATTATATTTATTTTTACTAAAAGTCAATAGGAAACGAGGATATAACGTCACTTTTTTAGAAATTACTATTTTGAATATTAAACTATGGAGTTACTAATAATATTGGAGAAAATGGTGATATAATTGTACTTATGCCTAAAAATAAAAGCAACTTTTATTACTTGAAATACTGAAATCGTAATAGACACATCGAACGAATTATATTGAAGTAAACCCAATAAATGTTTCATTAATTGCTAAAAAAGAATTTTAAGTTTATAAAAGACAATAGTAAAGTCACATCTTCTGTCTAAACGAATTACCATAGTCTTTTGGAGATAGTGGAACCATATTTATAACTTTTCCTATCGAAAATAGGAAGTAATTGCACCTCCATGATATAAAAAAATCAGTCATTCGTAAATTTTACCATAGTTCTTATTAGATTTTGTGAGCTACATAGAGAGAATATTTATAAATTTATATTTATTTATGTAACATAGTTACATATTCACATGCACATACACGTATATGCATATCAATATAAATAATAAACATACCAATGCACGCTCAAATACTAATTCAACGCAACTTAACCTAACTGCACAACGCACACATTCATAAACGCATCGCAGTGATATAACAATTACAATGTAGCAACTTCATTATATACAAAAATTATATATAACAAAATATATTACTATATCGGCTACCGACAAATAATCATAACGAGCACATGGAGCGATTCTCGGGTAATATCAGAAACGTTCGGCGTATCTGACGTCACTCGGCAGTACATTTAATATTTCCAATGGGAATTTTGACAACGTACTATTCCAATATATGATGTATTCGATTGCAAAATATTCAAGTCTTTCTCTCTTCATTCTTCATTATAATTGACAATTGTGATTTCTCTAAACTATTTTGCAATTCATATTATTCGAAAGACCAATTCTTGCATAGATAGTTTTACTTTTTATTTATATAGGTATCACTTATTTCTATTTTCAATTTGCCATCAAAGATATTGATCTTTGCAAATTTCAATGGTAATTTAAAAAGTTGCACTATATTTACAATTAGTTCAGAAAATGTATTTCCTCCTACCGCTATGGTAAATAAAACTAGTTTTGTTACTATATCCTCGCTTCCTATTGACTTTTAGTAAAAATAAATATAGTAATACTAGATTTTACAATGAAGAGTTTCACCGTGTAGGCATAGGTATAAGGAACATGTGGTAAAAATTTCATAAGGATCGTTTCAGTAGTTTCGCAAATTTTATCAACAAGCGGTGTAAAACGTTGTTTCGAGAAAAAGGCGTTTTAAGTTTATTTTAAATTAAAAGTCATACAAAAATCCTACCTACTCCTAATCAGCGATACTTGCACCATACAAAGTACCTTCTGTCTGTTCGAGAAGTTCATTTTCTTCCGATCGAGCCTCTTTATCATTTTTTTAATATTAATTTACCAGTGGGAGTATTTTTTCTCGTGATTTTTTCACGTACTCTCTAAATCTAAATCAGTCAAATTTTCACTGATTGAATCAGTGGTTTGCCTTTCCACTGATTCATCAGTGAAAAAATATTTTTCACTGTTAAATGAGTTAATTTTCACTGATTAATCAGTGAAAAAAATATTTTTTACTGTCAAATCAGTCAATTTTTACTGAAATAATCAGTGAAGTTTGACTGATTTACAGTAACCTCTTTTTACCTATTTGAATCAGTCAAATTTCACTGATAATCAGTAGATTTTGACTGATTCAAATTTAGAGAGTATGGTATTTTAAATAAATAGATAGATATTGTAAAATATCTTTAAGTTCCTCGAGAAAAAATACAGTGATAATAATTTGAATGGGAAAGAGAGGCACTAAACGTCAAAAAAGAAGAATACATAAATGAGGCGTTATGAATCTGGAAAGTCGACCCTGACATAAATTCAAGGAGCATTCTACCCTCCTAACGGAGTGTTTTACGTGCCAATAAAGAGAGCACATGGAGCGTAAGAATTTAAAATTGGAGGCAAGGAGAAACAGTTAATTTCTCTTGTGCATTTATTTATTCTCGACTTGAGAAGTAAACGAGGTAAGGTTCTACACCGAGACGGCGTTAGCCTATAAAACTTGTTCGACGAACTGCAATTGACGATTATCGATTACCTGTCGTGAGAATCATACAAGGGCTGTAGGAACGGTTGTTTAATTTGAAAGAAAAAAGAAAATATTAATGTAACACATGTGTTCATGGGGTGTTTTATGTGCAACTGGATATACAGTATTTTCGAAATTTTTCACGCTTCAAGCTACAATATGTTCATAGCTTACATATAAAGAAATGGTAAAATTTGATGATCACGGACTTTAGGCAATACAATTTAGAATGTCGAAAGCGATTCTTTTTTCACAGAAAGATTTTTAATTATTTTTAAATTATTAATTGCTTTCCATGATTTAAGGGGATACGCCACCTTAAATATTTTTTAAGTTTAGACCTTCCATATAATTTTTTTTATGTTAAGTACCTTTATTTAGAAAGGTTTTGGGCTTTTTTAAATTCCAGCATCTTTATGTATTTTTAAACTAAAAATTTGGAGTTTTTTGGGCATTTTTCTGACATTTTTTGACTTTAAATAACTTTTTTGTTTTCTAACCAATTTCCAGATTATTTTTTTATTTTGTTCCTTGCAATGTGTAGAAACTTTCTAGGTATAGTAAATGAGGTATCATGACTGAAAAAAAAAGTTACAAATAAAAAAAATTTGTAGTTATTTTTTTAACTAGAGTTCTTTTCATACTCAAGAAGTTTCCACACACTGTAAGAAAATAAAAATGAATCATGAAAATTGGTTAAAAAACAATAAAGTTGTTGAAAGTCAAAGAAATGCCCAAAAAACTCAAAATTTTTAGTTTAAAAATACATAAAGGTGCACAGTCGAAAGCATCTCTTTTTCCACAGGAAGATTTAAAATTATTTTATAAATGTATTATCTCTCCTATGCTCATTTTCAATAATTCCATATGATTTTTCATGGAATAATTCCAATCATTCATTTCTTTAATAATCAATTAAAATTTGAGTCCGGATTCTCTACAGTTTTCTAAATGGTTTCGTATAAAGTTACCAGCCTCTAATTTTTTTTAGTTGTGATTGTTTTAGAATTGCAAGATATTCAAATTCTGAAATAATCATTAATCAAATAAAACGCAGACATGAAAAACTACATGGATAATATGTAGAATTCAAGCTCAAATTATGGTATAGTTCCCCATATCATTTCCTATATAAGTACCCACATAGTTTTACACATAATTTCCCATGTAGTTTGCTTCGTGAGATTTTTAAATAGGAAATAAAGTAAAAAGGTAAGTTAAGGTCGAGGTGTGATTATGTCGCCTGCATTGCAGGCTGATGGAGAATGAAGAGCCGAGATGAACGAAAACGAAAAGGTGGAGGAAGAGGACTTTGAAGAAGAAGGAGATGAAGGTGGTCTACGAGAAGAGGCAGGGCGGTAAGGGGGAAGGTGGACAAAAACAGGACAAAAACGAGACATTAGTGCTGCCGGGCTACCGTGTGCTCTCCAACTGGCCGCCTGCTGATGTCCATTTCTACTTACAAAATTAGCATTATTACCCACTCAGCCCACAAAAATGCAATCAATGTGTATCCGTCCGCAATCCAAAAGGGACGGTGAAGATTTTGCTGTGAACATTCTCGCCATGCAGAGTTAATGTTAACGACCCTCGACCATAAGTCACTTAAATAATCTTTTCACATAATGCGCCACAGATATTACATTTATTTCAATTTCTCGCCTTTGTTAAGCCTTTCTTTATTTGAAAAATCAGAAATGAAAAATGAATACTATTTTGAGTTAGCTTGAAAAATAGTAAATTAATTAAATAATTAAACATTATTTAAGAGTTCTAGCACCATATTTTCTTTTGCATATTGTGAAATTATTTATTCTCATGGAATTGTAAGAAAAAATGTTGAAAGTAGTTCATGTAAATATGATATAAAAATTGCATTGAAATTGTACAAATATTTATTTTAGTATTTTTCAGCTTTTTGTGAGATCAAATATTCTAGTTCAGACCCTCAGCAATGCTCATCATAAGTAAAGATAATTTTAGAACCACCTATTTTTATGCAAACACTTATTAGAGTCAAGGTAAATTTTGTCAACAGTGTCTCAATAACAGTTTTACCTATTTTTCTCTTTTATTAATAAATTTTGACGGCTCAAGTTTTTGGATCAAGTATTTTCTTATGATTGTTATTTAATCCTATTGTTTGAAGCGAATTTCTTTCACCCGCTTTGCAAATAAATGAGAAGACCCACTGCCTACAATGACTCAGCGATGGCCACTCTTCCCTACATAAAAGTCATCATGCCATTTAAATAACAACGAATAATTTCCAATAAAGTTTATTCACTAAAGAATTATTGTTACTCTATTAACAAAAGTGGTTCATTTGACAGTAGGAACTATGGTTTCTTTTAATGTTTTCTCAATTTTCTGAATATCAATATCGATGACGCGCAATTGTTTTTTGATTGCGCAATAAAAGTTTTTTAAAAAATGAGAAGCTTGCCGAAAATGGGTCTATTTCAGTCCAAAAAGGCGAACCAGAAACCGAAAACGGGCCGAGTACTAAAATATATATAAATACATCGAATTTGGGCAGAAAAGGCACCTAAAAATTGATACATGCGTCGAAATATAACTTCAATTGGATCAATATAATTTTTTTTTTTTTTATATGTGATTGACCTTACACCAAAATTGACATAAACTCGACCTCTTTTTGTCATCTAAGTTTTTTAGAATTTTTGCACAAACAAAATTTTGGTGTATCTTTGACGTTTCGGTGTTAATTTAGCATTTGTTCAGTCCATTTTCGTAATAGTAATAGTCTTAGTAATACGATTTGAACTTAATCCCTTGACAATTTCGAAATTCTAATTATTTCTAATGCTACATGCCGCGTTCAGTTCATTCTAATAGACGTATTTGTAAATTAAAAAAAAATCTATTTCGAGAATTAAAAATTTCAGGATTCATACTTATAAGTTACTCAATATAGCTGATATGTAGATAAGGTCTGAATAGCTATTTTATCATATTGATTATATAAGAAAATGGTATTATACTTTTTCTTTACTTATTTGTCAATTTTTCTATTGTTTACTCCATTACTTATTCTCATAATCATTTCTTTGTCTTTAAATACAGGCCACGAAACTGAATATGAACTAAATAATCTATTCTGGTAAACTTGCATTTCAATATCGAAGTTACGCGATTGACTTTATCTCTTATGTATCATTTTAAGTCACGCGAGTTTGTATTGATTATACCCATCTTCCCCTTGTCGTGTGAACGACAAGAAGAATATATATAGCAATCAATATTCATTTTTCCATAACCAACAAGAGCTTCTGATGTATAAAGATTATTTATCTCTAATCTATTTAAATTATATATGTCACACTTAATTATATTTTTAAATGATTTCTGCATGAATGGAATATGCACCCGTGTCAATTTTTTAAAATCCTTCCTCTAAAAATGTATGTTCCATCCGTTATAATCCAAGTTTTCAATCCACCTTCTTATCTACATCTATCCGCTAGCGACATTGATATTTTTGTCGCTTCCTAAATCTGAATTAATGGAAAGTGAGATATTGATCCACTTTAGTTATGAACTTTTAGAAAAGTAATCAGTAAAAAACTGACTTGTGGACTGCCAGTCGAAGTTATTTGTTCATTTGTTGTTTCAGTTATATTCCTAAGGTGTGTTAATTTTTATAATAAGAAGTTGAAAATTTTTCTCCATGATAGGATGAAAGTTAATAAAATTTTGGATCTCATGAGCACAAGTTAAAGGCAAAATGTTAATTTCATAAAAATATATTGCAAAGAAACGTAAAATTTTAATCTGTTGGAAAGATATTAATAACTCTGCAATTAATTAAGACCTTTTAAAGTTTCTGGTCTCATTTGAAAGGTAAGTTTTCACAGTATTTTGCTAACTAATGAAAACATTTTCAGATTTTTTTCCTGGAGTCAAACATGGTACAAAGAAGTCAAAAAATTGAAATTGTAGAGTTATCTATAAATTAATTTAAAAAATTCAAAATACTACTATTTTTATGAATATTTCCAAATTTTATTAAAATATGGTACACATTGATTTTTTTAAATTTCTTGTAGGTAGCTAACACATTTTAAAAATTTTACGAGCTTTTTGTATTGTGTTTGACGCCGGGGGTAGAATCCAGGAAAAAATCTGAAAATATTTTGATTAGTTAGCAAAATACTGTGAAGTTTTACCTTTCAAATGAAACCAAAAAGGTTAAAAGATCTTAATTAATTTCAGAGTTATTAATATCTTTCAAACAGATTAAAATATGACGTTTCTTTGCAATACATTTTTATAAAATTAACATTTTTCCTTCAACTTGTCCACATGAGATCCAAAATTTTATTAACTTTCATCCTATCATGGAGAAAAAAAATTTCAACTTGTTATTATAAAAATTAACACACCTTAGGAATATAACTGAAACAACAAATGAACAAATAATTTTGACCAAAACCTTTGAGAATCTTAATCAATTTCAGTGTTAATAATATTTTTCACAAAGATCGAAATTTGACATTTTTTGCAACATATTTTTATAAACTTAACTTTTTTCCTTGAACTTGGGCACATTTGAATTCGTGGCTTCATTTCACTAGTTTAGATTAAGAGATCATCTTCATACCTTCCATATAATTTTTTTTATGTTTAGTAACATGATTGAAAAAAAGTTACAAATAAAATAAATAAAAATATCACAAAATAAAAAAAAAAAAATTTTGTAGTCATTTTTTAGTTAGAGGGTTTTCCATATTCAAAAAGTTGCTACACATTGTAAGCAACGAAATAAAAAAGAATCATGACAATTGGTTAAAAAACAAAAAAGTTATTCAAAGTCAAAGAATGTCAAAAAAAATGCCCAAAAAACTCAAAATTTTTTTGTTTATAATCACATAAATATGCTGGAATTAAAAAGAAAAACCAAAACCTTTCTAAATAAAGGTACTAAACATAAAAAAAATTATATGGAAGGTCTAAACTCAAAAAATAAGAATATTAAATGTGACGGATCCCCTTAACTAAAAGTCTTGATTTATTCAATGAAATATTTTGGTTGGATCAAGTACATTTTTTTCTGGATGCAGGTAGAAAATTTACTCTTGTCAATCAGCGTCTATCCTTTCCAGTCCATTCTCTAAAAATTCATTGTCAATTATGGATAGAACTGACGTATTGAAACAAATAAGGGGATAGAAATCGGAGAAGGTGGTATTGAAAATCTATTGAAATTGATACACACCGATAGATAAAAAATTGAAAAAGATAAAGGTTCAATCCTCTTACTTTCAATAGGGATAAAGCTAATTTTGAAATCATAATTTTTCATCTTAAGTCAAAAAATAAAGAAGATTCTTGGCTTCTGGGAAAGAGAATCTGAAGACTGAATACCAAACGTTATTTGCCAACGATGTGTAGTGTACACATATGTGAATGTCCAATATATACAGATGTGTTTCTACATAGATATATCCACATATGTATGACAGGAGCACGAAGGCTCGACTTTAGACGCCTCAAGGCATATAAGACGTATAGGCTTCCAGTCTTACGCATCCTACCGCACACGGCATACATCACTTTACGTGTGAACCCACCTTCTGATGTGATTGTGTGTGCGCACGCGAGTTCATATACACGTGCACGAAACCCCCTGTCTTGGTAATTATTATTACGAAAGCTAAGAAGAAAGAGTCAGTGTCATACCAAACAGCAGGGATCAAGACCTGGGCATCTTTTCAGTGCTCCCCTGTAATCAGGAGTGAGGAACTGGAAAGAGAAAGAAAGATGAAGATCGAACGATGCTGAGAAAAAATTTCAAAACAGTTCGAGATACTCGAATATAAAAGATTATTTCTCTTAACTGCGAAAAATATTTCTCCCTTGATTTACTTCGGAGACGCATTTATATATTAAATATATTCAGGTCGATTTGAAACAGAAGTTGCTCCTTGAAGTGGATAGGAAAAATTCCGAGAAAATAACACAAATAATAAGATTTCTAAATAGTAGTTTTATCTTGTAAAAAATCGAAAATGTTTGATGCCCGTATAAAGCGAGAGTAACAGCCACACAAGTAAAATTAATGTTTTGCCCATGTCCCACACGATTTTTTTTCTACATGGGGGTCAAAAAATGGATTTTTTTGCCTCGCACGGGGCACACAGAGAAAAGTGGATGTTTAGAATTAACATCTAGATGTTTTACTGTGGGACAGCCATCTTATATATTTAGTTGTAATATCTAGATATTCAGCTGTAATATCTAAGATGTTAAAATATGCAGAGATTAATATCTTAGATATTACAGTTGAACATCTAGATAATACAATTGAACATATAAGGTGGCTGTCCCATAGTTGAACATCCATTTTTCTCCATGCAATAAAATCCACTTTATGACCCGCTAATAGAAAATAAATATTTATTTTACGCGTTTGATTGTTGCTCTCACTTTGCTCGAGCATCAAACTTTAAACTCGCAAAATGAACTTTTTTCTCTCTAGTTGCATAATATAAAATTATATTATTTAAGGGCATGTGATACATGCCATAAATTAGGCATAAATTAGCAAATTTTATTGATTCTAGGTTTCTACTTGTTTCTATCCAAAGTACACCGAAAAAAATTCCTTGTACCCGTGTATAGTACAAGGAATCAACTATTTTGCCTAGTTAGGACAGGCGCCAACTTTGCAATCCTAGTTGAAATGACAAAGTTCAAGTTTATAAGAAAAACAACGAAAGCAAGTAGATTTGACGGACAGATCCTTTCAGGCGCATGTATTAAACATAACCAAAAAACAACTTTACGTTTATGATCTACTAGAGCAAAATTTATATTGATAAAAGTGGGTCTTAAAGAATTATTGACAAAAATAAATTTTTGTTTACACAGTGAAAAAGTAATAAATCCAGAAGATATTCTTTTTACAGCGGAGTTTTGTAATAACAGCATAGCAATATTAATTGAATCTAATTGTTAATAGAACTAGAATTATTTATTTCTCTGTATCAAGGTTTATATTGGCATGTTTAACTATATGTACGTGATTCTCTTAAACAGGAATCCGTGTTATTTCAACTAGGTTAGACTTAACTATGGGTGATAGTTGACTCTCGGAAAAAAATTTTTTTCGGTGATTCATAAAATTTTGTTTTTAAAATTTAGGAAATAGTAGGGATGATAAAAATAGACGTAGATGGACTACTTTTGGTTTCGAAAATGAAAAAAAGTTCAATTTAAGAAAAATATATCGGAAAATTCTTTTTCATTATTAAAACCCAATATAGTCTATCTACGTTTATTTTTATCTTCTTTATTTTATGTATTTTGGACACAAACATGTAGAAACTGGACCAAATTATTCACATGAACTTGCTACTTTTCTCAAGTGTCACATGCCCTTAATGATGTTATCATCCATATATTTATTATATACCCCGCAATGCATCTTTGACCTACGAAAAAAAATGTTTCTTTTCACTCTGTCGTTTGTAATATTCTTATTCATAACCAGGCTAAAATTATTTCGTTCGTTAGAAAAATAACTTGAGTGGGAAGAATTCATGAGACTAAAAAACGAGAAAATAACACTGTGAAGTTAGTAAAGTAATAAACTTCCCAGTTAGGTTGGTATTCAACCATTGTACTTTTCTTAGAGAACATTAAAGTTGGATACACTTATACAGTTTGCGAAGCCTTTTAAAACTTTCTCTATTTTTTTCTCGTACAGCTCTCGCGTAAATGCGTCCGCTTTAATATTTTTTCAGCTATATTACACCTTCTCTGGTTGACTCTTTCTCTATATCCCCCTGTCTGTCTCTGTTTGCTCTTCTATTTACAAAAGTGCTTCGCTTCCGCGAGAAGTTTTTAAAAGGGAGAAATGCCCGGAGACACATTTGCGTGGCTTTGTCCCTTCGCGTTTTCTTTTCGTTCTCATCTCCATCTCACTGCTCCTTCAGTCTCTCCTCCCCCTGTAAATCTACAATGGCCCAGCTTGTAATAAGCGGTTGCTCGTATACTTCTTCGACCTCACTTCAAGTGCCAAAGTACTTTCGAGATGGACCAGGAATCGAAAATCTAATTTACCCCAAACCTTCATCCTAAATTATTTACAGATCAGGTTACAGGCGATTTAGATTCACTCGACTCAGAATAAAATTTCTCATTTTATTCACATAAATTTGTTTCTATTCATTTTTGTAATATTTTATGATTACTTGATTCATAAATCCATTGACTTTAAATCAATTTAAGATATATTTAACTGAAACGAAAAATTTGACTTGTAAATTAATTTTGGATTCAAATTTATCAATCCAAGTTTAATTAATATTTGTTTCGGTCAAATAAGATTTTTTATGAGAATTCAAAAATTACATATTCAACTGAAATAAATGTTCAACGAATTTCAATAAGACTTACATAGAATGCATTTTTTACTTAAAATAAATAGTTATTTCGTCCTAATATAAAAAATAAGCGTATTAAAATCACGTAATTCAAAATCTCAAGCCAAAAGAAACAATTCAAATTCTCAAAGTACCAAAACGACGATATTTGAACCAAAACAATTATGCAAGCTTTTTCTCTCTATTACTAATCATAAGACCCTAACAAAAAGAGAGGAAAGAAAAAAGAAGAAAAAATCTGATAAATATTACTTTATAGCAATGATTAAAAAGGCCTAATATTTGAAAAAAATGTGATAATTGTTAAACTTTTGGGGATTTGTTTAAAGGCCTAAGCGCTTAAGGATTAAAGAATTAGCTCCAAAGACTACGACAGACTATGGACGTTTGAATATATTATATGCTTTGTAAAAGGCACGTGCGCCTCTTGTTTGGGCTCCAAGTGTCGAGAACAGTCCAAACAAGTTTGGAACAAACTTGCGGAACAAACTCGATGGAGCGTTTAATATTTTTAGTTATTTTGGCCTGGTCATGATTATGACGTTAAATTTCTTCCCTCTTTTCAATTATAATCTTTTTAGAATAAATTCTTCACTGAGAAAAAAATGCTATTGAATCTATATCATTTCTAACAAAAGCATGTATATCATTGATTCAAAAAAATATCCTAAAAGAATCAATAAATATGCTGGAAATTTTGTAGCATTTTGAATTTAATCAATGGTATACATTCTTTTGGCAGAAATACTATAAATATAGCATTTTATCTCAATGTTGTTACAAAAATTACAAGCTATTGACAAATTGACATCATGTATATCTGTATAATATTGTAGAATTGGAAATTTCTGCCAGCATTTTCAGAAACACGTAACAAAAACTTTATACAGTTACAATTTTATTAAATTAAAAACAGATTCAGTTAAATTTTAGTAAATTTAAAAGAAAGTTTTTCAATTTCAAACTACGAAATATTTCAATACTCGTATCTGATAATTCTGAAACTTGAAGATAACAAATTTTACGTTCAAGGTAACTGAAGCTTTATACAGTAGCATTTCACTAAAAATTCTGTTACATTTTCGTAGGTTTGAAACAAATTTAGGGAAATTCGGTAGTTTCTTAATTTGAAGACCAATTGTGGAAATGTCAGCCTATCTTAAGCAAATTTAAGATTTTATTTAATCTTATGTTATATTTGTGACTTTGAAAATCCAGAATATTTCAAACAATTTAGATCAACTAACAATGTATTGTTTGGATAAGATTTGATTGTATCGAACAAATAATTCAGTTGATTCAACCAAATTATGTTTGACTTAACCAAAGATTATTTAGCAAATTAGTTTTTTTAGGTCAAGTAAACTTTTTCCAGGGTGTTTACATTATTATGAAGCTCAAGACATTATTTTTCACACGTTAAAAATAATTTGTTAGTTTCATTAAATTATTATGAAATAAGACGAAAGTTTGATTCAAATAGCAGGTGGAATTAAATTTCTGTGAATGAATTAAGGAATTTAAAAAAAGATTTCGATGCAATTAATTCGGAACTAAATTCGAACCCGTATCACTAAAAACACAAATTCATCTCAACGCCCAAACAAAAGTATAATTCAAAATTTCAAATTCGAAACTGTTCGAACCCTCAGAATATTAAAGAAAGATCAAATTTAGATTTTAAGGGTTCGAACTATTTCGTATTCTTGAAATTTTGAACAATTAACCTGGATTCCCGACATCTCCAGTATTAAAAAATTTGTAAAATTATTTAAATCTACATTTTCATTAATTTATATGAAATTTCCGTATCGTTACACAAGTAGTATTCATGGAGAATTTTCTGCTGGGATTTATTAATAAAAAGGACATAGCTATGAAATTCAAAGATGCGGATTTCCTAGAAGGTAAGGTGTGAGAGGGATGTTGTAGGGTGGAATGGAGTCTTGGGTGTCAGGGCCGTTGAAAAATTCGTCAATTAAAAAATCTCATTTCTCCTGGTAACGAGGGGTGGCGCGCAATTAACGTCAGGAACGAAAATGATTTATGGTATGAGGGTGTCGGCGCTCGTGGGACGCTGGAAGCTTATCATAAATTAATGAATTATCAGTATATACAAGATGGCGAGTGAGAAGTAGACACCGAAAACGGCGCATCGCTTTTAGGCGCAAGGATATTACGCTTGAAAAATTTATGGCCCGCCGTAGAAAAGACGAAAAAATCGTTTTGCATTTTCCGGATAGTTGTCATGAATCTTAAATGCTGTATGGAGTTTATAGCATGCTTATTTCCGGTTATTTATGAACATCCAACTTAATTAAGTCAACGATAGTGTTTTCGTATTTTTCTGCAAATTATAAATATATTTGTATCACGTTTTACAATACATTTTTTTATTGGATATGCACCGGAAAAAGTATTTGATTAAAAATTTATAAAAAGCTCATTTCTTGTTGATAAGTTTTTAATAATTGCAAATTTTCAGGAAACTTTGGTAACAAAAAATCGAATACTCAGAGATAATAATAAAAGGGTTTAGCAAAAATTGAACAACTGTTCATCAATACTTTAGTATTTCTGAGCACTTTATGCCTTTTTCTTCTACATTTTTTTTCAATCCTTTTGTGATGATAAAACACAAAATTGATAAATTTAAGGAATTCTACGTATATTTGTAGTTTTCTACTGAATTGAAAAATTTAATTATTTTAGTTTTATCCGAAAGAAAAAGTTTAATAATGTTGTGAAATCCATTCAGGAACCATTAGATTCGTTTCGCTCTATCTCCGCCTCACTTTCTTTTACTCTGCAGATTCGCAAATCTCTTCAAAGTGTATGCTTTCAAATCGAGGTCGCTCGTAAATTAACTCGCATGCTTATATATGTACAGTTTAGAACCGCAGTAATATGACACGAAGCATAAAAGAATGGCTCTCAAACAATAACCAACCATGGCAAATCGACTATTTGTAACTTAATAATATTTATAAAAATTGCTCTTAATTCGAATTAAATAAATATTATTCTTCAACAAAGTATTGAATTTTAAACATACATTTTTGGAGATCTCAGACAACGAGTTTAAAAATTGTATTCTATTGTAAAGAAGGTTAATTATGTATCTTTTAATGTTGCTTCGATTCTTTGATTATATTTAATACATCAGAAGGAATATTTCAAGCCAAAATGTTAAAAAACATAATTCATTAAATTGGATTTTGTGAATTTCAATCTCGAAGTATAGAATAGAGAAAATTATTATATATTAATTTATTCCAGGCAAAATTAATTATTTTTAGAAAACGTAAAATGATATGGCAAATTTGTCGAATGGAATTGCATGGAAGGAGCACCGCGGTCTCATTCTCGACCAATTTCACGCGTCCAAGCTGTTAATTACTCAGCCACTCCTTTCCCTGCATGCCTATACTGTTATGTGAGTTCCGCAGTCAAAATAAGCGAACATACCTTCAATGTAAAAACTGAGACGAAATGCTATTATGTATTTTCTTTTAAAGTCAATCTTCTATTCGAGTAAACATAACATATATACAGTTAGAAAAAATGCTATTGAATCTATTTATTTTATGTCAAAAGAATGTATATCATTAATTCAAATCAATATGTTATAGAATTTGTAACATATTTTTTGAATCAATAATATATACATGCTTTTGTCAGAAAGGGAAAAATATTGATTGAATGGATAAAACTTCTTATATGTATATAGTACTTTAAATATGAATTGGTATTCAAAAAACTTTCAAATTGCTTTTGTCTTATAAAATTTTTGAATAATTAAAAAAACAAATATTCTAATTGTCTCTTTTGAAAAACCTCATCTGATTAGTTATTTTCACTTCCATGTAACTTCACTTCGTGGAACACTAGTGTGTTGTTTTCGTTAGAAATGTATAAGATTGTACAAATGTATTTCTTATTTTTTAGCTTTTACAATAAAAAAGTACTTATCAAAAAATGTTATTGGTGAAAATACGTGTTATTATTCAAAAGAAAGTAAATTAAATAATACAATTATTGAAGTAGAAAAATCAATTGAAATTAGTCAAATTTATTGTTGAGTTTGATTTCTTTTGCATAATAAAATATATATTCACCAAAGCAATTTTTTTGATAGGTACTTTTTTATTGCAGAAATTGAGGAATAAGATTCCTTCACATACATTTTCAATGGACACAATACCACCCGTGTTCCACAAAGTCAAGTTAATTGTTCATGAAAATGGAAATTCCTGATATTCATTAACTTTTAATTTAAAGTATAATAATCTGTAAAATTTCTGATCGCAGTATATAGGTGTTTTAACTTCGAGTGCATAAAAAATCTAAGATGGCCATATACTGATGCATAGTGCATAAATAATAGTAGTAGAATGTATCAACATTATATAAATGCAAGAAATCAGGAAAAGTTAAAAATAAGTATTCAAAAGTTTCACATTGTTACGATAAATCAAAAAATTTAAAAGATAATCATTAGAATTTCATTGCTTTATCCATAAAATGATTAAGTCGATTTAATCAGACCTTTCGGTTCAGATCGGAGCCCTTATCAGTGATATCAGACGAAAATACCTGTGCAATTTTCAAAATAGTTTTAAAATAGTTTGTCAGTAAAAATAGCTAACAATATCCTTAATGCTCTGAATCCAGCTCTTTTAATTCAGCTTTACACTAAAGAATTTATTTTTACATACTTGTATGTATAGGACATACATGACACATACCAGGGGTGTTAGTTGAAATTTGCCGGTTTTACTCATAGATGTCGCTAGAGATATGTATGCATTTCCATGATTTGGCATCTATGTCATATTTTTCTATGGACAATAACCTTCAAAAATACACAATTACATTCTGCCAAAATAATAGCATCATAGTTGTTTACCTCAGTGAATATGTCGAGTTTCGTTCCAAGTAAATCGCATATTATGCATTCGTTGCTTTTCTTATTTCATCAAAAGAAAAAAGCAGTTGAAGCTCACCGATTGCTGGTAGAAACTTATGGTGAACATGCTCCAGTGATTAGAACATGTGGGACATGATTTCATCAATTTAAAAGTGGAGATTTCGATTTAGCAGACAATGAACATCCTGGTGCAGCGAAAAAGTTCGAAGACGAGGAATTGCAGGCGTTATTGGATGAAGACCCAACCCAATCGCAATAAAAATTGGCACAAACACTAAATGTGACCCGAGGAGCAATTTGCCAACGTCTAAAAGCCATGGGAAAAATCCAAAAGTATGGAAAATCGAAAAACCATTTGTGAAATGCTGCTTCAACGGTTCGAAAGGAAATCTTTTATGCATCGAATTGTCACGGGGGACGAAAAATGGATTTATTTCGAGAACCCGAAGCGGAAAAAATCATGGCTTTCACCTGGTGAGGTCGACCCATCGACTCCAAGGCCAAATCGCTTTGGCCGTAAGACAATGCTCTGTGTTTGGTGGGACCAGTGTGGTGTGGTGTACTTCGAGTTATTAAAACCTGGTGAGACGGTGAATACGGATCGCTACCGACAACAAATTATCAATTTGAATCATGCGTTGATCGAAAAACGGCCGGAATGGGCCCAAAGACATGGCAAAGTTATCTTACAACATGACAACGCACCGTTTCATATCGCTAAAGTGGTAAAGAACACATTAAAAGCATTGAATTGGGAAATATTATCGCATCCGCCGTACTCTCCAGACCTCGCCCCGTCCGACTATCACCTTTTCGCATCGATGGGACACTCACTCGCAGAGCAGCGCTTCGCCAATTTTGAAGAAGTCGAAAAATGGCTCGTCGAATGGTTTGCCTTGAAAGAGAAAAAGTTTTTTTGGAATGGTATCCATGATTTGCCTGAAAAATGGGCAAAATGTGTAGAATCCAATAGTCAATACTTTGAATAAAAAATTTTTGAGATTCCCTTGAGAATTAAGTGTTTTCTTTATTGAAAAAACCGCAAACTTCAACCTTCACCTCTGGTATACAAATCTCGAAATATTTTTAAATAGTTTTTTATCTAATATTCATTTTCGCTCCAAAGAATTTATTTGTAGATTCGGGTTTTTAAGCATAAGTATATATTTCATGTTTTTTCCAAGGATTCCTCGTTAACTACTCTAAGATATGCAGTACATTTATTTAAAGTTGTTATAATATGCACTGAAAAAACAGTATAGCTAAGAGAACTATATTTTGGTCCTCAGAACCAGAAAATATTGCTATCAGACCAATGCTACGGTATGGTCCTCAGAACTATACGAGTATAGGTGAGACAGCTATACAAGTTCGTTGATATGACAATACCATGTATAGCGATCGTAACAAAATATTATACCATCGTCATCACTCTTGTGAATTTTCGTGTGTAATAAAACAATACGCGATACGCAAAAATAATCTTTCAAAGAAAGAAAAAATGCTCCAAACAAATCGACAAACGCTTCGAAAAAACACTTCGAAAAAATGATACTTCTTTCTCATTTCGAGGTTAGAGTCGCGTGCATGCGAAGCAATGTATAGGTCGCGCGGCAAATCAATATAGTTGTCTCACCTATACCGCATCGGTCGAGACACTATATACCGGTATAGGTCGAACAGCTATACTGTTTTTTCCGTGTGTCATTTCAACGTTGTTCAAGATAGTTTTATACCTAAGAAATCATTTAGGCACACTTTTTTGTTCTAGTCGATTATCCAAACGTTTCACCTCACTTAAAAATTTGATTCAACACTTTAAGAACTCGTTTTTTGTATTATATGTTTAAGTACTTTTGTTATTCCTGAAAATGTGAAATTAACGCCTCCTTTTTTGTATTTTTTAGATTTTAATAAATATCACTGATGAGGGGTCCGATCGGAGCTGAAACATCTGGTTAAATCGACTTATTCATTTTATGGACACTGAAGCCAATTTTTCCAACAACATACCATTCTATTAACATTTTTATTATTTCAAATTTACTATTACAAATAAAAATAATTTGCCGCTTATTTTTTTAGACTGAATTAAAAACGATATTTCCCTTCTAGATGTAAAAACTAAACATATACTGATAGAATTTTTTAAATACTTTGTTTATAAATCATAGGAAGTATGCATTCTCAACATTTTCAGAAGGTTTTTCTTTATAATTTTTAACAAAATATAATTTGGTTCTTAAAATTAGTTGCTAATTAAAATCACTTGTAATCTCTCTTATTAATTCTCAATGCTTCATTTTCAAATAATGATATTTGATACATTTGATATCGATGTCTGCATATCATTTTTATAAATTATTTAGTCTGGTAAAATGGATTTCATCATGAACATTCAAGCGAAAAAGATTTGTATAGACCCTTGATATCTCTCCGGTTAAATGAGTTCGTCCTAAGTTTGCATAATTAGTCACCCCTATCAATTCGAAAGCCTCGGTAAATAAAAATCCATCCAGGTCTTCCTAAAATATCAAAAAGTTTAAAATTTTAAATCATTATCAAGTAATAAAGGCGGTATATAACAGTAAGATTTAATCCTATCTGTTTAATTTTTATATGAATATAATGAAATTTTAACTGTTTTTAAGTATTGCAACATAAATTATTGTAACTCGTTACTTACACTATCGATAGGTACTTGTGGCAGACATGGGTCTATATATATTTCTCTTTCAAACTTGGAAACGACGACCCGTATCGAGTGTCCCTGCAACAATCAGATATGCAATTTTAATCACCTTTCTGGTACAATTTAACAACATTTCTACAATGCTGCTGCAAATTATTCCTTTCACCTCGCTGACAATTTCACACTAATGTATATAAAGACATTTTAAGTTAAATGTTAACTATTGAATAATATTGCCTTTATAGTAAGAACAAAAATTGAAATATATATCACATGTGAAATGAAAAAGAGTAATTGAATTAACAAACGCAAATGTTATATTCTTTATTTTCCGAGTATTTTGCCAGCATTGCGCTAAGATCAAAAGAGTTATGTCATTTACCCTCGAAGGATTTATTGCGTAAGCGAAGGCTCCGTTAGAGAGATATTTGCTTCTAATGGGAATTCGTGGATACGAAACGCTCTTTTCTATCTAAAATAACATTGAAATTTTTATATTCAAATGTTCAATAGCTTTTGAAGTCTTGAATTTTATGTAAAAACACTTACGTATACAATTGCAACGTGGCCAGCATTATCATCTCCAATTATTGTCCCTTTACCCAATTTAAGAGGATTCGTCGTATCTCTCATAAAAGTACAATAGTAATTTTTAAAGTCCCTTGATGGATTAAATTTTCTAATATTTTGGAAATGAAAGGCCGAAAATAAAACTTTTATTTCCGAAAATAAGATCCCATAAGTTATTGGAGGACTATTAACTTTTTGACTTATCTTTACAAAGGTGGCTCCTATAGTGGAGAAATAAAAAATATACAACTTTTTAGAGGGTTGTTCCGGGTTATAAAATCTAAACAGAAGAAAATAAGAATTCAAAATCAACTACAACATGTTGGTTAATTTTAAGCTCAAAATAGGTTCTTTTTTAACCCAACGCGGTTGCTTTTGAACTTGTTGCAGTTCATTTCGAACTCTTTTCTGTCTGCATGTAGAGAAGAACATTGCTCACGCTTCTATAATCCATAGCCCTGCGCCCTCTAAAACAAAACTGTGTCGCACGCGAGCGATAATATAGGGATATCTACTTTGTAACATTGAAATGTTTCAAATGGGCGACATTAGAATCATTGCTATGTCGACTTAGCCAATATTCCTACGTAACAATTGATTTCCAGCAATTTGTTCATAGCGCTGTGTCCAATTCATTACATGACAACATTAGCACGATTGAAAAACAAAAATAGTTGTTTGCATTTAATATCGTCATCATGAAAAAACGATTCTTTTTATGGGGTGAGAGGTAAATTTTTTTCAAAGTTTTTAATAACATTTAATTTTTGGAAAATTGTAAATTTTTTATCATTTTAAATTTTAACAAAATTTTTCAAATTTTTTTAACTTTTTTCGATTTTTGAAATCATTAAAATTCCAACTATTTTTGAATTCTAAAAGTTTTATAGCAATATGTGATATGTTCTTCTCTCCATGTAGTTGTCTTTTTATAAAGTAGAAAGGAACAAAAGCTTTTAACAAACAGCCAGAAACAAATTTTACTTGATCTAACCAAACCATTCAACTAAATGAACCAAAACTTTTGGTTACTTCAAACAAAACTAGCTTGAACAACTGAAAAATTTGTTCTATTTAACCAATTGGTATACTGTTAGAAATGTTCAGAAATTTACAAAATTTTATGTTACAAAGGGAACATAAAATTTGACGATATTTATGGTGCTTTTGAGTAAAGGCACCTTAAAATTGCAAAAAATATACTGAATTTTCTGAAATTTTTCTTAATATTATGAAAATTGGCTGAATATTCATAAAACTTATCTTGAAACTACCAAACCTTAACAGAATTTTTATAAAATTTATTTTAAAATTACGAAACTGTAACAAAATTATTCCTGTTACAAGTTTCAGAATTTCCAGATCCAAGTATCAGAATATTCAACACTTTTTAACTGAAAATTAAGAAATGGTTTCTGAAATTCTATTTTAATTTTACGAAACTATAACGGAATAAAACTCCAGTCCAGTCCATCTTTGTTTGCGAAGAACTAAATATCCATGTAAATTTAGCTTGGATTAACCAAATATTTTTCTGATTATAAACACTAACACTGAATTTTATACTCTTATGATATTTAGTAGCATCGCTTTATAATTCTATATTTTACAAAGTTTGTAATCGAAGTTGAACTTGAAAGTTTTAGGTGATATTACAAAGTGGTGTTTACATTCTTTCTTGTGAAATATTAACAATATTGGTCAGTTACAAAACCAATCGGAATGTATAATCTGGTATAAGTGAACAGATTTATTACGTTTTATTTCTCGATAGAGTCTTATTTCTTTTAAAATGTAAACTTTCGAACAACCTGAACTCATTTTTCGCGAAAACACGTTTGCATACTTTAATAGTTACTGCTATTATAGACTCTCATTGTTTTATTGAAGAATCAATCATTAATAAGCGTGCATAATATATTGTATATTATAATTGTTTTTTATCATTCATAAATTAATACTTTTTTAAAATTAATATTGATTCATCATGTTCTAAGGCTACGTAACATAATAAAAAGTGTCAGTATAAATCACATATAATAACATTGAATTGTACATTGTAACGAATTTTTCAGAACTGTATTGGTTTAACCTAAAATTTAAATACACATGCTTTAACATAAACTTAGCTATACAATATATATTTATTTAACTTGAATAAATCACATTTTTAGCTTTTTTTAAATAAAAAAGATTATTTTTTTAACATTATTTATCAGATCGAGAAAAATATTTTTTTGATTCAAATACAGTACAGGCAAAAACTTAAGAAATAATTTATTTTATTTTTCAACCTTGAATGAAGACAATTTTTTCTTCAAATTAAAGAAAATATTTTTGTGAATCACATTATATATATAATATGCGACTGCTCAGACATTTATTTCTTTAATTCAAAGAGAAAAGAACAATCAAGAAATGTCAAAGCAATTTTTATTGAATCAAAGAAACTTTTTTCTGGGTGTATAGTTATTTGATGCGAATACTTTATTTTATAACCACATTTTTCTGAGTGTAGTAACCTATGTTAGAAACAACCAAACCCTTCGCTACATGAAGATAGATAAAAGATTCGTAAAATTTACCGGAAGCTTGGCACTTATTTTGACAATTTGACTTTTTCGTAGATTCCACAAGAAGCTGAGTTCAATCAACAAAATTCGAATTTATTTCATTTTAATGGAAGGTAGGACTTATAGCAAATTTCGATTTTACAAGAAATTCACTTCGAGCAACACATTTTATGTACGTTTCATCTATCTCCCATTAAAATGTACTAAATTCGAATTTTGTCGTATTTTGTACATTTTTCCGGACGCTAAATGAAAAGTACAGAAAATCTGTAGATTGTACTAAGTATCTTGTAAAATCTTTTAGGAAACTCAAATTTTAAAAATAAGTACTGAGTTTTCTGTAAATTTTACGAATATTTTTTTTTTCAGAATCCTGATTAATCACAAAAAGTGATCATTCATCATTCATTAAACTGAATTAGACACAGATAAAAATGGATATTCAGGTTTAATGTCTAAATATTCAACCATGGGAGAAGCATCTAATATGTTCGGTTCTAATATCTAAATATTACAACTGAATATTTAAGATAATCGTCCTATAGTTGCATAAATATTAATTTGTTTTGTGTTCTTCTTTAGTCTTGATTTTTTCTGAATTTGAATGAATATAAACAATTACCTGGTATATCATAGTCAGCCAAAATGACGTTAGCTAAAGTCGCACAAAGTACTACTTGTATCAGGTCCTTCATCTTGACAGATTTATGAAACTGGTGAAGATACTAATAAATAATGCCTAACGGATCGTTCTTATATATATGCGGATATTGTGCAACCTACTGTGTCTATCGCGTTATACGGAAACAATATTTACGTAACATTAGTGAATTATTTGAAAATACATGATAAAATTCTAAAGCTAGGTACTTATTTCTAATAATCCATATTTAGTAAGATTTCTAGTATAGAATACACTAAATTACCGATAAAAATTCCCACCTAGATGGTAAAATAAATTAAATTATTATAAAATTTTATCATATGGATGGGAATTCTTATCGGTCATTTCGCGTATTCTATAATAGGAATCCTAATAAATGTAAATTATTACAGAAAAAAGTACGTATAGCTTTAGAATTTATCATGCGTTTCCAAATAATTCGGTAATTTTTCAAAAATATTTTGCTCCGCATCAGAAAAAAGTTTTATTTAAATTTAAAAAATCGTTTTTTTACACAGAGGAAAATGGATGTTTATAGAATTAATATCTAGACATTTAACTATGGGATAGCCATCTTATATGTTTACACTTGAGATTCCCTATAACGAGATTCCCTGTAACAAGGCCTCTCTTTTACGAGCGCGTCACGGTTCCCCATAACGAGCAGACGATCGACCCCTCTTCCCCCACTACTACGGAATGAAGCGCGCTCGAATTTGAAACAGTAATCAATGAGTTTGATGGCTTTTATCACAAATTAATCAGAAAATAATTGGTCAATTATTGAAAAATTACTTAATTCTGTAATTTTACAGTATTTGAAATAAAAAATTTATTATTTAATTTTTCCAATCTGGAGTTTTCAATATTTTGGAGTAAAGTCGGTTATCGAACAATGAAATTGCTTAAGTTTTTTGGAAGTTTTGATATTTCATACATTACTGTAGATAAGTAAAATTCTTCCTTTTTAAACAATATGTATAAAAATTTTATATAATTACAATTAATCAGTATGTATAATTTTGCGCAGTTTATTATTGTGATCAATACTACATGTGAAATACTATGTTTCGAAACGCATTTTTTATAAATGAAAACCAACAGCAACAACTATATTACTGTTTTTTACATTTAACGTCAAGACTTTTCTTTTTTTCTGGAAATATTCAAAAATACACCTGACAAGTATAGATATTTTTATTATTATATTATTATATTTTTAGTATTTTGAGTACATACCGTCAAATAAGTCAATTCCATGTTGAATACTCGCAAAGATCTTTTTTATACGCTTTTTTACTATGTACATACAATTATTCACATGGCATCACTGACAGACTGACTGCACGCATCACATAATGCGCATAACAGCGCAAAGCAACAAGTAGGATTTGGAGGGGATCCCTCTCGCGCTCGATGCAGACAGGTCTCCGATGCTCGAGCTTCTCGTTATAGGGAATCTCGAGTGTAGTTGTAATATCTAGATATTCAACTGTAATATCTAAGATGTTGAAAAATGCAGAAATTACGATCTTGGATATTACAGTTGAACATTTAGATATTAAAATTGAATATATTAGATGGCTGACTCATAGTCGAACATTTCTGTAACTTTCTAATATTTTACATGATTAAGAAAAATTTTTCTTCTCCCAAATATCTCAAAAAGGAAAATAATTCGTTGGCTGTTTTTAAGCAAACGTTTTTTTATTTTAACGTTTATTTTGTGTCTCACATATTTTTGTTAATAAATGAAATTTTTGATTTTCAATAATGTTTCTCTTTAAACCCAAACTCTTAATCTTAAATCTTGAACTTAATCTTAAAATGCTCTTATTTTCACAATTTTAGTTGGATGTGGCTGGTTAACGAACTCGTCCTTACTTTTTCGACTTCGATAAAGTATGCCAAGCTCAATCCAATCCGATACATTTATCGAGAGTTATCCAGTATACGAACTAAAGACAGACAAACACTTTTGTAAAAACCATTTTTTTACTCAGAGGGTCTCAAAACGTAAACATATAATTTTTTTCAAGTGGCCTTGGCCCATGGCCTTAAAAGATAATATATATAAATATTTAAAGAATTTGAAAATCTTTCTGTGGAAAAAAAGACGCTTTCGACTGCGCTGGGATTTGAGCCCAGGTCCGATTGCCGGTCGTCGAAAGACCTGGGCTCGAATCCCAGCGCAGTCGAAAGCGTCTTTTTTTCCACAGAAAGATTTTCAAATTCTTTAAATATTGGATTCATTTGCATTATTTGCGATATAAGAGTTTGAAATTGTCTACGATGGACACCTGTCGGCAACGTATCCTATCTGATATGCGACTAGTGATCCTCCGATAATGTAGGCAGTGACAGAAATTTCAAACTCAACTAATTAATATATATAAAACTATACAATATAAAACAAATCGAATTCTTGAAATTTCATACTGTCCGATACTACCCGTGTAGAAATAGCCCAACTTGTTTCCAAGTTCCGATCCGGGCCCGATCGGATTTTCTACATGTGGCCGCAGGGGGGCACATGGTGTGGCCCGAATCGGAACCACACGCAGAAAAAAGATCAGTAAAATTTACAGGAAGTTCGGTACTTATTTGGACAACATGACTTTTTAGTAAATTTTACAAAAAGTTGAGTTCAATCAACAGATTTTCTGTACAATTCACTTAGCGTACAGTACAATCAACTTAACTCGGATTTTTTCGTATTCAGTAGATTTTACTGGACGCTGAGTGAAACGTACAGAAAATCTGTTAATTGAACTCAACTCCTGGTAAAATTTACTGAAAAGTCATGTTGTCCAAATAAGTACTGAACTTCCTGTAAATTTTACTGATCTTTTCTCTGCGTGCACGTCGGATTATCATAGACAAGATTATTTTCAAATTTTGTGTTGTGGTCGTGATATTGTAGTGACTATATTGAAATTAAAATGTCAAAAGCAAAAAGTAAATGACGAATTCGGAAGCACAGAATCGTTGGTGAGATTTCTTATATCCGCATTATAGATCAAGCCAAGTTAATTCACTAGATTCATTACATTAATCCTAACATTGTAGATTATCTTTTCTAGACGGTTTATTTCATTTTTAATGTACGTAATTTATCAGAAATATTTTCATTTTGTTCTAAGTCGTAAATATGGAAAATAATAATGAGAAGCATTGCATTGCAATAAACATGAAGTAGCATGAATTGATAATTGTAGTGATAATAATACCGCAAATAGTTGTAGATGCTGAAGACGAAGATGAAGGAAGAGAAGTTTCTGTCTTGCAAGCCGCTAATGAAGAGGAAATTCCAGTAGAAATGGAATCCGAGGATTTTCAAAAAGTTTTAGAGGAAAATGAAAATCCTATTGCTTATGATGAAACTCCCAGCAACGCAGATTCAGGTAATGAACTAGATTATTACTTGAAATATTTTTTTATTAACGGTAATTTAAAAAGAAAATTATAATTTTAAGTGTAGAGCGTTATTGCGTTTCATTATTTTTTATATAGAATATTCAATTTTCCAAAGTGAATTTTTTAGAAAGAAAATTATTAATAATGTAATTTATTTTTAGATTCAGAAGAATAGAATAGTTCTACAGACTGTGAAGATGGGTTTGAAGATTATATTGTTTGTATACTCTTGATTATACTGTTGCATCACTAAACTGAATTTATGAAATAAATTTTTTTTAACCAACTATTTATTGTTATTAAACGAAAACCTTTTAAATTTTACTATTTGTAGAAATACAAAATTAGAAGGGGCCAGATCGGGCCCCCATTTTACAGGCCCAGATCTGGGCTCGATCGGTTGAGGCGTTTCATTACTGGTCTGGCGCTAGACAGATTACCCTATCAAGGGCACATTTTTCCTGATCGGGGCCCGATCAGCGCCCCACCACAATTTCTGCACGGGATATGTGCATTTATGTAAACTCAATATTAACAGCAGCTATGATATTTAAATTTTTATATGTTAAATTCTATTAAAATATATAAAGAATTTGAATGTGAAAATAGTTTTACTTGTTTGCTCAAGTTTATTATCAAATGTTTCACATGGTATTTGTCTGTTGTGTCATCATCATCCAGGAACAGGTCCGGAGAATAATGGAAGGGGAGGGTTTACATTTACACACATTACTATTCTTATGATGATTTTGAATTCACGATAGAGTGTAAAATGAAATAAACTTATCAGATATGATAAATATAATAAAATTTGGCACATTCTTATACATTTGTTAATTTTGCTTAAAAAATAAGTTTGACTTCATTAATAAATTCTTCTCATGCGCAATTCATGCGTTCTTTAAGGTCATCTTAAAATGATATTTTAATGAAAATCACTTTTAATTTACGTTGTTGATTCTCAGTGCTCTATTTTCGAATTATTACATATTTTATATTTGATGTTGATGTCTTTTTATAATTTCAGATATCTTTAAATATATAGAGTCTATTTCTTGTGTCTGAGGTATACCAGAGAAAAGACTATCTGATGCAAGCAAAAATGTATTTTTATTTTCCCTCGAATGAGTGAAAATATATCTTATACAAATTAAATATCGCAGAGTCTGAATGTACGCACTGAAAAAATGAGATTATAAAACTAAGTACACGGAAAAAATAAGTACTGGGAAATTTACATTACAGAGTGCTCGACTTTCAGATACGTTCAAAAGTTACTTAAAACTAGAAGTACCGTTCTTGTACAATTAGATCAATAATCCTGGAAAAAGTATAGAACTTTCCAAAAGTATATTCAGTAGAAAGTCCGTGAAAATTTTGAGTACGCAAAATGTATAATTTCTATGAATCATTTGAGAAAATAAAGTTCAAAGATTGGATACTTTTACGAATTAATATAAAATTCTGAATATAGGCAGATAGAGCTCGCACAGCACTTGTGCATGAAAACTTCAAAGCCAGTCAATGAAATTTTTATGGACTATCAAAGGCAATAAGAAACAAAAATTATTTTCGCAAGCTGTCTTTTTTTATATACTATTTTATTAATTTTTATTACAAATTATATTACCGCTGTTGAAATTATTTTTACGCTGATAGGATTCGAACCTTAACTTTTACCTAACCTACATGTATAACGCAGTCTAACCTTATAAATTAAACCGCACGGCTACCGAAGCACTTGCGATACTCCTAAAAAAATGTTGGGTAGATTTTATCCTTTGAAAATGCAGGGCCGTGTAAGAAATTGCTGCGCCTCGTTTCGTCATCAATTTTATATAAGGCTAACAAAAGTTTTTAGATGAAGAGACTTTTAATAAATTAATTACTGAATTCTGAAATATCAAATATAAGAATTTCATAATTTCTGAAGTTTATGTCAATTTACAAAGTAATAAAAATTTTGCGTATCTAAAAAACTGACATTGACAACTGCGCATCGTACCACTAAAAATTTCACAAGACTTACAAGTTCAGTCCAAGAATTTTTCTTTGATTTTTATAGCAGGTATTCATCTATTCCTAATCAAATTATTCTATCCAAACTCTTTTAAAACGTGAAGCACTCTTTAGAAGAAGTATTATTTGCCTTTCTATAATTTTTCAAAACCTATATAACAAAATTTGAAAGAATTTCATTCATTGACTGTGCTTGAATTAACCTAAGACATTCTTCCTTTTTTTCGATGAAGTTCTAAGCTTCTTAATAAAAAGCATATAGGATCTTCGGAAAAATTTGACCTGTCCAAAAGTCGAGGACTGTCAAGTAAATTTCCCAGTACTTATTTTTTCCGTGTATCTTAGTCAAATTACAATGTGATATCAGGTATCCGGATTGTAGACAGGATAATCTATGTTGATTATAATCTAGATTATATACAGTTTATATATTCATATTCTGGACTTGCATTGACCCGTAATTAATAATTGAAGATATAATTAAGATGTCTCTTCTATAGTTATTCGTCCAGGATATTCAATGTTATAATCTATTTTTCTCAGCGCGCCAGTCGCCAACCGAAAAGTGTTTGCAATAATTTCTTAGGTAATAAACGATGCTTTGTATCTATCATCAGGAAAAAATTGCAGCTGACAAAATTTTGTCTGCAGCAGAATTTCTTCAATATACAGTCAAGGAAAACATTTCTTTAAATTAAAGAAAGTTTTGTTGATTCAGAAAAAATTCCTTTGATCCAAAGAAATAGATTTCTTTACATTAAAGAATATTTTTTTGAATCAACAAAACTTTCTTTAATTCAAAGACATTTTTTCCTTGACCGTATATCAGAGAATCTGTTTTCTGGGTGTATCTTCTATTTTTTCTGTGTTTTAGAGCCCTTCAGAAAAAATATTGGTAAGTGATTCTCGATCCCATTGAACGCACCTTTTCTTCAATTACAGGAAAATAAGGTCCAAGATAAGTATAGATAGCAAACAGCTCGTTTGGATGTAAAATTGGATATCAATAGTTAGTATTACTAAATCCTATAAGGCCTTCGTTCATGGAAAATAAAAATGTATTCGGATTTCCCTGAAATATAACGAAATTTCGAATATTAAACTAATCTCAAAGATTATGTGACAAATATATTTTTTTCTTGGCTGATTAATTTTTATTTTAGGAAGGTATAGATTCAAAATTGTTTTCAATTTTACACAAAAATCATTGTGATTTTATACTTACATAGGGTATTTCCGTTGTGGAGATACATTTCTCTACAAAGATATACATATTTTCTGGCATTCGACTGATCTTCAACGTAATGTCCTGCAACAATCAGGCATACAATTTTCATTGTCTTTCAAGCAAAAATTTCCTTGTCTGGTTAAAGTTTACTCCTAGTGTTATGCTAGCTCAACACTATTTCTCAATAATGACTTATTACTTAGTGCACTATAATTATCTTATTATTAGCGTATTACTTATTAGAGTATTATCGGGACTGGTCAAAAAAAATTTCGTCAGCTTCTTATCATATGAAACTGCAGTAAAAAATTGTTTAAATGTTGAAACAACATTTCTATAATGCTACTGCAAAATATTTATTTCGGATGTAAACTTTGATAAAAAAATTAATTTTCTTCTTAATAAGAAGTCAAGATATATGTTACGTACTGAATAATATTACCCTTAAAACATTAATAAGAGTTCTTATATATTATCTGTATTAACTTCCGAAATTGTTGAAATAATAATGACAAATATTACTTTACTGGTGATTAAATTTTACCTCTCCATATGTTACTGCGCGAACTAAACTTCCGGCTCCAATTTCACATTTTGAGAAGTAAACTGGAGGATAATCAACTGGCTCCCTTAGCTAAAAAGGAATAAAATTTTTCATTAAAGGTATTCAATAACTTTGAAATATTCTTATTCACGTTTGAAGCCGGGAATTTTTTCTGAAAATAGAACTTACGGTTAAAATTGCAAAAGGGCTTTCAGAATCAATCTCAATGACAATCACAAAATGAGTGAACTATCACTCGAATCTGTTATAAATTTTCAGGTGGCATTTTTGAATAAATCTAGTCTATTTAAATCTATATTGCCTAAATAGGGAATTAGCGAAAGTAGGATGTTTCTATCAGAAATTAAGATCCCGTAAGAGCAAATATCCCTTTCATTTGGAATAGTTCTATCAGCAACACGAACAACCTCCACAAACGTAAGTCCTGCTATAGAAAAAAAAACATACAATTTTTCAAGAGATTATCTTAAGTTTTAAAATTTGGTTTTTAGTACATTTTTGTCGTTTAGTACCTAAATGACATCAGCTTTATGTGCCACAATAGGTATTTTGTAACATAATTTGTTAAATATTTGTATATTTGTAAATTTCAAATTGCAATGTTTGATTTTCAACTAGAAATTATTGCAAATTAGATTGTGTGATAGAAATGAGTGATTGTATTTAAACTAGTGTTCCTTTATCTTTTTGTAAAAGCTGCTTTAGCAAATAATCTAAAAAAAATTGTCTGTGTATATATGGAAAGTTTTTTATTTTGAGACATCGAGACAGCTTAAGAAATCATACGATAAAAACGTCTACAATAAAAACTTTTTATTCTCGAAGGAAAAAGGTACTCCGCAAAAAATATCCGAATAAAGGTGCAAAAATAACAATTTAAAAAAATGAAAAAAGTCCGCATAATTTTTAGATAAAAAGGTTAAAAAATGTTATATTTTCATGGAATATACTTCTTTTTGAGTAAATTTAGATATAAAATTGTTTCATTGAATTGTAATTTGTTATCGCGTTGAAATAAAAAAATTCGATTATCAAGAGGGTGTGGCGTAAACTTTTGACCGCTAAAGTAAATTGTGAATACTTGAGAAACGTTGACAATGTTATTTATTTTGTTCTTCGTTCCATCCTAACAACAATTATCGTCTAAAGTGGTCATCTTGTATCGATTAAAAAAAAGATATTGTTTTGTTTATACTTTTAACTTGATGATGTGATTTAAGACTGTTGTGACATATTGGACCTTACAAGAGACCAGGTAGTTCTAGAATTTTCAAAGTTCAATGTGAAAAAACTTAGTATTTAGGGATTTTTTAGGTAGCTGAATTCACATTGTAGCTTCGACAGAGATAGCAAAGGCAATAATATGTAAAATCAATCGATGGAATTTTTTAGACTTCCTATCAGTTTTCTATATTGTGAATATATGGATAAAACGTGCGTTGTTTCATCAGAATAAATAATGGGAATCCCCAAAAAATTGGGTTTACTGTCAGGTAGGATTACTCTTCTTAATTGAACTTTTTATCATAAATAATTTAGCAACTCTAAATGATAAATTTTAATGACTAGCTTATTACGTTAGTTTTTAAGAAAAATAAGATCGTAAATATTCGAATGTAAACATGATTCATTTTATGAGTACTTTACTTTGTTATTCAGCAAGTATACGAATATTTGTTTTCTCATAGAACAAGCAAGTAATTAGTTTCTGTAATCAAGAAAACAATTTTAATTTTCTTAATATTATAAGTAAGAAAAAATTTGATTACTCTTCACTCAATTTCACAACTAATATCCAGAGAATTTCTCAATGCTTCAAATTAGATACATCCAAGCTGAATTTTAATTGAAAATCTTTAATCTAAAATTTCGGTAAATTGTCCTACAATTTCTTAGGGATTATTCCACATTTTTCTTCGGGAAAATAATTTTCGACAAGATTTTAGGGGATTTCCCTAAAACGTCTAGAAATTTACTAAAAATTTAGGGGAAATTTCCTAAAATTTATGGAAATTTCGGAAACCTTGCGGAAATCAGCGTTCCGAAATTTTAGGGAAAATTCCACAAGAAATTTCCACAGTGTAGACATAGATATAGATTCATAATAGACTTTCAATTTGAAGCAGCAACTTCAAGTACAAAACATATGTAAAAATTATTGTACAAGCAACATTAGAACTTGAATTGTTTTATGATGAAAATAAAATAAGAGATTAAAAAGACATTTATTTAAAAAATATTAAAGCATCGTGAGGCGATCTAATACCCATATAACACTAGATCATCTATTAGATATCTAAAACAGCTTTTTGGGAGAAACGGAAGAGCTCTAGAAGACGTTTCGATTTTCCGCAGAAAGTGCTATTAGACATCTAGTAGAGCTCAAATTGGCCGCTAATTCAAATATTTCTGGCATCAAGAAGACAATCGAAAAAAAACATTTACAAGACGTCCTTATGTCGTCTTTTAGAAGAGTGTCATTCGGTGAGTCTTAGAATGTTTGAAGAGCTCTATTAGAGCTCTATTAGAGCTTGTTAAAAACATATTCCAGTCCTCTTTAATTGAGGTCTCTCTTAGAGGTTGTTAAATACTTGTCGAAGTTCGCGATATTCTATTTTACAAGACGTTACGCAAATCGTTTTTTAGACAACAATTAAAAACTCTCCTAGACAAGGTAAGTAAATATTCCCTAGAGCTCTAGGTTAAACAGTGATCCCAGAACGTGGGATTTTTCGGCCCCCACCACGTTCCCATCTGGGAGAAACACATGCAAACGTGGCGTGTCAGTGTGTTGGCTCTGCTACACGCTGCGGTCACCAGCTTCGTGTAAAGCCGAAGGTGCACGAAGACGGACTTCGTTACAATGCTTGAGTTTTCAAGTTATTTTTAGATTTCAGGCTTTCGTTTATCGAGTCGAAATTAAGAATTGTATTTTTCTCGAGTACGTGCAAAAGAGGCGCGAAGCAGACGACGAATTTGAATTTACGAAGTATATAGTTCACGAAATAACACTTTTCTTCAATTTCTTGAAGAAAGTCTGCATGAAATAAACATCAGTATGATCTTGGAAAATTTCATGAGGATTTCAACACTTCAAAAATAAACTTTCAGTGAAATTTAGTGACAATAAATGTATAAAATTTGAATCAATATATAATTTTCCATTCAAATTTATATACTTCTTACTAATTTTGTACATTTAACAATTTTTCAATTAGAACAATATTTTCTATCAAGATAAAATGAACATAAAATTCAAGTTCATAATTTATATTTTCAGTTATATGTTAGAAATATTTTCATCTCACATTTTTGTAGCCTAAGCACAAACTTTTCATTCCAAAACTTAAAATCTCTACGGAAATGGAAAATTGTCTAATAGCAGTAGATAAATTAAAAAGCTAAAATATGTGTTTATTGGTATTTCCATATTAACATATAAATATCAATCAACTTTAAATTTTACATAAAAATATTCGTTCGAAGTGTTCAAATCTTGTTACAATTTGACAAGATTTTATGGAGGAGTGCAATCTTTTGGATGAAATATTTTGTAGTTCTTAATTTGTCTGTCCGTCTGAAATCGTAGTAAGATTTGAACAGTAAACAACAAATTTTCCAATAGAATTCAGGATCAATAATAATTGATTCAGGAAATACTTCAACTCTGTAGAGCATTTTTGTATTTCGAATTCAAAATGTGTGCTTAAGCCACAAAAAAGTAAGCTGAAAATGTAGATATAAAACTAATTATGTCATGTTTATGTCTTCTTAATGGAAAATACTTTGCATATAATTCTCTAATTCGATATTTTTTTAATGTATGAACATTCAAGAAATTGATAAATATTCCATCTTTTTATAGGAACTAAAAATTTCCGGATAATGCTTTGATTGAGAAAGCTAAAAATTTGCCAAATATTGATATAAATTGCAATTTTACAATTGCATTATTTTTCAAATATTTTAACATCTCTTCAATCTTGATAATTCTTACAGAAGTTTATTTCATGTGAGTGACTTTTTCTTTTTCTAATGAAAGATTTCGTAATTCTAAATTCGGCCCAATTCGTAACATTGTAAAAAGATTTTAAAACTTCATAAAAAATTTTTTTCTGTTTTATTCAAAGTCAATAAATATTCAATGTTTGGAATCGAAATATTAAGTAAATGATTTTTAATTTCTGGGAATAAACTGCTTTAATAAGACAATCTTTCTTCTTTGTGAGAAATCTCAATTTTAAAATTAAAATTCTACGCATAGGATACAAAAACATAATATGAAAATACTTTTATTACAGAATTTTGAAATATACAAGTTGACCAATTTTTAATCAAGTAAATCGGCTACTTTAAGCAAAAAATTATGTTAAAAATATTTTATCAAAAAAAAATAAGACACATTAAATTACGGTTTAAAATCCACATTCATAGATTGATGGTAAAAGCAGTTTAAAGTTTTTTAATCTTACGTTTTAGTGACGTATGCACAGACTTTTAATCAGATAAATGAAATGCTTTATAGAAAGTCAAAATTTTCTTATTACTGCACTTAATCAAATTTATAAAGTAAAAATATTTTTTAATTGATGCTTTCACTCAATTCTTTAAACATTCATTAATTGAAAATTGTACTCAAAATTTAATCTTGCAGCGTTCCAATATTCCCACAATGTTACAAAATCTTATTAATCATTATTTTAGTCGAATTATTTTCAAAATATTTAAAAAATAAATGTAAATATTTTGATTAAATACTCTGTCAAATTTTGCATTTGACTGATCTTGCAAAATTGTTGAAAGTTTTGAATACCGATAGACGAAACTTTAAATGAAATTTTATGTCCATAAATGCTTAAAGTTCTATATAGAAATATCAACTAGAACATTCTCAAATTTTATAAATAAACTACTAAATTCAAAAAGTTTCGGATTTTTTTAAAAACTGTACAAATTTCAAATATGAATCAGTCAAAATCTACTGATTATCAGTGAAATTTGGCTGATTTAAATAACTAAAAACAGGTTACTGTGAATCAGTCAAATTTCACTGATTACTTTAGTGAAAAGTAACTGATTTAACAGTGAAAAATATTGTTTCCACTGATGATTCAGTGAAAAGGCAAATCACTGATTCAATCAGTGAAAATTTGACTGATTCAGATTTAGAGTGTATACAAATTTCAAATATAAAGTGTACTCTGTACATTAATCAAACAAATTTAGAAGATGAATATTTTAATAAATATTCCTAAATATTATTGGAATATGATACATATCGATTTAGAAAAACTTCTTCAAAGTACTCAGACATTTTTCTTATTTTACGACATTTTTGCACCATGTTTGACCTTTGGGTAGGATTCAAGAAAACAATTGTAGACATACTTTCATTACTTAGTAAAATACTATGAAGACTTGCTTTTTAAATTAATGCGAAAACTTTTAAAACCTTTAACAATCGGTTGCATAGATTCTGCTCTAATCTTGAACGCAATTAGAGAAATAGGTTTTTTTGCTTTTTTTAGATATAGTTTTTGCCTTAAACATAAAAGAAAGAAAATACATTTGAAATATTAAAATAAAAAAGCTGGTTCATTCTTAGAGAATCCCAAATATTCTGAAATAAAACTCCTTTCCACACCACCACGGAGGTAGAGTTTACTAGTAATAGTTCAATAAATTTTATGTACTCTAAATAAATTTTTTCGTAATTGCAGAAAACTTATTCCAAATACAAAAATTGTATCTTTAAATGTACAGGATAATTAATTATAAAAATCGTTCGAATTTGAATTTCAAGGACTTGTACACACTTTCAAGGCACATCGGTTTTCCTTTTGCAAACATTTTTAAAACTTCTAATTTTTCAAGTAATTGGGAGAAGTACATTTAATAAAAAAATTGTTTTCTCTACTTCCACTCGCGCTAGCTTAACAAATTTTCAGAATTTTACGATTTTATTAATATTGTATTAAGTGTCTACATTTTCTGAAACTATCTACAGGAGAAAAATTTTAATACTTTAGTAAAGAAAGTTTTCTGAAAAGTTGTAGCTCAATCAGATTAATAGCCAAAAAGTTACCAATGTTTTAAATCGCAAACAAACGGTATAGAGGTCAAATTGGAGACGAAAACAAATAATAATAGCAACCTTCTTTTGTTTTCTTCTAAGATATACTTGATTCTCGCTTTATGCGTTATTTGAGAAGGCAAGAGTGTGGATTCTTCATATTTTTATCGTAATTCCTTATTGAAAACGGCAAAAGTAAGAATATTATATTATTATTTGGTCATACGTGAGTGCTCTTACGTACGTTATTGTTTGATGCTTGTGGGTAAGTTTATTTTGTGAAACTTAATTTGTGTGCAGATTACAAATTATTCACATTCGCTCAATTTTATCGACTTTTCATCTTATTAATTCTTTTCAAATAATTCTGTTTTCCTTCGTCGTATAATTTATTGTTCACAATGAGTAATCCGGTTGACCCAAATTCGAGTGTTTTGAAGGACAGCCAGGTTCAAACGAAGGTTGACCACCGTTTGAACTCTGGTTCAAACGAATGTCAACCCGCTAGAAAAGTCATGAAAAATGCAAAAAACTTTCAGTTGGGATGGTTTGAGGAATTTCCGTCGTGGAGAGAGTGGGTGGTTACATTAGCAGATGAAACAAGATTTCATTGCAAAATTTGCAATAAAACGTTGCTATGTGGCAAATCGGAAATTGAAAAGCATGAAGCATCTTTATCACACAGAAAAAAGCAAGAGTTTTCAAATAAATTAGAATGTTATGGAGTAGTAAGTGAAAATTCTTCTAATGTAACTGCCAATTCTTACAGTGTTGAACCTTGTGTAGCAAGTTCTTCTGCTTCAGAATTCACAAATTCCACGATTCCGGAAAGTGTTACTTTCAAACAGAAAGTACAAGAAGCAGAGATTAGGATTAGTACATTTTTCGTAGAGCATAATTTACCACTCGCGATTTCATCAGAATTGATAGGACTTTTCCAAGATATGGAACCTTCGGTTTTAAAAGACGTTAGATTGAGCCACACTAAAATGGTCCTAGTTGTAAATAACGTCGTATGTGCTGCTGAAACTGATCGCATGGCAAATATTTTGCGTAAGCAATCATTTTCAGTGTACGAAGACGAAACGACCGACAGGACTCTAGAAAAGTGGCTGTCATTAATGGTTCGATATGTGGAGCCAACGACATTTTCTGTCAGGGTGGAATTGCTCCAGCTTATTAATGTAAATGCTTCGGATTGTTCTGCCTCTAAAATTTTTGATGCGTTCAAAAAAGCATTGTCCGGGCAGAAAATCCCTTTATCTAATATCTGTGCTTTAGCTTGTGATAATGCACAGGTGATGGTCGGCAATAGGTCCTCATTTAAAACAAAATTAAAGGAAAAAATCTGCCCGCTTCGCGGGCACATTCTCATCGCGCGCAGCTCGCTTCGCTCGCAAGTTTGAGCGCGCCTAGGGCGCGCGATTCGATCGTCGCGCTTCGCGCTCGGTCTTGTGCTCTTCGCATACATTTAAGTTTATTTCTTATATTTTGATACTGAAGGTCAAACCAATTTTATAATAATATTACAGATGATGTGAATTACACATTTTCTCAAAGTCACTGAATTTCTTTTTGAATTTAAGTGAAACAGGAAATTCAATTTACTTAAGGCTCTATCGGCCTTAAGGAACACATTCTCATCATGCAACTCGCGCTTCGCGCTCGATTTTCTGTATACATTTCAGTATAACTTTTGAATAAATTACATGATTAAAAGAATTTACTTTCTTCCACATATCTAAAAAGGAAAAACAATCGTAGACTTTATTTAAGGAAACGATTTTGCAGAATAACGCTTATTTCGTATCTCACATATTTTGGTGAAAAAAATCGAATTTTTTCAATATTAAAAATCAAAACATAAAATATACATCCTGTCCCGAAATTTCTTTATCAGAATTTGTAGACCTCATTTAGGTAAACAATTTTCCATTTAAACGTTTTTGTTGTATTTCACATATTTTGTCTAAAAAATGGAATTTTTTCATTTTTATCGTATTTTTTGGAATTGAAACGAAAAATATATGTTTTTTCAGAAACTGCGCCAGACAAAATTTGTAGATCTTTTTGAAACGAACAACTTTGTATTCTTACGTTTTTTTGGTATTTCCAATATTATTGTTAAAAAATTGAATTTTGGATTTTCAATAGTTTTTTCTTTAATTAAAAAGAAAAATATGCATCTTATGAAAAAATGTTATAATTCAAATTTGTAGGCCTTTATTTATTCAATAATATTGTATCATAACGTTTTTTCGTATCTCGTATAATTTAACTGGAAAATGGAATTTTTATATTGACTTTTTTCGAATTTGAATATGCTGTAACATTTCTAATTTTGATTTAATCAAAAAATGTTATAAGGATAATTTGTAGAGATTTATGAGCACTATCAAAAACCAGGATTGGAATTTTTGATTTTTTCAAAAAATTATTTTCAAAAACACAAAAGTAGTGCTCCATCCCTCAATTTTGATTGGATGTGGCTGGTTAACGAACTTGTCCTTACTTTTTCGGCTCCGATAAAGTGTACCAAAGCTCAATTCAATCTGATAATTCTATCGAGAGTTATGCCGCACACGACCTACTACAGACAGACAGACAGACAGACAGACAGACAGACACTTTCGTAAAAACCATTTTTTCTGACTCAGGGGGTCTCAAAACGTAAAGATTTGATGAAAATTTCGAAAGTCATTTTTCACATAAAACCAATACCTTCTCATCCATGATGAGAATGTAAAAAGTCCCCGTTTAATTGTTTTCCCGTGTGTCTCGCATTCGTCAGCAATTGTAGCAAAATATGCTTGTGCCACAATCCCAGATGTAGAGGATTTAATCAAAGATTTGCCAGCTTTTCTTAATGCTAGCTCCAAGCGAACGGCTATTTTTCGATCGATTGTTTTGGAATTAGGAAATGACTATCAAAAAATTCCTAGTCATTCTGAAACTCGCTGGCTTGTCCGCTATCGATGCATAGATATTATAATAAAGAATTGGGAAGTTATTCTTCAGTATCTTATGGTCCTCGTATCTGAGAAGGTAGAGAAGGCCAAGGACTTGTTAGGAAAAATGCAGAATCCTTTGACACTCGCATATTTCCTATTCTTGAAATTTACTTTGAATAGGTTCAACGTATACAATGCGAAATTTCAAAGTCGCGAAACAATGGTTCAGGAACTCCAGCCAAACTCGGCTAAATTCTTCGTATGGATTCTTAGCAGTTATTTGAAAGAGGGTCTTCTTCAACCGAATTTATTCTTTCAAATCATTAGAAATGTTAACTTTGCAGATCCTAGTAATCAAAAGCCGCTTCAAGACATTGACGTTGGTAAGGAAACTCGAGAATATTTCCAGCAGCAACTTACAAACAAGAAGTTTCAAATAGTAGAAGTTGATCTATTTCTTCGTAATTGCTTGAAATTTTATGTCACAGCAAGCGAAGAAATTCGCAATCGACTTCCTTTTGATGACATCTTTTTGTCTTGCGTTGCTGTTTTCCGGCATCAAGTAGCTTTCTATGCTGATCGAAGCGAAACTTTTCCTAAGGTCTGGAAAGTTTGTCAAGATTGAGGGTCGTTTGATAGAATAGGTGTACAAAAAGAGTGGGATTCTTTACTCAAAATCAGACAGGAACTCAAAGAAAAGTGGTCGAATTTACCTTTTGACGAAATGTGGTCTAGTATCGGTGTATCTTCGACGAGTACAGGAGAAAAACTTTTTCCAAATTTGACCTCAGTATTGAATCATGTTCGGAGTCTTCCTCATTCAAATGCTGAGGCGGAGCGAGGTTTCTCCATGCTCACGGACGCGAAAACTCCCAAAAGAAATCGCTTAGGAAACAGGACGGTCAACTCAATTTGTGTTACTCGATCAGCCCTAAAGGCGAGAGCTGAAACAGCCAGAACAACGAGCATCACTTCGAAGCATTTGCAATTAATGACCGAAAATCTATATGAGATGGCAGAAAGTGATAGGGAAAGTGGTTTGTCGCTCTTCGCTCACGAAGGGGAGGATTAATTCTAATGGCCAAGGCATGGCGTTAATCAATTTCAAACCCCTTTCTTACTCACAAAATAATGACATTTTATTTCTTATATCAGAGATACGTTCTTTATTCCTTTCTTCGCGTGCCTCGGGTATGGAAATTGTTTAGTTTTAATTATTATTTTGTGAGTAAGAAAACATACTGAAATTGAGTAATATCACGCTTTGGGCATAAGTGAGAGGCAAGGGGACTCACAATAATCAAGCACCCCAAATCATCCCGAATTAATCAAACTTCTTCATTATTTGATTTAAAACAAAACATTTTTGTTCGACGTATACTGGCATTTGATAGAGGCAAGCCTGAAGTACGGGCTACATTTGTAGCGTTTTTTACCACTTTGCTTCATTTTTTTCCTTTTTTCTTTTTGCTTGAAAGCAAAAACCCTTTTCGTTTCGTAGGACGTGGACTAGGCCTACAGGGGATACCAAGTAAAAAAACGAGCCTTAAACTCTACCTCCGTGGTGGTGTGGAAAGGAGTTTTATTTCAGAATATTTGGGATTCTCTAAGAATGAACCAGCTTTTTTATTTTAATATTTCAAATGTGTTTTCTTTCTTTTATGTTTAAGGCAAAAACTATATCTAAAAAAAGCAAAAAAACCTATTTCTCTAATTGCGTTCAAGATTAGAGCAGAATCTATGCAACCGATTGTTAAAGGTTTTAAAAGTTTTCGCTTTAATTTAAAAAACAAGTCTTCATAGTATTTTACTAAGTAATGAAAGTATGTCTACAATTGTTTTCTTGAATCCTACCCAAAGGTCAAACATGGTGCAAAAATGTCGTAAAATAAGAAAAATGTCTGAGTACTTTGAAGAAGTTTTTCTAAATCGATATGTATCATATTCCAATAATATTTAGGAATATTTATTAAAATATTCATCTTCTAAATTTGTTTGATTAATGTACAGAGTACACTTTATATTTGAAATTTGTATACACTCTAAATCTGAATCAGTCAAATTTTCACTGATTGAATCAGTGATTTGCCTTTTCACTGAATCATCAGTGGAAACAATATTTTTCACTGTTAAATCAGTTACTTTTCACTAAAGTAATCAGTGAAATTTGACTGATTCACAGTAACCTGTTTTTAGTTATTTAAATCAGCCAAATTTCACTGATAATCAGTAGATTTTGACTGATTCATATTTGAAATTTGTACAGTTTTTAAAAAAATCCGAAACTTTTTGAATTTAGTAGTTTATTTATAAAATTTGAGAATGTTCTAGTTGATATTTCTATATAGAACTTTAAGCATTTATGGACATAAAATTTCATTTAAAGTTTCGTCTATCGGTATTCAAAACTTTCAACAATTTTGCAAGATCAGTCAAATGCAAAATTTGACAGAGTATTTAATCAAAATATTTACATTTATTTTTTAAATATTTTGAAAATAATTCGACTAAAATAATGATTAATAAGATTTTGTAACATTGTGGGAATATTGGAACGCTGCAAGATTAAATTTTGAGTACAATTTTCAATTAATGAATGTTTAAAGAATTGAGTGAAAGCATCAATTAAAAAATATTTTTACTTTATAAATTTGATTAAGTGCAGTAATAAGAAAATTTTGACTTTCTATAAAGCATTTCATTTATCTGATTAAAAGTCTGTGCATACGTCACTAAAACGTAAGATTAAAAAACTTTAAACTGCTTTTACCATCAATCTATGAATGTGGATTTTAAACCGTAATTTAATGTGTCTTATTTTTTTGATAAAATATTTTTAACATAATTTTTTGCTTAAAGTAGCCGATTTACTTGATTAAAAATTGGTCAACTTGTATATTTCAAAATTCTGTAATAAAAGTATTTTCATATTATGTTTTTGTATCCTATGCGTAGAATTTTAATTTTAAAATTGAGATTTCTCACAAAGAAGAAAAGATTGTCTTATTAAAGCAGTTTATTCCCAGAAATTAAAAATCATTTACTTAATATTTCGATTCCAAACATTGAATATTTATTGACTTTGAATAAAACAGAAAAAAATTTTTTATGAAGTTTTAAAATCTTTTTACAATGTTACGAATTGGGCCGAATTTAGAATTACGAAATCTTTCATTAGAAAAAGAAAAAGTCACTCACATGAAATAAACTTCTGTAAGAATTATCAAGATTGAAGAGATGTTAAAATATTTGAAAAATAATGCAATTGTAAAATTGCAATTTATATCAATATTTGGCAAATTTTTAGCTTTCTCAATCAAAGCATTATCCGGAAATTTTTAGTTCCTATAAAAAGATGGAATATTTATCAATTTCTTGAATGTTCATACATTAAAAAAATATCGAATTAGAGAATTATATGCAAAGTATTTTCCATTAAGAAGACATAAACATGACATAATTAGTTTTATATCTACATTTTCAGCTTACTTTTTTGTGGCTTAAGCACACATTTTGAATTCGAAATACAAAAATGCTCTACAGAGTTGAAGTATTTCCTGAATCAATTATTATTGATCCTGAATTCTATTGGAAAATTTGTTGTTTACTGTTCAAATCTTACTACGATTTCAGACGGACAGACAAATTAAGAACTACAAAATATTTCATCCAAAAGATTGCACTCCTCCATAAAATCTTGTCAAATTGTAACAAGATTTGAACACTTCGAACGAACATTTTTATGTAAAATTTAAAGTTGATTGATATTTATATGTTAATATGGAAATACCAATAAACACATATTTTAGCTTTTTAATTTATCTACTGCTATTAGACAATTTTTCATTTCCGTAGAGATTTTAAGTTTTGGAATGAAAAGTTTGTGCTTAGGCTACAAAAATGTGAGATGAAAATATTTCTAACATATAACTGAAAATATAAATTATGAACTTGAATTTTATGTTCATTTTATCTTGATAGAAAATATTGTTCTAATTGAAAAATTGTTAAATGTACAAAATTAGTAAGAAGTATATAAATTTGAATGGAAAATTATATATTGATTCAAATTTTATACATTTATTGTCACTAAATTTCACTGAAAGTTTATTTTTGAAGTGTTGAAATCCTCATGAAATTTTCCAAGATCATACTGATGTTTATTTCATGCAGACTTTCTTCAAGAAATTGAAGAAAAGTGTTATTTCGTGAACTATATACTTCGTAAATTCAAATTCGTCGTCTGCTTCGCGCCTCTTTTGCACGTACTCGAGAAAAATACAATTCTTAATTTCGACTCGATAAACGAAAGCCTGAAATCTAAAAATAACTTGAAAACTCAAGCATTGTAACGAAGTCCGTCTTCGTGCACCTTCGGCTTTACACGAAGCTGGTGACCGCAGCGTGTAGCAGAGCCAACACACTGACACGCCACGTTTGCATGTGTTTCTCCCAGATGGGATCGTGGTGGGGGCTGAAAAATCCCACGTTCTGGAGACACTGAGGTTAAATGCAGTTCATAAACACACAAACATTTTGGAATAGGCAAATATGCGATAGGCCACAATTGGCATACAGGGTATACAGTATGAACAGCTAAATGCTGTCTGCTACGTGTGCCGATTATTATTATTATTATTATAGAAGAACATGGATAGTAAAATCGACTAGAAAAGTATACTGAGAGATTTTTCGTTAGGGTAAATGATAAAAATGAATGAAATGAATTAATCTTTTAATTTATGGCACTAAAGAGGGCCCCCATATGTGGCCGAAACGTTTGTCTTACTTTTTACGTTTTTTTTTATATATCTGCCATTGTTAATTTAAATGTGAAAATAAAAAGAATCTGACCCAATGCCAAAATAACATAATGAATACAAATTCTATGAATTTTGGGTCAATATAATAGCAGACATGTTTTCAGACACGTCAAATTACATTAATATTTTGCGTTTAAAGTACAATAAAAAGTTCTTGGAAAACGGTTCGCCAGAAGCACAAATTAATTCCAATATTACAATATTTATAAAATATTTCTAAAAGTCAAGCCTTTTAGTAGAGTGACTGATTTTTCATATAGTGATTTTCTGATTCACATAGTCTTTGTTTCGCTTCGCAACTTTGATATAGTGAATTTCAAATTCTCGTAGCTTTTATAACAGTTAGTTGAACATATATTCGATTTATTCAAATGAAAATATTGAAATTACCTTCTGAATAAGCCTCATCTAAAATGGCGGCAGCTAAGATCACACAAAACATTTTACAAACCAGGCCCTTCATCTTTACAAACTATGAAACGATGATTAAGATACTGATAGTTAACACTTGATAAACTGAGGCTATATATAATATTTTATGTGCTACCGGCGCGCAAACTCGTTTTTTCGCTACAGTTAACAGTATCGCAATGTAGTATATTGCATCAAAGAGAAATGAAATGTAAAAATTGAACTGCGCATGCGCCTACAGCCATGCAACAAAGCACAATCTTCTTCTTATTCTTCTTCTTCTTCGTACAGCGTTGACACCGTACTGGCAAAGCCTTGTTCATTTGAACCGCGCATGCGTCTATTGAAATCCTTTACTACTACACAAGATCGATAAAATCAAAATGGCCGGGACTAGTCGTGACATATCAAGTGTAATGACTAGCGCCGCAAACAACTAAAATACTAGATTAGACTCGAGTGTACGCATAAAAACTCGTATACGCACCGGAGTCACATAAAGTAGAATACGTGCCAATGCACACATTCGGGAAATTACGGGACTCGCGACAATACTCGCAGGACTGATCGCGCCCCGGCTTCGTCTCGGCCAGCCCCCTGCATCTCTGAGTTGAAAATGACATGAATTGTGACTGGCTGCCATGGTGGCGCTGACTGTTCATTGGGCCGACTTACACGAAAATCACATTATAAAATGTAGTTTTTTGAGCTTTTCCCTATAAATTTTCAAATTTTTGAGTTCTTGAACGGTACTGAGATAAATTCCGCGAGTCTGGAAACAAATATCTGAAAAAATTGGTGCAAAAAATGGTGAAATGTGTCTGTTTTGGGTATAAATCCGGATATAAGTCTTGTTCCGATAAAGTTCATTTTTTCATTGTACCGAAGGATGAAAATACAATAAAATTACGGCAAATTGCTATCCTTCGGGATAATATGAAATACAAAGTAGATCATGCGATTTGCGAAAAGCAAATTAAAGCCAGAAGATATTCTTCAAGAGAGGTTAACCTATACACGGAAAAAAATGAAATTTCTGCTACTGCTAACTGCAGTTAGCTGTCGACTAGTTAATTGTGATTGATAAAAAGTTTGCTGAGAGACTTAACAGTTTGCTGGGACAGTTAAAAAATGTTAGCTGCAATCGAAGTTGAAAATTTGCATTGGACTCCTTAGCGTATTAAGAGTTGTAGCTAATCATTTGGTTGTTGCTGCTAAAACAGTTTACTCTCCTAGAAAATCTCAAAATTCGTACTCGTAACTTTTAAAATTTTGCGCTGATATGTAAGAAGTTAGCAGCGGTTGCTAACGGCTGCTTAGACATCCCGCGTTTTCTGTGCTGCTCATGCGCACAAAGCGCGACCAGTCAGATATTGTGCTAATTCGACGATTCGCGTTAATTTATAATGCAAATGACTGATTTGTAACTGATCTCTGAAGATTGTATTGTAGGTTTTGTAATAGGTTCTTTATTGTGCTAATTATTATCTTCTTACTGAGTTTATCTTAATTCTAAGTGTTGTATACTTGTACAATTGAGAGGCCGGAGATGCCTCGCGTCTGAAGTATGAGCGACGTTCAGAAGCCTCCCCATTCTTAAGCGAAGAATTTTTGAAAACATTATATTGGACTGGCAAGTAAGTCGCTACTGTTCCCGGTAATGTTTCTACTTGTAGCTATAAGCTTGGTTATCAAAGCAGCTCACGTTTTATTCTTATTCTTGTGTTACGTCACAAGTACGTAAATACTTACTTTGATCGAAGATTCCTCGTTTTAAGTTAGGATCGAATGATCCTCTCTTAGGGATGAGGATAAGTCAATGAAAAGTACACAATGATTAGTAAAGTAATACAAATTGAATTTATTTAAATTAACACTGATATAAACAAGGTTAAAATTTTACAATGATTCAAACAATGGCACAGGGAATAGGTAAAGAATAGAGAGAATTTTCGGTACCTTTGTTGAGTTGTGAATAGTCCCTTTTTTATGAATGATCCTCACAGGTGTGAGGGAGAGAGAAAGATTCTTCCACTGGTGCGACGAAGACAGCAATAGGTATCCCACTGGTGTGAGGAAGACAGAAACAAATATCCCACTGGTGTGAGGAGGACAAGAATAGTTATTTCACTCTACACTGACTCTAAGATCCTTTCAAAGATTGAAAGTACAATCAGAGAATTTACGACACGTTTCTTCGGAAAACTGAACTAAACACGTATCTCACGCTGTGAATCCTTTTAAGATTTTAGAAATTTCCCGCACTTAATTTTGCTCACAAGACTAGTTTTCCCTTGGCGGCGTGTCCTTTTTATATTATATTTTTTGGTGACGTCACGCGTTGCGCAGTCTCCCGCTGCGTGTGACGTAGTTATACCTCTCTTTTCAATAGGTGGTTTTCTCTCTCTTTTAGTAATTTCCCCAGATTTCTCTCTAGACCTAGCCTATGCCTATAGTACATTCTAATGCGTCGCGGGACGTGACACCTCCCCCCCCCTAGTTCGAGCGCGGGGGTGAAGCATCCGCGATCGAATCTTCGGAAGAAGAATACATTCGTTAATGTTTTTGAAGATACATTGAATTTCTATTTCTGACGTAATAACCAACATTCATTTCGGCGTCTCTTTTACAATTTGTATTTTTTGCATTTGACTATTTGATTCCAATATCGATTTTTTTTGATGTCATAAAATTTTATATTATCTAAATATTATAATTTTTTTTGTTATAAATAATTACATAGCTTTTTGAAATAGTATGAACTTAACATAAGGTTACATATGATTTTTTCTTATATAACTAAATACATCAATAATTTTTATTTCATATTCGTAAATTATAAATATCATTTAATATAAAATAATAATATATAAAACTGTAATATAAAACGTAATTTCATAATGTAGATTTTTAAGAATTATTTTTATATTTTCTATTACGTAAAGGGTTGCGGCAGTTATGAGCTAAATGCCCTCTTTGAAAACACCTTTCACAAGAGTTGGTCCATTTTGGCAAGGTTTCTTTACTGATTTCATCATTTATTTTGAAAATTCTCGTTTCTGGGATTAAGCTTTTTTCTTTCATTTCTTCTAAAAATACATATCTTGTGGAAAGCATTTCCAAGAGTTTAGATGCTGCATTTTGCTTTGCAGACTTTTTTGAGGGGCTGGTTCCCCAATACAAGAAAAAGTTATTTTATTTTTAAAAATTTCGCAAGTCGCTTGGAACGGTGGCAGTTCTTGGTGTTTTCCAAGCGATTTTACAGTATATGAGGGTTCGGAGAAATCATACTCAATGCTTATCTCGTTTAAAACTTGTACAGCCGTGCCTTTCGATAGGTCTCTTGTCTGCAAGGCCATTGTTTTTATCTGCAAAAGAATTACCTATTTGAGTTGATGATTGAATTTATTGAAATTCTAAAGTTAGTTAGTTTTTTTTTGTAATAATTTTGTGTTTGTTGATATATTCACTTTTCGCGTTTCCTAACTCAAAGAGATATTTCATGCAGAGAAAACAGTGGTCTGTTTTTAAGAACATTTTAATTTATTAAGGTTTGTTGTTACATTATGGTGGTTAAGGAAGAAGTAGTGGTGTATATGAAATATGATTTTAAACAACGAATAAAAAATTAAAAGCGAAAATTTTTTAACAAAAGTTAGTAATAGATATTGTTTATATTTAGAAGAAAGAATAATAAAAAATATGTTTTGATTTATTATTTTTATTCGTCGTTGTTATAAATAATAGTCGATGCTTCGGAATCGACGTCGTTATACAGTGCTTCTTGTTGGTATAAATGAATTACACGTTCGGCACAAGTTACACATAAATCTGCTCTTTGCCGCATGTAAAAAATTTGTGTATTGCAAATGGAGCAGTCGAGGCTAGATAGTTTTAACGTACAATATAAGTCTTTAGTAACTATGTGGTCTATTCGGACGGGTAATGTTACTTCGGTTTCGAAAAAGCTGAGTTCTGTCATCCAACAATCTTCGCAAACAAGTTTTTTTTCGAGAACATTCATGTAAAAATTCTCGACCAGGGTTGTGCAGCAGTATTCTGACCATAATTGATTTTCAAAATACGGCTGAACATCCTGCTCGCTTGCTCGAACTTCTACTGCTTCGATTGTTTCGATTTCTTGGGGCAGCATTTTTCTGTTGGGGAAATTTACAATATTTAAGGAATTTGAAATATTTGTAAAATTTACAATTTTTTAGTATTAAGGATTTTATTAAATTTAACAAAATTTTTCATGCGTGATTACATGCGTGGAAGGTAGATACGTATAATCATGCAGGGGTATTTTCTACTAGAACTTCGTTTCCTTGACTAATTTCGAATTTATAATTTAAATATTGTTCGATACATTCTCTACAATCAGCTGCTCTTTTTCGCGGAGTAATTAATAGTTCTTGACAACCGTAACAATTCATATATATGCATTCCAATTTACAAATGGAATGCCATGATGTAAAAAATTCACAGTTATTTTGAGTTTCCTCATCTAATTTCTCGAAACAGAATTGGCAATATCTTTTTGTGGTTTGGTGATTATAATATAAAAACAATGTTGAAGGTTCTAATTCGAAGCAATAGCTCTGTAATAAGTGCGCGTATGCTATCGGATAGTCTTGCGGACATACACCGTCTACTGGTCCAAGATGGTTAACAATAGGTTCACTTGGAATTGGTATCATTTTCTACAAATTGTTAGAATAGATTTATTTTATTAAGGTCTGATAAGGAGATTGAAAAATAACTTTTTTGAATATATTTTCTAATCATGCAAGGTAAAAGATTTTGCTAAAGGTATTTTACTTTCCGTCAGAAAAACAACTTTTATATTACAGTTTGTTTTTCCTTTAGTAAGAAACATTAAAGACGTGGGTACAAAAACTGTCCTTCTGACGGTATAGGACGTTCATGCACGTGGTTTTGAGAAACGTAAGGACGGAATGTACCTGTATCTGAAAATTTTGTGAATTGACTTTAAGTCTATTAAAGAAAAGGGTGAAAGATGGAATAAAGGAAAGGTCAAAAGTTAAACGTTAAGTCGGTCAGTAAAGGTTTTGTCACTGAGCTTAAAGGAGTTTTTTGTATAAGTTCTATACGTGTTGGCGTTTTGTTTATTTTTTTAGATATTTTTTGAATTTTCAATAGTAATAATCCTAAAATTGTAATCATAAGTAAAGTGATAAAGATTAGTGCTAATGTTAATTTATGTGCACTAGAAATAAAAATTGATGGAATGATTTTTTGAATGTTTGCATATTTTGTAAGGATAAAGACATGGTTTTCGAAGATTGATAATGGCATGTCTTCTTTTTGCTGAAGAAGAAGTAATACCTTTTTTAGTAAGTGAGGCTCTTGAATGGAAATATTATATAAAAATGGTGAAATTATAGCAAGGGAAGTAGTTGATTTGCTGACTGGAATTGAATTATCCATTATATTCAAATGGTTTTGAAGATGGTAATATGGAGTTGATGAATCTAGATTGCAACCTGATTTTGTTTGCAAAATTCCTATTCCTTGGAGTGTGATTAAGGTCTTAGAGTTTTTTCGACATGATAAGAAAATTTGTCGGGGGAAAATTGTTGAGTATAGCCATCCATGATGAAATTGCAATGGTGTTAGAAAGGGATATTCACTAAAACTGATGAATATTTTACACTTGTATGGTTCTGAATTTAGAAACATTGATGTTTCACAAATAGGATTGTTATCGATGTTAGATATAGATCTTGGTGGGTGACAAAATGTTTGGAATCCATTTTGATAACATGCATTGAGGAAATTTTCATTTGTTTTAAAGTATGATTGGTTATTTGAAGAAATAGCGAGATAAGAATTTTGAGGTTTTATGTAAATAGAGGAAATTACGTCAGTATTAAAATCGAGATGTATTGGAATTGGATGTGGTTTAAATAATTGAAATTCTTCAGCAGATGGGATTGGTATAGTCATAATAAAAATCAAGTACTTATCGAATAAGAAGTATTGTATTTTAGAAAATGGAAGGACCATAGAAAAAAGGGATGTTGAAAGGTGTGGGTCTTTTTTGTTGGATTTGAAGTCTAAGAAGGTATCAGGAAGTAGCATAGGGTGCCATAAATTAGTTGCGGCATGAGTAATAGCTTCTGTAAGTTGGTCAAGGAGTAAAAGAAAAGATTGAGAAATTTCATGCAGGTCTTTAAGCCAATTTGCTGCTAATATTCGATATAGGTGAATATTTTGATCTTTTTGAGAATTATGCCATTTTTTGTAGGTCATAATGTTGTCAAGTTTTGAAGAAAGATTTGCAACTTTTTGGAAAAATGGATTAGGAAGTAGAAATAAATTTTCTTTGGGCCAGTAAAGGGAGGTTTCATTTCTCATTCTTAATTCTAAAAGTACTTTTTGTATCTGTTGCAAGAATGGATCATTAGTGTTAGAAATATTCGTGATATTACGAGCTTGTCTAGATATAAATGATATTTCTTCAAGAAAATAGTTGATGCGTTGTTCTATAAAATCAAGTTGTGTCTGATGATCGTATAAATTACAATTATTGGCAATATTTGAGAGTATGCAATATTCATATAATTTATGTGAGAAATCTATTATTTTGTATTTAAGTACGTCTGGCTGAAAGATATCGATATAAGATATAAAATGATATTTTTCAGAAAAAAGACGAACTTTTGAAATTGGTTCAAAATAAATCCCTGAAGAATGAGAAAATTGTGAGTCTATGAAGTATTTTTCTGCTTTGGAGAAAAGGAGTGGAATTAAAATTAAATACACTCTGGATGCTAGTTGATTAAGGAAATTCATTAGGCTTCTCGGAAGGCTGAAAAAGAAAAGTAGGATTAATATTGGATAAAATAGGATGTTTACATATGGTTGGATTTAGGTCTAGAAGTTTTTGGAGAAAAGGGGAAAAAAGTCTACTAAATGTTGAGGAGTTTCTTGGTGGAACTGGAGGGGGGATTGGGTTGATTTGTCTACCTTAAAAATATTTCGTCTACGGCACTCTTTTGTAGCATGCATTTGAGTGTTACAAAATCTACAGGAATTTTCCCAAGGTATTAATTTTGGTCTTGGATCGGTTTGAATACTTTGATTTTTGGTTTTTTGCCTTTTTTTATCATCATTATTATAAAATTTTTCGTCGCAGAGATCATATGATCTTATTAGTAGTAATAATAATTTTAAAGCTGCTCTATTTTCTGCTAATTCACTAGTAGGGCCGGCTTGTATAACGAAATGTTCATTTATATTAATTTGTGCGAGAAAAAATGAGTTTGTTTTCGAATTCGGATCAGGATAGACTGTATATTGCGGTAACGGCAGTCCATATTTTATCGTGAAGTTTCTTAAAATTTCTACATGATTTAAAAATCCCATGGAGTCTGTTCTGTATTTCTTTTTTGGGTAACTTGGTACGTGTGTAGGCTCGTCGTAGTAATGCTCCATTGCAGTTGATTTCCTGAATCGGTATGGAATGTTTATATTAGAATTTATTGTACTGGTTGGGAGGTCTATATCCGCATTTAAAACATTTTTTAAAGCTTTTCGTAGAGAAAGATGATGCAGTATGATTATTATTTGTTTTCATTTTATATGAATTTGTATTTTTATCACGATAGTTATTTGAAGTAATAGGTTTTGTTATTTGGCTACTCGTTGAAGGTTTTGGATCGTTTATAGATGATTCTTGAATTGTTACATGCAAATGTTCTAGTGAGTTTATCAAACGTAGTTCACATTTCTCGTCTTTATGCGAAAGAGAATTAATAACTTTTATGGCAGCAAAATCCTTAGCTGTTTTTATTGAGTTTGCTATTCCTATTTGTTTAATGTTATTAATGAAACAAATTGCTATGTATGTTGAGTCTTTTGATGAGGTTTTTATTCGTAATACTGTATATTTTGGATACTCAAATTTATTTTCAGTGCAAATTTCGTTTAATTTTTTGCAATTTTTACTAATAGAGTTTGGTTGGACGTTTTGATTTGTTTCCTTTGATTCATTAATTAAGGCATTATATAAATTTTGTGCTACCTTTTGCTTTACATTTTCTTTATCTTTGCCACTATTCATTATTATAAAATTTTTATATTGTAAATTAACGTGAAATAGACATTCATTATTATTGGTTTGTTCAATGAGTATCTCATAAATCAGGGGTGGATCTCCTCTTTGTTGAATAATTTTGTTTAGTAAGGTTGTAAAAGGAACATGCGACATTCTGAAGATGTTAGATTTGGATAGAGTAGTGGGTTCTACTAAGTTCTTCTTTTAATTCAGAGTGAGGATAAAGAGTTGTGTTTGTATTATTGTGATCTTTACCTGAAGTAGTGTTTGCGTAATACGATGGACTTTTAGGTGCCTCTTTCGAGCTTTGTGGTGCTGAAGCTGTTAGCAGTTCTTGATGACTCTCAGCAGGAGGTCCAGAAGGTCGATGGGTACCTAAGTGTAATAAGAGGTTAGTGACCGAATCCCAGAAGGCGCCTAGTAGATGGAGAGACCATCCAAATAATCTGTGTAGCGCATATCCATGAATAATGGTATCAGCTATCAATTTAATCCCTCTAATTATTATTATTAATCCAATTAGGCCTGCACTAGTAGTTCCAAAACTTGTAAAAATTGTCCAAAATCTACCCCATGCGGATTCAGCAATTTTATCAATTACATCTTCATTAAATAAATTCGTTAATGATATTCCTTGATTAATAGTTGGATGTCCTGTTATTTCTCTAGCTAAAGAATTTAGAATCATTGGTTTTTCTGCTGGAAACATAATATGATCTCGCAGTTTATCAAGATCAGATTGAGAATAAATGCCACTTGTTGCTAAGGATGAAGGATTTGTGTATTTCCAGGTTGCTTTTGTGAGAGGTTTAACTATAGTTGGTGCTATGGATTCGACAGGATTTGGAAGTAATTTGTACCAGGTTTCTCCAAAAAGGTACATTGGTGGAAGGAAAGAATTGCAATTTGTTTGGATACCTGATTTTGTTAATATATGAGTTCGTGGAGAAAGGAAAAAGGATTGATTTCCTCTAAATATTGGTAGTTGTAGATAACATTCTTCAGTTTTGCGATATTTTACTTCAACCGGTATACATTTTACGATATGTACTACTTCTCCTGCAATTACTGACATATATCCTGGGCCTTTCATTAAATGATATGCAAATTCGTCTGGTGATTGGGTTGCTAAGGTTAATGTATTTCTAAAAACTTGCTGTTCAAGTATGCATCGTTGAGTAAGAACATCGTGATAAAGTCTATTTACTTCAGTGCGTATGTGTCGTTCTACATATATAAATTTAGAATTGACGTATGTGAAAATGTCCATATTTTGAACTTCTAAATGTTTATTTTCTAAAAATGAATTTCCAGGTCTGGTTTCAAAAATTAATAATTTTGGATGTTCGGTTTGTATTAAAACGTAACTGCAAACTGGTTTTCTTGTTTTTTCAGCTAGTACGAAAGTTATATCCTCAGTCGTTAAAGAATAAAAGGTTTCAGAATTGTCTGTCGTGTTGTCATAGGTCTTATTTGCTGGTCCTTCATAAATAATTTCATATTTGTTAAAATTACATACGTCATTAGGTAATGTATCCCAGAATGTTTGTCCATATTCTACGTCAGTACAGAATGTGTCTGAAAGTGTGCATATTATTCCAGATCCTAATTGAATTTTATTTGAATTTAAATGAATAGTCGCGTAATGTTCTTGTAAAGTTATTTTGAATATTGCTTGGACTACGACATTATTCCATGTTCCGTATGGGTCAGAAAATTGTGTACCAGTACAGTCTCCATTAGGTGTTACAGAACCTGCTAAAGTAACGCTATGAAATGAAGTTTCATTTACTTTTAACTTTGATATCTGAAGAGAAGGGGTTACTAAAAATGTTCCTATTGTGTGCATTTGATTACATTGATCTCGTGTAACATCATGTATATATTCACTGTGGCCATTTGCTACTATGGAACTGTGAGAATGCATACCACAATGAGAGATGGCGCGTCGAATTTCTATTTTGCATTGTATTACTTTTGTATTTGAAAATCCAGTTAATTGTAAAAGTTGTATATAAGTTCTTTCAACATGTACTTGAGATCGAGGTAGATCACATTCTCCTACCTCTAGTAAAGATAATGTCGTAATATTTGATTGATTTGAACCGCAATCGAATCCTATGATGGCGTAGACTGTTGTTATATAGTTGAAGTTGCAAGTGAGCAGTGCCAAAAGGAAGCCTCGTAATCCCATCTCTGGAAAAAGGAGGTTCCAATTAGCAGCTTGCTTTGTAATATAAGAATAGGAAAATGTTTTATCATTAAATATGTATATTTTTGAAGTTATTGATTTACTTTTTGTATTTTGCGTTCCTAGTTCATTATATCCAACATGTCGGCTATGACAATGTGATTTGATAGCCGTAAACTGAGAATTAAATTTTTGTATGCGTCCGGTCCTCTTGTTTTGATTGTTGAAAAAATGTCTTTTATTATTTCTGGATTGTTTAGATTTCTGTTCCATGTGGGGATATTGCAGTCGTCTTTCTTAAAAATTCCAGTTTGAATTAAGTATGGCCAGAGAGCTACCATGTCGATAAAACAGGGAACTATTTCAATGAGATCATCTATGCGTTTGCGATGAATTTGTTCCATTATATCTGGAATAATGTGTTATGTCTGAAAATTCATTTTTATTTTGTTTTATATATATTTTTTATTTTATATATAAAACATATATTTTCATAACCAAAAAAAAAATTTTATTTTTTATACTTTTACTATTTATCGACAAAATAAAATTTCTATATCTTATTTAAGTTGTATATGTATATATATATATAAATATATATATATATATTTTTTTTTTTATAATTAAGGTACAGATATTTTGTTTCTATTTTTATTTATTTACTTTTGTACTTGCACATGTGAGCGTTTTAGTCTATTAATGTGGACAACAGTAGGTTTGCCTTTATAGCTTATTTTGACATTCCCTTTTCCTAACACTTCCAATATTTCATAAGGCCCTGTATAATGGCTGTCAAGTTTTTTAATTTTTCCTCCTTTTAATAAAAACACGTAATCTCCAATTTTTACTTCTAAAGGACTTATTTTTTTGTCATAATATAATTTCGATTTTTCTTTTGCTGAAAGAAGATTTTCTCTTGCTTGTGTTCGCATTTCATGTAGTTGTGTTACGAAATTAATTAAATAATCGTCATATGTTTGTAATTTTTCTTGTTGTGATAAAGGTTCACTGGAAGGTTCACGAGCTAGTTTACCAAAAACCAATTCATAGGGTGTGTATTTTGTGCCTTCATGTACACTAGTATTATATGAGAACATTGCTAGTTCAAGCCAATCATCCCATTCTGAATTTTTTGCAACAAATTGTTTGAGATATTCTCCTAAAACATGATGTGAACGTTCTAATGACCCGTTTGATTGAGGGTGAAATGCTGTGGTACGAAATTGTTTAATTCTAAAACGTTTTGCCAATCTTTTTAATAAATTACTTAAAAAATCTCTGCCTTGGTCAGTAAGTACTCCTTTCGGTGATCCAAATATGCAAATAAATTTTTTCACGAAAGCATCTGCTATCGTACTAGCTTGGTGATTAGGAAGAGGTATTGCTAAAGAATATTTGGTAAAATTATCTTGTATCGTTAGAATATATAAGTTACCAGATTTTGTTTCAGGTAGTGGACCAACAATGTCCATTGATATTTTTTCAAAAGCAGTAGTGGGTGTGTCAGTGATTACCATAGGGTTTTTTGTTTTGACTCTGATTAATTTTTTCAGTTGACATTGTAAACAGCCTTGAATATATTTTTGAATGTCTACTTTCATATTTTCCCAAAAAAATTTTTGGCGAATTCGGCTATAAGTTTTTGTAACGCCTTTATGGCCTCCTAATGCTGAGGAGTGAGCTTCTTCAATTAAATGAGTTCGTTGTTCCTTTGTTGGATATTGCGTTATTCCATTGCAAACTATAATTTTTGTAGTTGAATTTGAAAAAATTGAATCGAAAATTGATTTCACTTCTTCCCAAGGTATATGATTAATTCTGGAAGTTTTTGATATACTAATAGATCGTAATTTAAATTTTTGAGATAATTCATGTAATGAATGAATTGATAATTTTATATTATTTAAAGTTTCAGATAAATTATCTTTAGTTTCTTCTTCAATTGGAAGTGCAAAGTGGTAGTAGTTTCCTTTTTTAATCTCTTTTGCTATCCCCTTTTGTAAATTTTTAAATTTTGGTAAAGTTTCACGTTTTTCTAAAATTTTTGATCCGTTGTCGCGAGGAGTTCCATTTGTTGTAACAAAATATGCATAATTATCTTTTCGCATAGTTAATTGATCGCGACATTCAACTAAATTTTTCTTTGTTATAATTTTTTCTGTTTGAGAGTTTATAGGAGGAGGTTCTGGGGGTGGACGATTATAATTATCATGATCTTTATCGATTTTTTCACAATTTATTTGAGATCTTCGGTTTAATCTCAAATTTTCTTCAAAATAAGGCTCTTCAAATTCTTCTTCCAATTTTTCTTCTTGGTTTTCTTCAAACTTCTCATCAAAATTTTCCTCAAGATTGTCTTCAAAATTTTCTTCAAAATTCTGTTCGAAATTCTTTTCAAAATCGTCTTCAAGATCATCTGCAAAATTCTCTTCCCAATTTTCTTCATAATTTTCTCCGTCATTTCCTTCGTGTGAGGTTTCAATGTCGTTGATTTCATCTTCTGAGGTTGAAAAATAATTCTCACTTTCTTCACTTTCAAATTCATTAATATTTTTTGGCTTCTTGGCATTCTTCTTCTTTTTATTTTTGGCTTGAGTTTGTTTCAAATAATCTAAATAATCAGGATCAGAGTCGGAATCTGATTCTACTTTTGTTCGGCTTCCCTTTTGCACATTTATTTCTGGTAATTCGTTTTCAAACATTTGTTTTCTTGGCCTACCTCTCTTTCTTTTTGTTTGAGAGGGAATATTTTTCAAATTTGTAAGTAGATTTTTCATTGGCCTACCTCGTGGTTTTTTCATAAGAGGTTTAGAAGAAAAATTTTCGTCTAATTTTTCTTGAGTTTCGTTTCGATTCAAATTTTTTGCTTTTTCTTGCTCTATTCTCTTTTGAGCTCTCGTAGTAATAGTTTTCCATGATAAATTTTCGTATTTTTTGGAAAACACTGGACTTAATAAAAATATTGTCATAAAAATAAGTCTTGAAGCCATATTTTTGAATAAATTTGTGTATTTTAAAATATTCTTACCAATCTCACTAAATAATTCTTCACTAAGAAATTCCTGGAAATATTCTGGGATTTTTGAGTCGATATTTAATATTTGGGCTTCCGAAATTTCGCTAAAACGATCTACGTCGTCTGGTACGATTTCTGGATTCAAGTTTCTTCGTTTTGAAGGTCTTACCTCATTTTTAGAGTTTTCTTGTTTTTTTCTTGTAAAAGTTTTCTTCGAAAACATTTTTTCTTGGGAAGTCATAAAAGTATCATTGGCGTCAACTTGTAAATATCTTGATTTCTCTTTGTTATCATCAATAGGGTTTCTTGAGAGAGCGTCTGCATTTACATTCATTTTTCCTGCTTTGTAAATTACATCAAAATCATATTCTGCGAGTTTCAGTCTCCAACGTGAAACTCGTGAACAAGGGTCTTTAGAATTTTGAAACCAAACTAGAGGTTTGTGATCAGTCACTAAAGTAAATTTTCTCCCATACAAATAAGGACGAAAATGAGTTACACAAAATATTATAGCAAGAGCTTCTTTCTCATATGTATCATATTTTTTCTCAGTATCACTTAGACTACGTGAAGCATATGCTATTGGCTTATCTTTACCTATTTTACCTTGTGATAAAATACCTCCTATTGCAAATCCTGAGGCATCTGTTGTGAGTATAAAAGGTTGAGAAAAATCAGGTCGTTGTAAAAGTGGTTCTTCACATAATTTTGCTTTTAAAATTTCGAAAGCTGCTTGTTGTTTTTCTGTCCAATTAAAAGGTGTATCTTTTTTCAGAAGTTGATTTAAAGGACTTGCAATTTTTGAAAATCCATCAATAAATCGTCTATAATATCCTGCTAAGCCTAAAAATTGTTTAACATTTTTCTGTGTTTTTGGGACTGGAAAGTTTTTTACAGCTATTATCTTTTTTGGATCTGGACGTACTCCATTTTTATCAATTATATGACCTAAATATCCTACTTCAGGTCGTAAAAATTCGCATTTGTCTGGTTGTAAGTGAAGATTTGTTTTTCTAAGTCTTTCTGCTAAATTGTTAAATTTAATTTCGTGCTCTTCTAGAGTATTTGCATATATAACTATGTCATCGAGATATACAAAAAGTTCCGTTCCTATTAATCCAGTTAATGTTAAATCCATTAATCTTTGAAATGTGGCAGGTGCAGTTTTTAAACCGAAAGGCATTCTATCGAATTCGTAATGACCGTGAGGTGTAGAAAACGCGGTTTTATGCGAGTCTTTTGGATCCATTTTTATATGGTGAAAACCGGTAGCTAAATCAAACACTGAAAAATATTTTGCTGATCCTAGAGAATCAAGTATATCGTTTATATTAGGTAAAGGATACGAATCGCCAATTGTTTTTTCATTTAATTTACGAAAATCAAGAACCATTCTCCATTTTATTTTTCCTTGAGAATCAGGTTTTTTAGGAACTATCCATACTGGAGTGTTATATGGTGATTGTGAGGGCTTGATTATTTTATTTTTTAATAATTCATCGACTTGTCTTGTAATTTCTTCCTTGTGAACTGGGGGAAATCTATATTGTCTTGAAAAAATTGGAGCGTCATCTACAGTTGGAATTGAATGTTGTAATACATTAGTAGCTTCAAGTGGTTCTCCTGGGATTTGAAATCTGTCTGCATTATTTTTAATTAATTTTTCTACATGTTCATATTCATCTTGATTTAAATGGTCTAATCGAAGAAGTTTTTTAATACATTCTACTCTGTCTTCGTCTGTTACATTATAAAATTTGCATGAGTTAATTAGAGAATTGTCAGTTTTTAAAAAGTTATTTAATATTTTACTTGATAAATCTTCGTTATTTGTTTGTTTGAAATTAATTAAATTTTCAATTTGTTTATAGCATTCTTGTTCTTCAAAGTCTTCTAAATTAACTAATGGGACGGATAATGTAATTGGGATTTCATTTGTGTTTGCAAATTTTAAATAAGCTTTTCCTCTGTGATTTTTTACAACTGCGTCACCTACGTAGACGCCATCTTGGATATGTAATCGAGGTACATACCCTTCACTCTTTTCTGTATCTTTTATATTAACATAAAATGTTGTAACTGTTCGAGCTGGAATAGTAAATGTATTGGTAGATTTAAAAGGGTAACAGTGGTTCTCAATTTCTAAGCATTTTGAAGTATAGTTTATATTCACTCTATTATCTTGAAAAAATTCTGATCCCAATACTCCATCTTCTTCTATATTTTAAAAGCAATGTTTGACGAAGATTATGAAAGGAATGCGTTGGCAAAAATTGCAAGTATATATCAAATATAGGCGGTAGAGAGCGCTTCAGGGAAATGTACACGAATCCTGCATTTTGCAATCCATGCAGTTTGTGCCAACACATGCCCAAAGATATTATAAACCTAGATGCGGCGAGTGGCCTCGGAGTGGGAGAACGATATATCAAAGATATTATAAACCTAGATGTGGCCAATTATAGTTTGGTAGACTTAAATGCAGACGTCGCTTTCGTTGTTACTAATTATAGATTCGCGTGCCAATGAGGTTTCCAATCTTTCTTTCAAAGTTTTATTATCTACTGTTATTACTGTTGAGCTTAGCAAATTGAATTCGTCAAAATAAGATAATTCATTCGTTAGAGTTTGATCTTGATTACTGGATCCTGTTACAATGCTTAAATCTGGACAGAAACTTGAATGAAAGCCGCTAGTTTTTTCTGAATTTTCACGTGATATATTTTGATTATTAATTAGAGTCTTGTCTAAACTTGAATCATCTAACTTAAGAGTGTTATCTAATTCTTGTTCTGTAGGGATTGGATCAGGGATATTTTGGCATTTATTATCAGTTGAATATTCTCTATTTCTAATTGGTTTTATTTTTAAATTACCCTTTTGATTCAAATCTACTATTTTTGCAAGCTGACTATCGTGTTTAGCTTGACTACGTGTTATAACTTTCGGGGTAGATTCTAAAGGGATATTTGGTTTTGACATTGAGTCATTATAAATTTACAATATTTTGTATTGAGCGTTGATTGTTTATTGTTATTTTAAATTTGTTTATAACAATAAAAAAAACTATATATAAAATTTGTTTTTTAAGAAAAATAAAATGAGATTAGTAAAATTTATTTTTAATTTGTTTATTTATTTTTAATAACAATATAATTTGAAATGAAATTTGTATTTCGTCATTTGAAAATAAAATAATGATATAAAAATATAATTATTTCAAATATTCAAATTAAATAAATAATCGCTCAATTGTTTGTAAATTTATAATTTTTAATAATAAATTTCTTAAAATAATAAAATATTTTTCTTTACCAACTGCATGTGCCCTTTATGTAAAATTAAAATAATTTATTTTATTTATTTATAAATTGTTTATAACAATTAAACAAATTTGTTTATAATAATGATCATTAGAAATATTCATAAATTATTTTTATTATATTGGAAAAGTTAACTTAAGTGCAAATCTTTGGACAAAAAATTTTTTTTTGCAAATAAAAATATTCTGTTTTTTTTTATGTTTGTTTTAACTTAAATCAAAACTTGGTTAACAAATTAGAATATCTTTTTAAATAAGATAAGTTACTTAATCACTTAGGTTAGCCTCAAGGTCAGATCCCTGCGTGATTTTTCAAACTTATTTTATTTTTAAACAATTTATATAAATTATAAAATTTCAAAGAAATGATCTGATTATTAAATCATTAAGGTTAGCCTCAAGGTCAAATCCCTTTGTGATCTAACAAATCTATTTTATTGAAATTTTAAGTTTTAAAGTTGAAATAATATTTCATAATCATTTATTTATTTATTTATTTATTATTAAGAACCAATGTGTTCAATTTCAATTGACTTGTGTTTCCCGGCCGATGCACCAGAAAAAAGGAAGTATGTTACGTCACAAGTACGTAAATACTTACTTTGATCGAAGATTCCTCGTTTTAAGTTAGGATCGAATGATCCTCTCTTAGGGATGAGGATAAGTCAATGAAAAGTACACAATGATTAGTAAAGTAATACAAATTGAATTTATTTAAATTAACACTGATATAAACAAGGTTAAAATTTTACAATGATTCAAACAATGGCACAGGGAATAGGTAAAGAATAGAGAGAATTTTCGGTACCTTTGTTGAGTTGTGAATAGTCCCTTTTTTATGAATGATCCTCACAGGTGTGAGGGAGAGAGAAAGATTCTTCCACTGGTGCGACGAAGACAGCAATAGGTATCCCACTGGTGTGAGGAAGACAGAAACAAATATCCCACTGGTGTGAGGAGGACAAGAATAGTTATTTCACTCTACACTGACTCTAAGATCCTTTCAAAGATTGAAAGTACAATCAGAGAATTTACGACACGTTTCTTCGGAAAACTGAACTAAACACGTATCTCACGCTGTGAATCCTTTTAAGATTTTAGAAATTTCCCGCACTTAATTTTGCTCACAAGACTAGTTTTCCCTTGGCGGCGTGTCCTTTTTATATTATATTTTTTGGTGACGTCACGCGTTGCGCAGTCTCCCGCTGCGTGTGACGTAGTTATACCTCTCTTTTCAATAGGTGGTTTTCTCTCTCTTTTAGTAATTTCCCCAGATTTCTCTCTAGACCTAGCCTATGCCTATAGTACATTCTAATGCGTCGCGGGACGTGACACTTGAAAAATTTTGCTGTGATTAAGGTTAGAACTGAATCAGTTTTTTTTCGTTTTTAATTTTGCAGGTTACGATATGTCGCAAGAAATTAGTTGTTTTGACATAACTTGCCAGCAGACTTTTGTGAGTATAGAAGGGTTACGAGATCATTTTTTTCTTAAGCACCCAGGTGTAACTGTATTTAAATGTAGGTTTGGAAGTTCAAAATCAATGATTTTGAGTGCTACCTCTATTTGCAGCAATTGCTAATAAAATTAACTAGTACTTCAAACGCTGTTAGAACAGGAAGATAACACGACCGATAGGCTACTGCTCACAATCGTTGTTACCAGTGCTAACGTAAATTAGCTGTCATCACTAAAGTACTGTAGCGAATAGACGTTAGTATTAGCAGCTAAGATATTCGCTGTCCGTATATCAAGTAACTTTCTTAGCTGTGGTAGCGAATATTTAGCTAATGCAGCTAATTATTTTTTTCCGTGTGTGTTAAAAGGGAAACAAATTTCTGATTTCTAACAATTTTGATATTAGAATAAAGTTTTGGACTTTAAAAAAGAATATAAGTTCAGTTTTTTGTTAATTAAGGGAGGATTCTACTTTGTTGAATAAAAAAAATCGATGATTTTTTAGAAACTTGTTTTTAGGAAACTATTAAAGATAGAAAACTACAATTTAGTATGGTTTTAAAAAGACATTTATTCATAAATATTCTTAATCTGTACCGATTTCTGCATATAATGAACCACGATCATTTAATAATAATGGAAAAATAAATGTTATGAATTTTTCAAAAAAATTCTTGATTTTTTTCAAATTTTTTGTCACAAATTATTATGTAAAACTAGCAATTGTTAATATTTTTTGACGATTGTGGTTCACTTTTTGCACACAACCCTGATACACATTTGTGCCAAATGTGGTAACGATTGGTCAATTAGAACGTCTTGAATCACTTCCGTTAGGTCGAAAAACGTGGTTTTGAGATAAACGCGTTTAAAGTTTTTACAAACAGTTTTGTCTTACGTAGGTACCATTATAAATACAGCTATAACATTCTTTCTATTTCGAATTTCTTAACAAAATTTTAGGGCAGTATTTCTATGATACTAAGGAACATTTTTACGTAAAAAAAATCGATTTTTTTTACCCAACAAAGTAGAATCCTCCCTTAAGATTCCTTACTTTTTAATGCCTACAGTTTTACTGAATTACACGGAATTCCTAAAGTAATAGAAATTAAAATCTCAAATTTATAATTTTACGATACATGAATTTCAAAATAAAATAATTCAACGCAGATAAATAAAAAAGAAGTAAATAAAAAAATTAATAAATGACAAAAAATTGATTAAATATGTTATGAATACATAAGTAGAAAAATAAGTAAAGTATATTTGTAGATAAAGAAATTTTTTCAGAGCACTTATGAGAGACCTCAACTATTTCACTGATATGAACTATAATATATAATAATAATAATATATTATTAATATATTTAATTGATTAATCATTTATTTCATAGGATAATATTAACAAATTATCAGTTCAAATTCCAAACAGTATTTTTGAAATGTTTATATTTTTAAAAAATTTTCACTTAATTACAGTAGTAATATATATTATATATACTATATTATATTTATTGTAATTTTATAATTACGATGTTAATTATTAATATTTATATTTAAAGTAACTGAAAACAATTATAAAATAAAGAACATGACACTAATAATGCAATTCCCGCCAGAATTTGGAAATTATATTTTTGCCTAAAGTGAATTTCTTAACCTTTTCGAAGAGAATAAATTTTTCTAAAAAGTATGAAGATCTTATTAGATTATTGTCATGTATAAGAAAATGCGATCAAATAGTTTTTATTAAGAGAAAATTAAATATTTATGCTTTTTACCACGCATTTTTTTGAATCTAGGGCCTATGAACGGTCAGCGCCGCCACCGGCGGCAGTCAACTTTCACGTAATTTTTTTCTCATGCATTTGGAGGCAAGATTCAGGGGGCTGGTCTCGGCTTTGTCTCAGCTTCGTCTCACCTACGCCTCGATTACGCCTTGGCTTCGATCTCCTGCGAGCATTGTCGCTCATCACGCAATAACCCTCATTGTGCGCCGAGGCACGTAATATACTATTCTGCCATAGTTAGCATCTATCCCTATTCCCCCCCCCCCCCCCCCCATTAATGTTGATTCGCACTCGCTCTTATATTTACCGCATACATTTAAGTTTATTTCTTGTAATTTGATACTGAATCTCAAGTCAATTTTATAATATTGTAATATTGTAGATCGTGCAACACTGCAATTCAAACCTAACTGTGATATGTGTTTGAATAGCTGGATGTCAAAGGTTATTGTTAACAGTTAAAAAAATGTCAGGTCAAGTGAGATGAAGACGAAGATTTATAAAGAACAAAACTTTAGACTATGAAGTGCGTCGAAATTCGAGACTGGTTGAAGCGAGGAAAAGAAAATATTCTGCCGGCAATTTCACGTATGCTTCCAAGCTGGTTGTGTGTGCATGTGTGTCGAGTACCTACAGCAGACAAGCTGGAGAAAGGGAACAGTGTTGCCGGATGACGATACTGTTACGTTTATCTGTAACTATTCGCATTTTTAGTATCTGCTTTTCAACATCTAGTTTTATACGTGTGTTAATATCTTTTAACGTAATTGCGATATCAAAAATTAAAAATTTCCATTACTTACTAAAAAGTAAGGGAGAGGGGGGGAGGAAGAGAGAGGGAGGTATAACTACGTCACACACAGCGGGATACTGCACAATGCGTGACGTCACCTGAAAATATAATATAAAAAGGACACGCCGCCAAGGGTAAAGCTAGTCTTGTGAGCAGAAATAAGTGTGCCAAATTTCTAAAAACTTAAAAGGATTCACAGCCTGAAGTACCCGCTTAGTTCAGTTAAACAAGTCATAAATTCACCGTGGTCCATTTTACTATCCTTGAAAGGATCTTAGACTCAGTGTCAAGAAGAATAGTTGCTGTGTCCTTGTCACACCTGTGGGATATTCACTCCATCGCAGTCACACGTGTGGGAATCGCATCTCAGTCACACCTGTGAGGATTACTTAAGGGAACTTAAAAAACTCATAAGGTACCGAACCTCTCTTTCTCTCTCGTTTGTTATTTTTAGAAATTGCCCGTGCCATATTTATATGCATTGATTTGATATTTAAATTCTTGTAATTAACTTCATAAAATTTGTAATAATTTCGTAATAGAAGTCTTGTATAAATTTAAAATACGATAAATACAATATAAACTAGGCAATTATTACTGTTTCATTAACTTATATGTTAACTTTGCTACTAAAATAAATTCGTCTCCATTATCTATTCTTAGCCCTCGTGTACTCCTGCTTCAAGTTCATAACTAATCAAAACTATTCTTTTGGAACTGTAACAATAAGTATCGATAAGAATGTTTTCTTTCATAACTCAATAGGATTTAAGATCTCTCTAGATCCAAATGAAAACACGATATTTTATATATATGTGGCAGAAATCATCCGAATGAAGGTTTAAATCTTTTTTTTTTTCTGTAATTAATTCTCAATTTTTTATTTTTAAATTATTACATTGATTATTTTTGTTCAAGTCATTAGCTTCAGAATTTTGAACAGTATTTCATACATATAAGAGGCAACAGCCTTTTTGGTTCACGTATTCCTCAATTTCAGTTAGATAAGGTTTAAGAACAGTATAGACAGTCTTCAAAACCCCAGGTACCAGTTGTCGTCCCGTGTTTGCAGAATTATAAACTCCAATAAGTCCATCGTTATTGGCCAATAAAAAGCCATTGATATCTTCCTGAAATATAACGAAGTTTCAAATATTCAACTACTCTTGAAGAGCAAAGGCATGTAAGAATGAAATTTCCTTCCTAGTTGTTAAATTTTAATGTTAGGAAGATAGATTTATAATTTTTTTCAAGCTCATTACATAAATTATTGTAGTTCTATCTACTCACATCATCCAATCGCACACCAGGTGGATAGGGCTTTACAAATACTTCCTTGTAGGCTCGTTGAACCTCCAATTGAATTCTCTAAAACAACCAAACGTACAGTTTTTATTACCTTTTAGCAAAAAACTGCCTGTCTAGCTAAAATTTGCTGTTAGTATTATGCTGGAACAACACTATTTTTTTATGAAAATACCCTATTGTTGATTTGGTATAGGAAAACTTACTGAAAATCCTAATGTTAGGTTAAACATTAGACTCAATGATAGTTCCAACGTCGCGGCCATACAAGTAATAGAATTTCAAATGAGCCAACCAATTGGAAATCATTATAGAAAATACAATGTGATTATTTAGTTTCAAAAAATATTAGTACGTTGCAAAATTTTTTTCTGCAGGAAAAAATTTTTAAAATATTTTGAATAGACAACTACCCAATGTTCAGCCTAACGTTGAGATTTTTAGTAAGACTAAAATAGAGCGAAATTAACTTATTGTTACTTTATAGCTTGTTACAGTATTATCGGAACTGGTCAACTCGTTTTAGTCAGTTTTTTATATGAAACTTCAGTGAAGATAATTGTTGTAATCATGGATGCTAATTTCTCACATGATTGACATTCTTTTATTCATTGAAATTAATTTCTGGTACAAATAGAGCATGAAGTTGTATGAAAGGTTGAGTCATGATGGTCAAGGTGATGTACACCTTAACATTTCATCGACTTTTGTGAAGCATCTTGAACGTTTGTTTACCCCGAAAAACCAAGACAATTCAGAAAAAGGGCATCTGGTCGTTTCTTAGACATTTGACCTTAATTTGTTACCTTTTCAAGGTCTTTTCCAAAGTCAAAAATAGGGGTTCTCATTTAAGAAAAGGGTCTTACCTCCATTTGACCTTGAAAATTGACCTCATGGTCAAAATTGATGGTACAGTCAAATGTCCCCCTCGGTCCAGGTCAACCTTTGTCCGAACCATTTTTTTGAAGATAAAGTATTTTAGAAGATATTTGGGATTATAGATTAGAATGGGTCACCGTGTATATTATATGCCTTTTTTAATTCAAAAATTTAACTCCAACGCTCCAAATGAATGAATTATATCAAAGTTGTAATAGTATTGTAAAAAAACTTTTCAATCTTACAAAAGCCTTTTCAGCAGCGTTAAAAAAGCCTAACTTTAAAGTGATAAGAGCCTTACTGTAATTTTTGCATGGTAAAAGGATTTAAAATTAAGGCCATGTCCTAGATTTGATGCCCAGCTAATTTTTTTCACCCTTCTTATTCTTAAATTAATAACTCATATGGATTTTCCATACCAGATAAACTTAGATTTTTTAGTGTCTTGGCAGCATTGTGCTGAGGCCAAGAGAGTTACAAAGCAGTATTCAAATAGCAATAGTTAGTATTGTCGTATTAATACTTTGTTGATTATTTATTCCTACCTCATTGATAAGTAGTACTGAAACCCTATCTCCAGGCTTTATCTCATTTGCTGTGAACCGAATAATTGGCAGATTTATCGGTTCCTTCATCTAGGAAAATTAAACTAATTTATTCGAAAGACCATTTCTAAACGATTTAATGCAAAATAAAATCCAAGTGAATTAGGTCTTAAGGGGTAACACCACTGTAGAATTTTCAAAAAATCATTTTTTCTTTAATTGGCTTAAAAGATGCTTTGAACCTTCTAAAATATGAGGCAAAAAGTCCGATTCCTGAAAAAAAATCTGTTCCATGGAATTCCGAGCTCCTCCCCTAGCCCCTCGAATGACCCGAAACGGCATTTTAAAACTTTAAACGCGTTTTTCTTGAAACCACTTTTTTTCGAATGGCATCATAAATAACTCAGTCAATTTTTATCTCATCGATTTGAAATCTCTCTCTAGAGAGCTACGTACCATTTTGTCAAAATAATAAAAACTTTTTATTTTACAACTAATTTTTCATGATTTTTTTTGACAAAAATTTTTTTTTTAAACTTACGCCATTTTTTTTAAATTGATATTTCTAAATATCCGTACGTGGTTCACTGGCTTTTAGTTCATAGATTAAGAAACATTTTTTTATGTATGTTTCACATTAATGGCGATGTAAAAAAAGTGAAGCCGTGGAGGCCTCTCTGAAAAGCAGTGGTGCACGCGTCGTTCTCTACAGGCGCCATTTTGTTTTTTATGACTTTGAAAAAATTAATTTTCGTACCTTAAAAGATGTAAAATAAAGTCATCTACTTGGATTTTTAATATATGATAAATTTTCTTTAAAACAAAATTCGAAAAATGACCTTCAAAATCCATGTTCCACAGTGGTGTTACCCCTTAAGCCTTGAATTTGATCTGAAAGTACTTACGGTTACAACTGCAACAGGGCTTTCTAACCCTGTTTCAATGATAAGCTGATTTTCAATACCTATATCTTCAGGCAGATGTCCACCTTGTATCATAGGCCTACATAAAAAGTTTTTCGAAAAAAACTTTGGATTTCTTAAATGTATGTCAGAATGGAAAGTACCAGTCGGAACTAGCACATGCATTAGGGTAATTAAGATTCCATCAACGGTAGATCTTCCGTTTACCGTGGGAACTAACGATATGAATGTATTTTCTGTCATGGAAAAATAGAAAATACAATTTTTTAAAGGGTTTGTTTAGGTTTTGAAATCCGGTGTTTCGTGAATTTTGTCGTTTGGCACCTAAATGACATTAATTTTATGTGCAGAAATAGGTTCAAGTAGAGAATTCCGTTGGTGTGATGGCTTTGTGATGTAATTTAGTTGTAACACAGCGTATATAAATCTTTCACAGTGTAAAAAAAAACACTGGCAAACTTTTTTTTTAAATTATGAAAAATTTCTAATATCTTTTTTTGTTATCAGTTTTAGTTGGTATCAAATAATAAAGCTCTGAAATTTTAGAAAATTTGAAATTTTTCTGTGGGAAAAAAATGCATTCGACTTAATTTGAAATCATTACTAAACAATATTTCTCTTGGTTATTGTTGCTGCATATGTATACTCAACCAGTGAAAATTCTGATGTATTAATAATCTTCTGAAAAGTAAATTAATATTTATCATCATAGTAAAAAGAAAACCGTAAAGTTAGCTTACATATTGACGTAATTCAAAGTGTAATTTGGTGTGATCAAAAGAAGAACGCGGCGATGGAAACGTCAGCATCGCTTGATAATCTTAAAGTCTGCTCGTTTTCTTGAGAAAAATTAGTCATGTTAAAAAAAAATGTATAATACGGGAATTCCGCCCGGACGTGATCAAATTCATCTTCACTACATTATATTTCTCGCTATATATTACTTGTATAAAAAATATAGATCAATTATACGGCTTTCACATATTTATTTTCGGTCTTGAGTCAATATCCGCAAGTATAGACTGACTTTACGTCATATGAATGTTATAAATTGCGTTGCATGATAAATATAAGAAGATTCTTAAAATACACATTTATTTAACTATGCAAACTACTTTGAAAAGTTTTGTAACAGTCATATTACCAATTATATTCGGCTTCTTTACGAATAAAAAAATAATTTTACTTAACTCGCCAGGGAAGACAGCAACACAGAATTGGTTTAATAGTATATTACGTGCCTAGGCGCACAATAAGGGTTGTTGCGAGTCTCGTAACTTCCCGAATTGTGTGCATTGGCACGTATTCTATTTTATGTGACTCCGGTGCGTATACGAGTTTTTATGCGTACACTCGAATCTAATCTAGTATTTTAGTTGTTTGCGGCGCTAGTCATTACACTTGATATGTCACGACTAGTCCCGGCCATTTTGATTTTATCGATCTTGTGTAGTAGTAATGGATTTTAGTAGACGCATGCGCAGTTCAAATGTACAAGGCTTTGCCAGTAAGATGCTAACGCTGTACGAAGAAGAAGAAGAATAAGAAGAAGATTGTGCTCCGTTGCATGGCTACAGGCGCATGCGCAGTTCAATTTTTACATTTCATTCCTCTGTAGTGCAATATACTACATTGCGCTACTGTTAACTGTAGCGAAAAAACGAGTTTGCGCGCCGTTGGCACATAAAATATACTTTATGGAGAAATCTGCCAAATGCAAAATTTGTTATTGCAGTCAGTAATACAAATTGAGCGCCTGGATCGAAAAGTTCACCGCCCTCTTGAAAATGCGTGAAAATATTCTGCACCGGTCAATAATTTTCAGTATCCCAACGCTGTTGAAATCGTCTCAAAATCCTGACGTGATAGGCTGATTCTGATTCCGGATTCGGATTCTACGTCAAAAATTACTCCGGAAACGACCCATAGCTTTTCAACAACAAAACCTTGCAGACCTGTGTACTCAATGTCATAATCACCTTATTCAATAATTAGCAATTACCTCTTGCACTGAGGGAAATCGCTAAAAATCCGAACAGCTATACGCATATAGTTAGATCGTTTTCAGTTGCGCAGATTGAAATCGCAATTGGATCAACTATATTTATAGTTGGCAAAACTGCCTTTCACCCAACTCTATTTTATAGTCGGTTTCAGGCCCAACTACACTTTGAGAATTGGTTTCAAAATGAGTTATAGTTGCAAAAAAAGTACTTGAAAATGAAGGAAAACTTCAGTGACTAATCCAGTCTCAAATATTTCAACAAATTTTTTGTAAATACATTCACAATTTTAAAATAGATATATATTATCATTTACCTGTGATATCAAACATTATTCGAATAAATTAATCAATTAGTTTTTCATGTTGCCAAATACATCTAATTTTAAAAATATATTTGATTATTCCTTTTATTTGAAAAAGAATCATACTCATATTTTAAACATTTTATGGTCTTTTTCAGGTTTTGAACATCTACAAATATAGGAAAATTTAAAAAATCGTATTCAAACCTCACGTTTGGACATGGACGATTTTGTCTGAAAAACTCTCGAAAGTTTCGGGCTTTCTCCGTACATAAAAGTTTTTATAATAAATAAATAAATATAATATATTATATAATAAATATTCTTTGAACAAAGATCTCATAAACTAGAACACACATTTTTGTAACATAATGCATTATTTCTACAATGGCTTTTGAAAAAAGTTTTATAACGTTCTTTGCAATCTCTGTAATATAAACGTCAGATGGAAACAACTCTCCATTATAGTTGCAACCAATATCTCCCACATTCGTCACAAGTTAAACTTTAGAATTTGTTCCAACTCTGCCCTCGCTGTTGGACCTAAAACGAACTACAGTTTCAGAGTTTTAACGGTGATGGAAATAATTCATAACGTACAGATTAGTCATAATAATTACATATAAAATTATAAATAGCATATTTTTCCATTGAAAAAAGGATTTTATAACCAATGCATATTTTTCCATTGAAAAAGGGATTTTATAATCAATGCATTGTCTTAATATTGCGTACGTGGCTCTTGCCGTGACGTAATCGTCGAAAGCTTTTAAGGTAGTTGATCCACGAAAATTAGCCCTCAGGCAAAAATAAACAATTTTGCTTTCAAGAATAGCAATATTATTATTGAAGGGCTATTTTGGAAGAGAAATAATTAATTTCCATAAAAAGAATTTGAAATACAGAAAAATAATTTTATTAATAAATTTTATTTTGGCCCCAACTTTTTTTCTTATCGCTTCTTACCAAATTTTAAAAAATTGTACGGTTTTAATAAATTACAAATCACTTTTTCTAGAAAAAGATTCCCTACAAGTTAACCATTTCCAACTTTCGAAATTGAATAAATTATTATCAAATTCGGCAATTTGTTTATAAAAATGTTGTTTTGGAAAATGTTTTTTTAATGGTTTCAGCCAATAAAGAATTTATTTTTAAAAATCAGAAACGGTGAAGTTGTGGGAAATATTTTCTCTGAGAAAATGATTCATGATTTATTAAAATCGCATAATTTTTTTAAATTTGGTAAAAAGCAATAAGAAAAAACGTTGGGTCAAAAATAAAATTTATTAATAAAATAATTTTTCTGTGTTTCAAATTTTTTTCATGTAAAATAATCTTTTTTCTTTCAAATTTTTGTGGATAAAAACTACCTCAAGTATATAATAATCAACAACTTCCATAGTTTTGGTTCAATTGAATCAAAATTTTGAAAAAACTCCGTTATACGATAGTGAAAAACTTTTTCGCTGTAAGTTATTTAGAATTCGAAATTAAAAAAAAAATATTTAGCCGAGGCTGAAATGTTTTTACAGTTTTTAATTTTTATTATGAAAGATATTAATGGAATTGAAAAATTGTAGGAGGAAAAAAATATGCCTTAACGAATCATGCAGGCTTATATTCTTTATTTAAAAAATTTTTTTTTACTAAAAATCATTGACCGATAAACAATACTTTTACGCGTTCTCGCAAGCGTGGCGAGTTTTTCGATCTAGGCGCTCAATTTACAGTCGGTGAATCTTTTACTGAGATAATTAGTGTAACAGTTTGTAATTATCTGGAATTATGAAAGGCATAAAGGAACATTGGTGTCAAGTACGACATAATTTTTCTGTTAACAGATAAAATTGATTTGATAATTTTCATTTAAGGGGAGTGGAAACCAGTTTACTTATTATAAAAGCAACCGAAACTGTAACCCTGATTTAGCATTTCCTTCACGTTCCTCTTTTTCTATAAATACATCAAGATTTAGAGGAAAGTCTTTGAGCATATGGGACAGCATGTGTAAGCATTATATAAGTCCATACAAAAAAAATATGGAACCCGCCGTCTAATAAAAGATTAAAATGGACAGAGAATTGAAAAAATCATAAAAGTATATTTTGTAAAACTTTAACACTTAAGTATACCAAACGACAAAAATGGATAAACAATCTGTGTAATTTTAGCATTAAAAAAAAATTGATACTTACCTACTGAGTGAGCTTCATCTAAAATGGCAGCAGCTAAAATCACGCAAAACACCCCACAAATCAGACTCTTCATCTTCAAAGAGTTATGAAAAGTTACTAAGATGTTAATAATTAGTACGTAACGGATGTGGATATATATACAATGCGTGCTACCATAGACAGACAGCATCTGACTTTACTCTTTTTTCCCCACCTGACGCTAAATTTGTTGCCCGTGCGCAATCAAAAAAATTAACAGATATTTCCAAGACTGAGATTGTAAACAAAATGGTGGGTAGGCTCTAAGTTTGCGATTAGGGAGTAGAGGGGTTTGAATTGAATAAACAAAAGTTGTTATTTTAAAAAAATGCTATTATTTATTTATAATAAATAATTTATTATATGATAATAACTATTTTGACAATATATTTGAAACTTTCCACAATATTTTGAAATACTTGAATCATGACACAAGAAGCTGAGATCAGTGAAAGCAACTTAAATGTAAAGTGAGGTTAGGTAGGGGCTGCCCGCGGGTAAATATTAATAATCGGATCAATCGAGTGTTTAAAAGTAGACAAGAGAAAAATGTATTTTAGAATTCTCTGGAACCTCTGAAGTGGTTTAAGAACCAGTTTCAGGAATTTTCGAATTCCAGAAATGTTAATTTCAAAGAATTTACAAAAAAAAAATTTCTTCGAAATTTTTTTTGTGATTTCCTTTGATTTAAAAAAATTTCTTTTTCGTTTCTTTCTCATCAAATTTAAGAAATGAATGTCTGTGCAGTCACATAAGTACATGTGTGATGTGATAACCAGAAATATTTTCTTCAATTCAAAGAAAACATTGTCTTTGTTCAAGGTAATAAAATTAAATGAATTATTTCTTAAGGTTTTGCCTGCACTGTATATTGATCAAATAAATAATGTTAAAAAAATCATTTCTTTCATTTAAAATAAGCTGAAATTGTGATTTTTTAAAATCAAATAAATTTATATTTATTCCGAAGGTGTTTTACATCGAATTGAAGAAATTAAGTTAAGAAAAAAATTTCTTAAATTTAAATAAAATTTTTTTCTGGATGTAGTTTGATGTAATGAAAATCCCCAGCAGTTTCACATAAGCCAATAAAAAAGATATTTGTTTTTTAATTGGTGCATTATAATTTATTTGATTTATATAGCCAACAATGAAAATATAATCAAAAATATTAGCGATCATTGTATTCTTCTAATTCATGAGATTTTATGAAAATTAAATTTTTTACAAAAAGTAAATTACAGTCAGACCTATCGTAGTTGAAACCCTTGTATCTATCATTCCACCACCTCTTGGACCATGATTATGCAATGCAAATTATGTATTTAGGGCCGTAACTTGACAAATAATAATTGGTGTCAAGGAGCGATAACAAGCTGGACTATTGTTTCTAGGGTTCTGATTCGAGACCTGTCAGGTGGCCGATCATGTCGACGCATATGATTGGTTACCTATCGCTGTAAAATTATCTCCCATATAGTTCTATTGCGATAGATCCGACTGTATTATTAAAAATCTTAAAAATTTATGAAATATTAACAACTCGCATGAAAATATTTTAAGACAGCACGCTAATTGCTCAGGTATTAAATTGATTAAATTTGTTTAACGATAAAGTTTTTTATTGTTTTCAAAACTTTGATATTCTAGGCTTTTGTATAAACGTGCAATCCATATGCTACGTCATAGAAGCGTAAATACTTACTTAGCTTGAAGAGTTTCTTATTACTTTTACTCAGAATTATAATAATTATTTCTTTCAGATGAGGAAAAGACAATGATAATGGAATTATTTTTGGCGGTTCACATAAACTATGTACCAAATAAACCTGGTCATATATAATATAATATAAGTACATTTATAAATAGAGACCGTACACGTGCGCATGCAGATATGACACATCACTTTAGCGCGGTCGCCAGAATTAATTTCTTTGATTTCTTTTTCATAAACTACACCTCATATGACATCGTTGCTTTCTTCAAAAATTATACAAGTTAAAAAATGTATTTGAATATAATATTAAATTCAAATGAACGCGAATCAATTTTTAGTACAGTTTTTTGATGTGCTCAACAGGAGATTGCGTTTTATGTGAGGTCGACATAGTAGTGCTTTCTAACTTTGGTCAACCTTTTGATCCGACTTGGTTTTTCTCCTGATTTCTAGTTTTAATCCCGAATTATAATTAAGCTCAATATATGCTAAGTCAATATCGAAAACAATGACGGTCACATACTTTTGGACAATCATACTCGTGCATGATTTCTGAAAATGATGGTTGAAAAAATTTAACAATTAAGAACTTAAAAGTATATAAATTTTATCTGGTTTGTGAAGGCAGCATGTGTAGGCACAATTCTAAGCTAAAACTTATTTATCATAAGTTAAAATTATTTTACTTCAAATAGAAGTGAACTAATATGTATTAAAAGAGTTCTTCTGGAGTAGCAGAAAAAGAATAGTTAATAGAAAAACTTTAAAATCATATCGAAACACCATTTCATACTTATCAGATCTAAATGTAAACACGATATATGCCCGCACAGAAATTTTAGTGTAGCGCCCTTTTGGCCCTAATGGTGTGAAATGAGGCCCTGATAAGGCGATCCCGCTATCGATCTGTAATGAAACGCCTAACGTGATGAAAGCCACAAAGTTATACCCCTACTGTGGCCCTAACGTAAATTATATAAGCCCTCGTTTCATTTTCAGGTGTACCATATTCTTATTTCTTTGAACATTTTTTGTTTTAAATAAACAATACAATCAGAAATGAACAATTTGTTGAAAAATAGTTATTAAAAGATAAGTAGTATATATGTTTAAGCTTTTGGCATTTGTTAATAAATGTGTTAAACTTTTATTGTACTTCACTTCACCAAACCCCCAATTTAAGATTAGACGCTACAATAACATCGAAGCAACTGATTTTAAAGCTAATCCTTTATGGTCCTTATTGGAACCGCAAAATTTGCCGCACTACGGCCTGAAGTAGCCAGCCTCATCGGGCCCTCATCGCAAATCGGCACCAAATTAGGCAATTTCTGCAGGGGTATTTATATATTATACCAGATATTTCAATAAGGGTTCAAACTTTCTTATACATAGATCAAGAAATAATTATTGTCTAGGGATCCTCATGGGAATTTAAGGAAAATGAATTAACGGATTTGAAGTTAATATCAAAATTATACAGCTTAATATCTAGATCTTTAATTTCAATATCTTAGATAACCATTTTATAATTACATAATTTTCATTTATTTTTTGTAATTATAAAATGATCATCTAAGATATTGAATAGATAAATTTGCTTTCAAGAATAGCAATATTGTTATTGAAGGGCTAATTTTAAAAAGAAAAGAATATTTTCCATGAAAAAAACTTGATACATAAAAAAATAATGCATTTAACAAATTTTATTTTTACTCGAACTTTTTTTCTCGTCACTTCATACCAAATTTCGAAAAATTACGGATTATTTTTTCAGGGAAAAGATTCTCTACAACTTGACCGTTTCCAATTTTTGACAATAAATTCTTTAATGGCTGAAACTATTAAAAATCAATTTCCCAAAACAAAATTCTTATAAACAAATTGCTGAATTTAGTAATCAATTATTTATTTCCAAAAATTGAAAATGGTTAAGTTGTAGAGAATCATTTTCCTGAAAAAATAATCTGTGATTTATTAATCACATCATTTTTTGAAATTTGGTATGAAGCGATGAGAAAATAAAGTTTGGGTAAAAATTTGCATAGTTAAAGCAAAATTATCTACTTTTGCCTGAGGTCTAATTTTTGTGGACGAAATACCTTAAGCTGTATAATCTTGATGTTAACTTTAAATAACATGGATCAACATGTGGGTTATAATTATTTCTTAATCTATATTAAGTGTATATATGTATTTCTATATCTATGTATAATTACATAATTATTACATATTTTACATTTAATTTCGAAGTCTACATCAATTTTAGATCTCTTTGGATTTGTATCGATAGTCTATACCAATAAGATGTATTTGCTTCGTCTATTGATCATCTGCAATTGACGGAAGTGACTTTCGTGGAACACAGATAATAAGAAAAAAATAAAAATTTCTTAAGAAACTGATCACATTTATTTTATCTCTCACCTTGAATGACCCAATTCACAAACAAGAATACAAATAAAATCATGATAAGCTATGCCATACAATCACGAAAGCAGTTAAGGAGATGTGGAACGTTTAAACATCATGACTTTGCAGAAAACTTATAAGAGTAGGGAGATTTCCTCAATCGCTTGAAAATAAATATACTATATTTTCAACTGTAGCAAAGAATGTAGAAATAATGAAAAAATAAAATGATGGAGTAATTATGAGGATCGAAAAAGGAATTCGTTTTTACTGTAAAATACTGACTTAAGAGTTTTCTAATGCAATTAAAAAAAATTTGTAACTATAGGTGTATGTATATTATCCAAATATTTACAGCAATTATTTATCAAATCTGTAAACCAATATTTCGAAATAATTGGGTATCTAACTTTGCAAATATATGAATAGATATATGTAAGTACTTTCAAAATAATTAAAATTGGAAAAAAATACTTTTGAATTTTAAAAAAATTCAACTAAAGTATCTGTATTATTTGATAAAATTGTTTGGCTAGACCAAATATATCTTATTTCTGGATGAAGAATCAGTGTGATTGATATTTCTAGCTGCCAATAACTTTCATGCTTTAAATCCGAAAGATTTTTCACAGTCCTAAATTTTTGTTGTCGAATTTGAAATTAATAATATTTTTTGAAAAAGATGTTAACTGTAGAATAAATTTTGAATTTCAGTTTCCCAATAAAATTAAGTTCTTGTCAAATCAACATCTAATTTTCTAAAGCACCATCCAATAAAAATATGAAAAATAACTCACAAATAATATAAGCAACTCCTCAGCTTCAGATTTTCAATGTCATATTAGAAAATATATTTTTTTTATCTATCATAACAAGTTATAACATATTACATTTTGAAGACGTCTTATTGTGAATAATAACAATTTGGGCGACTGGAGTAGCCATAAAATTTTTTTTTTATACCTAAAAATTTTACTTGCATTGAATGTCAACTAAACCTAGTCCGGAGGGCAAGGAAAGGAAAGCAGAATCGAATAACTCAAAACTCGGAGCAAAAGATGCAAAAATCTTCTTTGGTACAAAAATTTTAGTAGTTTTAACATCTTATTTTACAAAATATGTGTTCAAGCACAGCTGCATTTGTTTTACAGTAAAGCTGCACATACACACTGTAAAAATAATACCAGTAAAGCGACCAACAAATACGACTGTAGACTCAGAAATTGTATTGAACAAACGATACAATTAGAAAATGACATTATGTTGAAATATATTTATTAAAAGATAAGTAGTATATATGTAGCTTATGCAAATATGCCTCCTGGATTTTATTGCATGAATTAAGAATAGTAATTATGTAACTGTGTTTTCGAACATGTAAAGAGCTTTAGGTTTTTGGCATTTATTAATAAATGTGCTTAACTTTTATTGTACTTCACGTCACTTTACCAAACCTCCAAATTGGAATTAGACGCGACAATAAAATCGAAGCGACTGATTTTAGAACGAACTCATTCCGGTCCTCATCGGGACCGCAAAATTTTCCTCACTACGACATGAAGTGGCCAGCCTCATCGGTCCCTCATCGCAGATCGGTACCAGATTAGGCAATTTCTATACAGGAAATGCCAAAAACTCAGAGTACTTTACGTGTTCTAAAACACAGTTACATCATCAGGACCTCATTTCATCCCATTAGGGGTAAAAGGGCGCCACTTAAAAAATTTTGTATGGGAAGTAGCACCAAAACATCTTTTACAAGAGCGAAGAGAGTACATTTTCAGGTTCACGATATAATATTTGATTAAATACGTTTGATTCCTAATAAAACCAATCCAATCCCGCGTGCGAAACTTCCCAACTAAGCCCAGTTTTTAATCGGGCGCCACGTTGGACCTAAATAGGATTTTTACTTCGAAAAAAATTTGAAAATTACTGAAAAATCATACAATTCATTAAGTTGAACGTTATGCGACGTGAAAGTTTTACAGTTGCTTGCTGTTTTAACTTTTTAATAATTAAATCTTGAGTAAAAAAAAAACAACACAATGTTGACATGTTTAGCTGGGCTTACAATTAACATTCTCATAATGGCACTGTAAAGGGGGCTTCATCTTTGAAATCCTATCATTTTCCACTGTAAATGTTATTAAATAATTAAAATGGATAGAAAACGTCGTGCAAATGATACTTTACGTTCACGGGTACGAAAGCATCGTGTGATTTCGAAGTTTAAAAAGAATTCAATACAAAACCATTCTGACTCAAGTGATGGTGGTAAAGTGCACAGATTTTTATTATATTTATCGCAAAATATAATTTTTGGAAATATGTTGTTGTTTATTTCAGAACCTGTAGAGCACAATGTAGAATAACAGAATATTAAGGTAAATAATGTAGACCATGTGCTAAATTTTGAAACAGGTACATATACACCATACATTCTACATATAAAAAGTCATTCATTCAATACTTTTAAACATTTAATTCATAACAACTGTATGAATAAGTGAAGATACATTTGTATCAATATTTTACTCGTGAATCTTTACTTAATTTTTCTTCCAAATATTTTTTGAGAGACGAAGAATATAAGTACTCGAATTTTAATTTTACATATGATAAGCTTCTGTACTTGAAAATTTCAACATTCAAAAGAAGTATAGTTATAAAAAAAAATTAAAGGAATCGCTTGGAAATTTGTATAGACCATATTAGTAATAAAGTTTAAATGGGCATGAAGCAGATTAGCCTAACTAGGGCCTAACTGGATTTCCCTGCTGGGCTAGATCAAGGTTTAGCGTTACAAACCAAGAAAACTCACATTTAGGGCAACCGGCTAGGAATTAAAAATTTCAAGAATTCGAAAGTAATCGAATCCCCAAAATACAAAAAACACAACCAAATTTGGACCAAAATCACAAGTAGACAAAATACTGTGAGAAAACAAACAAAATAGGAGGAAAGAAAAAAGAAGGCAACCTTTCAGTACCCCTTCCTTCTTTTTCTTTCTTTCGTCCTTTTTGTCTCTACTACCACCACCATTTACATAAATAAATTTCAAACTGCTCGCCGACGTTTTGGTGCTCTTCCAGCACTCTCTTCAAAGCTGCAACACTAAAAAAAAAAAAAAAAAATTTAACAAATATGTTTGAATTTTATTTATGTAAATGGTGGTGGGAGTAGAGACAAAAAAGTTTCTCAAAGTTTTTTTTTCTACTTGTGATTTTGGTCCAAATTTGATTGTGTTTTTTGTATTTTGGGGATTCGATTACTTTCGGATTCTTGAAATTTTTAATTGTGATTTTGTTTGGACGTTGAGAGGAATCCGGGTTCGTAGTGATGCGAGTTCGAGTTCAGGTTCAAACCGACTAGGACCCACGTAAAGCTCGGAAAATCTAATTGGGACTCACCTAGGCCCCATCCGATTTTTCCATACGAGATTTAGTAACAAATTGAATATTAGAATCCCTTCCATAATTAGTTATATTGTACTGAAAATATAGCAACTAATATGTTTTCACATATTTCAATTATTGAACGTCGATCAATTCAGATTTGAAGAATATATTAATTTGATTTTTAACTTGCGAAAGTATTATTCCTCCTAATATTTTGATCTTTATAACCTTGACATCCACTGAAACTAATTCAAGGTACAAGGTAAAGTTGAGGTACACAAAGACGTATCGTGACAAGCTAATCCTCTAAAACATCCTTGAATAAACCTAGAGGGTGGTTGAACGCTAAAATTTCTTCACGGAATTCCGTAGTCAGACTATCGTTTCTGCCAGAGCATACTACTGCGGGCAAAAACTAAAGTGAATTTTTAATTTAAACTTCGCAGGCTAACCGATTCGGAGAAACTCTTTTATTTTTATGTTGGTCCTACTGTTACTGACATCTGTACGAATTTCATGTCAATGTCATCATTTGTTACATAGTTACGCTTGTGTTTTCTAAACGACTAAAAGTGATTTTTTCGATTTTTACAATGTCTGAATTTGTTGAGCAAAGAAGCGCCATTTAATTTTGTTTGCGGAATGAAATTTCAGTTGCGGAAACGTTCAGAATTTTGTAGAAGGCTGATTTGACCATGTCGCAGAAAAATGTTTATAAGTGGTACAAAGACTTCAAAGAAGGCAGAGAACATGTTGATGACTTGGAACGCCCCGGACGACATTCAACATCAACTGACGAGCAACATGTCAATAAAATTTTGAATTCTTTGAATTAGTGCACAAAAATCGTCGATTGACAATTAGAGACCTTGCTGACACTATTGGCATTTCAAAAGGATCACTCAACACCGTTTCAAAAGATATTTTGGGCAGACAACTCGTGGTTTTTGCATCACGATAATACGCCGTCTCACACTGCACTCGTTCTTCGTGACCATTTCGGCAAAATCTCAACGCATATCGTCCCACAACGACCATATTCGCCTGAATTGACTCCGTGTGACTTCTGGCTATTTCCCAAACTCAAAAGACCACTCCGAGGACACCGTTTTGACACGATTGAGGAGATACAAGCCGAATCAAAAAAGCTTTGAAGGCAATTACGGAAATCGAATTTAACAAGTGTTTTGACGATTGGAAAAAACGTTGGCATAAGTGCATTATATCGGGAGGGGATTACTTTGAAGGGGATGAAATTGATTTGGATAAATAAATAAAGATTTTTCATTTTATAACAAAATTCACCTTAGTTTTTGCCCACAGTAGTATACATAATATACATATAAGGTAAAACCACCAATAGCCGGACGTCTAAGGAAATTTCATTCAATTTTTTGTATTAATCGTTCTAAATGTGATGCGGAATCAAGAATTGCCGCGATTATTTTGATGTATGTGTCTTTCCTACTATAACAAAAAGTCCATAGTTGTGTTAAATCTGAATAATCCATTTTAATAATTCTCTTCATTAAATAATGCTCTGGAGCCAATTGCCGGACGGGAAAAGTGAATTGATCCAATAGCCGGACAGCGCTGCACCAATACTCGGACAAGAGAATATTATAATTTGATTGATATGGATTTGACATTTTTTAAGCATAATGAACACTGGGAAACATTTACGGATACATTTTTTAGGTCTACGCTTATAAAAAAAAATATTGAAAAGATTTTACAAATATAATTGTTAATGAACTTCATTCTTTTAAGGACTATTGAATAAGTTTAATTTATTTTGCCAATTTTTTTCCTATGAACTTTGCTTTACATTTACATAATAAAATATTTATTTAACACTTCTGCTTCTTCGTTTTTTTGCTGGTTTTTTGTTTTATTCTTCTTTCTTTCTTTTCAAAGATTTATTCCTTTGATTTTGCTTTTGATTTTCCTTTAACGTGGCTTCTCTTTTTTCTTGCTGTTCCTGTTTTCTCTTTAATGCAGCTTCTTTTTTCTCTTTCTGTTCTTGTTTTCTTTTTTAGTGTAGCTTCTTTCTTTCCTGTCTCTTCCTGTTTCTTTCTCAAAAAGCAGTGCAATCTAACGCCGGACACGCGTTCGGTTATTAGGCAAAACGAATATTCATTGACCTAATAACCGGATTTAAAATATTTAATTAAAGGAAAATGTTTTTTAATTTTGAAAAATATTATGGTTTATACAGAGCATTTGACTTTAGTGTAACACGTATTAAAATGACAAATGAAGGTAAATGTAAATGTTATTTGCTTAACAAAGACAACGCGTCAGTTAGTTTATAAAGCAGATTTCGCTACATTTCGACTAGCCTTGTGCTTCAGTAGAGAAATTTTTTTTTCTTAGCGAAGTTTTAATTTCTAATTCAACAAATTTTTCACTTTTTTAAAGTGTAAGTTTCGAGGTTTGTATACGGTACATCAAAATAGCGATAAGTGATTCATAAATCTCTAATTTTGAGAAAAATTCAGGACTCTGTCCGGCTACCGGGTACTGTCCGGTTCTTGGTGCTTTTACCTTAATTGAAATGCGAGTAGTAGGTTAATAGGTAAAAGGTCCATACATTAAGTCAATGAACTCGCAAAATAATATGCATCACTTTTTTAATAACACATGTAGTAATAAATTGGTAAAAAGAAATAAACAAATGATAATAAATAACTGAGCAATAAATTCTATAGATGCAACACACAGTATAGCACGTTGGCAAATTAAAAAGAAACTTTCTGAGAGTCAACTCAGTTGGCCTTGACATTAAGGGTAATGTGCCAGGGAAGATGAACGTGGCAGATACAGAGATGAATCGTGAAAAAGTATAGAACCTCCTGAGAGAGGTTTGAGGGACGCTGGAAATTTTGTATGGCTGAGATGGAAAAGAACTCCGGGGAATTGAAATGTATGTATAAACATTGAGCGGTCATCATGGCTCGCGTGTTAGGACGCAGGGGGCAATCGGTGGTGGCCAGGAGCCTCCAAGATGACGAAGGAGCCTGGTATGGGCTGGTTTCCCGGATCGATGTGTGGGCTTTCATCTCCTTTCTCCCACCGCCCCTGGGGGTAGTTATACAAATTTCCAAGAGTGTCTGCCTCCCTCTTGCATTTTCCTTCCCTCTCGCCCTCCATTTCTCTCATACTCTTCTTGCTTCTCCACCCTTTCTCTCTTCTCCAGGCAACTCTACCGTTACTATGGAAACGAGGGGGCGGGCCTTTGCATATTATACTCTGTGTGTGACAAGCTGACTCGTTATATGTGCTCGTGGGAATGCGGGAATAGGTATATATATATATATATATATATATAGAGGAAGGAGAGCTTCCACTTTAAAGAGTATGTGTGACAGTGGTGCTGGAAGTAAAGGAAGACGATGAAGAATTGTCACCTCTGACGGCAGGGAAGTAGAGAAAAAAAGAACGAAGGGGCTGCACGCCTTTGCCACCCGTTTCTACATTGCAGGGCTAGAGGCAATCCCCTCCCAAAGCCAACGTCGAAGACGGCGTTGACAACCACCCCTACGGTAATGCCGTTGCAACGAAACTCGTGGTTCTCGCAAACTTATGGGGAAACGAATCTGTGAGAGTGTTGCTGCTGATTTTTATCGTTTCATCAGGAACCTCCAGTCCTTTCCTAAACCTCCTGTTATTGCCTAATGCTGCAGTAACACTCACTCTTCATGAATAATACCTTTTCCTTCCAAATATCTCGCCAGGTTTACCAATATTAAACATTTATCTAACCTTGTCTTTTCATTTTTCAAAATACATACGGCTTTACTGGTCTTAATTTAATTAACACGAAAAAGAGGTCCAATTTGAGAATTTTACTATCGAAAAACGAAACAACCGGAGGTAAATTTACATGCGGCAATTCATTATGCATCATTTGCAGATTTAAAAACAATTTTTACGTTATAAATTTTATGCATAATATCGCTGTCCTTGTCGTGTGTTCCGTCTTTCTTCTATGCCGAGTACAAACGGTGGACATTGTAGCTGCCACAATTTTTATCCAACTGCAACAAAAAAATTAAGTGATCAATTAAACATCAATGACACCTGATAAAGAATATATTTATTAAGATCCCATAAAAACTTCAGAACAATCGGATGAAAATTGTAAGAGTTACTATGTACATCATTTTTAAAAACGTTATTTCTAGAAAAACGCATTTGAAGTTTTAGAACGCATATTTTCTATATGTAAGTTACATATCGTACCTTACTATCAATCTGCGATGCCAGCTCCTTACAGTTGACCTTCCGTTTTCTTGAAAATTTGTTTACACCTTTTGAAAATTCAGATGTGGCGTATCAGATTATTTTTCAAGTTATTTTATAATCTCAGAGAGAATTTTTCGGAAGAAAAAAATGGTACTTGGCTTGATTGGTTGGTGATATGAAAGAAACGCATAATGCTTGGACCACAAGTGTGCGTTCTACATTGACATGTCGAAGTCTGAGGGATAGCCGCCTATGTCCCTCCGATTTGGGTGACGTGTTTTTCTGGCAGCTAAGGGGTGCGCGCCCCTAATTATAAAATAAAAAAATCAATATCTTACCCCACGGGCCGGGCACAAAAAATAGGGTGACTCCCCGTCTTTCCGTCATTGCCACCCCTGCCGTTAGTCCCTGGTGGCTTCGGCTACGGAGCTGATTTTTTTCAGGGTATGCAGCGTCTCCGATCCAGTGCTAGCAAAAAGAGAAAGAGGGTGAGATGCAGAACTCAATGGATAACGGAAGACACTATACAATTTTATTGCGTTACGCTTATTGCGTTTCCTGAACTTTATACTTACATACTCCCCGCGCTTATAGTCTTTTAATATATTCCGATTTGAGCTGCTCACCAACTGTGAGTTTGGCTCTCTCTAAATAAATACCCGCTCTATCGAAATTATATATCCAGTTTTAAATGGTCCAATTCTCATCGCTTTAGAAATAATACTTAATCGATCATGGTAAAGGATTTACTCCCATTAGTCATGGGAGGCAGCTAAAATCCAAGTGAGTAACTAACTCTTAACAATGAAACGAAATAGTTTTCTTTCATATACTCTCCTCTTAGCTTTATGCAAATCTGCTTATCATCCGGATGACAAATCTAACTTTAATATCTAGTGATTATTAGAATTGATGACTTATTGTGAGTTGGTATATCGTTCAGTAGAATGGTGATTTGGCGGAAAAAGAAAAATAGGTAAACGTAATCGGTGGGACTTGAAATGTATGTGCTTATAGCTGAGCGAATCGGAAGGGATGGGAGGACCATCACATCGATTTCACGGGTTCTCTATCGTTTTTGTCTCGGGGCGTGCGACGACACATTCAAATAAGTAACCCTGCCCCTTGCTCTTCACCACTGTCTTTCTCCCTCGTACTTCACCTCCCGCAAGATCCGAGTCCTTCTAGTTTCTCCTCACCCCGCCTGGGGATGGGTCGCGACGAGATTAAAAGAAGAATCAATAGCACCACCCTTCTTCACCCCCGTCCCATCGTTGTTGGGCACCCGTCCACCCCACAACCTCAAAGGCCTTCGCCATATATTGTTGAAATGCGCTAAGAGGACTTTCTCAACCTCCTGTCGATCCAATGCCACCACGTAAAGGGTAGTAGGAGAGGGTAGATGCTCGACCCCATGCCATCCCGACACCCCAACCTACCACTCACTGCTTTGCCAGTTCCTCTTGGACAAACACTATGCGAAGAGCTGCTGCTGCCTCTTCCTCTTCCTCTTCCTTGCTCTAGAGCTTCTCCTTCTTTTCTTTTTCTTTCACTTGGTGCGGCTTGGTCGCAACCTCGTCCGCTCACGAGATTTTCTGCAAGTCCCTTCTTTGCTCAAGCGAACGCTTCGAAACGACGGAATTGTCGAATCTTCTCTTGCATAGCGCCACCACCAAGATAAGATGCGCCCTCTCTTGTGATTTAAGTGAGAAGTAGCTCGCGAGATTCTCGAGCGATCGCTTTGCACCTCAGACGAATGGCCTCACTTCCTATGCACGAGCTCTTGCCTTTCAGCTTTCTAATCGAGATCATTCCAAGGATTTTTCTTCGGTCTACGAAATACTCAGAAATAGGGATTGCACATGCGGGAAGATTTCGTATCTACACATATCAAGGAAATGTGGAGAGTCTTAGACGTTAAGGTTGTTTGTTAAGGTACCTCACGGCAAAGCAGCACGTGGGTCAAAATATTTAATTATATTCCCAAGAATTGCAATATTTGTATTGATGTTACAATTGAAAGGAGTAAAGATTATTTTCAGTTGACAAATTTTTGACATGCAAAAATGATTTATTTTATATCCTTTATTTTTAATTGACCTTTTTTCTTATCGTTGAACATCAATTTTGTTTAAATCCTGCGATTTTAATAAATGAGGACTTGTTCTCCCTGAAAGAAAATTCCACACTACTTGAAAAACAATAATACCACAGAACACTGATTCTGTAGTTTTACAACGCTTGAATAATTGCCTCAGCCAAGTTTTACATTCTCATTACATACACTGAGAGAAATCGGCTTTGGTTCCTGTGCACATAGCACATAAATTTTTTATACGGTAGTTGCCTTGACCAAAAAAGTTGAGAGAAGCTACTACTTTTATAGTTATCATGACAACAATTTGGACTGTTTTGTGTATTCGGTTGTTGTGACCAAAGTTGATGATTAGAATGAGCTTTATACGTACCCCAACGGTTAGTACACGTACATTTTCTTTATGTGTACTGCCAAGCTCCTTTGGTTACTATAACCGCAGCGTTCACTGTTGCGCTAGACAAATCAAGTATAACTTTCATTTTTACAACGAGGTAAGCCTGTCGTGACAACTATTAAATCTTGTAATAGTCACACAATTTAACTTGCACTGCACTGGAGATGAGTACTATAGTTACTTCCAAAAATATATGCAGCCTAAGTTGAATCCTGCCAATTCTCGTTCTCGATTCCTGGACTATATTTTACCGTGCCAAGCATTATCAGGTAAATAATTCTATTATAAATATAGTTTGACAATTCTTTCTAAATGATAAACGATTTTGTTCGGGGACAATGCAATGCGTTCCAATTTCGCTGTCTCGTCGTATTCTGTCAAAACTATAGTCAGTCAAAAAGAGTTTATGGTGATTAAAAAAGTGACAATTTTTTAACTTAATCGACGAAAGTTATCATAAATATCATTATACCGGATTATTTTTCTTAGATCGTTTCGGTGAAACTTTATTTTTTCTAATCAAATTGAATTTGTATTTTGATAACTAAGAGAACCATACCTATAACCTTAAAAATAATTTTGGCTAGGTATTTACTGTCCGTAGACTTAGTCATTTCAACTAAACTCTATGCGCGGCTTTACGATGGACTTTGGTTCCTATAACCGCAGCGCTATGGTATTTCAAGTACCAGAATCGTGGTCTCAGTAACGTTCCTTGCAGTTGGAGTAAACACTTTTCCAATGTATGACAGCCACTACCATGATTGTCATGAGAACTTTAACATTTTTGTAAAGACGATTTTAACAAAAAAACTTTGGTCAGTGAAACCTAAAATTTCTCTCTGTGTATGAGAAGGTATTGGGTTGTCCCAGAAATAATTGCCGATTTCACATATAGATGCCTTTGACCATCTTTTTGAACGGCTTCTTTCAATGTCATGATTTTTTCCTTCTGACATTTGTTAGCTGTCACTCTTGGCTTGCTTTACAAACAAATTGCGCGTGATTTCGTTTACAGTTGTTAGTTTGGCATTAACTTTTAGATGGAGTGTAAAAACGAGCTTTTGTGTCATATTTTGCTTTTTTATTTCCATAAAGAACGTAGCACAGGCGACTAAAAAGTTACGTGATGTGTAAGGTGAGGAAGCCTTAAAAGACAGACAGTGTCGAAATCGGTTTCATAAATTCCGTTCTGGGGATTTTTCACTCAAAGATGAGCAATGTTCAGGTCGGCCAAATGAAGTTAATGATGACCAAATCAAAGCCATAATCGAATCGGATCATCATGTAACTGTGCGAGAGATTGAAGAAATGTTAAAAATACCAAAATCAATAATCGACCGTCACATACAACGTCTTGAACTACTTAAAAAACTTGATATTTGGATTCCACACGCGGAGAAAAATAGTTAAAGTAATTTTACTCAACTTCCGATCAAATTTGGGACATATAGACAAGTTAGAAGTTATTTAGTACCATTGTAATTATTTTTGATATATTAAATGTTAAAAAATGAATCAAAGTTGAGTAAAATTCAAAAGTGTAGGGTGAAGTATAAAAGCGTGCAATAAAAATTTCTAAATATATATATTATTACTCGTAGTATAATTATGAAAAACTAATCTTTTATTAAATCACAAAAAAGTAGAGCTTTCCATTCATTCTACTCTACACTTCAATCGAGAGTTGAGTAAACCGTAAATCGCAACACTTATTCCACTAGCTACATCTATTCACGCACGAACAAATGAAAGTAATCTGCGCTTTGGGCACACAAAAAAAATTTTTATTTTGAAAATCGTGTTGAATTTTCAGCATACTGATATTCCAAGTTATTATATTTAATAATAAAAAATCAATTAAAAAAATACAAAATACAATTACAGTTTATTTTAGTACTCTCTAAATCCAAAATAGTGGATTCCACTTATAAACTAGTGATTTTAAAAATTCATCATACAGCAGTCGTGTTTGATCGTGATTTGTCTGTTTGTCACAAAGCTTTGGTACATGCTCCGCAGTGTTAACCACTATTTGTTTTAATGATTATCCACTAGTTTATATAATTTATTTAAAAGTTTCACATCATCTAATTATATATAGATTCTGTAAGTTTAATAAATTCTTGATTCATAATTTTTTCTTAATTCATTTATTATTACTTTATTATTTTTCACTTAAGTTTATTAAATTAAATTGATTTCGTGAAAATTTAAACATCAAAAGTCTTTAAATATTTGTATTACATAATATTTGAAAAATCTACACAGGATTTAGATTTTACATAAATTTTTTAGGCACAATAATAATTTGGAATTCGCAATTGTAAAATTCATATTTTGAAAATATACAACACAGAAAATAAAAGAACCTTCTTTTAAATGCTTTTATACAAGATACTTTTTGATAATAATGCAATTTTTTAATATACATTTGAAAATTTAGTTTCATTAAACTTCATACGTAGTTATAATAAAAATGTATACTAAACATAATTTAATAATTCTATTATTTATATATATCAATAATCATAGTTATAATAATTGATTAATTATATTAATTTTTTGAAATATTTTATGAATAATTTCTGAAAGAAGTTGATTTATTTTTACTTGAGTGAGGCTCAAGAACTTTAGTCACGACACTGGTCCACAAGCTCTGAATATCTCTTGCAGTCACTATATAACAAACTTCCAAATTTTATGTCTCAGCATTGTGAGCGAGCGCATGCGTGATTCGACAAAAGCGTATCGTACTATATAAAAGTGTAGTTATTAGGTTTATATATGTTAAGGTTATATATTTATAAGTGTATTTGTGATTTAAAATATGATTGGCTACAACTGAATGGTGTGAATGTATTTGTATGTCTTTTATGCATGCATGTATATATGTATGGAATGACTAATGGCAGGCTCGAGCTAAGAATTTTTTTTTATTTAAGAGAACCATACCATTGCCAGCTCAAATAATACGCCCGATGCTCATTTTACCCAACTACGGTTTGAAGCACCTCAAGCGTCGGTGATATACTTATATACATTTCATGTTGACCCACTGACGCATGTTGATGCCCTGTCGTCGATAACGTTTTACTCAACTCCTTACTATTTCTTATGTAACGCTTATTGTTATTCACTTTGGGTGAATTAGGTATTTATCCAATTCATTTTACCCGACTAGGATTTAATAAATGTTCAAATGTCCTTATGTCCGAAGTTTAATCGACAGAGTTGAGTAAAATTACTTCAACTATTTTTCTCCGTGCACGGAGAAAAATAAGTACTGGGAAATTTACATGACAGAGTGCTCGACTTTCAGATACGTTCAAAAGTTACTTAAAACTAGAAGTACCGTTCTTGTACAATTAGATCAATAATCCTGGAAAAAGTATAAAACTTTCCAAAAGTATATTCAGTAGAAAGTCCGTGAAAATTTTGAGTACGCAAAATGTATAATTTCTATGAATCATTTGAGAAAATAAAGTTCAAAGATTGGATATTGTTACGAATTAATATGAAATTCTGAATATAGGCAGATAGAGCTCGCACAGCACTCGTGCATGAAAACTTCAAAGCCAGTCAATGAAATTTTTATGGACTATCAGTATTAAAGGCAATAAGAAACGAGAATTATTTTCGCAAGCTGTCTTTTTTTTATACTCTATTTTATTGATTTTTATTACAAATTAATACTACGCTGATAGGATTCGAACCTTAACTTTTACCTAACCTACATGTATAACGCAGTCTAACCTTATAAATTAAACCGCACGGCTACCGAAGCACTTACGATACCTCTCAAAAAACATTTTATCCTTTGAAAATGCAGAGCCGTGTAAGAAATTGCTGCGCCTTGTTTCGCCAACAATTTTATATAAGGCTAACAAAAGTTTTTAGATGAAGAGACTTTTAATAAATTAATTACTGAATTCTAAAATATCAAATATAAGAATTTCATAATTTCTGAAGTTTATGACAATTTACAAAGTAATAAAAATTTTGCGTATCTAAAAAACTGACATTGACAACTGCGAATCGTGCCACTAAAAATTCCACAAGACTTTCAAGCGCAGTCCAAGAATTTTTCTTTGATTTGTATAGCAGGTATTCATCTCTTCCTAATCAAATTATTCTATCTAAACTCTTTTAAAACGTGAAGCACTCTTTAGAACAAGTATTATTTGCCTTTCTATAATTTTTTTCAAAAACTATACAATAAAATTTGACAGAATTTCATTCATTGACTGTGCTTGAATTAATCTAGGATATTCTTTCTTTTTTTCGATGAAGTTCTAAGCTTCTTAATAAAAAGTATATAGGATCTTCGGAAAAATTTGTCCTGTCCAAAAGTCGAGGACTGTCAAGTAAATTTCCCAGTACTTATTTTTTCCGTGTGTGCATGAATTGAAAGAAATTAATTTAACAAAACGCATGAACGCTTGTGGTTTGCATCTTAAGCGCAATAAATTCGATACTTTTTTAAAATGAATTATCACTGGTGATAAAAAATTGATTGTTTACAATAACGTTGTTCGAAAACGGTTATGACCCAAGCGTGATGAACTACCACAAGCAACATCGAAAGCTGAATTGCATTAAAAAAAGATTATGATGTCTGTTTGGTGGGATTGGAAAGGCATGGTATTTTTTGAACTGCTTCCAAGGAACCAAACGATTGATTCGGATGTTTACTGTCGTCAGCTGACCAAATGGTACGCAGCGGTCGAAGAAAAACTGTCAGAAATAGTCAATCGTGAAGGTGTAATTTTTCACCATGACAACGCTACATCACACACATCTTTAGTCGCTCGCCAAAAAAATATTCAGGCCTGGTTGGGAAATTATGTTACATATAGTCCTAGCCCGTAGTTGTAGGTTAAGGGGTTAAATGGTAAAACTTTCAATGATGATGAAGCTGTGAAGTCGCACTTGGTTCAGTTTTTGCCGATAAAGACCAGTGATTCTATAAGCGTGGAATCACGAAGTTACCGGAAAGATGGCAAAAGGTCATTGAAAAAAATAGAAAATATATCATTGTTTAAAGTTCATTCCTTGTATTTAAAAAAATTTGTTTAATTTGCATTAAAAAATTGGCAATTACTTCTGGGACAACCCAATATTATATTTTTATTTTTATAATTACCTATTTAAATAGAGGAATATAGATTAAAGAAATATGTCTGGATAATAGTTTTTGAGAATCGAATTCTGTTTTTGTTGAATATTTGAAATAATCTCAATGTATATTTTGACCGTCGAAGCACCTTCAAACTGTGTATTTACTATGATGAATTGTACTTGCAGTGGGAGTCAGTCGACAACTATATTATCTCGAGTGCAGTTCAGGAGCAGAGCCTTGTAACTCTAGAACTGCCTTTCTTGTTTTCAAATAAATGCATATATTCTTTGGAAGCCAACTCTGTGCTTATTTACTTTTATCAATAAGTAAATTTTCAACAGTTTCGATAACTTAAAAAAAAAAACTAAATTAATAACTTATCAACGGTACTTTGAAATCAATTTACACGTGACACACAAAATAAGAGAGAAAGGATTATTCAGTCAGTGGCATTTTTTAAAAATCAATGGATTTATTAACAATAGAAACATTGCACTTCTGAACACATCAAGCAAAAAGAGACCCCCATTTTTGAGGGGCTCGGGGTGGACCTCCCTCCCGTTCCGCCAATGTAATTTACAAAATTGGAGAGTATATAGACATATTCACTAGCTTTGTTGACAAGTTGATATTGAATAATCCTTCAGGGGCACTCATATTTTACATGTTTCGTTAATTCAATTGAAAATGGAAAATTTTATTGACATTTTTTTATTTTTTATTTGCCCAATTCCATTTTCAAGGAAACGTTGTAGAATTAATGCCTTAATAAATCCAAGGATGACAAAATATTTGTTTACTTTAGACTTTTTTATTTCTTATAGCTTCCATGTTCGAAAAATGATTCGCTCCCAAAATATTCTGGAGTAAAAATTGTATATATGTCCACGGAGAAAAATAGATATTCAGGATTATGATCTAGGTATTTGACTATGTGACAAGCATCTTATATATTTGGTTTTAAAATTTAAATATTTAGCTGTGATACCTAAGATATTTATATTAACCTGTTTCAATATTTTAGATAGTAAAGCTGAATGTTCAGATATTACAGTTCAATATCTAGATATTACAACTGAATATATAATATGCTTGTCACATAGTTGAATATCCATTTTTCTCCCTGTAGTAAAAAAAAATTTTCCCGCTTTTTGCGCTCGATTTTCTGTAACATTATAATAAATTAAATGGTTGAATTAATGTATTTTCTTTCAAATATTTCAAAAATACAAAAAAAAACGAAGACTTTATTTAACCCTTAGATGACACATGGGGTCCAGTGAACCCCACGTCATTTTCGGATGTAATTTTTTATATATTCCTGCTCGAATTGAGACTTGAGGCCCCATCTACCTTTAGTTGGGACATGCAACTACCCCTCTATTAGTATAGGGAAGATCAATTCGTTGGCTGGCGTCTAGGAAGAAGGTACCTTTCCAGTCTGGGGTCCAAAGAATCCCACAGTGTGAGTTCACAATAACTACCAGTTCTACCTTAAAGTGTAGTACTTCAAGCTTACTCCCTTCAATTTTTAGGAAAAAATATTCAAAATTAGCAAAAATGTGGTTATTTACGTGAAAAATCGAAAATTTAAGAAAACAATTTTTCAATAATTTTTAAAAATATGTTCACAACAAAATCTGACCAAGGTCATGTTATACCATTGTTTCAGAAGTATTCAAATATATCCTGTTAAATTTTCAGAGCAATACATTGAAAACTCTATGAAATATCGACACTTTTTCACGCTGGGGTTCAAAAGACCCCTTGTGTCATTTATGCAATTATTTTGAAGTGTGTCATCTAAGGGTTAAACAAAGAATTTTGCATTTTGAAGCTTTTTCGTATCTCATAATTTTGTTAAAAAATTGAAGTTTTTATTTTTAATAATGTTTTTTGAAATTTTAATATGTCCTAATGAGAATTTGTAGACACCAGTTAGGCAAATAATTTTCCATCTTAACGTTTTATTTACAATCTTACGTTTTCTTCAAATTTCACACATTTTTGGTTAAAAAATTAAATTTTCAATTGTATTTTTTAAATTAAAAAAAATATATACATCTTATAACAAAATGTTGCGATTGAAACTTGTAGATTTTTTTTTAGTAAACAATTTTGTATCATAACGTTTTTCTCGTATCTAATAATTATAATTTAACTGGAAAATGGAATTTTGACATTAACTTTTTTCAAGTTTCCCATATTGGTACTTTTCTAATTTTGCTTTAATCGACAAATTTTACAAGGGTAATTTTCACAATTTTGGTCAAGTGTGGCTGGTGAAGGAACTTATCCTCACTTTTTGGGGATTTCTATGAAGTATGCCAAAGTTCAATCGAATCCGACAATTCTATTTAGTGTTATAGTGTCGTCAGACGCCGGACAGACTACAGACAGATTGACACTTTTCAAAAAACCGTTTTACCTGACTCAGATGGTCTCAAAACGTAAAGATTTGATGAAAATTCCGAAAGTGGTTTTTCACATAAAACCAACACCTTCTCATATGATGATATAAATGTAAAAAATTAACACCTCATTGTTGATAAATGCAAAAATAGCAAGTTTATGAATGTAGAAGATTCATGGAATGTATAATAGTTGAATTAAAACTTTTAAAAATTTTTGTTGTAGAATGTAAAAATCTGATAATATCTTCAAAATTCAGGAAATTTTTCTTCGTATAGCTGAAGACTTCTAAAAATTTGAAAACTATACTCTGTCTATTGATAAACTTGAAAACTAGAAACTATTTAAGTGTTGAAAATAATGCGACGAGGTAAAAGTCATGAAATAGAATATTTAAAGAAATGATAATTGAAAAACAAGAATTTCAGTTGCTCTCTAAATTCAAATGTTAATATTCTTTTTATAAATTTATTTTTGAATATTTAAATACAACAGTTCAACGTCCAGATTATGAATACATTATAAAATTATGCGACATTACTGAAGAATAATTTATTGACTCTTTACAAATTTAGTTCTTTTCAAGACAATATATAAAAAAAATCAATTTCAATAAGGATTCGAAGCCGGATCCCTCCAAAATCATATCGGATACATTCCTGGGCTATGTCAAGTCCAAGATCGATTTAAAAAAAGTTATTTTCAACAAAAAACATACTCTTCAATAATTACGCTGTCCTCCATATAATCAGTTTACATATATCCATATAATAATCCATATAATCAGTAAATATCTGTTTTTCAATTCGTAATTATTTATAGATCATAATATTTAAACAAATTTAGAACGATTCAGAATATAAATTACAAAAATACAAAACATAATGTTCATTTAGCCTGTTTTTAGTTAAGGGGGTGTTCTCATGGATTGGCCGTATTTCGAAGCGTTTTTTGGAATTTTACTGTGAGAAAACTATAATTTGTTTTTTAATGCGGTTTCTTTTAAGAGATTTATTAACCCTTAGACTATAAAATTCAGAAAACTTGTATGAAAAAATTTGCACGGTTTGGTCACTGCACCCTTGCGAACATAGGCCTTCTAAAAAAAGTTGGTTGATGGTTCCCACCAAATCTCAAAAATGGCTGGTCTGAAACACAAGAGTAAATGTTATTCTTAATCTATGGTAGTGTAGTTATTGTCTGACGGAGGCTTTTTTTACATAACAATTGTCAAAATGGCGGGCTATAGAAAAAAAGTCGTTTTTTTCACCTTTTTTTCATCTTTCAAAATTCATTAAACATGTGTTATAAACAATAGGGGAAAAACGTCCGTTAGACGATAGCGAGTACATTTCCACACATTTAAAAAAATAGTTTATCAAAATTCGTCTACTAGTTTCTTAGAAATCGTGGGAACCAGTTTGGAAAAAGTAGTTTTGAGAAAAACGCGTTTAAAGTTTCCAATGAAAAAAAGCGACAAATTGAGTTTAACTTTCTTCACGTAATTGCCATAGTAAAACAAATCCTTTTGGTATACTATTCTTAGATCCCTAATCTTTGAAAAAATGAAAAAAAAAATCGATTTTCTGAAACCGTTCGATGAGAACACCCCCTTAAACGGGTCACTGGATACTGTACTAAAATACTTGATAGATAAATTGAGTGCTCTTTGAACATTCAACAACTCTGAAATACCAGTTTCAGAAAAAGTTGCAAAAGAAAAAAATTGTAACATTATTATTATATCAGAGACTGAAATTTAAAAGTCACTCTAGCTTATGTTCCTGAATTTAAATTGTTAATTTAAGACTTGAAAAACATGAAATAAAAAATTGTCAACACTCTGCAATATAGACAGTTCACAAGTAATCGCTTTTATGCATCATATGCTGAGCAATTTCCGGGATTCCCAGGCTCAGTATAATATGATGTTGCAAGCGTTTATTGGGAAAATTTGAACCGCAGTTTTAGACGTGGTTGGGCAAAGTGAATACTTTATTGCCACCGTGTAAGTCGATTTCTTCGCTCATACACACACGACTCAAAGCACGTCTCGGTCAACATGGTCGGAAAATATATTAAAGGTAAACACATGCATCCTAAGTAAGAAGCCAAGACCTCGTAGATGTTGATCCCCATTTCCCCTCCCAGGCACTTCCATCCCTTTACTATTCGCCTACATATTCATATGCGTTACAAGATACCTTGCCGACCCCTCTTCAACGTCGCATTTTATTTCCTAAGATATACTGGTATCTACGTATACGCGTATGCTTACATTTGCCACTGAAGTGCTCTAACGACATCAACCCATAAAGTCTTATTTTCGATGTAGAAATTTACTATCTATGTCATGAACATACTTTATGATTTCAACTTTAAACCTCATATAATCGCTCCGTTCCATTTCTAATATTAAATCGCATATTCATATTGCACATCTATATTTAATATTTACATTAAATGTTACACTGCATTTGATGAATCGCGTTATTTTCTATTGGGGGTTCTCGGGTAAAAAATTCAGCCCTATTTTAGACCTCTGAATTGGAGGGCTAAGTAGGTCTTGAAAGAGCCTGCAGAGGATTTAATTTCTAATAGATTAGGGCCTTTTTTAGCCCTACATAATTCCATTTTTGCCAGTTTGAGGTTTAAGGGATCATACCACTCTATCCCTCCAAAAAAAGAATATTTTTAAGAAATTTTGTGGAGGTTACTAATATAAATATTGATATGAGACTTGTTGGGCTTAATAAATAAACTCTTAAAATACATGAAAAAAATTTTTTAGCGATTTTATACAGTTTTTGTATACAAAAAAGTCAAGCAAACACGACAACAAACTTTTTTTTTCGAAGAATTTCGGCCATTTTGGAATTTTTGCATGAATTTTATTGGTTGAGGTTCAGGATATAGCTACTGTCGAACTAAATCTAAAACTCTTCGCTTTATCTGCTTCAGATGGTCCTTCATGGAGAAATCATTTGCGCAAGCGACTTACTTACTTTTCGAAGAGTTATGTTTGCCTGATATTTTTGTATACAAAAACTGTGAAATCATAAAAACAAATTTTTTCGTGATAAGAAATGACGTCACATGGCAAGATGACCGTTTTACTATAAGAAAACACGCGTACATTTAAAAAATATTTAGGGCCAAATTTTTTTAATTCAATAGATCAATAAGAAACAACATTTTTCACATTAGTTTTTATAATAAATTTTACCATTCCGATATTAGATTAGTGACTTTTGTAGTTATTTTTTAGAAACTCATTATTTACTCTAATTGTTTTCAATTAATAAATATTCATTTCAACAATTTTTTCCGAAGAACACGGAGAAAAATGGAAGTTTAACTATGGGACAGCCATCTTAAATGTTCAATTGTAATATCTAGATGTTCAACTGTAATATCCAAGATATTAATCTCAGCATATTATAACATCTTAGATATTACAGCTGAATATCTAGATATTACAACTTAACATATAAGATGACTGTCCCATAGTTAAACATCTAGATATTAATTCTAAACATCTATTTTTCTCTGTGAAAGCATCCTTATTTTTTATTAAGCAATTAAAGTTCTAAAAGCTAGTCCTATACTTATCAGTGTACGTGTGCTTGTTCTGTTAAAAACGGTCATCTCTTGTCATATTACATCACTCCATGTCTTTTAGAGGATGTACCAGGCTTTGTTCTTGCTCTCTACGTGAAAAACAACTGAAAACATTTTTTTCAAAGGCAAGTGAAGAATCCACGTACTAAAAATTTTAAAAATGCCTTTTGTCCATAGTTTTCAACGTTATACTTTTGAACATCAGGAAAACGAAATGTTTGGCTTCAGAAATTGCTTGATAATTTTAAATATCTAAAATTTTGAAAAATACAAAGTCGCGGCCAATTCAAAATTTAAAATAGCTTATTTTTACAGTTTTCAACAAAATACTTTGAAACTTCGTAAAAACCAAGGTCTATGTTTGGTATTAGGATGTCTTCAATTTCAATCGTAAATCGCATTAAATCAATTGAAATCCACTAAGAAAATGGTGAGTCTGTAAAAACTACATATCGCAAAATTTCGAATATTTTCGGTTATGATAATCGTCCTTCTGAGACTGCTATAAAGAATTTGGTAGATAAATTTGAGCATTTTCTTTGAATGAGTCTGGAAACGCTGTTAGTGTCAATGGATTGCGTTATCGGGATATGTTGAGCAATGTTCCCTCGTCTAATATTAATGATATGGATGTGAGTGATATGTTGTTTCAAGAAGATGGCGCCACATACCACACAGTTACTGAAACATTAAATTTATTGAATTTTTTGTTCATTTCTCGTTATTTTGGCATAGGGTCAGATTCTTTTTATTTTCTTCGATTAAAATTATCACTATTGGATATAAAAATACGCAGAAAAAGAAAGAAAGGCAAACGTTTCGACCACATATGGGGGCCCTCTTCAGTGCCATAAATTCAAAGAAAAGTTCAAAATTTCTGTAACAGATTAGAATATAGGAGATAATTAAAATAAGGATTATCATAGAAATCAAAAACTTATCTCATAGCTTGCAATTCAAAATGAAGTAGTCCAGTATGCAGCATCACGAATTGAAAAAATATTTAGAGTTCACTGTTAATAAAACAAGCATGTCACTTTTAAATTAAATTTATTTATTTCTCGTTCCTCAAGAAAAGTTTTCAAAAATATAAACCTTGTTCGCGTTTTTTCATTAATAATCAATTGGGCATTCTTCTTTAATAATAAAATTTTAAAAAATTTCCGGTCGGTTCGTATGCAAAAATTTTTTGTTTTTTCATTTTATCTGGTTTTTTATTCACAGTGAACTCTAAATATTTTTTCAATTCCTGATGCTGCATACAGGACTACTTCATTTTGAATTGCAAGCTATGAGATAAGTTTTTGATTTCTATGATAATCCTTATTTTAATTATCTCCTATATTCTAATCTCTTACAGAAATTTTGAATTATTCTTTGAATTTATGGCCCTGAAGAGGGCCCCCATATATGGCCGAAACGTTTGCCTCTTTTCTTTTTCTGTGTATTTTTATATCTAATAGTGATCATTTTAATCGAAGAAAATAAAAAGAATCTGACCCTATTCCAAAATAACGAGAAATGAGCAAAAATTCTATGAATTTTGGGTTAATATAATAGCAGACATGTTATCAAACATGTCACTGTAAAATTAAATTTATTACTAACGAAATTTCCCGATCGAATAATTTCGCGTGATTCTACGGTCAATTAGCCGCCTAAATTATGTGATTTAACGCCCTTAAACTATTTCTAATGGGGCTGTGTAAAACATCAAATCTATGGAGATAATCCGCAATCCCGCATGAAGCCTTGAAAACCAAGATCCGATTGTGGTGGACATTTGTCCGATATTATTTTTAATTCATGAATTGTAAATTTTCTACATTATATATCAATAAATAAATACAGAACTTTCATCCAAAATGTGTGTTTCATTTAAAATTCAACAAGAAAGTCCCTCTTAAAAAGCCCTTTATAACGAACAAAGTTAATAAATCCGAAAGAAATATTTTTGAAGTAGTCATTTATTAATTTCATTGTTGCTAATGATTCGGTCTGGAGTGTGAGGAGGAGGACGTGATGAAGAGGAAGGTAAGGAAGAGTTTAAAAAGAAAAAGGAAGACCCTTGAGCACATAACAAACCAGCCGAACAATTCTGATTGGCTTAGCTTTCTCAGTGGTGTAACTTATGTGCGCTAAGGAGTTATTATTTACTTATTAGACGTTCGACGAACGTAACGCTTGGGGGGGTGTGAAAATGAACTAAAGCCGCTTCGGTAGAAATTAAAAACGTGACTCTACCAAGCGGGTAGCATCATCACGCGGCTAACGAGAAGATACGACCTACCGGGAAATGTATATATGTATGTACAAGTTTCCTATATACTGCATTATGTGCCGTAGTGGCTAAAGGCGGGAACGATTCCCTATAACGGGTGTCTCGACTCGAACTTGCCTTGCCATAAAGTACTTCCAGGACAGTTATGTACATTAATTTACATTAACATATTTCCTGTTTGCATAAGCCCTGGTTTCACAACCAATTGATTACTTCAAACATCAGTTTTTTTTTTTACTCGAGATAGTTATCTTCACCCCTTTTTTACTTTGTAAAATTATACTCTTCGTAGCAATATACATTTTACAAACTAATTTTGAATATCGTTAAAATTACCGACTGAGGCGTAGTTCCCGACATTTTTGGGAATTTATTGTTTGGGTTTATATTTCAGGTGTGGTTTTTAAATGCACTGATATGGTAATAATAATAAGAATAAGAAATGATTTAAGGCGAAGAATTGGAAACCGATTTGTGAAACTTGAACTAAGGAAGAGAATCTATCGAGTTTTTACTTCTCTTCTCTTTTCTAATTTCGAAAATACAGATTCCTTTGCTTCTCAAACATCCGAGTTTTGTGAAAAAGAAACTATTCAGTATACATACAGTTTCTCGAATGACAAGGAGTATCCTGGAGGAGTACGTAATGGTGAAGATGTACTCGATCCGATTGAGTGGAAATGGGAAGGATAAGAGGAAAACTGTGTAGGTAGATGCGTTTCTGCCTTTTTCTTTGTTCTAGGAGATCTATATAGTTCTGTATCATTACCTGCGCAAGCAGGGTGTCAATTTCCCGTCTAACGTGCTTTGTATTGCTATCTTTGTGAATATCCAATATTGTAGCGATTCTTTAGACTAAACTGGCAATTTGTGATTCCTTTAAATCATCACTTTCTAGTCGATGAATTTCGATTCAGCTAGACAACCAAAAATTTACGTTTAAGGGGGGAACCTGGTTTAGAACGCCGAAAATTGCATGATATTTGGCACAGGTTTTTAGGCTGCCTAACTTATGAAATGTTTCAAGTACTGTTGAAGTAGGTCATAGATACACAAATCTTGCAGAAAAAATTTATTTTTATTTTATTCGATAATGTTTAGCAATAAAAATTCGTATTTGTTTAGGGCACTACTCGCTTGAAGATTCTCCACTGCGTACATGATAGCGATCGTCCTTTTTATCTGAAACACTAAAACCAACATTTTCACTTCTATGAACAGCTGACTTTAACACTGGTGTTATGGGTGAAAATATGTTTTATTATGCAAAGTAAATTAAACTGAACAATGAATTTGAATAATTTTATTATTTACTTTAATTTCTGGTGAATAATAAAACGCATTTTCTTACATCAATTTTTTTCCGGTAATGCTTTTTTATTGGAGAAATTGGAAAATAAGATTCCTTCCCATAAATTTTTAATGGGGGCAATACCAACAGTGTTCTACAAAATGAAGTTAGCTGTTTATGGAAGTGGAAATGTCTAATACTTTACGGAAGAGAAATTTAAGATTCTTAGATTAGGAAAAAATGTTTATTCTCCCCGAGATTTTCTGACAACAATTTTTTATAAAATATTTTTGTCTGAAGTTATACGACATGATGAAGTACGTGAATACTTTTATTGTATGATCACGTGACTCACTCGATACATATCCTTAAGGCCATGGACCAACCTGACCATATGACTTAATCATAGTTTATGTTCATGTGAGATAACTTTTTTCGCGGATGAAATATCTTTCCGCCAATTTCTAAAATACAAGAGAATACAATCAGGAATTTCTGTCTAGTTTGTTTAAGTAAAAAAATTTTCAAACAAATTTACAGTTAACTGGTAATTGCCGGTAAAATTCTTTCAGTTTTATTTTCTGTAAACAAATTTCTTTGCAAAAAGTTTACAAAAATGAAACAGACCGTTTCTAACAGTATTCTACGATATTTTTTAAATTTTATAAAAAGCTGTTTTATTTACTAAAATGTGTATTTTGAAGAAATATATTCAACTTTATATTTGGTCACGTGGTCCAGTTGATCAATGACCTGAAGTACGAAAAAAGCATAAGATAAAAAAGCTCGGCTTGTAATGCGAAAAAAGTAATGATAGTAGTCGAGCTGATGACGTGAATTACACGAAAGTACGTATATATGTATACCTCGCCTTGCTAATAGTACTGAAGTTGATACAAACGTGGAAGCAGGTAGACACCATAGACATCAGACATATTTTGGAGATGGCAGCCTGCTAAGAGATCTACTCATCTCGACGTGGGAGGTTTGGGTTCGTCGAGCGATTTCCCAGAAGATAATGTGCAAATCTGTCCCAAAATGTGAAACAGCAGTAAGCTGAAATCTCTTAAATTGTTTATCACCATTTACTATCTTTAAAAACGTCTTAAGTACTATAAAAATTAGTAGCTAACGGAGCCTGACTTCCCAAAGTGTGACAAAAATTACTAATATTCATCAGCATCCCACATCCTTAATCATTCTATAAGACAAGTATAATTGAGGCATCGTTTGCATAAAAAAACAATATGAGAGGATAAAATATTATAATGTAACGGAAGTGGAAGACCAAAAACTGAAAAAGGTGAGGCTTTCTTGCCATCAATCAGAAAGTATTTATGCAAAATTTGACATTCTAAGTTTTTATCAAATCTCCACGTTTTGAGGCCCCTAAATGAAACGAAATGGATTTTACAGCGGTATCTATTTTTTCTAGTTTGCGAACACAATAATTTCCGAAAGAATGACTGGATTAAAATACACTTTGGTACAAATAATTAGGAGTTAAGTAAAAAAGGATGAGCTCATTAATTAGATATATCTCACCAAAAACCAGAAAGTTAAGTCATTTCTGAAATTATTCAGAAATTTAAGCTTTTAAACTTAGTTAGTGGTTGTACTTAAAAGAACTTTACAATTCATTTTGAAGGCATTTCTTGATCAGGCAATAATTAAAAATTTTACCGTATTTTAAAAAGTTGGAAAGTTCAACAAAAAAATTCATTTCAGCTTGCATACATGGTGATCATAAAGTCACCATTTAGAAATGCTTTAATTTTAATTTTATTCCATCGTTCATTATTTTTATCTATATCTCAAGTTCTTATAACCAGTATAAAAAAAAACACAAGAAATATGGAAAGGGACCTCCGGATCATTTTTGTAAAATTTGTTAAAGTGGTTATATCGTGAAACAAAATCCATGCTAAAAAGCTGAAATTTTTATTATAGCTTCTTTGATTATTTTAGAATACACCTGCAAAGTTTTAAGTTGCTTGACCGTCTAGTTATAGAGAAATAATTAATCAAAGTTTCACCGTTTGGTCATGAATTGCTATACCGTAAATGGCAATGACAAGTGAACCCAAGTTTCAAATGTGCATTATACTTACAAAATCCATGCTACGCATTCAAAAAACTTTACATATTTTCCGCAAACCTTGAAAAATTCGTCTGCTTTTTGAAAGAATTTTTTACTGTACAATAAGTCTGTATTGTCTTTCCAAAAATTGTAACTCTGTCGAATTTTATCGGCAGCCATAATCGAAGAAGACAGCAGTGAGCACGTGGCAACGTCGCAACGCATGCTCGAGCGTACACGTAGGCGTAGTTAGTAAAGTAGGTTAGATTTCTATACATGTGCACTTGACATGGCGGACTAGAAGAGTGGAGAGAATGCGACGTTGCCACATTGCTTCATTCGAAAGTCATATGGTCGTGAATACGCAAACCGTTGAGAGATATTTTTTCATTAACTTATTTATTATTCGCATTTACATCGCGGAACGGTCACAAATGTCAATCTTAATTAATTTTAGGATTTTACAACACAAAAATTTCGATGCAAATCAAGAATATTTTTGACGCTCTTATGTGACTCACCGAGTCACGATATAACCACCTTAAGTTAAAACCTTTAATCACTTGCCTTTTTTCGTGTCTTATGTTATTTATCCAGAAAATGAGAATTTTTGTTTTTATTTACAATTTTTTCCTACCATTTATTTAACCCTCCTGCCTCATATCCCGAGTATACTCGTCGGAACGGAGATGTTACCGTAGTCGGAATGACGAGTATACTCGTCGCAACTTTTTCTATTCTAACTTTTGAACGAAATCACTTAGAAAGGCCTGCGACCTCGCAAATTAAAGCTTGAGACTAGCACTTTAAGATGGACTGAGTTGCGATATCGAATTTTCCACATATTGCTATATAATATTGAAGAAAAAAATGAGAATTCATGTAATAATTAAATAGATCATTTTGCTTTCAAGAATAGCAATATTATTATTGAAGGGTTATTTTGAAAGAGAAAAGATTATTTTACATGAAAAAAATTTGAAACACAGAAAAATAATTTTATTAATAAATTTTATTTTTGACCCAATTATTTTTCTTATCGCTTCTTACCAAATTTTAAAAAATTATGCGATTCTAATTAATCATGAATCATTTTTTCAGAGAAAAAATTTCCCACAACTTCACCGTTTCTGATTTTTAAAAATAAATTCTTTAATGGGTGAAACCATTAAAAAAACATTTCCCAAAACGAAATTTTTACAAACAAATTGCTAAATTTGATAATAATTTATTCATTTTCAAAAATTGGAAATGGTTAAGTTGTAGGGAATCTTTTTCTTGAAAAAGTGATTTGTAATTTATTAAAATCGCATAATTTTTTAAAATTTGGTAAGAAGCGATAAGAAAAAAAGTTGGGTCAAAAATAAAATTTATTAATAAAATTATTTTTCTGTGTTTCAAATTTTTTCATGTAAATTAATCTTTTCTCTTCCAAAATAGCCCTTCAATAATAATATTGCTATTCTTGAAAGCAACATTATCTATTTTTGCTTGAGGTCTAATTTTCGTGAACGAACTACCTTAACTATCTTTATCCCAAAAAATAAAGTTTTTTGGTTCCTCAGCAAGTCCCGACTGGTATCTGAATTGTGACAATGACAGACCGAAATATTTTCACGCGAATGGAAAATTAAACTTACTTTTAATCGCTGATTACGAATCTAAAGTCAGAATTTTAAAATTCAAATTGGTGGATCCAATATGGCAGTCAAGTAGAGAATTTTTTGGAGAAACGAGATCACCATATTGGATTTTGAGATTCTGACTTCAGATTCATAATCTACCACCCCCCAAATACCTTAGATATGACCACGTTTACTTTGCCAATCATTCTTAAACAACTAAAGCATTTTGGTAACGTTCAAGTCAAGAAAAAGTCTCGCGCAGAGGGGTTAATCATTATTCAAATTATTATTCGTTAAAAACTAATTAAAAATTAGCGAAAGAGACAGACATGGTTAGAAAAAAATGATTTAATTCGATTAAGCCAATTTTTTATAATTGAACCTAAAACCTTGACTCATCACGTAAAACAAAATAAGGCAAAGTGCCATTTTGAATTTCCGGCTAGATCTCTAGTTGATTTTCATTTCTGCAAGTGTTACCATTCGCATTGCACTATTTACCATTTTTTTTTTCTTCTCGATGGATGAATAGTAAAATTCGCAGAAATAATGTTTATCATTTTGTCTTATAGTGATCCAGTTGGCTATTCAGAATGGCACTTTGTGCTATTTTCGTTTTCCCCCAATTTAATAAAATGTTTTGGTTAGAACTTTAATTTCGAGCACAATGCGCGAGTATCGTACAATGAAGGAATATTTCTCAAAACCTAAGTAACTATAAGAAAAATAAATTCACATTTACAATATTATAAAATTTCAACTAGTCACAAAATGGAATCATAAGGAATAAAATTGAATGTGCACAAAGAGCACACAAGACTGAGCGTAAAGCGCAGCTCAAGCTTCCTAGCGATGAAAATGTATTCTCGTCACCAGAAGAAGCATAGGGCCCGAAATATGTGCCTTTATTGTCAGTCTCAGTTTTGAGCCGTGAAAATAAATATCCTAAAATCTAAAGGCAATATTTTGCATAAAATGGGATTGTATGAAAATAAAATTTTATCTCTAGTTCAGAATATTTTCGTAACATTATATACCCATAAGAGTGAGAAACATATAAGTTTTGGAAAGCAGGAAAAAGGGTATTCGGAGAGAGTTATCAGTAAAGAAAGACGAAAAGGAAGGAGACAGGCACCATGGGATGGTGTATATTTTACGTGACTCTTTTATTTCGATACTGGGTTTCGATCCCCGTCCAAACCTAATTTGCGTTCCATTTCGCGAGCAAACACTCTGACGACAACGGCATTGCAGCTTTCTTTGCCCCATCCAGGACCGAAGTTCCACCCCTGCCACACCTAGGCACATGTGATGTATCACGTTGAGGTGTATCTTTGTACTGTCTTGAATTTCTCGATTTCCGTGTGTGCTGTGTCTGAAAAGCCTTTTCCATCCACTTGGTAAAAGGAAGGATCAAAGTTTGGTAGTTTGATACGCGAGCTTTCTCGTGATCTACTATCCACTCTTGTCAAAAGAAAAGAGGGTTGCCGATACCTAGGTGTGTCTCTTGCTTTGAGATTGTATGCTGAGTAGATGGAATTAATGCTATACCAAGTCAGGGATCAGATTTTAGGACTAAAATTGTTTTTAGGGTGAAGCCGGAGTTGAATTGGAATCAAGTATAAAAGCTTGACAGAGTATCGAGTCCATTTTACAAGATTAAGAAAATTAAATGGTATGTTAGTGAAATGAAAACTGATCCTCTTTTCACTTGCGTATTTTAATATATTAGGCAACTCTATTGTAATTGAATGCTATCTAAAACTTAAATTTACATTTCGAAAATTAAAATACATGCATTGAGTTATTAAGGGGATCCGCCACCTTTAATATTTTTATTTTTATTTCTTGAGTTTAGACCTTCCTAATAATTATTTTAATGCTCGGTACCTTTATTTAGAAAGGTTTTGAGTGTTTTTAAAAATTTCAGCACCTTTATGTAATTTTAAACTAAACATTTCTAGTTTTGGGCATTTTTTTGGCTTTTTTTTACTTAGAATAACTTTTTTGTTTTTTAACCAATTGCCATGATTCTTTTTTTATTTTATTTTATTTTGTTCTAGCTAAAGAACTAACTAAAAAATTTTTTGTTATATTTTGAGATATTTTTATTCATTTTTTTATTTTATTTGTAACTATTTTCAGGCATGTTAAATTATTTTCTATACCGAAAAAGTTGCTTCACATTGTAAAGAAGAAAATATAGAAAAGATCATGCCAATTGGTTGAAAACAAAAAAATTATTCAAAGTAAACAAATGTCAAAAAAATGCACGAAAAACTCCAAATTTAAGTTTAAGAATACATAAAGGTGCTGGAATTTAAAAAAAACACAAAACCTTTCTAGATAAGGGTACTAAACATAACAAAAATTATATGGAAGGTCTAAACTTAAATAATAAAAATAAGAATCTGCCCGCTTAGCGGGCACATTCTCATCGCTCGCAAGTTTGAGCGCGCCCAGGGCGCGCGATTTAATCGTCGCGCTTAGCGCTCGGTCTTATGCTCTTCGCATACATTTAAGTTTATTTCTTATAATTTGATACTGAAGCTCAAATCAATTTTATAATATTACAGATGATGTGAATTACACATTTTCTCAAAGTCACAAAATTTGTTTTTGAGTTTAAGTGAAACAGGAAATTCAATTCACTTAAGGCTCTATCGGCCTTAAGGAACACATTCTCATCATGACACTCGCGCTTTGCGCTCGATTTTCTGTATACATATCAGTAACTTTATAATAAACACATCACATGTTTAGGCTAAGAAATGGAATTTTTTCAATAGTGTTTCTGATAATCAAAACATAAAATAAACATTCTGTCAAAAAGTGCCTTGATGAGAATTTGTAGACTCGTTTAGGAAAATAATTTTCCATCTAAACATTTTTTTTGTATCTCACTTATCTTGTCTAAAAAGTGGAATTTTTCGGATTGAAACGAAAAATATATGTTTTATCAGAAACTGTGTGAGACAAAAATTGTATATCTTTGTAAAACGAACAACTTTGCATTCTTACTTTTTTTCATATTTCAGATATTATTTTTTAAACAAATTTAATTTTAGATTTTCAATAGTATTTTTTTAATATTTAAAGAATTTGAAAATCTTTCTGTGGAAAAAATGACGCTTTCGACTGCGCTGGGATTCGAGCCCAGGTCTTTCGATTGCCGGTCGACTGCTCTAACCACTGAGCTACACAGGCGTCCGACATCTCCTTCTCCACAGGAAGATCTCCCTATATCGCCTTGAAAGTATTTTTTTAAATTAAAAAAAAATATATACATCTTATGAAAAAATGTTGCAATTCAAATTTGTAGATCTTAATGTAGAAAATAATTTTGTATCATAACTTTTTTTCAGATCTCGTATAATTTAACTGGAAAATGGAATTGCGATATTGACTTTTTTCAAGTTTTAACATGCTGTAACATTTCTAATTTTGGTTTAATCAAAGAATTTTATGGAGATAATTTGTAGAGATTTATGAGCACTATCAAAAACCAGTATTAGAATTTTTGATTTTTTCAAAAACACAAAAAATGGTCTAGTTTCCTCAATTTTGATTGGACATGGCTGGTTAACGAATTTGTCCTTACTTTTTCGGCTCCGATAAAGTGTGCCCAAGGTCAAGGACAGACAGACAGACACTTTTGTAAATACTACTTTTTCTGACTCAGTGGGTCTCAAAACGTAAAGATTTGATGAAAATTTCGAAAGTCATTTTTCACATAAAACTAATACCTTCTCATCCATGATGATAATGTAAAAATATTAAAGATCCCCTTAATATTCATGTAGATTCTTATGCTTAAAAATATGTTTAAAACTCTTTGAAAAAAGCATTACTTACTTGTAATTTCGTTCGATTTTCCTTCAGCTTCTTCAAGTTTTGGACGTAATTGCTTAAAGAAGAGTGTTAAAAATGAATGAATCTCAAATATATAAATTGAAAATAAAACTGTTGTATAAAAACAAATGTAATTGTTTTGAAACATATTCTTTTTAAGATTCTGCAAAAAAATTTCTTTAAGGCCATGGGTCATGCAGGTCACATGACCAATTCAATCCATGGCTATCGATTTTTATCTCTATGTATAAAATTTCAAATCGAAATACATCGGTCAAAATTTAGGAAATGATGAATAATAGCATATGGATGGAATAGGGGAAGGCATAGTGTATTAAAAAAAAAATAATTTTTAATATTAACTCAGTGTCTTGAGTTCTGCTGTACTGGTCTAACACTGACGGTAATATACTCTGCAAATTTGCTAAAATTACTTATTTTTATAAAAATTTCTAAATATTTTTATGAATATTCAAGAAATAACAAACCTGTCTTAGTAAATTTAAATGAAAAAAAATTGCAGAATTTTTACTAAAACAAAATTAACAGACGTTCCTTATTATCTTCTGATATATTTGCAAAATTTTGAGCAAGATAATTTAAAAACCAAAATAGTGAGAAAGGAAATTAAATTTACTTAAGGCTGTGCCTGCCTTAAGGAACACATTCTCATCGTGACACTCGCGCTTCGCGCTCGGTTTTCTGTATACATTTCTGTAATTTTCTAATAATTTACATAATAAAAATAATAAATTTTCTTCTAAATATCTAATTGTATTTTTTAAATTGAAATGAAAAATACACGTTTTATCAGAAACAATGTCAGACAAAATTTCTACACCTTTTTGGAATGAAAAATTTTGCAAACTTCCGTTTTTTTCGTATTTTACATATTAATGTTAAAAAATTAGATTTTGGATTTTCAATAGTATTTTTTTAAATTAAAAAGAAAAATATACATCGCATAAAAAAATGTTTTTTTAATATTCCGTAAAATTTAACTGAAAAATGGAATTTAGATATTGACTTTTTTAAAGTCTAACATACTGTAACATTTCTAATTTTGGTTTAATCAAAGAATTTTATGGAGATAATTTGTAGAGATTTATGAGCACTATCAAAAACCAGTATTAGAATTTTTAATTTTTTCAAAAACACAAAAAATGGTCTAGTTTCCTCAATTTTGATTGGACATGGCTGGTTAACGAACTTGTCCTTACTTTCTGGGCTCCGATTAAATATGCCAAAGCTCAATTCAATCCGATAATTCTATCAAGAGTTATCAAGTATATGATCTACAGACAGACAGATAGACATACAGACACTTCCGTAAAAACCGTTTTTCTGACTCAGGGGGTCTCAAAACGTAAAGATTTGATGAAAATTTCGAAATTTATTTTTTACATAAAACTAATACCTTCTCATTTATAATGAGTATAAAAATAGTTATTTTACATGATTGGATCAACATATAATTTTTGTCACGTCACCACGTGACCTGCTTAGCCCATGGCCTTAAAAACAAAAATATTTTTAAAAATGGGGATAAATATACGAATTAAAACACACGTATTAAATTTTCTGATAAACTAGCGTTTAATAGAATACGTCGAGGTTTAGTACAGTTTAGTTTTTGTTGAGTTTCAGAAAACCAGACGAGTTTGCGATGCGGTGTACAAGAAATGTGTGTCGGTAAAGGCTTTTTTTGGAAAGTAAAGTATAAGAATTTGTCGTTGGTGTTACTTGATTTTCACTCTTACAGTCCTATACTCAACTCTGATTCATCAAACCGGCAATCATGACAGATAAAAGATTCATATCAAATCACATATACCAACACAAATCCAATCAAAAGCCGACATCGAGATTTGAATGCCATCACGATGGTACATCAAATTTGAGCAAGCAAACGAATCTCGAGCATTTCAGTGTTCGCATTGTCACGCAACATTTGTTGTGCAAGCCGTCATTTCTATGTAAATTACGACCACGAGATGGCTAATATGCACAGCCCGGAAATGAGACACTCTATGTGAAACGGAAATAAAAGCAAGTTTGACATGATCGAACTACAGGCGTTTATAGCCGATTATATGCATTCGTTTATCGAGACATAACACCACTTACGGACGAATGGACATCTGAACAGATTGGAATGCAACAATACTAATAACAATCCGAAAATTCGGTTCCGAATCTCCATGTCATGATTGCAAATATGCATGAATTCAACCTTTCACAATTTCCCACTTTTAACATATCGCACTTTATTACTATTGTTTTGTCTTTCTGTCACTCACATTTGTTCAGAAACACACAAGCGTGTCGCTATCTTAAATTAGGGGTTGTACAATTCTTAAATAAGAAGCGTCTGCGCCTGAAGTTAAATTTCAGATTGTATTTCAAGGGATGGCATGATATGTGACTTATTTTTGGATTTATTTGAATTTTTTTCTGTTCTTTTAGATCAATCAATTTTGTTTTATTATCATTTTTGTAATTGCAGGCGCAGACCTGGTACAAATATCAATAATACAAAATCATATTTCCTATTGACAATAAAAATAGAAAACAAGGGCATGTATTTTACAGTGGAATAAAAAATGAAAAACGTGTTTTTACAAGTACAAAGATGTCGTATGGCACGATTGGAGTGATTCATCTTAAAGTACGAAAGTGTTGTAGAAAAACAACGAGTACCTGGCATGTTTCGCAATCTTTCTGTTTTCTGTTGTCACTGGTTTCGTGAAGAACGGGGGGAGGGGGGATAGGGTGTACGTGCGTGAGGGTGAAAGGATGGTAAAAGATTTTACTCCAAAGCCTTCTAGATCATTGACCTAGGAGGCCTTGACCCTGAACGTCACGTTCGGAACAAAATTACATTATTTTAATCTGTTGCAAGGCGTGTTGAGATTATGTTTCGATGGTTATGTCTGCAAACAGGCACTAACTTTGCCTTGTTGCTTTCAATACATTGCTGATGATTATTTTTTCAAATAAATTTCATTGCAATTTAAATAATTGAGTCGATAATTGCACTGAAGTTTATTTGGATTATTCGTTTCTTGCAGAAATTTTCAATTGAGAAGTGGTGTAGAGACCACGTTCTGGTAAAGGTACTTGGGGAGGGGATAGGGTGTGTGTTTTGCGAATAATACGAGCCAGCGTTATTCGTGCATTTTTCTTTACATTTCTATTTTTAATATTTATTTACTTTACTTTAAATCGTTATATTAATTGCATTTTTTTAAATCTGATTTATCCATTTTTTCTGTATAGTCCAGCTCGTAAAACAGGTTTTAAACAATTTCATGCACGCGTGTGTGTTAGTGTCGTGTCAACTGTGAATGTATACAAGTGTATTTGTGTTTCGCGTGTGTAAAATGGGAAAAACAGTATGTCGCGGTGTTACAGACTACAGCTAGTCATATCATTATGTATATATATATATATTTATATATATATCCAATAATATATAATATCCTCGTATCCTTCATCGTTATCATTATAATTAGTAGTATAATTAATTACTTGCTTAGATATGAAACCTAGTAGGAACATGATTTCACCGGCCCTTTGTCCCAGTTGAGATCATTTTTTGCAGACCCAACGTTCACCACACATAGAAACATGTTACCGTACACACACAGACATATCCATACGTGTATGGTCCCAGCTATGGGTCGGCACTCAAATCGATGCGTTTATTTTTTATTTTATTTGCATGTATATAAAATATTGTACGTGTGTAAGAACGAACGAGTCTCCACACATACTCAATTGGGCTCCATACATATATATTTATATACAAATGATAGAAAGATGTATGTATAAGGAGCGATTGCACGTTTAGTCGCGAGTCTTTCGGCGCCTCAGTGAGGTATAAAAAAAAGTAGGAGGAGGAGGTGCGAAAAGACCCGCGAGACGCATCAAATTCGAGCGCAGATTTGGAACGCGGAACCTAAAATACGATTTCGTTTGGGTAATGGGCCGGCGTTTCGGGCGACCGCATGGGACCCCATAGTGAGTACACATAGATATACACATGGCAATCTCTCACAAGAATTAATCACTATCATTATCATTTAGTATCCGTTATCGTGTAATCGGTCAAATTCACAATTCAATCGATAATAATCATCGACGCAATAAAGGTAATAGTAATAATGATCATAATGACAATAATAATAAAAGTCGTAATAATTCATAATGATCCATAATAATAATGACCACGACCTAGCTCGTCGATAATAATTCGTCGTAATAGCAATAAGCAATCAATCAATAAGGTTAATAATAAATAGTTGCGTAACACATTGAAACTCAACGATAGAAAAAGGAAAACTTTTTCGACTTTACACCCTTTCGCTTACTTATTTCTCTTACTAAAAATGGCGCTCGAAGCCCGCGACACTCCGCTTTTTGAGATTCTACTTTCGCTGAGTAACGTTTCATTCCCGGACGAGAAGATTTACTGTAAACAGCTTTCTTTTTAGAGCGATCATGCGAGTCTGTCAAGTCGATTGCGGTTTTCTATTAATGGTACTGTAAGAAATTCTCACCGATGGATATTAGAACTAGGAGATTTTTTGCCAAATCCAGCCAGACAGTCAATAAAGCATTCAAGTTTTCCAATTATGTGCTATTATACTTTCCAAGTATTTCATTCAAGAAGAGAGAAACTTCAGGAAGGTAATTTGTGCCTGTTTACAACAAAATTATTAGCGCTATCGATTAAAAGTAGATTTGTTCTTTTTCCCATTTTCAAAAAATTATAAATACTCAAAATCTTCTTTTTGTACTAATAAGATTATTTCTTATTTTAGTTGCTATCAAGCTCATTATTTATGACTTTGACCAGCTTTTTAATATTTTTTTGGCTATATGCCTGATTCAATTCCAATGGACTCCCTCTCCTTTGAAAGCAATGTTTACACGAATCTTGTCATTTTATATTTCTCATCACACAGTGTTCGCGACACGGTGAAATCAGATTTTATTTATACATCATTCTATCGCATAAATTGCTTCTTCTTCATCGCATATTTGACCCTGTGAAAAATTCATTCTCATGAAAAATGCATTTTCGATCTCCGTCGCAGCGAGACATTACACGAAATGACAGACTCATACGATGCTATTGATACTGGAAAATACGATTACCATTACTCATGAGAAAAGTTTTTCAATTCAGATTTTAAGATTTATTTAAGAAATTAGAGTGATAAGCATGAATGAATCTTGAAAAAGAAATTTCGCCTCTTTCTTTATTATCTTTAAACTCATTAACATGAAGTTTCGTTTTTAACCTGGTTAATTTCACCTCTATCGTTAATCTTATCTATAAGAATTTTCAACCTTCGAGATATTATTTGATAACCAATGGGATAAATGAGAGACGAGAATTTGAGAAAATTTTCTGATGAGCAGAATGGCAATTATAAATAAAAGTAAGGTTAAAAGGCGAATGTGATAGCGAAAAGCGGAGTGGTAACGGGCGTGGCAGTCAAGTCCAACGCAATAATAGTTTCTTAATCATTCCTTATATCTGCATACACTTTATCACTCATTCATTGTTGATTTAGGAACAGCTAGTAGCGAGGTTCGGTTACTCTATCACGCAATATCCTTTCTCTAACTTAAAACGCAAAAAGTTCACTTCCTTTTTTGCGTACACGCGTACGTACGTAATCAGTGTTTAAAAATGACTTAATATAATATGTATAGATACTTCCGTTCGACTCTTTCGTTCCTCTAATTTACCTTCGTACCTTTCCCTGTATATATGTGATCATTGCTATATATACAGTTGCGATTTCATATTTAAATATGATTTTATATTCAAATTTATCACGCAGTTCCCAGTAATCTTGAATCGAAAGAGAAGAGCGGCGTTTCGATTTCTATAATTTAAAAAGTTTAAGCTTTGGCGCCGCGACGTTTTAAAAAAATAACGGTCCGATATCAATCACATTGAAGGGTATAGGCGCCATTATCAATAAAGAAGAAAAAACTCGATCTCTCCAACACGCGCTTGCGGTGCAAGATTGTCGTTGCCTTATCTTCCTTTTCTTTTCATATTTCTTCCCTAGAATCGTTCTCTTTCATATGTTACCTTCTTTCTCAAATTTATCCACCTATCTTTATTTTTCCTTCACTCTCTACTTTTTCCTATCTCTTTGCCCTCAGTTTTTTTAATCCCTCCGTCAATTTGCTTTAGCCTTAGGCAATAAGCTTTGATTTTTGCAGTCTTTAAAAACTTCGCGCGCGCTAACTTGATTTACCTACTATCGCCCGGTGCGTGGCACGTGGGGTCGGTTTCACCTCGGCGTGAACGATCGCGATATGAGAATGATTGAATACGAGATTAGCCGATCGGTGAGGACGATATTGTGCCTCTAATTACAAAAAAACTCACTCGCACTAATTATTTTTGACCAACTCGACAAGAACACTTTAAACATGAAAAAAGCCAAATATCGTTCTCCACAGCCACCGAACGATCAAATTCGTAAGTTTCACTCGTGAATCCGTGTATCTGAATCTCTTTGTGCGCATGTCAGGTGTGTTTCTCGTTAGCGAAGGCATACAAATTTACGCGATTCGATAATAATAAGTACATGACCACATGCACGTATTGAATACAATATCGTAATATTTAATCACAATGATGATAATAATAATAATTATAATAATAATAATAATAATCAATAATTCAAATGTAATAGTAATAATAGTCGTCACCAACATTACATAGAAAAGCATTTTTTTGTGACAGGAACCTCGAGTTGCTTAGCTTAGAAATATTAATTACTTTTTGTTTCGTTAAATCCCCACTTTATCCCCGATGTATTTAAACTTAGATCCGATTCGAGTAAGCGTGCCCACCCCCTTCTTAAATTTAGTAGTTTCACCTTTCATCATCCCTCCCACCTAACCCCCCTTATCTCTTTTATCAGTTTCGCCTTTCGAGTTACTTTTTTTACCCTAATGATTCGTGCACGCGCGACGACTGAGTCGATTCGACACTGAATCTGAAAAACGATGACTCTGTCGTCGCGCTTCCGGTGGCACTTCCGGCTTCTGTTCTTCGTGAGTTTTTTTTTCTTACGCACGCGTGTACGTACGCGTATACGTTCCGGATAGTACCCGCGAGAATTCTAGTACGTTACAACATCTTCATATATTTATATATATATATATTTATCTACTTAAATATATATATATTTTTGTTCATTTATCAATTAATTAATTCATTTATTTATATATATATATATATATAATATATATATATATATATTATATATACCTATGCGTCGTCTACAAATGCATCATCTTTCTCTCCGCCATTATTTCTACAATTAAACGTAACTTTATCGTAACTTATGAGCTAATAGTGATTTTTGTCGTTTTAAGTCCTCGTGAACTCCCATTCCGATTTGACCACGATTAAGTGTACATACGTGCATCCCTCCTCTCCCGACGCGACACACATTCATTCCGTATTCTCTCTCTCGCGTGATAACTCCCTTCGATTGCTTCTCTTTTCATCTCTCACGCGAGTAGAAAAAATTGCCGCGATCCTATGTACTGTGAAACGTTACCTGCTTTTCATTTATCGTTAGACGTTACCAATACTCGCCGCTACCTCTAGAGCTAATTTTATTTATAACTATTATTAATCATTTCTTCGCTCTTATTAAACGTACTTTATTATTAAAGATAGGAACCATGTCGCTGGGTTTTTTTACTCCTTCAGCCATGTGCGGATGGCTCTCGTTGGACGAGTCACGATTTCCGAAATCGTGAACCTCCGCGGGCGGGAGAGCCCCTCCCAGCTGAGAGGATCTCCCCCCTGTCCACGCTCAAGATCATTCCTAAAGAATCGAAAGATTCCTAAAGGAGTGAAAGATTCCTAAAGGATTGAAAGGATCCTTTCATGGATACGGTATGAAAAAGCAGACTCTCTACTGCCTATTAGCAAAATTCCCTATTCTCGCACTGAATTACGCACTCACATGCACACACGCATACCTTAAAGACTCACACATAGATGTTTAAGGGATGTGAGAGAAAAAAATAGTTAAGTAGAAATGGAAAGAGAAATTAAGAGAGAAAGAGAGAGATACGTACGTACTCGTGGCCTCAGCGACCTTAGCGCCGCTCTTCTACCCTACGATGCCGTAACGTTTGCTTTTAGTAACATTTACTTTTATTATTACTTTACATAGGAACGTTTTGTCAGACCGCCTCGACGTCTTCGTTTCTTCCGGTCGCTCGTACCAATTTCGTCCTACACGACCAGCTGTCCGACTCTCCTTCGATCCCGCCTCGCTTTTCCCACGAACCGCTTTCCCGATCAAAAATTCATACTTCATACTTTTTATCAATCATTTTTTTTTTCATTTTATTTAAAACTTTTTAATTAACCAGAGGAACTTTAGTGAGCGCGCAGTGAATCGCATCGCGCTTGCTCGGAACATGCTTACAAAAATAACAGCCAACGGGTACGGTAGTGGCGGTGCACTGATAACGAGGCGCGCGCGAGGCGCAATTTTTCATCTCCTTGTCTCGTGATTGGTCCGTCACGCGTGATTCACGCATCGACGGGTCTCCAGAAAATGGACAGTTGTAGTCTCTGAGCCACCGGGACGAATAGAGTCGAGATCTTCTTCTCTCTCGTTGAATGCTCAAGTGGTTTTGATAGAGAAACCACCAGTTTCGAAATAACCTGATCACTGAATATATAGGAGAGTCTGGATCAATTCTGATTTAATCCTTTGATCAATCTGGCGTAGATCCATGGCCAGTATTTAACGCGCCTCGGCGACAGCAGCGGCCTCTTGCAAATGTTTCTGTCTTCTAAGATCGGGGCCGTTGTTGTTGTCTTGGTTTCCGTTGGTTTGCGCCTGGCCTGTGGTGCTCTCAGCAGCAGCTCGAGCAGCCAGAAGAGTGATCTGGTTAACCACATCTTCCATTTCGTCTGTAAGCGGATTCGCCTCCTCACCAGATTGAATTTCAAAGTCAGAGTTTATCTCCAAGTGTGATTCTTGTTTATTTGCATATTGGTGATTAGCCTCGAGACGAGTTCGATGTTGGATCGTCTCCAGGTGACGTCGCAACTCGATAATGGTTCCATAGGTCCTGGTGGAAGTACCGCTGTCACAGAGGGAACAGGCAAGACGAGACTGCACAAGACGCAGGGCGCCGCGACGCTGTTGGTTCCCCAGGTAACAGGAACGCTGGTGAGCAAGCAGAGCCGATTCCTGGGGATAAGCTCTACCGCATCTGCGACATACCAAGCACATTTCGCTCTCCACTTCACGGCAGTGAGGAGGCAAATTGTTTTCAACACCTCCAGGAGGTGACAGACGAACCGTCTCCAGTCCAGGGTGGTTTGGATCCTGCTGAAGGAAGGCTTGCATCAGGGAACGTGGAACTTGAACCTGGGTTCCACCTTCAACTTGTAACGACATTAAGTCCCCATTGGTGACGCCACCGCTCAAACTTGAAGCCGCTACTGAAAGCAAACCAAGAATGTGGGTTTTAAAACAATTATATTAAAGATCATTTGTTTGCTAGTATTATTACAGTGTCCACGTGTTTTTCATTTTATTATAATATAAATAAGTGTCTTGTATAATTTTACAATTTTGGTGGTAAAGTTGTTAGAGTTGGGGTTATCAGGACACAAGTCTCGGTATCAGATACGAAGCTGTTTGATAAGTCCGTAACTTCTCGAGATGTGGTGCTGTGATTATAAATATGTTACTACTCTAAGTAAATACCATTTATTATCAGTGCGTATACAAAGTTTCCAGTCAGTACGTTGGTTAGAAAATTTTTTACAGCCAGTTGAATTTAGTTTTTCATTGTTGAAATAAAACTATAGAAAAAGCGAGTTTCGCGTGCTCATTAAACATTATTTACTACGAGAAAAATCAATCAAAGAAACTGAAGAAAAGCTCGCAAAATATTATAAGGAGTCTGCTTCATTGCATGGCATAGTTCATAAGTGGTTCACTGAATTTCGTTGCGGCCGTATTAGCACAAGTGATGCTTTGCATCCTGGCCGTTCATAAGAGGTGACTTCTCAAGAAATGATCGATAAAATCCACGACATCGTACTCAACGATCGTCGATTGAAAGTGCGTGAGATTAGTGAGACTGTATACATGTCAGTGGGACGCGTATGGTACATTTTACATGAATGTTTGGGGATGAGGAAGCTGTCTGCAAGATGGGTGCCGCGTTTGCGCACAGCCGATCACAAAAGTGGGCTCGTGTGGTTGCGTCTGTGCAATGTCTGGGCATGTTTCAACGTAATTCAAAGGAATTTTTGCGACGTTATGTAACTGTTGATGAAACGTGAATTCATTATTATACGCCAGAAACAAAAAATCAGTCGAAAATGTGGACTGGGCCTGGCGGATCTGCGCTGAAAAAAGCGAAGACGGTTCCATCAGCCGGTAAGGTCATGGCCACAATTTTTTGGAACTCACATGGTATAATATTAATCAATTATTCACAGAAGGGAAAATCTATTACAGGAGAGTATTATGCCTCATTATTAGATCGATTTGATTTCATACTGAAGGAAAAGCAGCCCCAACGGGCGAAAAAAAGTGCTTTTCCACCACGTCAATGCACCAGCTTATACGAGTGCCATTGCAACGGCCAAATTATTTGATTTACGCTACGAAATACTTCCTCATCCACCTTATCCCCCAGATTTGGCTCCTGCCGATTATTTTCTGTTTCCTAACATGAAAACTTGGCTTGGAGGTAAAAGATTTTCATCGAACGAAGAGATCATTGCTGCGACAAATGAATATTTTTGAGGGGTTTGATAAAAATTACTTTTAGAGGGCAGAAAGAAGCTTGAGTATCGCTATAATAAATGTATAAATTGGAATTTTTGTTGTGATGCTTGAGAAAAGTAGCAAGTTTATGTGAACAACTTAGCCCAGTTTCTACATGTTTGTGTCCAAAATACATTAAATTTTGTTTTGAAAATTTGGGAAATGGTAGAGAAGATGAAAATAAACGTAGATAGACTACTTTTGGTTTTGACCAAAAACTGTCTATCTATGTTCGTTTTTATCTTCTCTACCATTTTCCAAAATTTTGAAATCAGAATTCTATGTACTTTAGACACAAACATGTAGAAACTTAAAATCAATAAAATTTGTTAATTTACCAAGTATCACATGCCCTTAATAATTTTCAAATAATTTAAAATCTTTTTGTGGAAAAACAGACACTTTCGACTGTGCCGAAATTCGAGCCTGGGTCTTTCAATTGCCGGTCGACTGCTCTAATTAACTAAGCTACACAGGCGTTCGGCATCCCTTTCTCTACAAAAATACTTCGTTATATTGCGTTTCGGGATTTAATAATTAATTGTAAAATTATTAAATGCCGAAAGCCTGTGTAGTTCAGTTAATCAATCGAAAGACCCGAGCTCAAATCCCGGCACAGTCAAAAGCGTCTCTTTTTCCACAGAAAGATTTTAAATTATTTGAAAATTATTAATTGTCTTGTATAACTTGTATATGGAAGCAAGATTAATATGGGACGTTCAAAAATTATGTAAGTATTGAATTGATAATCGAGGGGGGAGGGGGGGGGGGGAGGGGGCTCAGATATAATCTTACAGTGTATTACTTTGGGATTAGAGGGAGTGGGTAAATCTTACGTAAAAATATTATAATATTATAATAAAATAAAAATATTATAATCAAATTATTCCTGTTCATTATATGCTATGTATTACAAATTTTATTTAAAACAAGGTAAATTAATTAATTTAAAATTTAATATCTTTTTCATAGCGCCTCCTTTGAAAATCCGATTTTTGGTACCTGTAGAGCGGGTTGAAACTACGATTTTCAGCAGCAAACTTCACACTCATGCAATCGCTCTGTTTCGCCCCTTGTAATGTAATATACTATTTGATATTCAAGAAGTTAGATCTAAGAGAAAATCTAGATCTAAAATTAGGCGACAAAAATAAATCCTCATGATGTTTTAACAATTTTGAACTACATAAATATTCATACTGTACTGATTTTATCGAATTGAAGAAATCACTAATGACTGTTATTTAATATGGATTATAACTTTTCATAGTATGATAGTAACAGGCCGAGTACAGTTGATAAAATAAAAGAGTTGTCAAATACTTGTCAAATTGAATAATAAATAAACCTACTAAATTTAGTGTCTAAGAAGAATTTTTACAATGCTTTGGGTATGCGATTTGAATACAATATTAATTAATATATTTTGGATTACTGCTATCTCGAAAAATTTCAAGTTCGTTTCATATTGATTCAATTATTTTTAAAATTTTGCAGAATTGATTTAATCTGAAGGCACTGAGTTTTTGAATGAATATCTTTATAATTTTATTATAAGTCATTGGTCAGAAGACAAATGTCACGAATTAGATAATAAATTTAAAACGACCGATTGGATAGCCTAGCAGGTCTCCAGGTGTTTTATTAATAGTCGTAGACGAGCTCATATTACTTAAATGACCGGAAGATTTTAATCAAATAGCTAGTAGGCTGTTAAAGATATTACATAAATATTCTTTCTCGGAATTAAAAGCACATCAAATTACTTATGTAGGAATTTGTTTACGCCTTACGCTCTTACCCATGACCGGATGTCAATCAAGTAATCGAAACTTTTTCGGATAAAATCCAACTATTCAAGCTGACTCAATCTTAGGTCGCTCATTTCATTTCCTCCAATTTTTGAGAGAGTGGATAAATTCCACCGTTACTCGAACTCAGAATAGGTAAAACCTGTCCGATTAGACCAATGTAATTGATTTGTATCGACTTCGTTGTCATAATAATGTCCAAGCATACAACCCGAGGGAAATTTATGTGAAACCTGTTTTGCCGGGAGACAGGTAAATTAGTAGTTATTAGTCTGTCCGGGGGCCAGTGTGCACTGACGGTATAATTTCTCGTCGCGAAATTTCGTGAAATTTTGCAGTACAACTTGTAAAAATTCTTATTAAGAAATTCAATTAAACTCAGAAAGTGATTTAGCTTGGAAAGGATGGGGCTCGATTCAAGGCACCTTTACGAATCACATTAACAGAATAAACAAATGGAAGATGTACTTCGGTATTTCCGAATTCAATTAAAAGACTTTCGGTCCATTAGTAAAGAAATCTTATTTAAATTCCTGATAAAGAAATTCTTCCTTTTAATTGATTTATAAAATCGCGGAAAATATTCTCATCGTTAATTGTAAGTAATATTAGAAATAAACTCGGATTGAACTTTAAAAACAAATATTTTAGATCAAGTTCTTAATCAATTTTAATGATCCAGAGCTAATTTTAGATAATAATAATATAATAATAATAATAATTTTAGATAAATCTTTCATGGATAAAATCAACCCTCGTCCATTAGGATTGAATAAGACTTTCAGTTTTTATCTTAAACAGAAGCACAAACAAAAAACTGTGATCAAATATTGTTTAGTAATCAGTTTTGAACTAAAATACTTCTTTCTAAAGTTTGCAATCAATTTTTTTCCAAAATTAGTTACGATTAAGGATAAAAATACTTTTCTCAATTCGACCTGGCTCTGGCCTGGGATGGAACGCCGAACCCAATCTAGGCCCATTAAAGTACAATAAAAATCTAAAAAATGGCGTTGCAATGCTCCGTCTCCTAGGAATGCTTAGCCCTGGCGTTCCATGCCAAACCAGGCATCTGCCAGGTTTGGACCTGGTCTGGACCACAGCAAAATTTCTGCCTGGGTAATTTAAAAAAATACGTAAATTAAAAGAATAATATGTATAGAAATGTTATTGTAATTTCTAAAAATTAGAAAAAGTTATTTTCCAAGACGATTAGATGGGTTGACAGGTTTACGCAGTGACACGCGTGGGTATCGTCGTGTACCAGATGAGAGTCGTTATGAAGCAGGAAGTGTTAATGATACCCCTGCTCATTCGCTGGACGCTCTCCTGTAATTATCCGGTGACGGAGGAGGGTTAAAGCAGAGAAAAGAGGATGTTACTTGATTCTCTGATAGCATGGCTATTCTCTTTGTCGCTTCGAATTAATACTGAATAAAGTCAAAGACGAGCACTAATCATACTTTAAAACTCTAATTTATCTACATATATCCTAAATCGAAAATTTGCAACGTCTTCAGAAGAAATTTCCTAATTAAAACATCAGTTTCTTACATCAAGTCATCTTCAAAAACATTTTCTATAAAACTTTACAAGACCTAGATTGAGCCTCGATTGAAATGGGCGACTGATATGGGCTAGGTCTGGCTGACTGATTTTTATCCTCCTAGATTGGGCCCAAATGAGGCGCGGAGTTTCATTCCCAACCAGGGCCCGATCATAGAATTTCCGCACGTGCAATAAGTGAAGAAATTCGTTTTTCAAAAATTGAAGTCTGGATTAAGATTTCCTGAAGGATTTGATTTTTTGAAGAATGAATTGAGTCTGTGAAATGCTTGAATTATTTTCAACCGTTTGCCTTCACATATTATGATTAAACTTCCTTAGTACATAAATTATATAATTAAGTTTGAAGATACATTGGATGGGAGGTTTCTTAACCTAATTTAATGTGGCTCAACTTTTGATGGGCTCGATCTGATCTTGTTATGAGTCTGGGTGAAATATAATAAGGAAGAGTATAACTAATGCGTAACATTGCAGCTGGACAGCGATCCGTGTGACATCCTTGAAACAATCGGGGCGACTGAAGTGGGGGTTATTACTCTTAATGAACACTCGTTATTTCTTTGAGTGGCTTTGATTTGTCCTCCCTAAGAACCTCCTCTCTAGGCTTCATCTCACGAACGATTGCACGCATCACATGGTCATTGTATGAACATGTGTAGGTGTTTGTGTGTGGCTCATTGTCGGTTTACACGCACGACGTGTTCGTCTTCTTAGAGAGCAGAGGAGCTCATTTGCGTATGGACTGAGATAGTAGTACTTCAGTACCACCTCAACCAGTGTTTTTGTTTAAATGTGTGACTGCGCATACGAGATCCTGATAGTAAGCCGCTCCCAAGATCCAGAGGTTCTCATCACTCAGACAACTTCCTCATCCGACAATAAAGTTACAAATAATATTACGAATAAATTCAACAATACATTTTATGGAAATTAGCTGTTTGTAAAAAACTACTCTTTGGGTTTATGTCACTAATATAAGATCTATAAATATTTTTCATCAATTTTAAGCCGAAATGTCGAAAATGAAGTTTTAATTTCATTATTTATGAAAATTGGTCAAAATCGATTTTTCCTAATTAAAAATCCTTGAATTATCAAATTTCTAATTCTTTCAAACCATGGAAAATAGAATTTTCGAAATTCTGTGATTTGCAAGTGAAAAACTTTCAAAATATTTGAAGGAAATCATTATTTTGAATTGGTCATTTTCATAATACAAATTTTAAAATATTCAGTGTGAAAATTTAAACGATCAAAAATTTCTAAATTAATTAAATAACATTTATTTATATTTTTCTTCATACTGAAATAAGCACCTCAAATGTCAATAAAATTCTCTTATTGGATTTTTATATACAGTTTGAAATTATATCTACACTGCTGTGTTAAAGTCACAGCGCACTTGTTTTTAACCATTTACATAAAAGCTTCTAATCTATAAAATACCAAACAATGAATTTTTTCCTCAGAGTAACACGGAAGGTAACAAAATTCTACATTTAATGAGCCCAAAACGAAGTGTCTTAGTCAATTATTAAGGTAATTCGTTCACGAAAATTAGACCTCAGGTCAAAATAGATAGTTTTGCTTTCAAGAATACCAATATTATTATCGAAATAATTTGAAAGAGAAAAGATTATTTTTCATGAAAAAAATTTGAAACACAAAAAAATAATTTTATTCATAAATTTTATTTTTGCCCAAACTTATTTTCTTATCGCTTCGAGTCAAATTTTTGAAAATGATGCGATTCTAATAAATTATGGTTCATTTTTTTAGAAAAAAGATTCTCTACAACTTGACCGTTTCCTATTTTTGAAATTGAATTAATTATTATCAAATACAGCAATTTGTTTATAAAAATTTTGTTTTGAAAAATTGTTTTTTTATAATTTCAGCCATTAAAGAATTCATTTTCGAAAATTGGAAACGGTCAAGTTGTAGAGAATCTTTTTCCTAAAAAAATGAACCATGATTTATTAGAATCGCATCATTTTTAAAAATTTGGCTCTAAGTGATAGGAAAATAAGTTTGGGCAAAAATAAAATTTATTAATAAAATTATTTTTTTGTGTTTCAAATTTTTTTCATGAAAAATAATCTTTTCTCTTTCAAATTAGCCGTTCAATAATAATATTGCTATTCTTGAAAGGAAAATTATCTATTTTTGCCTGAGGTCTAATTTTCGTGAACGAACTACCCTAACGGAAATATTGCGAGAAAATTGAAGATTTCATAGTTTCCTTAGAGTTTAAACAACTTTTTAAACAATGAACATTTTTGAATTTATCTCAAATTATTATATAGGTTAATTTACGTGGACCATTAGTAACGTATCATAAATAATTTGATATATTTTTTCTTGATACTATTAAAGTTGAAATTTATAAAAACAAAATTGTGAGAATACAAAGAATTCTCTTACTTGAAAAATGGGATTTAAAAATAATAAGAATTGATAATATGAAAAAAATACAAAACGTCATTAAAAAATACAGTAAAAAAATATCATGACTGACATTCTACGTAAATCTCATTTCGAAATGATCCCAAAAAATTTGGAAAATATTCATTATTTCATGAGTTGTTCAAAATTTAAAAAAGCTTTGAATTTTTGCATTTTTTGGCAATATCTTCGTTAATAATAGACTAAAACATTTCGTTTTGAGGTCATTAAATGCAGAACATTAATAATTGTGAGATAATTTCCAGTTACGTTTCTTATTACAAATTTTGAAACATTATGGAAAGTTGTTCTGACCAAGTTTTTGTTTTACATCTTTGACTTTTTTGTGATGTCTGTTTTTTAAATGTTATTTTGTAACGACAGAGTCAAATAATTTTCAAATGAAATATTTTGGATGATGAAGAGGTTGACATATTGTCTTCGAAACGTTGTCAGGAATAATAAATTGGAGTACGATATCTACATAGTCTGAGGTTGGTCATTTCCCTTTTTCTAATGAAAAATTAGAAGCTTTTATGTGAATGGTTAAAAAAAAGTGCCCGGTGACTTTTGCACAACAGTGTACATACACAAAAATTTATATGTATGGATACTGATTTTGAGTAGTGAAAATAACAAAAATAACTGTATAGCATGTAAAATTCCACAACAACCTCAAAAAACTTTGTCATCTGAATTTTCATTTATTGGCTATTGTTTTGTTTTTGTGAGAACCCCTGAGATGAACATCATCACGACACATACTGAAAATTTGTTTACCGGAAATTTACTAGCGAGTTTCCGTGTCAGATCCAATATCGTGGGTTCTGCTTATAAGTATGTAGGTATATGCAGTGAAGTCTGACAGCTATAAACTCGAATTCGAAGGGCGCCCAATCTCGAACGCCCTTGGTTTAGTAAAACCTTAAAGAAATTCAAATGGAGCCCAGTAGAAAATTAGTAAATGGGCGGAATTCATTGGATTCCTAAATTTACCTCCTAGAGTATAAAAATAGTTGTGTGTGGTAAATGCGTGGGTGTATATACTATTGGCTATTCATTATCAAAAAAGATATTTAATCGGACATTAAAAGGCTAATAATTTTTACATTTTTATCAAACGTGAGAAAAAAAGGCTGAATTCCACATTTTTCTTCATAGGTTTATGAAAAAGTAATACTTTATGGCATACATGATCAAGATGCAATAAATTCTACCAATAAAAGCAATAATAAACGTATAATACTCTTTTAATATTATATAACATTCACGTTTTATCTTCTCTTGAAGTTACTACATAGATAAGAAAAATTCTAATATTGATATGACGAAAAGAAAAATCAAAGAATCAAGATCATGTAATATGAAATCAAAATACCGAGAAATAGCTGAATTAATATCATTGCTCTATGCACATTTTATAAGTAACACTTTCACAGACATATCAGTTTTGTTGATCAAACTTGTTGACACGAGAATGAGTTGTACAGTCAACAATATGTAAATACTGAAACTTATCAGCCTCTTAAAAATAAATGAGAGTTAATTCAATAGTTGTATGAAAACGTCGTTTTTCTTTCATCAGAATTAGACCTCAGGCAAAAATAGATAATTTTGCTTTCAAAAATAGCAATATTATTATTGAAGGGCTATTTTGGAAGATAAAAGATTAATTTCCATGAAAAAAATTTGAAATACAGAAAAATAATTTTATTAATAAATTTTATTTTTGCCCCAACTTTTTTTCTTATCGCTTCTTACTAAATTATAAAAAATTATGCGATTTTAATAAATTACAAATCACTTTTTCAAGAAAAAGATTCCCTACAACTTAACCATTTGCAATTTTCGAAAATGAATAAGTTATTATCAAATTCAGCAATTTGTTTATAAAAATTTCGTTTTGGAAAATGTTTTTTTAATGGTTTCAGCCATTAACAAATTTATTTTTGAAAATCAGAAACGGTGAAGTTGTGGAAAATCTTTTCCCTGAAAAAATGATCAATGATTCATTAGAATCGCATAATTTTTTAAAATTTGGTAAGAAGCGATAAGAAAAAAAGTTGGGTCAAAAATAAAATTTATTAATAAAATTATTTTTCTGTGTTTCAAATTTTTTTCATGTAAAATAATCTTTTTTCTTTCAAAATAGTCCTTCAATAATAATATTGTTATTCTTGAAAGCAAAATTATCTATTTTTGCCTGAGGTCTAATTTTCCTGGATGAAAACTACCTTAAACGAGAGGGTTTGTAATTTGATAGAGGATTATTTTAAAGAAAAAGGTGATAATTATTTAAATATGTGATAGTTGAATTGATTAATAGTTCTATTAGTAAAAGCAGAGAGTGAGTATTAATAGATAATGGTTTTTCGTGTATCTATGAGAGTGGTGGGTAGAAATATATTGCGATTTGGATAATAATGAATCGGCGCGATCGACGACCGTGAATACGAAAGGATCACGCTCGTGTCAACGCCTCGGCAGAGCCGCGATTGCGATACATAACTATGCTGCGAAGAATGCAATGGTGCATTCCACATGTACGCTAGCACGTTCTCACGTGGGACCTACACAAATGTAGAAAAACACGTTGCAAGCGTAGGCGTGCATTCCAGCTTTCGCATTATCTGCTTTCTCTCTCTTTTTCTCTCGTCTTGTTCACTCCATGCTTTTCTCCTTTTCTCTTTCTCTCTTTTATGCTCTGTCTTGTTTTTTCTCGTTCTCTCTATGCCAGAACCTTTTTTTTCTCTCTCGCCCGTTATCGCGGATACTCTCGCCCAGAACGACTGTTTCACACCTCCGCTCGTACCAGAATTAGGAAATAAATTAGTACCGGGCTAATTTCGTTATCTGCTCGATGCGACACTTCGCTTGAGACATCCAACCACGTAGGATCAGGAGAAAAGGTCCAATGAACTAACTCATAGCTGACATCGGATTTTCGGATGTATAATATGCAGTTCCCGCAAAAGACATAACATTTTGTGAATTATTGTTTCATTTTTAAAGACATATGTGAAATTAACTTAATAATTACTGTGGCCGATTTGTAAATATAATTGTGCATCAAAGTAGAGACTTGAAGTACACTAGTGTGCGAAAGTCGCCGGGCACTTGTTTTTAACCATTCACATAAGAGCTTCTAATTTATAAAACACCTAACAAAGCATTTTTTCCTCAGAATAACAAGGAAGGTAACAAAATTCTGCATTTAATGACCCCAAAGAGGAAAGGTTTTAGTCCGTTATTAACGAAGATATTGCCAAAAAATGCAAAAATTCAAAGCTTTTTTAAATTTCGAACAAGTCTTGAAATAATGAATATTTTTCAACTTTTCTGGGATCATTTCGAAATGAGATTTACGTAGAATGTCGGTATTGTAACAAGTAAATTGGAATCCTTTTTCCTTGAATGCAGCCGAAATCTGAACCCAGAACGAAAAAGTTGTAAAACTTTAAATTTGTGAAATTATTTATGAAGGAAATTTTGAAAATATTTTTTTAATGTAGTTTTTAATGATGTTTTGTATTTTTTTCATATTATCAATTCTTATTATTTTTAAAAACGATTTTTCAAGTAAGAGAATTTTTTGTATTCTCACAATTTTGTTTTTATAAATTTGAACTTTAATAGTATCAAGAAAAAATCTATCAAATTATTTTTGATACGTTCCTAATAGTCCATGTAAATTAACCTGTATAATAATTTGAGACAAGTTTAAAAATGTTCATTATTTCAAGAGTTGGTTAAAATTCAAGGAAACTATGAAATCTTTAATTTTCTCGCAATATCTCCGTTAATAATTGACTAAGACACTTCGTTTTGGGGTCATTAAATGCAGATTTTTGTTACCTTCGACGTTATTCTGTGAAAAATATTAATTGTTAGGTATTTTATAAATTAGAAGCTTTCATGTGAATGGTTAAAAACAAGCACCAGGCGACTTTTACATAGCCGTGTATATTAAAATAATGAATTTACTTGTAAAAACATGTAATTTTATGCTGGAAAAAAGAATATTTTGGAATAATCTGAAATCCCTCAAAACTGTAAATTAATGTCACTAACGAGTATTCTGTCTTAAGTTTTTGTGGATTTGGGAAGAAAGTTATAACGTCTTGTTTTATTTACTGTTTTATCCATTATCATAATTTTAAAGGTGAGAATAATGGCCTGTGACAGTGATTTTTATGAAAATGTTGTGTAGAAGGAACGGAAATTACTTAATAGTTTAGCATTTTGAAACATAAATATTCATACAAGTTTAGAAGTTCTAGGTGGGTGGCCAACATGTTTTTGTTGACTGGGGACTTTTTCATTATTAATCTAAAACTCTTTTTTTAAAGGTAGTGATGATTCGCAATTTTTACTTGCAGTAATTGTCTGATTTTAGAATTAAAATTTATTATATTTTCCACTTTTCTTTGTAAACTTCCTAAAAATACATTAAAATTTTTAAAATTTTCTTCATTGCCTATATTTTCCAACTTAAAATTCCACATTTTAAAATTGTCCTTTAAACTTTAGAATCTTAAAAATGAGAATCGAAGAAGATTAGAGGGTTTAGAAATAATTCAAATATGATTTAATTTAAGAATTTTTACGAATAGAAGATTAAAAAGTTGACAGATCGATAAATTAAAAAAAATCATTGGACTGTTTAGAATTTATTGCTACAAAATGAGTTTGAAAAAATTTCTACCCCACACCCCCAGAGTGTATTTCTTGAGATATTCCAACGTCTCAAGAAAAAAAACTAACCCTCTATATAAATTATTTCTAATATTTACACTTGCTTAGCAAATAAGATGAAATCCAGAAACGATATGAATTTTATTCAAAGTTGGAAGTACATAAAAAGATTTATTTGATAAATAAATTAAGCATCCACGTGCCTAGAGATGCTTATGTTTTCAGAAGATTAAGAAGAATAATGTCGAAAAAATCCTGTTTGAAATCCTCAAAACGCTGGTTTTGCAGGATTTTATGAGTCAATTTCATGCTCATCTGTTTAAATGTTGGAAAGTTTATTACGAATTATCAGCCGGCTAATCGGACATAAATTCGAAATGCTTATAAGATGAAGGTATACCTATACTCTGGTAAGTATTTTTAATTTCTTGAGATACACTACCGGTCAAAATTGTGGGAGCACCTGTTTTTCGATGATTGCTTAAATTATCTTAATTTTAATTCTGAGTGATAAAATTTGTTCTCTTAATAAATTGAATGCCATCAAAATTCTCTATAATATGAGTAGAGAATGAAGTAATTTCGTTAAATTTTGAAGAAGCTATTGAAAAAAGTCAAAATTTCAATGTTTTCTTAAAATTTAAATAACTTTCGAAATAATTTACTTTTTTAAATGTTCTTGGGCTTATTTTGAAGCTAAGATTCTTCAAACTCGCAGTAAATTATCATCATAAATGTATAATTTTTTTCTTGCATAGTGCAAAAAGTTAAAATTGTAACAAAAAAGAAGGGGAAATTCAAAAACATTTAATCTGTATGAAAATCATAATAAAAATCATATAAATATATATTTCAAGGGGATTCTATAGAAATTTCGTGATTGTATGTTTTATATATCTTATAAAAATGGTTTTCTTAGCAAAAGCAATATTGGAATTTTTCCAACTTTTTTATTTGGACTTTAACCTCATGCACTATGTAAGAAAAAAATTATACATTTATGATGACAATTTACTGCGATTTTGTAGAATCTCAGCTTTAAAATGAGCCCAAGAACATTAAAAAATGTTGATTATTTCCAAAGTTATTTAAAATGTAAAAAAAACATTGAAATTTTGACTTTTTTGCAATATCTTCTTCAAAATATAACAAAACGATTTCATTATGAACTCATTTTATAGTGAATTTTGATGGCATTCAATTCATTAAAAGAACAAATTTTATCACTCACAGAATTATAATTAAGATAATTTAAGTAATCATCGAAAATCAGGTGGTACCACAATTTTGACCGGTAGTGTAATATAATATAATTGTTACGAATGCTAACAAGGTGTGTGCAATACATATACCACATTATTCGCATTTTAGTGAAATTTTATAATAAGTTAAATTAAAGTGAATTTAAGTTATGCTACAAATTATAGTCTGAATCTTCCAATTATCAAGTAAATTAAAAAAAGTCGCTTATTTCTAGAAAAATTCTGTCTGAAGGCCTTCCTGAACCTTATCCTGAGATAATCACGCAATCGAAGGATGCGGAAGTCGTAATTCCTTTGGGACAACAGCACCAAAATTCATTATATCCGCGGACACTATCTCCTAGTTGACTCGAATATCGTTTCGTAAGCGTATCAGACAAGATAATGACATGAGGCTTCGATAAATTTCACTAATTAATTATTGACGTGTCCTGGAGCTATTTTCGCCAGGTCCAGCGCACGCGAAGATACACTGTTAGAATTTTCCGTATTAAATTTCCCTTACATGTAATTGAAGTTTTTTTAGTAACATATATTAAATTTAAAATACTTTCATCTTAAAAAATACAAACTTTTATTTGAATTTTAATACGCTTGTGTATATATTTTAATAATTTTTGTTAATTTCAATATATTTTGATTGAAAAGTTATTTCATTTATTATGAATATATATTAATTTTTCATCATTTATACAAATCTATTAATTTTAATTTACCACTTGTATATTAAAGTCTATTAAAATTAATAAGATTTTTAACAGCTTGAATTAAGCCGCCTAATGTATGAGCGCATGAATCTGTCCTTTTTCAATAGTCTAGTTTTTGATACATTTTAAAGTTAACTGATTTTTAGACTTAAATTAAAACTTTTTTTTTTATTACAGCTTAGTATTTAATGAATGACTAGTCTAGCTCAATGGTAAGAGTATTCGATTGATAATTGAAAGGTCTAGAGTTTATTTCTCGACGCAGTTGATTTCTGTTTTCTACCTCCTGCTATTTTTGACTCCCCCAGCTAACATTACCCACTTAACGATTAGTGTCTGGTCGTTTGCATCGAAACGTCGCGATTGCCGAATTTTGACGATTCTAATTTGCTTCGCACTGAACCAGAAAAAAGAGTAAAAAATAAACTTTATCATTATCGCCCTGCTACAATTTCAAATTCAGCTCCGAAAATCTTCTTTCGTCCTCAATCATTTTTTAATTTTGAACGTTATCTCTCTCCAAAAGTAGAGTTTAAATTTGACGAAAAATCTGGAATTTCTGGATCAGAAGATTATTCTGAGTACTAATATTTTTCAAATGTGACAAGTTAAATAAGAGAGCAAGAAAAATTAATTTCGACATTAAGAGGCTGGATTTCCAGGCACTTTGAAGGTTTGGATAAGGATTAAAACAATTTGGCTGAGTCGCTGTCGCAATACTAATCGTTAACAAGACCGGTATTAATGCAGAATGCGAGAGATTCTTCCATCCAATTTATAGAAAACTCTTAACTGGCCAGGAGGATAATATATTGGTCGTTATCGTTGGCATTAAAGATTCAAGATATCGAGCACTGGCCCCGAAGGCATGAAATTGTACATCCGTTCACACCTATGCGTTTGTCGAATGTGTGTAGACACCTTTTATGACCAATCGAAACATCAATACCAGTTCTTCCCAACTCAGTGTCTTGCTGTTCCAGGTGAGCACGAATATGTTTTGAGCATAATCACCTCGTACAACTGATCTACAACCTTCTAAAGAGACAGCAAATCGTCACGCTAACGCCACACGTAATGGGCGTGAAGTATTCAATTTCGACTCATATAATGGCGGAAACATAAATATCTGGTAAAAGATTTCCTCAATGGAACCCGATAAGAAAGAAAAAACTAAAATTTCCAATCGTTAAAGGAACATGTTTTGAAAATCTCGATCCATTTAGTACCTTTTATTTGCGTGGATATTGTTTAATTAATCGAATCAATTTACATGCAAAAGTAACGTATCTGTAGGACAAACTAGTCGAATAAAAATCTGATACCAATATAAGTTTTTTTGTTTTTTGTAAAAAAAATGTAATGCGTTATTTCTTTTTTTGATTTTTTTATGGTATGATTTTTAAATTTGATTTCGAAGTTAGAAAAAACAAATTTTATTTTTTGATTTACAAAATCGACCATATTTTGGCATTTGCTTGGAAACATTAAACTCACGGATTTAGATCCTCCTGCATCCTTTTAACTTTTATCGTCTCTCAATAAAATTAGCGTAAAATGCAAAATAGTTGATAAGAAATGCGCAATAAAACACATAGGTTAAAAATAAGTTTGCAATCTTTACCTTATTCAAATTTTATGTTCGGCAACATTTTTATAATGAATTAGCCCATTTTACGGTTTAAGTTATAGACATTAATAACACAAATATTTCTCACTCAAAAAAAGTTACTTTGAAATTACATATATTTTCCAATAAAACCTTCAGATAATTGATTTTATGATTTGAATTCAATGATTTGTTTGCATTTAAAGTAGCAAAGCGGAATGATTTATTTATCAATCAAAAATTAAACTCTTAATCTCCATTCAAAATAAGTCTAAGCGCTTTTATTTGATATTTAAAAATAATTTCACCTGAAAAGACAAATAAAAATCCATGAAATAAAACCTAGATCTTTCCCAAAGTTCCTTTTATTTTTGATACACAAAACTTTGATTGTCCAGTTCTAATAAAAAAAAATTCAGTAATCGTTAGAAACAGATCTTCAATTTTTATAAATTGGGTAAATTGTATCTTTCAGTCTATTCTTATAATTCTCAGAGTTCACCATTTCAAACCTTAATAATTAATATGGGTCAGAATTTCTGAAACGGATCACCCGAATTGGATGAAAATTCAAATCTACTTCAAAATGATTTTTTATGATAGTGTTTACCATTCCTGACATAAATCTAAAGTGATTTCGTTCAAAAAATTTTTTTGTTTATAATATTAACAATTAAAGATTTTTGTCACTTTTTTTGTAAAATTAATTCTGGCTGATCTAATTATCCGATTTTTATGTTTTTTGTGACAATGGAATCGCCATTTAACATAGATTGGCTATGATTTTTTCCGATTTGAAAACTTGAAATTTTATGTGAAATTTTAATAATTGTTTATAACAAATTGATAAACAAATGTCTTCTTCATCGGATTTGGACTGGAAAAAAAACCACATGCACTTCATTCAATTATCTTTCATATTCCGTTGAGAAAAAATATCGCCCGCATTTTGGAACGCTCCAATTCGGTCGAAAACATAGTCGCGCGAGGTGTCAAAACTGTGCCGTTCGCTCGCGCGCATTTATATATATATATTTATATATATTTATATATATAGTACAACATACTGAATTAAATGATTGATTTTACACACAATTCTGGTTAATGTAAGTGTTTGGAATATTTTACGAATAATGTGTTGATTCTTCGGTTGATCGAAAACTAACAAATTAATTCATCATATTATTAAGCCTCCAAGTGATACATAATAATTAACTTTCGATTCTGCACAGAGTACCAATATCTGAATTCGATACTATTTTGCACAAAACGTGCTTTGGTACTGTGGCTGTCTCGAATGAATAATAATAATGACAGATATAGCATAAACCACTTTGCCAAAAAAACACTAGAAATTCTAGAACACCACTACAAAAATAACGCGTTAATTTTTTATAGAGGTAGACTGATCTACAAAAACAAAAATAATAATGATGTGGAAAAAAACAAATGACAATCGCTAGCAACTAACGTGTTCAAAGGCATCGAACGCTCCGTGTCAAATCGCGCTCCGAACGTTCGATCATATTTACATTGACATTACATTAATCAACAATAAAAATGAGAAAAAAATCTTTTTGCAAAATTAATCTGGATTTTAGTTCACATTGTCAATGCCTATCGAAAAAATACCATAACGAGTAGAAGTAATTTTTGACCATATTTGAGTGATCTGTTTAAGGAGTATATGATCCTTGAAAATACTACCTATTCTGTGCTAAATTTAAATAAACTGATGTCAAGAATTTATACTACTTATATACGTTTCAAAAATCTATTATTTATTCACCCAAGAAATCATTTTTACATAGCACGAAGCATTTGCGCGGTGAAGAATAAATGCGCGTGAGTGAACGGCACAGTTTTGGCACCTCGCGCGACTATGTTTTCGACCGAATTAGATCGTTCCAAAATGCGGGCGATTTTTTTTCTCAACGGAATATGAAAGATAATTGAATGAAGTACATGTGGCTTTTTTTCCAGTCGAAATCCGATGAAGAAGACATTTGTTTCTCAATTTGTTATAAACAATTATTAAAATTTCACATAAAATTTCAAGTTTTCGAATCGGAAAAAATCATAGCCAATCTATGTTAAATGACGATTCCATTGTCACAAAAAACATAAAAATCGGATAATTAGATCAGCCAGAATTAATTTTACAAAAAAAATGACAAAAATCTTTAATTGTTAATATTATAAACAAAAAAATTTTTTGAACGAAATCACTTTAGATTTATGTCAGGAATGGTAAACACTATCGTAAAAAATCATTTTAAAGTAGATTTGAATTTTCATCCAATTCGGGTGATCCGTTTCAGAAATTCTGACCCATATACTAATTTAAAAAGCTGGGTGTATTAAATTTTGTCTGCAAAATTTTAGGGAGTAGAAAAAGTATTTTTAAGTCATATCAAAAATTTTCTTAAAAGCATTTGAAACCTACAATAATTTTAGTAACTGGCCTGTTCTTTGGCTGATGCAAATAAAAAAAGTAGCTATAATAATAAGGAGTAATTTGGATTTATTTGTCTTTTAATTATCAAAGCTTAAGAGAACCATTTATCATTATTATTTACTATGATCTAAAATTTTAACAACAAATATTTATACGTTTAGAAATAAAGTACATAAATATAAAATGTTTTCCACTGGTCACGTGACCCATCCGGTCAATGCTCCCAAGTCAAAAGATAAGATTGGACTCACGCCAAGCTGTTAATTACAACTTTCTTTGAAAGAAGACTCGTAAAATCTCCGTCAGAATAGCTTTTAAATTAACATTAAAATACCATTGATTTTATTTGAGACATATCTTGATTTGTAAATATCCAGAGGTGATATTTTAATAACGTAGTTCATCAACTGAATGGAAGTTTGTCATTCGAACTCTGATTTATCTTTTTAATTACCCAATTTATCATTTTTAGGTCTTATTAACGAATTTCAGATGACATTTGTGTAGATGTCAGAAACAAAGAGTGGATTCAGCTTCCAGTGAAAGATACCAGTGAAGATACTGAGGAAGATTAGAGTCGTCGTCTGGTATCCAACTTGGTTAAAACGTTCCTAAAGATTATACCAGGGTCATTAGCGGACGGAATATTTATCATTGTCTCTCGTTCTTCGTCGTTTCCTCGCACTGGATTTGTCGTCGGTATCATCGGGTGCCAGGCAGGAAGGTCCGTATTATCGGAGCAATTGTCTCACTGCCCCACCACCAAAGCAGTTCAGCTAACTACAAAATCATTATCACCCACAGACACATCCCTTCCAATCAGCCAGTTAGTGTGCGATTATTCCATTAATACAATGCTATCCGTCCATCCGATCCCTAATTATTTAAATGTCATGACGACGTTCCTACAATCTAGAGTGAAGTGACATGTGACCAATCGCTACTCTCTAAACCTCGATCAGTGAACGGCCTCTGATTCGCAGTGATTATTCACTGATGGCAGCAGTTATAAGTCTTTCACTGAGAATCAGTGAAATTCAACTAATGAATCAGTGAAATAGATTTAATTCCTCTATTGAATCAGTGAAATCTTCAGGTGGGAATATTAAAACCAGTAATATATTTTAACGATCGATAAACTCATTTATTTGAGGTTAAATAACCTAAAAAGAAATTACGTAATTATTGTTGTTAATATATGCTGTTTATAAAGAGTCTTTATTTACAGACAAACATAAATTACACAGAGTAAAACAGTACCTAGGAATAAAATGTCAAATGTAACACAATGATACACGCAATATAACACACTGCAAATATATATATAAATGTAGTCTTCAATGATAATATTGTACTATGAAACTGAAACTTTATGTGAAAGCAAAAGGAACTCTTGTGGGTGGTTTACTCTTGAAGTCATACGCCTCGACTGATCCACTGTAGTTACGGAGTATCCTTTTTGGGCCAGAGAGTGTCCGTGGAAAATGCAGGCTTCTATTTTCCTAAACATGTGGCACGCAGACGGCCCTTTATGTGTTTAGAGGATTTTAGGTGTTTCCGCAATTCAAGTTTAAGCGGTTATCGTTGTATATAAGCCAACAATTATTATTATATATTGTAATTATTATTGTGCATAATTATATTATGTAACGTGTAGATGAAACTTTTGAATTCGCTAATTCAAAAGTTCTAATCTAACCAGGGCACTGATTCATCAGTTGATATATTTTCACTGATTCAGGTTTAGAGAGTAACACTCTCTCATTAAGGGATCACAATCTCAAGGAATTTAATTATGTTATTCCTTGATAAAAGATCTTTACTTCCAGTATTTTCAAAGAAAAATCGATAATAAATGAAATCGATCATAAATATCGCTAGACTTGAATTTGTAAATGAAATTCGTTGAATGTGGAAAGCCCGAGGTTACTCTCATAATCACTTTCCTTAAAATCATTAACAGACTGCAATTTATGAATAGAACTTGCAGTCAAACTAACGGAAAAACTGATAAATAATAAAGTAAAAATATTTTATGAACGAAAACATTAAACAGTTATAAAAATATGCTCTTGAATACTATTAAGGGGTTAGTCCCAGTCGGAGGAGGAAGAAAAGCGTATTTTTTAAGAATTTTTTTCGCTTTGCCACATGCATATATTTTTTCAATCATTTTAGCATCCGAAAGTATATAATTTTATTGATGCTTCGTCAACATTTCTTTGAAAAATAATTTAAAATGAAAGAAAAACACGTAATTTACCTGAGAATGTTTTGCGATAACTGTTCCAGTTCCTCAATGGGTAATTCGAAATTAAAAATCCCAAATTATTTCTTTAATTTATTAGTATCTACGGTGCTTGATCGGAGCTTGTCATAAAAAAAAATTTGTTGACAAAATGGTGACCAGTCAAACTTTGATGTCAGATTTTCGCCAAAAAAATCACCCATTTTTTGTTAATTAAAGAAAAGTTTTGAATAAAAAAAAATCTACGATTAAACACCGTACTTTTATATACCAAAGAAGCCTGTCAAGTTTAAAGTGAATCGTTTAAGCGATTTTCGAGTAGGGGAGATCGGAGGTGAACGGGACACCGGGGTAAGACGGGACAGTAAATTTTCACGTAAATTATCTGGGTTTCAAGATTTATCTTTTTAGAAATGGGCAGAAAAAATGATCTTGCAATTCTCAAAAAATGTAAAAAGTGGATAATATAATGAAAAGAATAATCTTAAAACCCACATAATTTACGTGAATATTTACCGTCCCGTCTTACCCTGGTGTCCCATTCCGCCTCGCTCTACCCTAATCTTGGTCACCGATTTGAAAAACATGGTTTCGAGAAAAACGCATTTAAAGTTTTAAGTATAGCTCACATGTGAATGAAATTTTTGTTTGGCTACTAACATAGCTCAGTCAATTTTGCTTCGATCGACTTCAAATTTGGAGAGCATATTTTCAAGGTATGACACTATAAGAATATGCAAAAACGCAAAAATCGATTTTTTGAATATTCTGACTGCGACTAACCCCTTAAGATACTTATTCCTTTCCTAAGAATAAAATATTGTAAGGGATACTATCTGTTTTGTAGTGGCCTCAATATAGAAGTTAATTCTTGCAATATTTGACTTCGATTTATCGCCATGGATCAACAAGACTACGTGACCAAATTCTTGTAAAAGTAAATGTAAGATAACTTTATTTTACAAAATATCTTTCTAAAAATTTGGAATATATAACAGAAGGGGATAAAGAACGTCTGTCAACTTCGTTTGAGTGAAAATTTTTCAAAAATTTTTACAGTTGACTTTAATTGTCGATAAGTATTACAATTGTTTTCAAAATGTTTACTAAAAATAAATTAACAGATGTACTTTATTGTCTTTTGTTATGTTCCCCAATTTTCAAAAAGATGCTTTGTAAATTAAAAAAGTCATATGAATGCATTTATGTGTAATTTAGTAACGTGGTCCAATTGATCCATGACTTTAACGTCAGTATTGTATTGAGTACAATACATATGGGAACCTATAAAATATTTTAATTTTCGACTTGAGATAAGCATCTCGAATTATGATATTCTTACGAATAAAATATTCATACAAGTTTTGAAGTTCTAGGTGGGTGGCCAACATATTTTTGTTGACTGGGGACTTTTTAATTATTAATATAAAACTCTTTTTTTTAAAGGTAGTAATAATTCGAAATTTTTACTTGCAGTAATTGTCTGATTTTAGAATTAAAATTTATTATATTTTCCACTTTTCTTTGTAAACTTCCTAAAATTACATTAAATTTTTTTTTTTAATTTTCTTCATTGCCTACTTTTTACAACTTGAAATTTCCCATTTTAAAATTATCCTTTGAACTTTAGAATCTTAAAAATGGGAATTGAAGAAAATTAGAGGGTTTAGAAATAATTCAAATATGATTTAATTGAAGAATTTTTACGAATGCAAGATTAAGTAATAATTTACAAAACGTCAATCTTCCAGTTCAAACTAATATTTAGGTTATTTTGTATACAGGGTGAGTTTTTTATTTTAAGACATCCAAATATCTCAAGAAATACGCACCGTACCAAAAAAATGTCCGCAATGAAAGCTTTTTGTGGGTGGGAAAATAAATGCTTTGAGATTTCAAATGGAAACTTCTATTTTTTATCGCAGATTCGGATTCTCCGTTAAAAATTATATAAATTTTATTAAAAATTTAATTTTGATTTAAAAAAATTTTTAACCCCACACCCCCAGAGTGTATTTCTTGAGATATTTCAACGTCTCATGAAAAAAATATAACCCTCTATATAAAATATTTCTACTATTTACGCTTGGTTAGCAAATAAGATGAAATCCAGAAACGATATGAATTTTATTCAGATAAGCATCTCGATGAAATGAATAGAGATAAGAATAGCAGTTACACGAAAAAAAAATAATTTAATAAAGTTTATAGAACTGTCCAAGAGTTAGGGATACAGGTTTCTACAGAACAGAGTTTTTGAAAATTTACAGAACTTTTAAGAATATAATGCGGAACTATAAATAATTTTTCTTCAATGTTCCGCATTTTATTCTGAACATTTTTGTACATTTTTCAAAACACTTTTTCGTAAATGCCTGTATTCCCAACTCTTAAACAGTTCTATAAACTTTATTAAATTATTTTTTTCCGTGTGATATTAAAATTACAGGCGGAAAGATTCAATACTCAAGGAGCAATAACTGAATTCATAAAAGGGTAATGAACTACTGAGAGTATTAGTCATAGAGATATCCTTTCTTATTATTAAAAAAAGGGGACTTCTCTTCAGAAAAGAATCCTCGGTTCGACAAGAGGAACCTAGTAGCTTCTCTCGTTACAAGCTCAACGGCAAGAAGGATTTTAGGAGGCGGATTAAAAAAAAGCAACGGAAGAAAGGACACCCTTTATAAAGCTCCTCTCGCCCTTCGACCTTGATGCTACGTTGGCGGATTAGGTCTCGTTAAGATATCGTCGAGTCGTTAAAAATAATTGTCAGCCGGATAATTAAGGGGTAAGACTTCTTGAGAGAAAGAAATACTGAAAAAAAATAAGAGCCGACTCTCCCAAGAAGAAAAATTCTGAAAAGTGGGACCACCTCTAGAAAAAAATGGCAATACCAGTATGTGATAAAATGATCTGAATAAAAAAGAAGGAATATCAAAGGCAATTAGTAGATATCTTCAAAGTGGATTTCGATTTCCTTGTTCATAAAGGGGACACAAGTAACGTCCTCTAAACTCTCTCTGGGATGTTTTGAAAGGAAAGGAACACTTTGGGTTAAGTGTGCCCTTAAGAGAGAGTTTTCTTTCTTTTTACATATATAGAGCACTGAGCTCTTTCATCTCTCTTGCTTGAGTTGAACGGAGGATTTATTTCTTGTTCTCTCTGTCTCTTCCCTCAATCTGCTTACGTTCCTTTTTGGGTAGCTCTTTATCCATGGTCTGTATTTTGTTGGCACATCGTTAGGCACCCTCTGGTGCCTGATTCGTTGGCTTGGGGCGCAGAGTTTGAGGTACGGGTTCACGGAAAGGGGGACCGCGAGCTTGTTACGCAGATCAGACGCAGCAGAATCGAATCTTTCGCCTTGGAAACCGACCTCTGATTCCACGTCTATTTGGATACATTTGTGGAAAAGCCAACCTCAACTGGTACGTGGACGAAAATTTACGTATGTGTTCAGCATTTCTTTACTGCTCTCTGCTTTCTTCTAAGATAGACGCCTTGTGAACAGTCACGATGTCAATCATTTCTCTGAACGGTTCGTTACACCAGACACAGTTTTTTGATGTCGTACTCGACAGCTTTCCAAATCGGGGTGAATTCACCTCAGTTTCTGGTAATATACTTCAGAACCTCAGAAAGAGCTTATAAAGTATTTTCTAAAATTATTCCTCATTGGTATGTACATTTTTCCACGAACTCGAGTGGAAATGTGTCAGCTAAAAAATAGTTTCTTTTATCAATTTCTTCTTCGATATTCCCTATTTTTTTTTTTTTCATTTCTTTTTTTTATCTCTTTTTTATCTTTGTGGATGAAATAACTAGAAGGGTGATAATAGCAAGCACGTCTGGATATTAAAATATTTTTTCTTCGAAGCTTTGGAGTGTTTTCTTGAGAGGGGAAAGAAGTGCTTCTGGTATTGTTTGCATGGCAGCAAGGATCCTCCTAATTAGAAAATTCTCAGCATCCCAACCTCTCGCGTGCAGCTTCAACTTCTTGGACGGAGTTCGGCCCAACGAACCTTTTTATTATCCCAAGGCGTAACAAGAGCCAAGGGTGGTTTGGTAATTATTATTCAAATATTTTTCTCTGCCCGAGTCCGCCGCATTAATATTTACAATGCTCCCCTTACAGTCATCCCCTCGAGTCAAAAGGGCTCTGGAAAGAAAAGAGTTCTCGGAGAAAAGTTTTTTCGGACTCGCTTGTCCTACATTTCTCCGTTTGTTTCGCAAGATTACCTCCTGATCAGAGCTTTTCAACCAAATTCTCTTAAGATAATTCCCATTCCCATAAACAAAGCTTAGTATTAATTGAATATTATATACATTTAAATTTAAGAATTCGCAATCTTTCTGTGCACAAAAAGACGCGCAGTGGCAGTAATTTCAAACTCAACTAATTAATTTGAAATTATATATATTCATGAATCTGAATCAAAAACATTTGGAGTTATACATTCAGACAAGTAGAACGTTATATGTATAATCAAGTAAAGTACTGAAATGGAACTGCGCAATTAGTTTAAAAACAAATCAGAAATTGCTAAAACTCAAAATTTAAATAAAAATAATATTACTTGAAATTATCTCAAAATCTTCCAACATTTCAAACTATTTTTCATTTGCATTAAACAAAAGCATTTGTCAGTAATCGAATCTTGGCTGAAAATTAGCGTAATCTGTTAAAGATTGTGTATTACAACTGATTTCAATAAATACTTTCAATCTTGTATTTTTTATATCAAGTTGGTATATTTTGATAAATTAACAAAATATAAAAATTTCGCTAATGGATTTATGTTTAAAATTTGAATTGTTCATTTCTGCTCACCTCTACACTTTAATAATTTCAACTAATTTGCATAAAATTTGAATAAGAAATCCATAAAAATATTCTCGGAATATATATTTGCAGAATTTTCCGCATTTCGACTATTTTTAAATGTTCTACGTATTTCATATTCTTATGAAATCGATAGACAACTAATTTTTAAAATTTATCAAGATAATAAAAATTCCTGATGAATTTATTGAGATTTCTTATTTCATTTCTATGCAAATCAACTAAAAAGGTGTAGTGATTTAGAGTTTTTAAACTAGGGACCATAAATGACCATTCATTTTATCATTAAGTTTTAATGAAACTCGACAGCAATTCGCTACCGTGAATATTCATATCTGAAAAATTGAAATTACAGATAATATTAATATGACAAATACAATCAGCGAATACCTCGTAGTGCGATGTCCACTAAGAAAAGAACTAGTTACTTAAGGTGCCAAATGTAAATGAGTGAGAGAGAAAGGGAGAGAGAAAGCAGCTCAGACATTGTAGAGGGTAGAGCAGCGTTAGAGGGATCAAAACTGGCCTGGCATATCAGGGTCTTCTCCCTGACCTCCAAAACGTCACCTGCAACGTGGACTTTTCTTATTCCCTTGACTAAAGACGAGTCCCCATTGGTTGTAGCCTTGCGCTCCATCGGCACGTGATGAGAGTAATTAGTGCGGGGAGAGCGGTTCGAAAGTAGGGCGTTAGTGTTGCGAGAGGGATTAAGAAACCTTATTACGATCGAGACTCGTATGTGTAATTGAGATTCCTCGTCAGCCTGCAACCTTGTCGTGTACAGATTATGTCTCTGCACGTCCATTAATGACTGCTTATGGAATAATCGGACGTACGTTTTCTCCATGTCTTCAGATTACATAATCGACTTGCCTAAATTAATTGATAATACTTAATGGCCGTGCTCAATTTCATCATCTTTCCTTCCAAAGATGAAGAATGAATTTAAGGCTCTAGATAGGTAAGGAAAGAATGATAAATTGGAAGAAAACCGGTTTTCTTTTTAGAGCAAGGAGCATGACAATCATTAGGGTAATCAACAAATTAGCGTTTCCGCGCTGAGGACTGGATAAGATATAAGGAGTTGGGGGACAAAGTGCGTCGAGGCACGCGATTCTCCATACACCGGAGCTAGCGCCACGTGATCCTTTTCTTTTTTTTTTATCAATCTCGGTGCTTCTTCATTTTTCAACCGTTACTCATCCTGGGGAGATTAATAGCCAAACAGTTTATTTGGAAACGCGATCGGATCGATGATAAGCTCGTAACACGGAAGCTTATTTGTGGCTCGATATTATAGATATTGAAGAACGATTTGAAATTAGAAACCCATTGGTGGTCCCACAAACTATCAGCACCAATCAAACATTCTTCAATGATGAACATAACCTAGAACTTTAACGAGAATGGAAATCAATAAGTCATTAGTATTAGCAGTAGTAGGTTACTGATGAATTTTGTCAATAAAATATCCTAAATAGTAAAAAAAAGTCTCATCTGTGACGGCTTCCAAACAATTTATTTGGTCAAAATATATGATTAAAAATTAATCATACGGCGTTTCGAAACTGAACCTGTTTCCTAATCGGATTATTAAATCAAGAACGTAAAAAGTGACCTTGTTTCAATTTCATAATAAATTTGCTTGTTTTACTAGTTCAGTTCCGATACGCCGTATGAATAATTTTAAATTTCGACCTAATAAATTGTCTGAGAGAATTCGCAAATACGACTCTGGCCATTCAATTTACCATAATTAACCGGACGTCAAAAGATATTGAAGTTACCTCATCCAAGTAAATTGAACTAAAAATTTCTCTAAATATTACAATTTATAACATCTTTAAATGCTAATAGTTTAAGCAAACTAATTTTTCACTCTCTAAACCTGAATCAGTAAACGGTCACTGATTCGCAGTGACTATTCACTGATGGCAGCAGCTATAAGTCTTTCACTGAGAATCAGTGCAATTCGACTGATGAATCAGTGAAATCTTCAGGTGGGAATAATAAAACCAGCTATATATTTTAACGTTCGATGAACACGTTTATTTAAGGTTAAACAACACTAAAAATAAATTACGTAATTATTATTATACATTGTAATTATTATTCTGCATTTGAAGTAGATGGTTCCGAGGATATATTTTTGAAATTATTAGTATTGTTGTGGAGCGATGAAACAGAATTCATGAAAATGGGATCGATGCCATACACATAGTTTGCGAAGAAATTGAAAAAGTTAAGCCTTTAAGGGCCAAAATGGCATAAAAGATACACCGGTCTTTGAGGCCGTGTAACTTATGCTATTCGCAACTGAAAAAATTAAGAGGAAGATATTTTTGAATTTCAGGACGTGCCCTTTCCGATGGTAAGTATGAAATTGATCTAAAAAATTATTAATTATAAAAAAACTCAGTTAAAAAAGAAGCACGATTTTTTCGATTTTTTTTTTGAAAGCGAGTTTTGAAAGGTCTCCCGGTCTGTCAACGACCTGGAACATTTTTAATCGGTGGAATAAATGCCTGAACTTTAAGAAGGTGTGGTTCAGAGATTAATTTTCCACTTTGGTCTTTACAAAATGGCGCCCGAATTACAAAATTTTCACGAATACATTCAGGATTTTTTTTGTCAGAAAATATAAACAAACCGAGGAAATTACTATGAATAAGAAGTTCTTATAATCACTCAAAGAATACGTCTGGATTATTGCAAAACGTTTCGAGCAACTTTTCAATTTTGCAAATGGCATAATTTTTGCAAGATCAAAAAATTGCTCAAAACACCCCGAAAAAATTTGTATGTATTCTTTAAACAATTTTAAGAACTTTTTATTTCTGGTAATTTTCGCCATAAGTCTATTGCTTTCAAGAAAAAAATTCTCAATATCCTCGAAAGTACCGCAGTATATCGAGGGTACTCTGACGTAACCTCGTAACTCGATTTTTGGGGGCTTTGAGTTAAAACCGGATTAATCATTAAAATATGATTTAGCATAAGTGTATAAAATTTTAAACAAAAATAATGACCCGTTAATTGTTTATTTAAAAAAAAAAAGAATCTCGCATCTCAGGTGTCGAGTTTTTTGTCTCTCCTGTAAATTTATTTAAACTGGATTTTTTTATAATTAATCATTTTTTACATCAATTTCGTATTTACCATCGGAAAGGGCACGTCTTGAACTTAAAAAATATGTCCCTCTCAATTCACTGATTCATCAGTGAAATCAAAGCAGGGCACTGATTCATCAGTTGATATATTTTCACTGATTCAGGTTTAGAGAGCAAATATTTAGAAATTTAAAAAAATTAAAAAATGAAATTTTATATATATGAAATAAAATAATTTACTTTATTATTTATATCCTAGATTCACTGGAAATATAACTTCATGATTGCGTAAAATCAAATTATATGAGTTGTTAATTTTGATATACATTAAATTTAATACCTCAGTCTATGAAATAAAATTAATTAAATTTCATATAAAAATCTACATGAAGTTTAATAACATTTCTAAAAGTGTACCTTCTAATAAGTCATCAACTCTTTTACTTTTTGCTAAAGACCCATCAAGTAAAAAAAAGCCGAGTGATTTGTCGAGGGGAATGGGGAAGAAAAGGAAAGTCGTGCACGTGGAGAAGCTTAAGCTGCGTGTCGAGCGATTTTCTCTGAAGATAGGAGCACCGACTACTAAAACCCACAGAGTCAAGAAGCTTGACTATCTCATCGTTCTTCACGCCCTGAGCCCATCAAGCGTATCGCCGTGCTTGTAGTTGACGAGGGATGATGAAAATGATCGCATAGGATGAGAACCGACTTGTAGCATCTTGTACTAATTAAACGCTTCTTAACCCCGACCGGAAACGGACACGTTTACAACTCTCTCATAAACATGGGAGCTTCTTCATCGTTTCTATTGTGTCGAGTATGTGCACGCAGACGCAGTGGTCGACTGGATCGATAGGATTGAATTTAATAAGCCTGAATATGTTCGGAAGTCATGTATATCCTCCTCACACATTACTAAGGTCCGGACTCAAACGCCCCTTCCCCTAAATTTATCTAGTTCATTCTACAGTATTTATTCAATCAATCTGAACTGGTACCTCGCTTTCTAAAATCTTGAGTTCTAGATATGTAATGTGTCAAGATAAGATAGGATGATTATTAGGGTGAATACAATTCAAACCTAAATTCAAACTCGTATCACTACGAACTCTAATTCATCTTAAGGTAGTTTTCATCCAGGAAAATTAGACCTCAGGCAAAAATAGATAATTTTGCTTTCAAGAATGGCAATATTATTATTAAAGGGCTATTTTGAAAGATAAAAGATTATTTGACATGAAAAAAATTTGAAACACAGAAAAATAATTTTATTAATAAATTTTATTTTTGACCCAACTTTTTTTCTTATCGTTTCTCAACAAATTTTAAAACATTATGCGATTCTAATAAATTACAAATCACTTTTTCAAAAAAAAGATTCCCTACAACTTCACCGTTTCTGATTTTTAGAAATAAATTCTTTAATGGCTGAAGCCATTAAAAAAACATTTTCCAAAACGGAATTTTTATAAACAGATTGCTGAATTTGATGATAATTTATTCATTTTCGAAATTTGTAAATGGTTAAGTTGTAGGGGATCTTTTTCTTAAAAAAGTGATTTGTAATTTATTAAAATCGCATAATTTTTTAAAATTTGGTAAGAAGCGTAAGAAAAAAAGTTGGGGCAAAAATAAAATTTATTAATAAAATTATTTTTCTGTATTTCAAATTTTTTCATGGAAATTAATCTTTTCTCTTCCAAAATAGCCCTTCAATAATGAATATTGCTATTCTTGAAAGCAAAATTATCTATTTTTGCCTGAGGTCTAATTTTCCTGAATCAACTACCTTAACGTCCAAACAAAAGTATACTTCAAAATTTCAAGAATTCAAAACCGTTCAAATCCCCAAAAATACAGACTGAGAACATTTTTTTGGAACAACTCCTACAGATTATAGAAATTTGGAGTTATGAAGCAAATCGTGATAAGTTTTCTCATAGCCACAGGAACGATTAATAAAATAATTGCAGAATTAAACGTGAGGATAGGAAGATATCCTACTCTTACGTTTAATTCTGCAATTATTTATTTTATAAAACTTATATTGATAAATTTAAGATTTATAAAACAATTGCAGAATTAAACGTGAGGATAGAAAGATATCCTATTCTTCGTTTCATTCTGCAATTGTTCTATAAATATTCCTCATGGCTATGTGAAAACTTATCACGATTTGCTTCATAGCTCTAAATTTCTACAAACAATAGGCGTTTTTCCCAGAAAAATTTCTCAGTTCAAAAAACGACCAAATTTGGACCAAACAAATTTCTTAGGATCAACGATATCAGCAACCAATAAAAAAAGAGCAAAGAAAAAAGAAGACAACCTTCCAAAACCCCTTCCTTTTTTTTCTTTCCTTCGTCTTTTTTTGTTTTTATCACCCACAACCATCTACATAAGAATTAACACGCCGACGTTTCGTTGTTTTTCCAGCACCCTTTTCAAAGTTAAAAAACATTAAAATTTGTTAATTGTTAAACATTCCTGACCTGTCACCATGCATTCTACCGCGAGCGCTAGCAGGAATGGAGGGTGACAGGTCGGGAATGTTTAACAATTAACAAATTTTAATTTTGAGAAACCAAAAAAAAAGGACAAAAGGAAGAAAAAAAAGAAAGGGGTTTTGGAATGCTGCCTTCTTTTTTCTTTCCTTCTTTTTTGTTGGTCTCTCATATCGTTGATCCTAGGAAATTTTTGTGGTCCAAATTTGGTTGTTTTTTGTATTTTGGGAGTTCTGTCGGTTTCGAATTCTTAAAATTTTGAATTATTAGAGTGGCCCATATTTTAGCCATGTTGGAATCTTTTCGGTCTCACCTCCTAATAACAATCATGTTATAAAAAAATGTTTGTGTAAAATTTGAAGTCAATTGGATATCATTAACCCATGCCATCGAGCGGTTGAAATTTCAAATGAAAATTACATGTATTTTTTCGTGTATTTAACATTAACTTTTATAACTTCTATGCAACTCCGCGGAAAAGTGTTACACTTAATTTTTGTAGAGTTTTCCTTATTTTTCGTCATGACCTGCGAGCTCATCAAAAATGCATCTCGTCCCTGTTCCTCCGTTTATCCCCACATAATCTTGAGAATCAGTAGAAAATATTTTTTTAAAGCATGATGAATCTACAAATATTAGATGTTGTACCTATTATTATATACGGAGAAAAATGGAGATCAGAAGAATATGAATGATTACTTAAAACCAGGAATAACTACCAAGTGAGAAAAGAGAGTCTTACGCAGTTTGATAATGAGTTCTGTACTGTTTAATACTCTTTTTTCCTTATTGGTAATCATTTCTATCTTTTAGAAATCGTTGATATTCTTATGATTCCCATTTTTTTCCGCGTAAAATAAAACTTTGCCAAGTTTTACAATTTTCCGCGGAGTCACACAGAAGTTACAAAAGTTAATGTCAAATACACGAAAAAATACATGTAATTTGCATTTGAAATTTCAACTGCTGCTCTCTAAATCTGAATCAGTCAAATTTTCACTGATTGAATCAGTGAAAAAATATTTTCCACTGTTAAATAAGTTAATTTTCACTGATTCATCAGTGAAAAAAATGTTTTTCACTGTCAAATCAGTCAGTTTTCACTGAAATAATCAGTGAAATTTGACTGATTTACAGTAACCTCTTTTTAGCTATTTGAATCAGTCAAATTTCCCTGATAATCAGTAGATTTTGACTCATTCAAATTTAGAGAGTGGATGGCATGGGTTAATGATATCTGATTTACTTCAAATTTTTTACAAAATTTTATTTTTATAACGATTGTTTTTAGGGGGTGAGACCGAAAAAATGCCTACATCGACAAAATAAGAACCATCCGAATGATTATTTAGATTAAGTAATAAGGTTTGGTGAGATTTAACAAGAAAATCAGGTTGGGTAGGGAAAGATATGATAGATGTGGAAAAGGGGTAAGAAGAATAAATTGAGTGACGGTTGAGTACTCTAGTAAACTGGATTATTCGGCAACCCTCTGACATCGATTGAAGGCGGATATTATCACAGCTTTAAGAACACCTCGACTTTAAGCCTTTAAGCACCTGACCATAAAGTCTCTCGTAATTGTCTCGGCGAATCTCGGCACTCCCTCGTCTCGGGCAAGCAGACATGCAAATAACTCGGGGTTAGTTAGCTAATGGGGTTCGTAGGGTCGGGATGCGGGCCAACGAGTTCATTCATTAAGGGTTGATGGCTTAATTGCCAGCTCCCAGAATCATGACCACCCCCGCGACCCCCTTTCCAACCCCGTGGAAACGTTTTCTACCCCTTCTGCCGCAGATTCTCTGCAAGGAGCAACAGGTTGTACCAGGTTCTGCTTATTCTAGCGGGTTCGCGAATCTCACTCGTTTACACCCCTGACTCACTGCATTAATTAATTATGCTCTCGTTTTCCAGACGTCCTGCAGAGATGGCGATGTTTTCCTTCTCGGGAATTAAGACTCAAGTGTCATCTCGTTAGCACTATTTGTCGTCTGAAAAACTTTCTAGAAAAATTCTCCCGATGAAACAAGTTTCATGAAATTTTTTCAATAAAAAATATATCTAGTGGAATTTATAAATAAAATCAAGTTTTTAATTATATGCTGATATTTTAAAATTAATTGGAATGAAATAGGGAAATATAGTTATAGGATTTTTTAATTATATTTATTCACTATATTGTTATAAAGTTCGAATGAATGAAAAGAAAATCTTTTTGATACTTATGAAAACATTTATTTAACAGTTTTTCAAAAATAGATTCATGAATTTACAAAACATGTAACTAGTGATGAGAATTTTTATTAAAAATTTTTTGATGGATAAATTATCACGTTAATATAACGGTTCTGTTCCGAAAAAAATATTTGACTAAATCACTTCCACAAACATAAATGTTTTCATGAATCAATTTAATTTTCGATTGATATAATTGTTTTTGATTCAGTGCATTTTTTTATTCGATTAAATCCATATTAATGTGGTAGATTTAAATAGAATAAATTCGCTGAATCAAATCCTGTGACTTCTTATCAAATTAAAAAAAAATCATCAATTAAGGTAGTTGTCGTGCCAAAAATCAGTCTCTGGAAAAAGAAGTTTTTCTATGATTTCAAGACTGGTAATTATATCATCAGCCATGTCATATGTAAGGAAAGACACTCTTTTTAATAAAAAAAATTTTTAAATTACGAAAAATAATATTTTAATAATGTTTTTTGTAATAGGATATTTCCTTATTATCGCTCTTTACCAATTTTTTGAAAATGATTAAAGTTTCTTAAGTCATAGCTTATTTTTTCGATGAAAATATTCTCTACAACTTAACCGTTTCCAATTTTTGAAAATAAATTCTTTAATGGTTGAAATCATTAAAAAACAACTTTCCAAAACGGAATTTTTATAAACAAATTGCTGAATTTGATGATAATTTATTCATTCTCGAAAATTGAAAGTGGTTAAGTTGTAGGGAATCTTTTTCTTGAAAAAGTGATTTGTAATTTATTAAAATCACATAATTTTTTAAAACTTGGTAAAGAGCGATAATAAGGAAGTATCCTATTACAAAAAACATTATTAAAATATTATTTTTCGTAATTTTTAAATTTTTTTTATTAAAAAGAGTGTCTTTCCTTACATATGACACGACTGATGATATAATTTCCAGTCTTGAAATCATAGAAAAACTTTTTTTTCCAGAGACCTGATTTTTGGCACGACAACTACCTTAAATGAGATTAATATTTTTCAAATACCTTTCCATGATAAACATTTTAATCAATGTTTTCTGACCACATTAATTAAAAAACATGTTGTGTCTGGAAAAAAGTATAAGAATTTTTCAACATGTTTTAGAATTTTTGATCATCATCTTTCTGAGTCCAAAATAATAAATCAAGAGCGTATTTCAAATAAAATAAAATTTGAAAGCTCTAAAAATTAAATACCTGACATAATTCAACTACCAAACTCTTTGCAATACATAAATTTACTTTTTTTAAATCAAACTATAGACATTACATGTTGAGTTATAACTTTTAAGATTCTTTATCCTGGAAAATTTTGACTACAAAGATAATTCAATTGTGTTATTTGATGCGATCAAAATTGCTACATTTCCCTTATTTTCCAATTCGAGTTCCTCAATTTCCCTCCGTGAAATTATATTCAATGATTTGATTCGATCGATCTTGCTCGATGAAACATATTCGTAAAGGCAAATGAACCGCGCATGGCCTTATCCGTGACGAATGTTAAGGCAGAGATTAGCATTTATCCTTTATGTTTGAGTTTAGAGTGGCACCAGAAGTGAATACTTCATCTTTTTCGCGCAAGATTGCCATGTGTATCCAGATCATTCGATCTAGAAATTTTTGAATAAAAACCCTTTCTGCTTTTATAGTTAATCGTTGGCATTGAGTAAAACAGGGAACTCGCCTCCTTTTAATCTTTTCTCCTCTCTACCTTGTGGTTCCTTCACCAGCTCATTTTTCTCGTTTAACTTAGAGTAACGATCATTCGAATTTTCGTCATTCGTATGCACGTCTGCTCGCCCGTCAACGTGGGCCGACGTGAATTATCGTGAGTGTCAGACTTACGACCCGCCCGTACGAACAGTTTAATTTAAGGACGTCGTTTAATTCCTGGTAGAAAGGATATTTGCAACGATTGCTAAAAAAAGGTCCTTTTCATTAAAATGCAATGGACCCCCTCGACACACATTCTACCATTCTCATTCTACTGCATGGTATTATTCAAATTTTTTATCGCTTAATTATCATTTAATCATGTTTTGATTCATCTTAATTCACCTTTTTCTATTCCTTTTACCCTTCATTCTTTTCATACGACCCATCGGAGTTTTTTCACATAAAAAAATCCCTGTTTTCCAGAGGGTGAAATTAATATTTCAAAAGTATCTTTAAATATAGTCCCTTCGCCTACAATATCGTGTGTGACTCATAGTAACCTTGCTAAAAAATGTAATTAAATTTTATAAAAAAAGACAAGAAAAACAATTCAATTTAATAGAATCCTTATAAAATCTAATCTTGTTTTTGTATCAAATTGAGTTTTTCTATAAAATTTAATCAATTTTTTCCAGTAGGAATAGACATCGGGACAAACATGAAAAACATAAAATAGGTCAAGGGATTAAAGATAAAATAATCAGTTATCAAGTAGAAAATCAGTGAATGAAAATTTGAATTTCAATAAACTGAAATTTCAAGTGTGGTTTTGGCACCTTGTTATTCGTGGTGATTATAAAAGAGAAATGATTCGTCGTTTGGTCGATCGTCAATGTCTGGGATGGTTGGCGGAGTGAATTTCGATTTCTTGACGATGGTTCGATGTTAATTGCTAATACTGAGAGAGAAGCGAAAGAACGTCCTGCCACGCAAGGGCAAAAGGAGCGGCCAGGATAGAGTCGTAAAGGTGAGTTATGTCAGCAGTTAGATAGTTGAATCTCAGTATTCTGTGGCGCGCTTTTGCTCCGTTAATATCTTCATTACTAAATCATCCCCGTTCCCTTCCATCTCATTCTTTTCTTCCACCTGCCTTCTCTAGATCTCTGTTTCTTTCTCCCCCGTCTGATAGGGATACGAGATCCTTTTCTCCCTCCCGCTCCTGTACCTATTTTCATCTGACACCCATCTTTCTTTTATATGGGTACTCTTTCCCCGTAGAAAAGAGCAACTTTTGTCTCGATATATGCGAGTTTACCACTTGGATTTCGTACCTTACTAAAGCGTAGCTGCATTCACTGCACAATGATAAAGTTTTAACGGCCTGCATTGCGACACGAGGCACGATGATGGCGAATTGCGAGAGGGTCGTGAATGGGAATTAAAACGATATACCCTGTAATGCTCAAAAGACGTGCACAAAGACAGAACTGGGAAAGGAATAAATAAGGTCGTTAACATTTCCCTGTTTAAGAGGATCGCCCTGTTTCTGCATTCAGTGAATCGCTTTTTAGGCATTCAGTATTTCGAACGTCATATAAATTTATGTCTACGTCCACTGAATTAATGACTAAGGTCCAATCTTTTTACTTTTTAAAACTAAACAAGTTTTACATTTTACATTTTTCCTCTTTCACTTCTGCTTTCAAGTTCTCTTATTTAGAAGGTAATTTTCTCATTTATATTTATCCACATATATTTACTCGGGTGATTTTTCATTTTTACTTGAACATCTTTTTTTAAAGATGTGAAACATTTTTTTATTAAAGGGCAAGTATTAAGTGAGTCATGTGGTTGAAATCAATATTTTAGTTTACTTTAACATTTTTCTACACTAATCAATATTTTCAGCTGAAGTTTTAATAATGATTAAAAATATACTGACTGCTAAATTTAAATGGTTTTGAACAATTAAAAATTGCAATGTTGGTAAAAAATAAATTAATTATCTACTTTCAAGTTCTTTTCTTTAGAACTTAATTTTCACATTTATATTTATTTAAGTATTGTTTAATTACCAGTCGAAAATTTTTTTTATTAAAATATCTTCATGAAAAAAAAATTTTGAGGATTATAAAAATAGAAAATTTATAATGATGTTTATAAATTTACAGAATTAAAATAATGAGAAGAAAGACTCAAATTTTATCTTTCCATAGTTTGTTTATTTAAATTCCAAATTCGGAAACATCAAATTTATAAAATTTATATATTTTGCTAAAAGATGACTGAATATACTGCATATAGAAATGATATTTTTTCTTTTGAAAGCAGATGTTGACTTTAAACTACTGCAAATTTGAATATATAAAAATGAGTCGACTTTCTATTTAATTTTGTAGGGAAAGGCATATTCAAAAAAGTTGAATTTCGGATTTTCGATTTACATTTTCAATAGGTGTGATGTTTTTTTATAAACAGGTGCCTAAAGGATCAAATATTTTAATGACTTTTTCTGAATCTATTCTAGAAAATTCGATAGATTCACGCTGTTTACGAGATATTTTTCAATTATTCGTAATGTGTATCAGTCTCTGATGTATTTTTAAAATTTCAAGTTTAACAAGTGTTTAGGAAAACAGAGTAGTTGCAACTTTGTGAGATGTAGATCTTTATAAGAAGATGCGTTAGTAGCGATCCTGCGTAAACATCAAGGATGGGTTAGAGTGTTTTCTGTAAGTCAGAAAGAGAAGAGGAGGAAAAGAGGGTGGGAATGGGTGAAATAGGTTTCAGTGGGGTACATTAGCAGAGTTATGCCCCCAAGGGTCCGCCTGGTAACACGTATATCTTGGTTATTTTTTATTACCGTTCCTAGCAACGCGGAAATGTAGCAAAGAAAAGTTACTTTTGCCCTTTTTTCCTCTGCTTGGGCTACTTTTCTAAACTACCAATATACTCTTATCATATATAATATAAATTATCTACCCCATGGTATTTATTCTCCATCCTTAAATTCTATTAATAAATATTAAAAACTTTCAAAATGATGGAAAATCACAGTAATTCTCAGCAAATCATCAGAGAATACAGATAAATTTAGTATCCAATCTTAGCATTAAGGGGTTTCATCACCTTTGCATTTTCAAAAAATAATTTTTCTTTTTATTGCATAAAAAGTTCCCTTAGGGTCCTAACATTTTAAATGCGTTTTTCTCGAAACTGACTTTTTCAAATCGGCATGACATGCCATTTCAACAATTTTCAATCGATTGACACGAATTTTGTTTCAAATAAAAGATTATTTAATTATCTAGTGGAGTACCTACGATTTTTAAGATTGGTTGACAAGTGTTTAATCGTTTCAAAAATTAAGGTCGCTTTTTTGGCCGAAAATCGAGTGTTACATTAAAATGCTCACCATTTTTGAAAAATGAATATTTTTTCATAATCTTGGGTACTTCACTGGGCAATCTTATAAACATTAGGAAAAAAATTGTTTTTTTGTTCCAGGTGCAAATCTCAATTTTTAGAATTTTTGCCACAGACGACCTCCGAAAAAAAAATTTTGTTTGGTCACGGCAATAGTCAGCCGCCATTTTGTATTTCTTAACAAAAAATTTTTTTTATAGAGTTAATATATTAGTTAATAAGCTCTATAAATTTTAATTGCTTTACGTTTTGTTATCTCCCTGAAAATAAATCATAAAAATGACACTATTTTTGAAGGCTCAAAGGTGATGAAACCCCTTAAGCTAATCATTAAATATTTCAATTTAAATAATTTTTTCAACAAATTGTTCAGGCACTTGAAGTTATTTTAAAAATCAAGGAATCAAGATACAGCATCTCAAATTAATCCAACAAATGAATTTGATAGAATTTTCTTTATATAGAAATGCAAAAATTTGTTATATTTCAATACTAATTTTAAATTGTTTTTTACTTTAAATAAAAAAAAAATAGAGAAACAGTTTTTTCGACTGGAATAAATTCTTTTCCAGGGTGAATTAAAGATGCTGAAACCATTTTTTAAATTTTCGATAAATTGAACCTGCCCAGAAGAAACCATAAATACAGTGGAATTATTTGAAAGTAAGAGTTTAACGAGGAAAGAGATTGGTTTTTGAAATTTGAGGTTTTGAGTGCAAAACGACCATATGTCGGTTTCGAATCGCGTTTTTCACGCGCGAGTCGCATGGATCCAGCAATCTAGCATGCACTGTATGCTGGGATAGCTGCTTAGGGATGCGAGGGTAGGTTTTATATTTATGGCAGGGTATTAATGCCCTGCCCTTTTTTTCGTTAATAACTGAGCTCGATACGCACACGGGGTGAGAAGCGCCAGCACCCAAAGTGCCAAGGGGTGGGTGAGGTTTTTTGTGGGGTGAAAAAAAAATCGAGGGGCTTTTCGCCGTCTGCTTCCAGCAACGATGCTTTTTTTTTAATGGCCGGATCCTTTAGCTTTGCTTAGCGTTTTATTCCAAGTTCACCTCTGAAACAGTTAGCCGTTGATTCAGTTTCATCAGATATATAAGTTTTATCATTATTTTTATTTAATCCAATTATTATAAAAAAGTGTTTATTAATTTAAGGTCTTAAGGGGATTGGTCACATTTAATATTTTTATTTTTTGATTTTAGACCTTGCCTATAATTTTTTTATGTTTAGTGCCTTCATTTAGAAAGGTTTTGGAGATTTTTAAAAATTCCAGCACCTTTATGTATTTTTAAACTAAAAATGTTTAGTTTTTTTGGCATTTTCTGACTTTGAATAACTTTTTTATTATTGAAACAATTGTAATGATTCTTTTTTTATTTTGATTTTTTGTTATAGAAAGCACTCTAGTTAAAAAAAAATAACTACGAAATTTTTTTTTTATATTTTAGGATATTTTTATTTATTTTTACCTTTTTTCAGTCATGTTACCTTATTTTCCATTTCCAAAAAGTGTCTACACATTACAAGGAATAAAATAAAAAAATAAATCATGACAATTGGTAAAAAATAAAAAAGTTATTCAAAGTCAAAAAATGTCAAAAAAATGCCCAAAAATTTTAGTTTAAAAACACATAAAGGTGCTGGAAGTTCTAAAAAACTCCAAAACGTTTCTAAATAAAGGTACTAAACATAAAAAAAATTATATGGAAGGTCTAAATTAAAAGAATAAAAATATTAAAGTTGGCGGATCCCCTTAAAGTAGCTATATACAAATTTTCAGTAAAAATATGTTTTTAGTACTTTTATGTTTATTTTTTGTAGCCATAGAGCAGTCAAATAAAACATTTCCTAGGGCTGTCGTGAGTAAAACATTGACTGATTTCTGCAGTTCGATGATAATAGACATTCATGATTGCGTGCAATATTATTCAGACGACTATGAAAACTTTTTCTGATGATACTTGTAATCCTCGTCCTTCATTCCCTACGATCCCTCTCTGAATGATGCTTTTATTATAATATGATTATTTTTCATTAAATCGATTGCACACGGACGAATTACTTATACTACAGCCTCGAAGAACTTAAACTATATGGAATGTATTATAAACGCTTGAAAATTATATAAAAACGTCGTGAGTATAAGATTCCGCTAATGAAATCATTATTAATTTTCTAATCAAAAATTTTAATTGACCTAGAAGTATGTAATACTGGAAAGAAATCTTATTTTTCAATTTGTACTATAAAAAAACATTTATTGACAAAATTTTATTAGTGAAAATACGTTTTATTATTCAAGAGAAACCAAAATAAATAATAAAATTATTCAAATATAAGAATTAGTCATATATATTTTAATTTAAAGCGACTTACTTTTTTTTAATAATTCGAATTTATTAGGATTTCTATTATAGAATATACTAAATCAGCGATAAAAATTCCCATCTAGATAGTAAAATTGTTAAATAGTTCAATTTATTTCACTATCTACATAGGAATTTTTATCGATAATTAAGCGTATTATATAATAGAAATTCAAATAAATGCAAATTATAGAAAAAGTACGTCTCTTTATAGAGTTTTATCATCCGTTTTCAAATAGTTTATTAATTTTAGACAAATATTTTTCCCCGTGTAATTATTAAAACAAAACAAAGCAGACTTTTTCGCTAAATCATATCTATAGGTGCAGAAAACAATTAATGATGGTCGGTTTTTTAATTTGGCTTTAAGGTAGTTGATCCACGAAAATTAGACCTCAGGCAAAAATAGATAATTTTGCTTTCAATAATAGCAATATTATTATTGAAGGGCTATTTTGTAAGAGAAAAGATTATTTTACATGAAAAAAATTTGAAACACAGAAAAATAATTTTTTTAATAAATTTTATTTTTGACCCAACTTTTTTTCTTATCGCTTCTTACCAAATTTTAAAAAAATTTTTAAAAAAAAAACGGTGAAGTTGTGGGAAATATTTTTTCTGAAAAAATGATTCATGATTTATTAGAATCGCATAATTTTTTAAAATTTGGTAAGAAGCGATAAGAAAAAAAGTTGGGTCAAAAATAAAATTTATTAATAAAATTATTATTCTGTGTTTCAAATTTTTTTCATGTAAAATAATCTTTTCTGTTTCAAAATAGCCCTTCAATAATAATATTGCTATTCATGAAATCAAAATTATCTATTTTTGCCTGAGATCTAATTTTTGTGGATGAAAACTACCTTAAGGTCTACCAATAATGTAACTCGGAGTTTCATTTTTTTCCTTCAAACGTTTTGACTCTGATCAGAGTCCTCATCAGTGATCATTATTTCTAAAATATCAAAAAAAGGTTGCTAAAATATTTCACATATGTGCCCTATTCTGGTGTAAACTTTGGTAATGTTCAAAAAAACTAAAAAATGAAACACGTTTGCATAAAATTATACCTAAACCTTACGAAAGTTTTTAAAAATAACAATTAAATTCTAGCAAGAAAAAAAATGAAACTCTTATACTATTTCTGGACTCTGAAGCCAAATTAAAAACCAACCATTATTAATATTATTGAGGGTTGATATAAGCCAGCTATTAATGATTTTCAGAAATAAATTGTTAAACAAATTTATTGAGCCATACTTTATAGTTACAATAATTCGAACTTTTTGAATTTTGCAAGAGATTTTTCTCTACAATTTCACTATTCCAATATGTAAAGGAAAATATGATTGCATATCTTTTTTTACCCTCAAGGGGTTGCACTCTGTATGTACGTGTCATATCAATCGAGTAATGGAAAAAGTTCAAACTTGAGAGAAATAATGCATTTTTTCTTGAGGGTTAGTATTGAGGAAAGTTTCCAGGGCGAGGGTTGAATTATGACCTCGAAGAATAAAAGAAAATTACAGTCATAATGTTTTTAATACTGCATCATTTGATTTTTCTTTTGGTTTGAGTAGAGAGCTTTCAATATGGTCAAACTCGATTTGAAAAAATTTAAAGAATATCAATCCTTGAAAAATTCAAAATCTTTAAATTGGATGTGAAATTATTTCATGATATGCGTTTTAGTTAGCACGCAAGTCCGCGCTTCGAAGCTGTCACGTTGTTCATTGGTTTCGATATTTTCAGGCGATACAGCGGGACACGTAATTTAAAAGAAGTAATTTCACATCTCCACCCACTTGGATCAAATGTCGATGGATAATTTTCGAATTTCATACGACGCGACGTCTCATTACCCGACACGCTTCGTCGGAGGCAATTTATTTATCGGAACATTTTTTTTGATTATAGTCACGCTGAAGATTGCATTTGTCAGACCACCGCTGATTGGCTCGACGGGAAATATTCATCGGCTCGAAACTCAGGCACGACTGATAACAATCGTGTAACGAATACATTCATCTCCAAAAAAATACGCGAATGCTTTACACAAAGTGCATTCGTGTTATTCTCCAGATTCTCAACACAATGCCTGCCCCCGTATTTGCATAACAACGCGCAGACTTGTAACTCTTCGGGTGGTGTCAAAGGTCGAAATTTTTCGGTCTCCTCAGGCTGATGCCTCTGTGAGTCTTTTATTTCTTGAAAATTACCTTGAAGAATTTTCATGACGTTCTGTCTTAGTATTCATTCTTCAACTCGTGTATTTTTACTTTCATGCGATAAAATAACAATACCAACTTTTATCTGAATAGAGATATACAAATTTAAAAAATCTCTTTAGAAAAGCAAATTATTTTCTAAAGGGAATATTTAAACTTTCTAAATTAGGAGTTCATCTCTTTTAAATGCGAAGTAGAAACTTTTTAAATTGGAAGTAGTTCCTAAAATAAGGGGTGGCCCTGTATATTTGTTCGATTCTTCGATTACTGACTAAAGAATGACCCAGCAGCAAAACTCAATTCTTAAATTAGGAATGAGTGGTAGATAAAAATAATGTGCACCCCATCTTATCTATTATTACGGAAAACAACTCAAAGGAATGATGCAGCAAAACTTAATCATTTTTAAAAATTAGTTGTGAGTCTATAGTTTCAGGGGTGAATGAATTATTGAACAAAGAAAGAATCGTCTTGAACACAACCCCTTTATTTAATTTCTTTTATTTTCAATTCTACTCTGCTATCTCAAATATTGTACTCCCTCTTTATGTTTTGAATGAAAGCTAAAACATTGCACCATAGGAGAAATAGAATAAACAAAAGACAAAAAGGATTAAAAACCGCATCGGTTCTTTTGCGATGTAAGTGGCCTATTCTAAACATTTCAACCCTACTTTTCATAGAACAAAAGTGGCGATGATTTACATGTGGGGTAAGGGATCTAAGTGTTGAAGCGAAACCCTAACTCAAAGCCCCGCCACTTGGCATCCAGTACCAGAATCAGAACGAGTTGAGGACGATGGGTGGCGACTAATTTGAGGTTTGCTTGATTTTGCACGCGACAAAAAGTAACAGATTAAAAAAAAGCTGATTTCGAGGGTCGAGACAAAAGTAATCATACTTCATAATCTAAGGGGATGTTGCACCCATGAAAATGAATTGCGACCATTTAAAGTTTTACGTTTTTTTCTTTGTTTGTTTTTTTTTCACCAAGGGGTTATGCGGATACAGTACAGGTTATGAGTAATGAAAAACGTTTGCTGGTGACGATTCAATGAAACCTGGGGTGAAACAATACAAGCGATATCAAACAACAGTTTTAAATACTAAACTTGTGTACCACTTGAAGTTTATAGAAGACTAGTTATGGAAATCATAATAACATTGTCATAATATATCTTTTTGTAAGAATGAAAGCAATTCGATGAAACCACGATGATTAAAAAAAGCCTGATTTTTTCTTTGTATCTTTTATAAATTTAGGAATAGATTACAAAATATTGAGAAATTATCGTGGTTTCATGGAAGGTCAAAAATCGTTAAAAATCTCTCGTTGTTACTGACCTGTTGATGGCCAGGACGAGACTGAGGCTGGGAGAGAGCCTGGCCTGCATGGTCTACTTGCACCGCTGAAACTATCACAAGCAATTGTTTTTTATTCAATCCGAGATTAATGAAAATTTTTGAAAATTAACAATCATTAAAAAACAGACATCTACAGCAGTAATAATTGCAAAGGCGCATAAGCAAAAGAACTCTACGAATTTGCAGGTAGGACAAATCGGACGACAACGAAGAAGCTATTTGTTTATTTAATTAATTAATTAAAGCTACTTTCAAGAGACCAACAAAGCAAACAGGCCAAACTCTCCTCGGCTCTCAACCAAAACGTCCAATTTTAATTTGTAGAATTCGTTTACTTTCTTACAAGCCACGGTCTACGAACTACAAAAAGCACATTTAGTATTACATTCCACGTGAGATTGAATTTTTTCAGGGGGTCCACTTGAGAGAGAATATTGATAGATAAAATAAAATATAAAATAAAATGAAAAGTATTAAAGGAAGGTATGTTTGGGTGAGAAGAAAATGTTGGTTAAAAATTTCAAGTGTGACTGTAAGCCTCGTATTCTGATATCGAGGTATCGAAAGAGGGAGAGACATTGAAAAGGGAGAAGGTGGAGAAAAAAGTGCGCCAGATGATAATCAACCGATAGAATTTGGTTAAACAGTTCGACGCGGCGGTCGGCGAGCTTAATAAAAATCCAAGTCGTTCGTTACGAAGTTGCCCCTTGCGGTCCCCTTGCTCACACGTTTTGCAGCCAAGAGAGAACCCAGTTCTACCAATACGCGTGAGCAACTCGTGTGAGGCCCCTGTTTACACGTGGATCAAGAACACACACTCGCACCTGTTTGTGCACGTACGCTAGCCACGAGTACGGTAGCGATACGTTTCTCCGACAAATAAATAAAATAAAACCGTAAGCGAGGGAATAAAATGTGATTTACAACGGTGGAAAGACAATGGCCGAGGCTCTGCACGATAATGTATGCGGATGGCGCGGACTGGTACTGGGATACTGACTCCTGATTGGTCGTATCCCGACGCCAGCGCTACAACGGAAAGCGATAAATAACTGCGAGCAGATAAAACCTTTCTTTCTGCCTTGGGTTTAGCTTGGGCACTCCAGCTTAGCACGCTCAAGTCTTTTCTCTCCTCCTCGTCCCTGGATCGTGCACATGCACGAATGCTCCGAACGATTTCGAATCGTAAGGGCCGCTTCGCACGAAGGACGATGCCTCTCACCAACGTCCGAATCTTCAGGTCCAGTCATACACGTAACAATCAAGCAAAATGTTTATCCTCATTTTTCAGACATTCGAATCTTTTGTGGAAGCGGAGCTACGCTAATAACAACAGAGCTCCATCAGAAAGTAGTATATTATTATACTAGTGCGGAAAATTCGTGATTTCAGATCAGCTTGAAGTTTAAAGCACGAGCCTAAGGGGAGTTCTGCAACCCACACGAATGGGGAATCAGCAAGTGTATCATATACTAGTATTTGGTGCACTCTACGGGAAATTCACACTTTCCGCAAAGTGCAAACTTTCCGTACACTGAAGAAACAGTTTCTTTGAATTGAAGAAAGTTTTGTTAATTTAAAAAAAATGTCTTTGATCCAAAGAAATAGATTTGTTTACATTAAAGAACATTTTTTTGAATCAACAAAACTTTCTTCAATTTAAAGAAATTTTTTCTTTGACCGTTATACAGAAAAGCATACATTTGTTTGGTTCAGTGGATTTTCTGAGTTCTCAGGCCTTTTTATGGAACATTCTCATTTGATCATATGCATCATAGCTATGCAAAGTTTATTTAAATACATCCAGAAAACAGTTCCTTTGAATCAAAGAAACATTTCTTTGATATACGGTCATAGAAAAAATGTCTTTGACTTGAAGAAATTTTTGTTGATTCAAAAAAATTTTCTTTAATTTAAACAAATTTATTTCTTTGGATCAAAAAAAATTGTTGAAATTGACAAAACTTTCTTTAATTCAAAGAAATTTTTTTATTGACCTTATATAAAAGAAATGTTTCTTTGATTCAAAGAAAGTGTTTTTTCAGTGTGGTGTTTTTAAGGGATTAGGCCACTCTAGAGGCAGACAAAAATAGGCATATTTTGTGATTTTTTTTAGCGAAACCATGAAATAAATCAAGATTATAAAATAGGGTTTTTATTATACATGTAATTGACTGTAAAAAATAATTTTTTTAAAGTGATAGATGTCAAAATGGCGACAGTGCATCATTTTTCCGATGACGCCTTTATTTCTGGAAGGTCCATGGCCGAAAAAACAGTTCCTGTAATTTTTGAGTTATGATGAGTTACTGAATTTTTTCCGATTACACATAAGAATAGCTAGAGAAGTAGCTAGGATTTTTTTATTATATTGCATAGTTCCTTTTTTATTAACAATATTATATTAATATTATATTATATTATATTAACAATATTATATTATATTAACAATATTCTTATGCGTAACCGAAAAAGCTTCAGTGACTCATCATAACTCAAAAATTACAGGAGCTATTTGTCCGGCCATGGACCTTCCAGAAATAAAGACGTTATCGGAAAAATATTGCACAGTCGCCATTTTGACATCTATCACTTAAAAAAATACTTTTGTGCAGCCAATTACATGTATAATAAAAACCCTATTTTGTAATCTCGATTTATTTCATGGTTTCGCTAAAACAAATCACAAAATATGCCTATTTCTGTCTGCCTCTAGAGTGGCTTAACCCCTTAATAGTCGAAAATTATGGTAAGGGATGGATTACAGGTAGGGAAATATTTGGCTTAATCATATTCACTTTGTAACAAACCATTCATTTGGTTATTATATGGACATTGCAAAATCAGATCTGTGTTTAATTTTATCTAATTTGTTAATTAATGACATTCATAATATTTGAATAGGTCAAATAGTAGATTTATTCATTATGTAGTTTTAACTTTCACCCAGAAAAAATCTATTTGATAAAACCAAATCATTTTGTGAAATGAACCATGATTTTTAGTAGAATGATATAAAATTTAGTTGAATAAATTAATTGAATTTTTTTTATTTAAACAAAATTTTCTGAACTTTATAATAAGCAAATTCTTTGATCCAACCAAATATTTTTCTGAGTATTACAATTTTTGCGGGAATATTTTCTTCTTAAAGGAAGTGGAAACAAAAAAAATTGAATCTTTCTCATTAGCGACTTTTTCGAAATTTCAAAAACTACAATTAAAAGAATACTGTTCCTACATTTTATACATCACATTTTCATAGTTCTAAAATATAAAACAAGGTATATTAGACTATAAAAACTCTAGAAATATGCAAGATGAATCCAAAATTTTAAAGAATTTTTTCTTTTGAACAAGATCGTTTTTTTAATTTTACCTCAAGAAGACTTTAACTGATGGAAATGAACTATCATTTTCAATAAATCTAAATTTAAAGAAATTCGTCATCTAGAGGAATCGAATTCTGCCAGAGAATTGTTATTTCTAAGAGACCACTCGAATCGCTTATTTGCACTAGCCCGAAGGATACAAAAGGAGAGGTTTCCGCCGTCGACATTTCTAAATAAAGTTTTTCCTTCCCTGACCGCTTTCGCATTATCACGTAACTTTGAGGCTCCATGGGGTAAGCCGAAGGTTGCGTTCGAGCGAAATGTAAATTTTTCTCGAAACTCTTCTGAGCTTTTTTTTTTCTTCTGCCTTGGGGTGTTGGAAACAATGGAGGGTGGTTTAAGGGGCGATCGATCGTTTATGGGGGCGAGCTCAGGTCCAAGGGTGCCTTAGTTCTAGCCAAAGAGGGGCAAGGAGGGTTGGCTTTACAGAAACATGATATTTTCCCCACGCAGCTTGTTAAAAAATATCCAATACCACGTATATCCACACACCCTCTAGAATAAAAGAACTTTTAACATTTTTTGCCGTTGCCAGATCTTCCATAATCGAACTTTTTGATCCAAGATCTTCACATTCAATTTCTATTCAATCGCAATGAAACAAGAAGTGAGGAAAGTTTTAATAAAGGGATCAAATGTTAGGCGTTCTTTGACCCTCTTAGGCCTCATTTGTTTACCTTTGGCTAAAGTTTCTTTTTAGGGTTAAACCAATCATCGGGTATCAGGATTTGGGGCTCGAAAAAGTCAGTTTCAAGATAATGTAAACAGCACATTTACAATGTAATCAAATATAATATAATTCTATACTTTTTTTTAGATTTTTTTTAATATGGTGAAAATGCTTTTTATTCTTTTTATATCCCTTGTATATGGAAGATTTATATAATATCTTAGAGTAATATTACAGCGATTTTATAATATTTCCAAGAGCCGTGGAATATGGTCGTTTAAGGATAATCGTTGGAAGGGCTTAATTTCAGGGCGGCTGGGTACATGGCGGTACGATTAAACCAACCCTCTGGATATAAATGGACAAAACGAAATAGAACTGCAAAACCGACCTCGTAAATCACGCTCGGCGATGCGTGCCGTTCGGAAGTGTTGGCTATCATGCTAGTGTACTATTTTATACAATGATCACCGTAGGCTGCCGCAATTTTATCGTTGTATTTTACATTGTAACGTGACGTTATATCACTTCGCAGGCGTACCGAATGTCCTGCCAGATATGAACCTCACATGACGCCCAGAAACTGGGATAACTATATGAGCAAACCTGAAAATGTACCTCACACCCCAACTTCCGTCTTTATGAAAGCTGTTCTCCTTTCAAACCGATTGTTATCCAAATTTCAAAATATTATACCCACATTTTACTCTTGTCTCATTTCTACTTCATTTAACTGCTGTCATTTTATGCTTCAATGTAAAACATATTTCACGCTTAGCATCGAAACGATTCATTGAATTCAACTAAAATTTAGTTCCTTCCAAAAAGTGTTTTTTACTTTGAGGCCATAGGCCATACAGGTCACGTGACCAATCCAGTTCCTGGCTATCGATTCTACTCATCATTTATAAAATCTTAAATAGAAAAAAATCGGTAAAAATTTAGGAAATAATAAATAACAGCATATGGAAGGAATAGGGGAAGGGATAGTGTATTAATATAAAAAAAAAATTTTAATACCAATTAACTCAGTGTTTTGAGTTATGTTGCACTGGTCTAACACTGTCGGTAATATACTTTGCTTTGCTAAAATTACTTATTTTTATAAAAATGTTTAAATATTTGTATGAATATTCAAGACATAACAGACCGGTCTCAGTTAATTGTTATTCATTTCTCAAAATTTCAAGGCGATTTTTCATTCACCGTGGAAATGTAGTTGTAGAACTGCAATTGCCGATAATACTTCAGTTTTATATTTTAAAATGAAAAATGTTGCAGAATTTTCACTAAAACGAAGTTAAAAGACGTTCCTTATTATTTTCTGACACATTTACTAAATTTTGAGCAAGATATTTTTTAACCAAAAAAATTTATCTCACACTGAAAAAAAAGTTCCAGTTAAAATAACCGGAATTCCGGTTAGGACGTATTTAACGTTATTTTCTGGTTAAAATAACTATAAATTCAGGTTATTTAAAATCTGTTTGGAATAACCAGAATTCTGGTAGAAATAACCAGAAAAAAATTTTAAATATGGACTAACCGGAATTCCGGTTGTTTTAACTAGACTTTCTTTTGTGTGTTTTTTTATCATTTTGATAATTCTAAATGTTGACATAAAAATATGTCAACTTTTTAATGATTGATCAATCGTTGCAAATACCTTTCAATTTCAAAATATTAGAAAAACTTTGTTCAAATAACAGTGATAGATAGAGAAAAAATTGTAAATGTACTTTAAAAAGGAAGTATGAATCGACACTCGCCCAACTTTCGACACTGCAGTATATTTGCTGCATCCGCTGCATCCATTAGAGAATAATTACTTAAAATAATCTGTGATCGATGCACTCCGGGAATAGGAAAGTTTCGAAGCGTAAAGAAAATCAGCTCGGTTGAAGTGGCCCGTACAAACGTAACTGTCGGATAGATATGCAATTATTTAAAATAGCAATCACGAAATTGAAAGTGGAGGTCGGCGAATATTCGGTCAGATTTTTCAAGCGGAAAAATTCTCTAAAGATTTTTCCGGCCCGATTGGCAGTAATGCAAACCGAAAATCAAACACGAAGGACGGAGTTCCGGTGGCATTTTTCTTTACCAACGAGAAAATAAATGTATGTTCATTCGAATAAGTATAAAGTTTTATGGGTGTGTGAATTTACATCGATAATAAGCAACTTACATAGCCGAGTTGCAGTAATGAGCTTTGATGCCGATGGAAGCCATGAAAATGTAACAATTGGAACATCCGGTGCTGGTTATCGTGACTCGCCATCACGAAGATTAAATTAAATCATTAAGCGCGAAACAGGATGACAATGTGTGGTATATACTGGTCGCTTTTTTGTTTCAATTGCTATTTAACACGCTGAGAGTCGAGCTTCGCTCAGTTAAACACGAACACCATCAATCAATTTAATTCAAAAACTTTACTTAATTTTTCATTCACTAAACACTTCGAGTAAATGATTTCTATTGAAATTCATTTATTTTCACTATTTATGGTAGTACGATCACGAAAATTAGACCTCAGGCAAAAATAGATAATTTTGCTTTCAGGAATAGCAATATTATTATTGAAGGGCTAATTTGAAAGAGAAAAGATTATTTTTTATGAAAAAAATTTGAAACACAAAAAAATAATGTTATTAATAAATTTTATTTTTGCCCAAACTTATTTTCTTATCGCATCGAGCCAAATTTTTAAAAATGATGCGATTCTAATAAATCACGGTTCATTTTTTTAGAAAAAAGATTCTCTACAACTTGACCGTTTCCTATTTTTGAAATTGAATTAATTATTATCAAATACAGCAATTTGTTTATAAAAATTTTGTTTTGAAAAATTGTTTTTTTATAATTTTAGCCATTAAAGAATTCATTTTCAAAAATCAGAAACGGTCAAGTTGTAGAGAATCTTCTTCCTAAAAAAATGAACCATGATTTATTAGAATCACATCATTTTTAAAAATTTGGCTCGAAGCGATAAGAAAATAAGTTTGGGCAAAAATAAAATTTATTAATAACATTATTTTTTTGTGTTTCAAATTTTTTGCATGAAAAATAATCTTTTCTCTTTCAAATTAGCCCTTCAATAATAATATTGCTATTCTTGAAAGCAAAATTATCTATTTTTGCCTAAGGTCTAATTTTCGTGATCGTACTACCTTAAGATCTAAAAATGAAATTTGAATTCTCCTTAATTTGTATGTATGAAAATAATTTAATAAAAATAAATCTTCCTTTGGGGAAGAGAAAAAGGGGTGTAAACGTTGATTAGCGATTTTGGCAAAAAAAAAAGGGTTGTGAAGAATAGTTAGCATTAGTCTCGCTGAACCCCTTTGAACGCTTCGATGCAATTCGAAATTTATGAGCGTTCTGCTTTTCACGAGGACCCCGGAGAAAATCTAATCTGATTGTTCGAAAACAGCTCGTGCCGAACTTTCTCAATAGCGAGTTCGTTTTAATTCGCTAGCCGGTATGAAATAATCAATAAATTGCCAAAGAATAAAGCTGATTGAAATAATTCAATGAACCAGTAATCATTTCCAGATGCTCGATTTATCCAGTGGTTGAGAGAGGAAATATTACGGTTTTAATTGAGTAACACACACTCATAGCAATAAGCATAATTAAGAATCAAAATTATGCTTGCCCAAGTTTCTTACTGACTTAATTCAAATATTTTTCTTCGCTCTGATTTAAAGTAATTCTAGTTTATGAAGAAAAGCGAGTTTCACTTATCTGTTTGAAACCTTCTTTCTGGCAAAGATTAATTCTTGACGCGATGCGAGGTATGCTGGCAATAATTCACAAGGCATACTACGAGAATTTGTCTCGTGCAACCGGTCATCCTACGTATAAATTCGAACCAGAGTTTCTATTCCCACGTGAAATCATTGCACTCGATTGAAAGGAATTCGCTACCAGCACGTACCGATCTTCGATCTCTATTTATATTTCACTATCTGCACCATAATGTACCCATCGATCAACTCTCGAACACAGCGACGGCTGTTTGATCTTTTTTTCTCATTGATAATTCGCACTAAAAACTTACAATGGCGTACCATTAATTTTTACTACCCCAAAACTGAGAAAATCAACAAAGAAAACAGAAAGTCGTATTATTAAGGGGATCCGCAACCTTTAATATTTTTATTTTTTGAGTATAGACCTTCCATATATTTTTTTTATGTTTAGTACCTTTATTTAGAAAGGTTTTGGAGTTTTTTAAAACTTCCAGCTACTTTATGTATTTTTAAACTAAAAATGTTAAGTTTTTTGAGCATTTTTTTGAAGTTCTCTGACTTTAAATAGCTTTTTTTTTTTAACGAATTGTCATGATTCTTTTTTTATTTTATTCCTTACAGTGTGTAGCAACTTTCTGGACATGGAAAATACAGTAACATGACTGAAAAAAGTTACAAATAAAATAAATAATAAAAAATATCACAAAAAATTTTGTTTTTATTTTTTTAGCAAGAGTGCTTTCCATGCCCAAAAATGTTGATAATTTAACAAAGAATAAGTGGTAAAAATTTCGAAGGTTTGTGTCTAATACCTTAGACTTTAATCAAACATATGTTGCAACAAACACGGAAAATCAGAACTTGCGGAAAACGGAGTTTAAAGAGTCTTATAGTAAAGTCAAAATTGTGTTACTAAATCATATATATATATATATATATATATATATATATATATAGATAAATGCAATATATAGTGTTTTTATAGGAATACCTGTTATATACTATTTTTCATATAATTGAGAAATATTAGCAAAGACATGAAACTAATATTTTGTGTAAAAAGCTAATTTTCCCTAAAAACGCGTTATTCGTAAATCGTAGTAACTTTTAATTTTATTTATTTTTCCGAAAAAAAAATCAAATTGCCCTGAAAATTTACACACATACTCAGAAAAGTATAGAAAATAAACAAAAAAACATTTTTGGAAAATATCCAAAAAATCAAAAGTATACTAATTAAAGGTGGCGGATCCCCTCAACTCAAAAGTATAATTCAACCTTCTCAGTTTAACTTTTGAGGAAATATTTGACTTTTGAATATTGAGTTAATGACATTGAGAAAGAAATTGAACAACTTTCAAGAATGTTCTCTCCACGCCAGTGAAAATTGACAGAGGTATAAACGAGAGCGTACGTCAAAATGCAACCATGTGTCGTGCATGTGTACATTGTTATCTGTAGGTTGAGCGATCATTGCAAACGATGCCGTATAGGTTAGATACATTCAGCCTTTACCGCAAAGTCGTCCAACATATTGTATAGGTTGAGGTCTACCTCCGCGTATCATATTAAGTTCATTGTGAAGTATGATTGATGGACAACGACGCCGGGCGATTATACAGATTATAGGAGAATTTCTATATTTGTTCACATGCTATAGTACCCCCCTAATCACCCCCGTATTTTTCAAGAAACCCCCTTCCTGTCATTTCGTTTCGACGAGGAAACTCCTGACTTTATCGACCCCTCCGACTCCTCTAATTTCAATCAGAGTGCATTTTAAAATTACGTAAAACGATACTCCGTTTTTAAGTTATTAATTCTTGAAAGGGACACGAGGATCATCTTTCTTCAAACATTTTATTACAAAAGCTCTCACGACATGGCTTGAAATACACAGCTGAATCTATTTGATTGTAAAAAATTAAGATTATATTTCTGGTGTAATTATTATGTGTGACAGTAAAATATTACGTAATTTTTGGCAACTGTTTTTCTAGGTTTCGGATATTGACTAATTTGGTAGGGCGAAGCTGAAAGACCGGAACAAGGAAAGGGATCGCCTTTTCTCAAAAGGCGAGCAGCGTATTGGGACTTTAATATTCTCAAGATCGTCTTGCCCTTCTAAGAGCGGCGGTTTCTTTTCGAACTCGTGGTCTCTCTCACTCGTGTCTGGCTTCGAATTTTAATAACTCTGGGAATGCTCAGAATCCAATAATGTCTTCTCTCGTCTTTCCACATGCGCCCATATCACGTCTATGTATGCGTACCTACGATTATTCGTGAAAGTATACGTGTGCATACAAATCTGCACGTACACATAGATAAATATACGTGGAAAAATATACATGCACGTAAACGAACGTACAAATACGTATACAAATAAATGCAGGCATATATATGAGCACATACACATACATATATGTATTACGTATATCCGCGTTGAACGATCGCGAGAGCGCACTTTATCCGCCCCTGAAATTCTGCTCCTCTTGAATACACACGACTCCACCCTCGACCTATACCCGCTTCCGTGGAAATCTCATATTCTGGAATGACGACGCGAATTCAATCCCCTTGTGTCCTGCCAAGATATTCTTACTTCTCTTTTTTCTCGAATAAATCGGTAACTATGCTCTTAGCCAGCTAATGTTGATTCCCAGCCTCCTAGTGATCTTTTCTAATTCGTTATTGGCCCGCGCTCCTTACCAATCATTCCTCTTAAAAATAAATTTAATTTATTTTGAAAAGATACATTCTACGTATCTTTGCGCAGATTAAAAAATTTTCAGTTCAAAGTTGCATGTAAGTGGATGGGTCACTTTTAACTGTGATGCTGGTATCAGAGATTTTCTTTTTCTTTTTACAATTGATTTCCCAATAAATAAAAGGGAGTTTCGGGCAAATTGGCAATGATTGCTGAATTCCAGTAATCATTGCAAAGCAACATAACACTCCCTTCTGTGTATTGAAAAATCAAACGTAAAGTTTTTTTACAGGAATTTCAGTAATCAATGCGAATTCCCTTATATCCATTTTTCTCCGCATATCCTCCTTCTAACATGAATCTGTCTTACTTTCAATCAAGAGTTATTTCTTACTAATTTCATTCAGTGACTAATATCTAGCTATTTATTCAGATGATTATGACTGATCCCCAATGAATTTGCCTCAACAAACTGATTGAAGGGTTACAAATAAGTTTCTGAATGAAATAAGTAAAAAAAAAAAAAAAAACTACAAATTGAAATGAGAAAAGACACTGTATTGTTCCCATTCGAAAAATAATATATTGTACAAGTTACCATCATTATTTTAGTGAGTGCAAGATAGATAGTAATCCTTACGATATTTATGTATGTGTTATTAAGTGTATTGTCCTGTGTAAAATACACATGATAACCCGTACGATATTTTATTCTACGAATAGGAATGAGCATCTTAATAGAAAATTATTACTGTATATTTTTCTCTTTGTTGTTTTGATGATTGATTATCATCAGTTTCACATATTTTCATCACTAGTAGTATATATAATATATCAATCAAGCATTCGAACAAAAAAAAATCAATTAAAGATATCTTTGTGTATGAAAATAGAAATACTACTTTCCCTTCAAGAGATTGTGACATATTCAAGAAAATAATAAGCTGAAAGATTAGCAGAATACCGTAGACCTTAAACGTGTTTGAAGAGCGAAAAAATACGACAAATATTCAAAATGGAATGACACAGAAAGTAATTGTTTATAATATTTGTCATTTTACGATGTGTTATTTAAAGTGTTTTTTGATATCAGGGAAAGTAGTTAAAGGGGAATAAACTTAAAGTCACACGCACGATATGTTGTTGATATTAACGCGATAACGTATGAAATAAAAGTTAAGAACATTAAAGTCAAGTTCAAAGACTCACTTAATATCTATCCGGTAGGAAAGCAGCAGGTAAATACAATATACATATGTATACAAGGCACGAGAGTGTTGAGGCACAAGGTATGCACCAACCTAGTATCCCCCATATAACGCATGAACACCGGAGCCAAAGTGATATAGGAATTTAATTGGCGGTAATATGAATCCACGTAATATAAACTGCCATCAGTCTCTCGCCGAGAGAGTGCAAGAGAGAAAAGGAGAAGAAGAGAGCGAAAAAGGGCGACTAAGGAAGAAAGAGAAATGGCCTAGCCTCTGGTCGACACGCTGAACCGATGTCTCCACCTCTAATAACGCAACCGAACGTTTCCCCTTTCACTCTCTTTAAATTTATTTTCTCGAGATAAAATTTGCATCGGCTGACCATGTGCCTTGATGCTGATTACTGACCACTAACTTGAAACCTATAATTCAATCTCTTGAGTACCAATACTTGGTACCAGAAGTTGTTCTATCTAGAAATTTGCTTCTTAGTTAATTTGCAATATAGGATATGATCTTCTTGTCTTTAAATTAAGACACGAGTCTCATCCAATCATTATGAAAAGATCAATTATGCGGGAATCAATCGTGGGCATACAACTCAATCAAAAATTTGATCTCAAAAGCAAAATTAGTAAAAGTTGATCCCTATTGCAATTCCAAACAAAATACAGATAAAAAGTCCTTCACCCCTAAATGCAATCAACATAAAGCTTTTCCGCAAATTAGCATAATCCTCTTTCACATAGAAGGCATGGATTATTCCCAGCACTTTTTCTTGACATTAGACGACTGCAAAGCTCCACTTTGTATACTCTGAAATGTGATTAAAGTTCAACGCCATGGTGAAACTTGATGTACGAACAAATCGAACATGTCTTAATTTAAAGGATGGCCGAACCGAAGGAAATTTGTCTTTCTTAGTAAAAGTCCGGTCCACAGTTTGCGGTAACGTTGATAACGAAAGGACGTGATCGAAGTTGGTCTAGAGTTTTGAGAATGAGACCCTCAAATCGTTCGATCGGGGCAGATAAAATACGCGAAGAGAGATTCTCGTCCGTTTTCCAGAAGGTTTGTCAGAAGGACTGACTACACACCCCTCACATCCACATCTTCACCCTGTCTTTCTCACTCTCTCTAATGTATTCACAAATCTTCGTTCTAACGTGGCGTTATCATTCTCCGAACAGCCGCGTCTTCACTTTTTGGGGTTGGTCGCCTTTTCCCTTCACTCTCGATCTACCTACACCCTTCCTTTCACCTCGTCCTTCTTCCTCACCTTCTCTTCAGTTAGGGAGGAATTCATTTCGCGGCCCAACGCCCTCGTCTCTTGCGAACGCCACTATTCGATTGCTTCGATTATCCTTGCCTTATTCCTCCAAGCTTCCTACCCCTACTTTCTTTTTTCTCTCCTTTACCATCTATCCTTCTTTCTCTTACTGTTTCATACTATTTCTTTCGCATTTTTTCCTTCTTTTCCAGTTTCGTTCCGAGTCCAGAACTACTTTATCACGAGCTACCCTACAGACGGAAAACTCACCCTGGCACTTCCATGTTGCCCTAAAATCCCTCGACGGATCGCGAGAGACGGCACTGACTTTCAATGGGTTCATGCAAAGCCGTCGCTAATAAACACAATTCTTCAAACGTCCGAAGAACGATTTATCGCACGACTAAAGCGATCCGCGAGACGCCGGTCTGCTCACAAGAAAAATGCTTTCGCTAAATTCGAAAGTGATGTCTGCGATTGAGTATCTTATTATGACAAATCTCCAGTTGGTAAAAAACGTATACGTCTTACTTGAAATGAAGTAAATGTTTCGGTTCCTGTCAATCCATGGTCGTAATCGAAAACCTGGGGTAAATAAGTACGAGTGAACACGGGATATCTAGTCGATATAATACATGCGGATACTTTTGTAAATCTCAATTTCCATCCGGATAATGAACAATTTTCTAAACTATATACAACAGAGAAGTAATTTATTTACGTGAAATTACGGAGGCTCTAAAATCACAGATATTAAAAATACACTTGTCTTGAAATTCAATATTTACTTTTTTTCAGAAACTTGAGCGGATCCGCCACCTTCAATATTTTTATTTTTTGAGTTTAGACCTTCTATATAATTTTTTTTATATGTTTGGCACCTTTATTTAGAGGGATTTTGGATTTTTTTTTAAATTACAGCACCTTTATGTATTTTTAAACAATAAATTTTGAGTTTTTTGGGCATTTTTTTGGAAATCTTTTGACTTTGAATAACTTTTTTCTTTTTTGACCAATTTTCATGACTCTTTTTTTTATTTTGTTCCTTACAATGTGTAGCAACGTTTTGAATAAGGAAAATAAGGTATCATGACTGAAAAAAGTTGCAAATAAAATTAAAAAATAGATAAAAATTCCACAAAATATTTTTAAAAAATGTTTATAGTTATTTTTTTAAATAGAGTACTTTCCATACCCAAAAATATTGATAATACAGTAAAACCCCATTTATCGCAACACCCGTTTATCGCAACTCCCGTTTATTGCAACTTGTCTCTCCCGTTTATCGCAATAAACTTTACCATTTTTTTCTCCCTCTTATTAGTAGAAGGAGTGGTCACGTGATTCTTAAGGATAGGCGGGAATACCCCTCACTTTTAAATTTGTGATGCATATATTTATATGAATTTTCGTATATTAGGGAGATGTGAAATATATCGTTTATATGATATGAAACTATCGTTTATGTATGTATTGCTACATATTTGTGTTTTATATGTAACAGAAAAATATATAAATTTTTCACATTTCAATGTATATTATTATGACAAATTATAGCATGAATTGTGCCTAGTACAGCAATCGCTTTACCAATTGCGAATCAATTGTTTTACAAAATGCGGGAATATTTCTACTGAAAAAAATTCAATCATGCATTCGAAAATTATGAGAGAAATATGTAAGCTTTAAAGTAATTAAAATGTATTGTTTGTACTAGTCGTTTACGTACCATCGTTCGGTTCCACGTTTTCACTCATTTATAACTGCACATATAATGACAATAAAAAAACGTATTCGAGGTTATTCGAACACGACTGTAAACAATGATAAACAGCGAAAGCGCGTGAAACTATTCGTTTAGGCGAATGTGCTGATAATCAGTTGTTCAAGCTGGTGGCGAAGAAGTGGGAACCCCTCCGTTTTTGCGATAAACGGGAGGCATTTGATTGGAAGGTGTTGCGATAAACGGGGTTTTACTGTATAAGAAAGAATAAGTGTTAAAAATTTCAAAGGCCTGTGTTTAATACTTTAGATTTTATTTAAACATGAGTTGCAACAAACACGCAAAATCACAACTTACGGAAAACGAAGTTTAAAGTAAAGTCTTGTAGTGAAGCCAATATTGTGTTATGAATAAAAATTCTGAAAAGAGGATAAACTCGTTTAAATCAAAGAACAAAATTTCAAAATCTAAAATTACACTAAGAGGAATGAGATATTTGTAGATATCGACCGAAGTTACTAGTATTACATTTCCAGATACAGTAGAAATAAAATTTAACAGTTTTGCAAGACTTTATGATCCAATGAGTAGTTTCCAGAGCAAAGAACTTCCAAGTTAAATGGCAACCCTTGAGGTGGAAAAAAGAAGAAAATTATAGTATCTCACTCCTACTTTAAGAATTCAAAGCTTTCTATCTTGAAGATTTTTACCCTTATTTTTGATTCTATAGCTTTATTTCATCCATAAACTCAATTTAATCAAAATAAAAATATGTTAACATTTCCCTTAAATATAAATGTTCTGAAAAAAAACATATTTTTAATAACATGTTTTTTCTAATTCTTCACAAAGTAATGTGATTTTTTACACCTGTAATGTTTTTATAAAAAAATACCAATAGATTTTCCTAAATGAAACACTTTTTTTTATAGTAATTTTGCCAGTAAATGAGATGACACAATTAAATGCTTACATTTATTACAAATTATCATTATTTATCGCAAACTCCTTTTGAAAATTTATTCAGCATAACAAAGAATTTACAATTAAGTTTCGATTCTTTTCATCATAGAATATGTATTTTAAAAAAAGGGACAATTGAGAAGTAAAATTTTCGAGTTTCAAAAAATGGTATTCTGTCTACTATTATTATCATATTCTACTACACTAAGAAAAAATATTTGATTGAATGAAAGAAAATAATTTGTTTGAACGACTTTCTTTGATTTAAAGAAATGATTTGTTTAAATGAAACAAAATTTGTTTGATTCAAACAAAATATCTTTGGACCAAATAAATATTTGTTCGAATCAAATAAATTTCTGCCTTAAATCAAACAAATTATATCTTTGACCATATATCAATGCATTAATTTTTTTGTTTTTAAGAAAAATTAATTTGATTCAAACAAATATTTATTTGGTTCAAAGATATTTTGTTTGAATCAAAGAAATTTTATTTCATTTGAACAAATCATTTCTTTAAATAAAAAAAAGTCATTCAAACAAATTATTTTCTTTGATTCAAACAAATCTTTTTTCTCAATGTACTATTCAAAAATTTAGAAGAAAAAACAAAGTTTATTCTCGATACAAATATTCTGTAAAATTGCATAAGTGAAATATTTTGCTAAGTTTATAAAAATCACACAGACAATTTTCAAATAGAACTTCTCCGTCTGCACTGCATTAAAACCTGTCCGTCATTCATTCTTAATAACTAATCATTGTTTCCGTGCAGAGATAAATGGAAATGTGACATATACTCATGGTCGAAAGCGAGCGGGGACGATTTGCGACTTGATGGAGAAACAAGAAACTCGTCACTCAAAAGGAGTAGTGTCAAAGTTCAGTTGCATGCGGACAAGGTAAAGGCTCAGGAAGCAAAAGAGGTTCCATAAGCCAGAGAGCATGATAGGTACGCGCGAATCACGTCGCGAGTCGGCTCTTCTTTCGTGACTGATGATCGTAAGTGCCGATGGGCGTATTCGTGCATACGTTAAAGAGAGAAAAAAGAGAATAAGGGAAGCTAGACCTCTAACGCGCGTGAACATCGAGAGGACCGAAGATTCTCGTCGGAGGCAGTCATAGCGGTTTCCTCGCGTGCCGCTTACCATAAATATTCTACAAGCTTAGACGCTTTTTATGTCAAAGTATAGAAAACTTGGCTCTCACTTCTCTGTCAGTTTTCCATTAAGAACTTTATACGACTATCCCAATACAAGTTTTAGATATCGACAAGTAAATACAATATGTGCATACACTTTGCATGAAAACTCTACCTCCTCCATATGCGGTTAACAAAGTTGCAAGCATAATTATTATGCAGGACTTCAATGTATAAGCAAAACGCATGTGGCGTCGTTGCTTTCAACCAACATGTCAATTATCTATGTCTCATATTCTACAGAGGTTGGGTTATCGATTTTTCAACTTGAGGGGATCCGCCACCTTTAATTGGTATATTTTTGAACTCTTTGACATTTTCCAAAAATGTTATTTTTCTATTTTATATACTTTTCTGAGTATGTGTGTACATTTTTAGGGCAATCTGATTTTTTTCTTGGGAAATTTAAATAAAATTAAAAATTATATGGAAAATAGTATATAACAGGTATCCCTATTAAGAGAACAAAATTGCCTTTGAAAAATAACTACAAAAATTTTTGGGATTTTTTAATTTTATTTATAACTTTTTTTTTAGTTATGTTATCTGATTTATCGAACCCAAGAAATTGCTACATATTGTAAGGAACAAAATAAGAAAAGAATCATGACAATTTGTTCAAAAACAAAAATGTTATTCAAAGTCAAAAAATGCTCCAAAAACTGAAAATTTTTAGTTTAAAAATACAATATAGGTGCTCGAATTTTTAAAAACCCCTAAAACCTTCCTAAATAAAGATACTAAACATAAGAAAATAATAATAAAATAATAAAATAATAATATTAAAGGTGTCGGATCTCCTTAAAATAGCTGAGATGAAAATTCTTAAAGCAAGAAACTTTAATAATATTGAATATTCTGTAAATTTGTTTACTTTATAGCTGAAATTTGAATAATGATTGAATTTTAAATAGGCACTCTTAGGATATTAAACTGATCTTTTGGTATAATATTTACGGAATCTTGTAACTAGACACTTCCTCTTTCCGGATTCTCATCCCTTGTGTCTTGGGTACATACCACACCCTCGAGCAAGAACTCGTGTCGCCACCCGAAGAACTTTTAATTCGTCTGCTAAGTTTTCTACTCGGCTTGCCCCACGACCACAGCTTGTTTAGCCTTTGGTGAGGCCTCAAGAGGGAATAAATAAAAAGCTGTTGCAACAGGAGTAAGAGGGAGAAGAAGAGAAAGAGAGGATGGGACAAGTGAGTGCCTCTTTTGTAGTCGCTGGGTGATAATTTTTAATCAGTGTGTCGTAGTTCCTGCAAAGGTGGAACCTGCTCTTTTGTACTCTTCTTGCAACCTAGGCAGAAAAATTATTGACCCACCATAAGCTGCCCAAACATCACGTCGAAGGACTAAAGTTTTTCCATAATTTCAAGAGACTTATATATTCTAATTTTAAAATGTCTGTAAATTAACTGCAATTAATGCAAGGAAATATTATTATTCTGAGGCAAAGTGCACATTTTTTCACAATGTCTGACACCAAATTTTATGAAATTTTACATAAATTTTACGACTTAAGGTTGAACTGGACCGGCAAAACGGACTTTTTGTAATAGTTTTTTTTGCCAATTTATAGTTTACCTAGGTGTTTTAAGAAAGACCAATCAATGCACGATATCTCGTATGTCAAGTGAAAAACTTGAGGAAAAAAATGTATAAACAAATGAGCGTATAATGCAAGTTTAAATTTCATATAGTTTTTGTGGAGAGTATTTTTCATTTCTTAACCGATTTTGCTTTTTGAAAGTTCAAATTGTCCGTTATGGAATTTACAACAAATTATGTCGACAGATTTTTCTCAATTTGTTTACATGAACACGATAAACAAATTGATATTACTTTTGAGCGAATAAGTATAAAAGAAAATCTGTCGACATAATTTGTTGCAAATTCCATAACGGACAATTTGAACTTTCAAAAAGCAAAATCGGTTGAGAAATGAAAAAAATTCTCCAGAAAAACCATATGAAATTTAAATTTGCATTATACGCTCATTTGTTTATACATTTTCTTCGTCAAGTTTTTCCACTTGAAATGCGAGATATCGTGCATTGATTGGTCTTTCTTAAAACACCTAGGTAAACTATAAATTGACAAAAAAAAAATATTACAAAAAGTGTGTTTTGCCTGTCTCGTTCAACCTTAAGTGAAACTCACTCGGTTTTATGAGGTTTTTGAGGTTCAGGAATCTAAACCTAACTTCAAAATTTTTAAATAATTTGTATTTTTTCTGTGTCATTATTTTCATCAAAATTCACGAATCCTAGCCTTTGTAAAAGTGTTTCATTACCAGAATTCAAAATTGTCTACAGAATTCTACGGCATAGTCTGTATTCTCACGGATATGTTTATTTATTGAATTCTTTTTTGCATTCATATTGAAAAATTCACGGTTCCTCCAGACAAATAATTGAAGAACAACAAAAAGTCTGCCTCTCTTCGGATTCGAACCGAATATTTAGGACCAGATAAACCTTCTTCATTAGCTTTTATTTAATTTGCCAAAGTTTCAAATCAATATTTCATTTCGCTCGGGAATGCCAAATGGAGCCAATAAACGTGATTCATTGTTCTCTCTCAGATTCCCCAAAGTTTCAGGGTAATATTTTAATTAGAAAAAAATTTATTCGGATGAAAATAAAATTGATAATTTGGACACGTGACTCATTTAGGTAATGGCTTTAATACAGTTTTTTTTTCTAATAGTGAACATCTGAGGTGCTTAATGAAGTTGAAAAAAAGATTTGTAGTTTAAGAATATGTTGATCACTGGGCATGTAGTCGTCAAATAATAAATAAGTAAAACGCTACCATACTGCGTTCCATCGCTCTCAGTCGTTGTTGCATTGCGTCCTGTGGAGGTGGGGAAGTGTTCGCCCTGGAGGTGGGCTTCGGTGGTATGCACCGACGAAGCTAGACTGCCGGGCACGCAGAGCGCCACCGGAGGCTATTAGAACTCTTAGCATTCCGAGGTCGAGCTTTACGAGGACGCGCCACCAATTTTCTTCCCCGAGGTCCGCAAATTTATTTTGCTCTCAATCACTCCTTGCAAATCTTGACCTTCCTATGGCATTCAACTTGATCCATTTTCACCCACTTATCTCAATCCGCCTCAGCAGCATCTTTTTATCTATCTTCGAAGTCCCACAATTTCATTACTATTTATCCCACCACACCATAAAATATAAAGAATTTAAAAATAGCTAACTTCAAAATTCTAAAAAAGTCTAAATGGTTTAACAATGTCGGTAATATACTCTGCAAATTTTCTAAAATTACTTATTTTTATCAACATTTTTTTATATCTTTATGAATATTCAAGACATAACAGACCTGTCTCAGTAATTTTTGATTAATTTTCCAAAATTTCAAGGCGGTTTTTCCTTATCATTTTCTGATACATTTACCAAATTTTAAGCAAGATATTTTATAATGAAAAAAAGTTATCTTACATGATTGGATTTACATTATAATTTTCGTCACGTAACCTGCTTGGCCCATGGCTTTAAGAATTCTTTAATCTAATACATAACATAGGAATTATTAAATTTTAAATTATTAAAAAAATATTTGAACACTAGAATTCGTATTAGCATTTTTCAGCTAGTTTTCTCATAAATAATTCTTTGAAATTTTATAACACATATGTACGTGCATCTATATCTTCAATAACATTTAGACCCAAATATATACTAGTTTTTTAGTTTATGTATCTCATACTTATGTGCTAGAATTTTATTGTTATTCCTAAGGAAGTTTTAGGTATTTTATTGATGTTTTCTATATAATTTTATGTAAATGAAGAGTGGACATTCAAAAGGGCGTAACCCACAATTTTTCAAAAATCGTTTTTTTGGCGAAACAAATTCTTGAGGTTAATGCCAATACAATAGCGCAAACGATTTTTTTTTCCAATCGGAAATATTTTTATTTTCGATTTGGAAATCAAAAATCTGTATCTCGAGGTGTCGAAATGGGAACGTTTTTGTGCCGCCGTGTAAAATTTCAGAAATGTGGGTTACGCCCTTTTGAATGTCCACTCTTCAAATGTTCTCACGGTTTTTTACATTTTTTCACATTACCAAAGCTTACTCTAAAATAGGGTTCATATGTGCAATATTTTATCTATTGTTTTGATGTTTTAGAAATAAAGATCACTGATGAGGACTCCGATCAAAGTCGAATTATCAATTATTAACAACAATATGGTATGAAATTTAATACATAACTTTTTGTGAACAAAATCACTCTATATACTACGAATCAATGCATATACACAAATTAGAAATTATAAGTATATCATTGCCAACTTGAGACGCTATTACTATATTCACTATTTCGCAGTAATCTTACTGATCCAGATTTAGAGAGTAAGAGATTGCCAATGAACTAATTTTTCTAAATCGAATTGTGAGTGAGTAGCAAATTAATTGATTATTGGGGATAAAAAAGCACAAACTAAAGGCACATTAAGAAGCCACACTTGATAACAGATACTAATATTGAAATTTTTGAATATTGTATGAAATATCAGAGTATTGATAATTTTGGCACAGAACTCCTTGGAATCTGCTACACGAAACCTGGATCGCTTGTAACAATCCTCTCTCTGCCAAATCTCTTTGTGTAGATCTGGTAATTTCTTTGTGTTAGAGAATTGATTTTAAGAAGAGATGGAAGCAGAAGTTGTGGCTGTAACAATGCATTCCTTCTTAGGGACTTATTACAGAATCGAACGCACTTGTATCAGGTTCGAATCCATCGCTTACATACAAGAATCCCATTAGATGGTGTGTGTATGTGAGGAGCAGGCATGCATGTTTGCGTATAAGGAGAATACATCGAGGGTATGGGATGGCACATTCCAAGACCCATTCAGACGGCCATGCTACTCGTTGTCAGACATGCCCACAGACAGACAGGCAGACGTTCGAACGAACCTTTTCTCAATCAGACCAATGCATTTTAAGATAATTGTCTCACCCCTTCCAATATCTTGTTGACCGTTTCACTCGATTCAATGCTCTCTCGGGGATTCACGACTCGGTAAATTTTACAGAGCAACAATTCTAACCAATTCATGGCTCAATATATGGGTGTGTGTGTACATATATACATACATGTAGTACATACGAAATGCGAGGATGACTTGAGAAAAATATTCAGTCGAAGAATGAGAAAATAGGATGCAGATAAAGAGGAATTAAATACAAGATGAGAAATTCAAGAGCTGTATTTTTTAAGCTCTGGTAGAGTTTGCTGTTCTATATGGAAATATCGTCGATAAGACGAAGAACGCGTGATTTGGCAATGCGCGAACCGACCGCCACCCGGACGGACTATAAAAATCTTATCGACGATCTCAGCTTAATATTAATGTCTCCTCTCCCGCGGAGGTTTCGTGCATCTGTATATATAGCGGCGTGATCTCTGAGTTCCAAGAAAAATCGTTCCAGTATGCAATATCCTTTTCAGCAATCTACCCTGTTAATCTTTTCATAACTTTATCAGTTTAAGCCGAAAAAAAATATTTTCTCCATGATCGTAAAGTTGGGTGACTTTGACAGTAGTAGAGAACAAAATAAATCATTGTTGAATAAATGTGAAAATTAGAAGGGATGATAAGTAAGTTCCTTAACTCTAGAGTATTACTAATTCAAACACCTGTTTCTCATTTCGATAACATCTACATATCTTCTCTTTCATTTCCGCGCCACACCCCTTTAAGTACCCATGTCAATACCAGCAGAATTCTTAAGGAAGGCAGGATTATCTACGATCACTTTCAAGGCTTTCAATAAGATTGGTGAGTTGGTGCTAATCTGCACTTGTTTTTTTGAGGTGCAACATTGACCAGCTAATGTAGAACAAGATCGAAAATCAGACCGTTTGCGACACGAAGATGGCGTATAGCCTAATTGAATTTCCACGTGGGAGGACAACAAACCAAGAGACCAGCCTCCTACGACATCTCGTGTTTGCTTCTTTGCTACTTCTCTTTCTTCTTCATCTTCATATTGGTTGTGGTTAGGGTCTTAAAGCATGAGGGAAAAACAACCGTCATTTACAAGAAGAGGGGAATCTATATTGATGAGATGCATCATAGTTACGAATACATTAAGAACGAGGGTTGAATACGCGAAAAGAATAAGGAGAAAATGTGAAATTGATATTTCCCTCGATCATGAAAAGATGTTCAGAAAATAATAATAATAATGCTTATGATGGTAATAGGGTTAATGGTGAGGAAAGTAGATAATACGTAAAAGGATGGGTTTGCAAAAGAAGATGAAAAATTATTAAGTATTGTAGTATTTTTCATTTATTTTTTTACAAATCTCAGTGCTTTCTATATCTATCAATGTTCCTCCATAAGAAAACACTTGAAGAATCAATCTCCAACTTTGTCAAAGGTATCGTAGATCATAAAGATTGAAGCATTACCTTATTAGGGGTATGATACTCGTGTCAGAAAATATTGAAGATAAACTGGATTGTAGGATCAAATGGAAAGAGTATAAAAGTTCGCCGGGGAGAGTTAGTGGGGAGGAAGATGATGCATAAATTTAGAAAAAATGAAAGGGAAGTGTAAGACAGGAAAAATTGAATAAGAAAACTTATTTATCATGATAATTTACTAGGACACTGAATTTTAATTTAAAGACAGAAGAAAGAGGTTGTTAAATTTTTTTATCCCGATGCTGATCATTTTATTCGAGATTGTGCTCTTTTGCCTGGAGATCTTCTCTGATCGTGTTTAATCGCCGACGAGCCGTCTCCTCCCGTGAATCTATTGTCTTGAGGAATTAGGCTCGGTTGAGCGGACTTCTCTGCGTCGCGAGGACGGATAGAAAAAAAAGATCGAGTTGGACCTGCCGGACCTCGCATACCTCTAATAACTTGGCAGAGTCGTCGGGAGTTAGCGGTTAGGACAGCTACGCGATGACGCGACACTACCGGAGTTAAGTGGCGAAACGCGCGGACAAGAAGTCCAAAGAAAAACGGAGCCGAAACCGAGGCGAAGCGGCTAAAACAAAGGAGGTGTGGAGGTGTGACGAAACGACGAGGGAACGAGAGAAAGGCCAGATTCAAGAGAAGTTCTTTATCGACTCTTCTCCTTGTCAGATGCTGGAAAATACTATTTTTTCATCTGTCAAAATTTAATAAGGGTCAACTATATTAAGAAGTTCAAATTTCACGAAAGATATCAACTTGCTAGAGTTAAAAACTTGAGGTTTTTATGAAAATTTTTAAAACTTGGAAAATTTAGGTAAAATTATAGAACTACGAAGTAATTGATGATATTGATGCTTATCATACAACAAAAAATTTTGGCTTTGTCTTGATGAAAGCAATCGAATTTAAATTTTACATTTTCATATCATTAAAAAATAAACTCCAGCATTTTTTAAAACTTCTCTTGAAAATTTTATGTGCACGAGCTTCATTAACATTTCATTTTGAAACTTAGTTTGTATGATATAATTTTAATGGTCTTTATAATTCTGATCAATGTCAATCATTGAATTTGGTCACGTTTTTTAGATGGATTATTGGAAAGTAAAATTAATAAAATCAAAAAGCATCAGTCGAATCAATCAGACCTTGAAAAAGATGCTGCCATAGCGACAGAGATCAAAATTGCCTTATCGAAAGAAACGAGTTAAAAAAAAAGCTGCAACTACTGACCACGGTGCCAATTGATTGGAACGCATCAAAAATTTAAAAAATGTTGGGTGTTTTTCATATAAAATAATATCTATATCTGATGATTCCGTTGTTAATAAATTGTATTATCGTTTGTAAGGAGTATACATATAACTCGCATTGCAAAAATAAACAATCTTACGTTACATACTGTATTTGCAATTGAATTTTAGATGAAACCTTCGGTAAAAACAAATCCCTTGAGAAACTCTTTCAAAGACGCGCGCACTGTAAGATGTACATATAGTTCGCCCGCGCCAGTGGACAAAGCACGCCGCGCGGTTTTCTTTTCATTATAACTTTCGAAATAATTGCGACGCCACCTTTTCCCGAACGGATATTGGATTTTTAGGTTTTGGTTGTGGAGTGACATTGTTTTCAAATTTTTAAAAGGGGGCAGAACATTTTGAAAAACCATTTGTTTATCAACAATTAGTTAAACAATCATGTAAAAAACAATTTTAAGTCGTTTTTTCGAAAGTTTTATTGAAATGTATCCTATTTTCTTCGTAACTACGAAATTTCATCCAAATCGCTGATTTTGTTCGTGAGAAAAACGACTTTGTTTATCAAGTGACCAAAATTAGCATAGTCATTTTTTCCGTGCTGATTTCAGGAACTCTGACCCTATAGTCAATATTATTAATGTCTATCTTTTAAACTTATCTTTTTTTTCTATCAGATGCTTTTAGTCACAAGAAAAGGCAAATTTATTACCTTCTTGTTGCATTTGTAATAGCAATACATTATTCACAGAGCCTTTTAAGATCGATTTCATCAGTTGGAATCAGAATTAAACGTTTACGAAAGATTTGGAATTGAAATTCGAATTGACTCATTGAAAAAAGTTTCAAATCTATACCAGACATTAAATTCGAAATCAATATTTACGAAGGTTACTTAATGGCCAAATGTATTTTATATGTAATATGAATTATTGAGAAGAACTTTTATCACGTGCAATTGAAGTTTAATCAAAAATTCCTAGCAGAGTGAATGAGAAAACACTACAAATAATAAACTTTCGGGTATAAATCTTATAAAAGTTCATGCTATTTAATATAAATGCCCCAATAATCGGTAGCTTAGTTGCAGTAATAGGCACACAAATAATCTTAGATTTTAGTGGATTATCATTGGTTTTAACAATTTTTTATAACCCATGTTACTAAGTCGTACTATCGGTTGTTGTAAAATACCTCAATTGAAATTATTTTTCAGTACTTTGTCAAATTTCAAGAGTAAAATGGCGATAACTGGGTCATTAACCTTACTTTGCAAATTTTTATTTACTTTTATTCCAATTTCGTTATTCATATTCATAAATAATTAGGCTTCGAACCCTCTTGAAATCTTATCAAGGGTGGTTTAACCATGCGTTAAATTTTTGGAAGTGGAAGTATATGATATGGTGAGAGAAAAATTGATTGTAACTTGAATTAGTTAACGAAGAATAACAAGTCAAAGATCAGTGGGTTTGCGGTTTTGTCCAAGCGGTGAAACTCAATTAGGAGTACTGAAATATTGGATTGCTTGGAGTTCAGGGAACAGGGAACATTAGTTTTTGCCTTGATTGAGCTCTCTCGGGAATACGTATGTTGGCGTGTGTGCGCATGTGCGTGCCACGTTATGAGTCTTGTCTATATGAAATATCAATAGCGTATTGCTAATGTAATCTTTTGCTCAATACTCGATGATTGCCGAATACAGACCTTCTACTTTATCAAAGGCCCTTCCACGCTTTCCTTTATCATGGACACTCTTCTCATTCAATATTCTCTTTTATTGTCTCGTTACATTTCTACCCTTATCTTTCCCCACAATTGTTTCTACCTATTTCAATAATCCCTCCTCAATAATTCCTTCGCAATTAGTATTTATTTTTAATTATTGAATATCAATTACGGGCAAATAATTTGGAATCAATCAGACTTCAAACACACCATCTCCCGAGTAATTATTCAAAAATAAAAATTCTAAACACGGGTCCTTCAATAACCAGAACCAAATCAATAATAAAGATACGTCAAGCTTTAGATCTGCTTAAAATTCTGAGCAAAACTGCTGCAGAAGACAGAGATAAGCTTTTCATTTTTACGGTCAAAAGGGGAATCCCCTCTCGGAGATGGACGATATTGGGAATCCAGGCGCGTCAAATTATAATACTTTTTAGGAGGAAGGGGGGATATTGATATCGGCATTAATTTATAACGCACTGTAGGTTTAATAATTCCAATCTGTTTCCATAAAAATTGGATAAAAATTTCTCCATTTTCTCTATCCCCAATATGTTCCTTTATAAAAGAAATGTTATTTTGAAAGAACAAAATCAATGAAAGGATAGTTGTAAAGGACATGGATATTGTTCGCTTAATAAATTTTAGCCTATTGCTTTTTCTACGCATTCTGGAGTGAAGTTGTGGAGAGGTGTATGGGGGGGGGGGGGGGGTTACACGTAGCGAACGAGTACTTGATGGGGATCGAGGACACTAGGGTGGTGGCAGTAGAAAGAAAAAAGTAATCGAAATAAATCTGAGGGACCAGAGCACACGCCGACTTGCATGCCAAACGGCCGTTTTTAAAACTCCACCGGGAAAATAAGAAAAACTCATCAAGTAGGGATGATTGCCATTCCGTTCTCCCGGACGCCCCACCCTCACCCACGGGAACCACCTTGGCTTCCCGCGATTCCTTCCGGACTGTAATCTAGACATTTGCTCCCGGAATTTTCTTACGGCATTTGCCAACATGTCATTCTGACCCCCAAGCGAATGGCTAATAGTGCCATTAGCAATAATTTCGTTTTTCTAGAGAACCACGTGGGGCAAAGTTTTATACAAAAATTTATTCATCTCATGGAAATTTCGAAGATATCAATTTTATATCGTCTTATGGAAGTTGCTTTTTACGATTCACTGTAAGATTTAATCTGGACTTTATTTAAATTTAATGGTTTTAGTTCAAAGAGGTTTGCTTATTATTGATGTAATTGCAAGAAAAGTTCATAAAAGAAATTTTGCAATCAGGATTCCAAGCACCATTCGACTGCTTGAACAGAGTTCGAACTCTGGAAATTACATGATTTAACGTCATTAACTGAGCTAATCACCTTGTCGGGTAAAAAACTACTTCTCAGGAAATAACCACGATTGGGGTCATTAGCTTGTAACTCTTCTCACAATTATTGCCTGATTATTATTCATGTAACTACAGTTGCATGCCGAAAATTCAGGCTGGTCATTAAAACAACATTCGGCACGGATTCATGAATTGACGGTTCTCAACTCTGTTAAATAATAGATCGTTCCATACAGAACAAAGTTAAAAACGGGCTTGTTTCACTTTCATGAATCTTCTAAATCTTTGCTTAGCAAAGAATGTTTAAAATTTTCTGAGTGAGACATCTATCGAAAACATGTTTTATCTCATACCGAAACCAGGGCGTTTCCTTGATAAGGAAGGGCGCTTAGCTAATGAATAATTTGCGTTGTAAAAACGATACATCTAAATTTCTAAAATTGCTCATATATTTTTTTTACAAAACTTTAATCGCAATTTACCCTATAGTTATGACTGAAAAATGTACAAATTTTAAAAAATTGAACAAGTCTCTTGAATTTAAAAAATCAGGTGATTCGTTTCGGAAATAAAATCCAACCTTATGTCCTAACATTGCCCCCTAAAGCATTTTAATAAATAAATAATCAGCTTTTTGCAATCATTTGACGTTGAGCGATCATAAGTGTCAACTTTGAAATATATATATATATATATATATATATATATATATATATATATATATATATATATCAAAAATCAAAATTTATATTCACAACGATGGAGCGTGAAATGTGAAACATAAAATTCGAAAATAAAAGAAACATAAAATTCACAATGTTTGAACATTTATCACTTGAACAGATGCGGTGTTCTGATTTTGATCAACGTTGTTTATTTAAGAACACGAACTCGGAGTTTTCTTTTCCACAGTCTATTTCTTAAATAATTCTCTAGAACCCTGCTCATTATTATTTGACTTGTTAATTGGTTATCAATACTCTAAAGGAAAGGAAAAAGAGATATTAATAGTTATTTGTTTCATTAGTGAGGAAAACGAGAAATTGACAATCGCTTGTTCCTCACGAGTGAAACACGTTATTTTTCCCAACATGTCTAGTGACAATTGTACTTTCACCATCTGTTTTGAGACGGGGAAATGGCTATTTTAACCACTTGTGGGGGAAATAGCAGCAGTTGTGAAATCAGCCATTTTCCCGTCATAAAACAGACGGCGAAAGTACAATTTTCACTAGACGTGTTGGGAAAAGCATTTATAGTGCAATACTGTAAAAAATTCCTATTACAATTTCACAATACTGTAAGGGAATATAAGTACTAAAGTGTAATGTAAAACTACATTTGACGTATTATGAACTGAAAACGCAGTACTCGTAAAGTAATTTTTTGGAATTACAATACATGTGTTATGAAGTTTGCTGTGGAACGATGCTACCATCAGTTATGAAATTACAGCATATCATATGCAATACTTCGAATGTAATTTTAAATTAAATTTGGGAACATAAAGTGTGTCGATATTCACATAACTTTATTTTTCCAAAATCTACAATTTGTACAATCTTCAACATGAGGCTACGCAATTTTCCATTCGGTTTTTCAACTCAGCTTCTTTGCAAAAATCACTGCATGCTACAAAAAAATGTTAATCTTTTCTAATCTCTACTTTATACCAAAGAAACTACGACTTATAATTTTGTGCACAAAATTTTTAACAAAATTTTCTCCAAAATTTGTACACCTACATATTTAAGCCAAATTATCAATTTATTCCAAGAAATTTTCAATCTCAAAGTATTTTATTCGGAAGCAATGTTATTTGTAATTCCTTTATACCAAAGACATATTTACATAGGTATTTTATATTTAGACTCAAACCAAAAAAAACTTTATGCATATATAAAAACTTGGGTGCATTTCGTGTACATTCTGAATAATCAATATCATTATCCATACTTACAATTGGGAAAATCTTTAGTATGATATCAAATTTTTAAAAGTTTCTAATTCATTGTAAAAAAATGTCAATTTTTCAATCTCTTTTAAAAATTTTTAAAGTATTTTAGTCGGAAGCATTTCCAAATTTTTATCAATGCATAAAAAAAGACGTAAATAATCAAATTCCCCATCAAGGAAGCCCTTAGTTAGCGAAATTGTTTTATCTATTTTTTAGATCCAAAATAAATCACTGATGAGGGCTCCGATTAGAGCCGAAACGTTTGATTATGTAAAACTTTGAGTTTTTATTAACCTTCTCTCTGAACCTGAATCAGTGAAATAGTCACTAATTATATCAGTAAAAATATATCAACTGATGAATCAGTGCCCTGGTTAGATTTCACTGAGGAATCAGTGAACGCGCCACGTGAACATAACTTTTGAATTGGCGAATTTAAAAGTTTAATCTACACGTTACATAATATAATTACACACAATAATAATTACGTAATTTATTTTTAGGTTGTTTAACCTAAAATAAACGAGTTTATCGATCGTTAAAATATATTGCTCGTTTTATTATTCCCACCTGAAGATTTCACTGATTCAATAAGTGAATTCAATCTATTTCACTGATTCATTAGTCGAATATCACTGATTCTCAGTGAAAGACTTATAACTGCTGCCATCAGTGAATGGTCACTGCGAATCAGTGGCCGTTCACTGATCCAGGTTTCGAGAGTTGGATCCTAAATCAACATCAACAATTAGTAATTAAGAGTCAATGCAAGTCCAGAATATGAATATTAGAATCGAACATCAACTTCGATTTTCATCTAAAAGAAAAAAAAAACAAAAGACGAATCTTAATCAACTAAAAAATGGCAACAAGCGATAAAATTTGTCTTCATGCTTACATGCGATTTAACTTAAATAGGTTTCTAAATCTCATTCCTGCTGAGAGCGTTTTTGAGAAACTAATCAAAAGACAATTATAGTTTGTAAACAGAGGAAAGTTGAGTAGCTTCTCTTATTTGTGTATGCATTAGCTGCTAGAAAGTCACAAACTTAAAAGAAAGACAGAAAGACATCTAATGGAGGGGGTGGTACATATACATATAGAGAGATGGGCGAGTTTTCAGGTAATACAAGTCGGTAGGTTGTCCCGTATGAACTAATTTCAAATTCATTCCTCCTGCCAGGCGATCCAACTTGCTGTCGGAAAAAAATCTCATTTTCTTGGCCCTAAGGGTCCCTCGTACCGACTCTCCGCTTGCACACTCGTGAAGCCGGGCAATATTTGCCTAAGGAAATTCAAGAAAGTTTACACACGTGCCGAGCGTGGTACTTTCAGGGTTGGGACACGGGTTTCTTCAGTCAATTTTCCTTCCACCCTACTCGCGTATCCTTAAGGCCAACCTGCACCAGCAACCCTCTTAATAATATCCAGAAAAGTGTGCTCGTATCCGTATCTACATAAGAACCGTATTTCGAATTCTTGTCAGTGTGTAAGTGATCTCGAACGTGTGCGAGAGACGTGGCTATTTATGCACAACCGTGCACGCGAATAAAAGTCTCCCAAACGTGGTGGTATTCCGAGAGAACGTCTACAAGGTTTTAAAAAATCGACTGTCAAGGGGTGTAATACGAACCTCGATGACCGACGCGTAAGGAGAATGGGGGGCTAAATAATTAAAGACGTTGGGGTGAATAATGACGAGAGACTTTCCAGCAGGGAACTTTCAGATAATGCCAAGTCCTTTAGTCAAGAGTTCTTGATAAAAATGCGGTCACTGACTATTCAAGCTCAAATAATTGCTCCTCTGAAAATACTTCCACGATCGGAAATATTTTAAGGAAAAGTTTTATTTGAGGTTGTCAGTTTCATGACAATTAATTCCCTGTGATTTCCATTTGAGGAAGTTAGAGACACGTTCGATGAATTATTTGGGCATAATTTATGAATATTAAGTAATATGTGGTGGAGGGCTCGTGTCACTTGGGGAAAAAACGTGATTCGTGTCGTTTCGAGCCAACCACCGACGAGTGCAGGGATAGGGATCTTCCTTCCGAATGCGTGATGGATATCCTAGAAACAGAAATAAAAATGACACGAAAAAAAAATATTCGCCAACGTCGCGTCGACTTGACATTTACGGGATAATCACACGCGACAAAACGCCGTAGGTTCATTTCTTGAATACGTCCTACGTAGGTACAAAAAGCTCAATTATTACCGCATTATTCTTGTACCGCGTGTTCGTTTCGCGCTTCGTAGACTCGAGTGGTCAGTCCAGACTTTGTAACCTACGTGTTATGTTCCAGCGCAATTATCGCAGATATAAATGCTTTCTACAGATACGCACTTTAAATGTCCATTACAAATCCCCTTGGAATATTCTTGTCTGGAATCATAGGTTATGAGGTTATGAGCCATTCGTCACACATGCAAAAGGGTAATTTGTATAATTCTAGATAAATTTTGTGCAGGATTAGAAATTACCTCAATCTCAAAATTGGGAATTTTTAAAGATAACTTATGAAAATATAAAAAAATATTTTTGTCATTAATTGTAAATTTAGGAAAAAATATTTAAAATTACAATCGAAACAAGGTTGAAATATTTGACAAGTCTTAAGGTGCAATGTATAAAAATTCGAAATTAGTCAAATGGTTTGGAGAAAGTAAATGAAAATGGAATTTTATTATATGATAAACTAATTCTGAAAATCTACATTGCAATATCACTTTAAGTTAGATTATGATCTTAAGGGGTTTCATCACCTTTGAGCCTTCAAAAATAGTGTCATTTTTATGATTTATTTTCAGGGAGATAACAAAACGTAAAGCAATTAAAATTTATAGAGCTTATTAACTAATATATTAACTCTATAAAAAAAATTTGTTTTGTTAAGAAATACAAAATGGCGGCTGACTATTGCCGTGACCAAACAAAATTTTTTTTTCGGAGGTCGTCTACGGCAATAAATACTAAAAATTGAGATTTGCATCTGGAACAAAAAAACAAAATTTTTTCCTATTTTTTAGAAGATTGTTCAGTGAAGTACACAAGATTAAAAAAAAATATTCATTTTTGCAAAAATGGTAAGCGTGTGAATGCAACACTCAATTATCACCCAAAAAATAAACTTTAATTTATTAAACAAATAAACAATTGTGAACCAATCTTAAAAATCGTAGATACTCCACTAGATAATAAAATAATATTTTATTTAAGGTAGTTGATCTACGAAAATTAGACCTCAGGCAAAAATAGATAATTTTGCTTTCATGAATAGCAATATTATTATTTTTATTTTTTTTTTCTTATCGCTTCTTACCAAATTGTAAAAAATTATGCGATTTTAATAAATTACAAATAACTTTTTCAAGAAAGAGATTCCTTACAACTGAACCATTTCCAATTTTCGAAAATGAATAAATTATTATCAAATTCAGCAATTTGTTCATAAAAATTTCGTTTTGGAAAACGTTTTTTTAATGGCTTCAGCCATTAAAGAATTTATTTTTAAAAATCAGAAACGGTGAAGTTGTGGGAAATCTTTTCTCTGAAAAAATGTTTCATGATTTATTAGAATCGCACAATTTTTTAAAATTTGGTAAGAAGCGATAAGAAAAAAATCTGCCCGCTTCGTGGGCACATCCTCATGGCGCGCTTCGCGCGCAGCTCGCTTCGCGCGCAAGTTTGAGCGCGCCTAGGGCGCGCAATTTGATCGTCGCGCTTCGCGATCGGTCTCGTGCTCTTCACATACATTCAAGTTTATTTATTATACTTTGATACTGAAGCTCAAACCAATTTTATAATAATATTACAGATGATGTGAATTACACATTTTCTCAAAGTCACTCAATTTCTTTTTGAATTTAAGTGAAACAGGAAATTCAATTTACTTAAGGCTCTATCAGCCTTAGGGAACACATTCTCATCATGGCGCTCGCGCTTCGCGCTCGATTTTCTGTATACATTTCAGTAACTTTTTAATAAATTACATGATTAAAATAATTTATTTACTTCCAAATCTCTCAAAAAGGAAAAACAATCGTAGACTTTATTTAAGGAAACCATTTTGCAGAACAATGCTTATTTCGTATCTCACATATTTTGGTGAAAAAATCGAATTTTTTAAATATTAAAAATCAAAACATAAAATATAAATCCTGTCCCGAAATGTCTTAATGAGAATTTGAAGACCTCATTTAGGCAAACAATTTTCCATCTAAACGTTTTTTTTGCATCTCACATATTTTGTCTAAAAAATGGAATTTTCGAATTTTAATCGTATTTTTTGGAATTGAAACGAAAAATATATGTTTTATCAGAAACTGTGTGAGACAAAATTTGTAGATCTTTTTGAAACGACAAACTTTGTATTCTTACGTTTTTTTCGTATTTCGAATATTATTGTTAAAAAATTGAATTTTGGATTTTCAATAGTTTTTTTTTAATTAAAAAGAAAAATATGCATCTTATGAAAAAATGCTACAATTCAATTTGTAGGTCTTTATTTATTTAATAATATTGTATCACAACGTTTTTTCGTATTTCGTATAATTTAACTGGAAAATGGAATTTTGATATTGACTTTTTTCGAAATTGAATATGCTGTAACATTTCTAATTTTTATTTAACCAAAAAATGTTATGAGGATAATTTTTCGAGATTTATGAGCACTATCAAAAACCAGTATTGAAATTTTTGATTTTTTTAAAAAATTATTTTCAAAAACACAAAAGCAGTGCTCAATACCTCAATTTTGATTGGATGTGGCTGGTTAACGAACTTGTAGTTACTTTTTCGGCTCCGATAAAGTGTACCAAAGCTCAATTAAATCTGATAATTCTATCCAGAGTTATGCCGCACACGACCTACAGATAGACAGACAGACAGACAGACAGACACTTTCGTAAAAACCATTTTTTCTGACTCAGGGGGTCTCAAAACGTAAAGATTTGATGAAAATTTCGAAAGTCATTTTTCACATAAAACTAATACCTTCTCATCCATGATGAGAATGTAAAAAGTTGGGTCAAAAATAAAATTTATTAATAAAATTATTTTTGCCTGAGCTCTAATTTTTGTGGATGAAACACGGAGAAAAAAAACTGTTGAATCAACAGATGTCATCTGCTGGAATAGGGACAGCAGATTTTTTTTGTAATATTTACAGATTTTTCTGTTGGATTCACAGATTGTTTGTGAACTCAACAGATGAACCTGTAAAATCTACAGACATGTCTGTTAGAATTACGGATTTCTCTTTTTTCTTGAAATCTCTACGTTTACCCCCTGAGGGGGGGTCTGTATGTGGTAGTAGTAGTAGTAGTAGGTCGTACACTCGATAACTCTCGATAAAATTATCGGATTGAATTGAGCTCTGGCATACTTTATCGGAGCCGAAAAAGTAAGAACGAGTTCGGTAACCAGACACATTCGGCCAAAATTGTTGAAATAGGAGCATTTTTGTGTTTTTGAAAAAAGCTTTATGAAAAAATCCAAAAGTCCAATACTAGTTTCTGATAGTGCTCATAAATCTCCACTAATTTATCCTTATAACATTTTTCGATTAAATTAAAATTAGGAAAGCTACAGTATGTTAAAACTCGAAAAATGTTAATATCTAAATTCCATTTTTCAGTTAAATTATACGAGATACAAAAAAACGTTATGATACAAAATTGTTTACTACATGAAGATCCACAAGTTTGAATCGGAACATTTTTTAATGAGATGTATATTTTTATTTTTAATTTACAAAAATACCATTAAAAATCCAAAATTCCATTTTTTAATTAAAATATGTGAGATACAAAATAAGCGTTAAAATAAAAAATCGTTTGCTTAAAAACAATCTACGAAATTTTTTTCTTTTTTGAGATGATTAGAAGAAGATAAATTTTTCTTAATCATGTAAATTATTAGAAAGTTACAGAAATTGACATGAGCTTCAGTATCAAATTATAAGAAATAAACTTATATATGTATGCAAAGTATATAAGACCGAGCCGCGAAGCGCGATGATAGAATCGCGCGCTCAAACTTGCGAGCGATAAAAATGTGCTCGCGAAGCGGGTAAATTTTCTGAAAATGCAAAGGTGATGAAGTTCCTTAATATATTCTTAAAAATCTTATTCAATACAAATAATATTCAGATAGATGATTAATAATCCACAATAAATGGAAAAGACTAAGAATTAGTAAGACAGAGAATTAGTTGACAAGAACAAATGTTTTTTGCTTTATATGCTGAACGACTGGGGGGAAATAGATTTCCAACTAATGGAGAATTTGGAGAAACGAGGAAGCAGTCCCATCATTCAAATTGCCTAATCGATCTACTTTTCTTCGAAACATCTAGCAGGAGAAACCGAATAGGTAAGAATGCGCATCGCCATTCGAATGAGAAAAAAGTTTGGAGGATTTGAATACGATCGATTTCCTATAAATAAGGATTCACGTGATAATGGCAGTGGTGGGCCTTCCGTATGTATGGAGGCGGATGGGAGGGATTGCCTATCTATAAAAGATAACGAGGACAGTCCTCCACAACCGTAGATGGGTTGGGCTTGCTTGGATTCGATTCACTGCGTTACAGATTCCCTACCACATTTGTTTCCACAAATTTATGTTCCACAAAGAAAATCCGTACAGCGTCTAGACTTATTCTTCACAAAAAAGTGTCTCCCACCAATCAATTCAATAATTGCGTAAAATAACTTGTAGAATTATTAAATTCGATAAAGATGATATCCTATAATATTGTTATATTATATAATTGAAATTGTCAGGTTTAATTTTAAGAACAACGGCAAACAGAGTGAATTTAATTATGCAAATGTGGTGATGTAAATTTTCGAAACAGTATCGTGTAAGTTGAATTGCGTCGCATTTGAAAGTGAACGTTAAATTGGAACTGAAATCACAAGATCCGTCAACGACAAAGCGTCTCCGCATTGGGAAGGTAAATGCAGATTGAAACGACGGAATTCTGGAAGAAGCTGCGCAATCGTGCTCTAATTTATGACAAATAAGAAAATTCGGTCTCAACGAACGGATGTCCAGTGATTCGAGCGCATACACATCTGCAGGCGCGTAGCAATAATGAATACGTATAAGGGTCCAGAGCCGAGCGTCGACTTATTTGAAATGTAAAGATGTGCGACTCACAGCATTGGAATATTCCGCCTATATCTTCTGGCATTGCGTATAAAATACATGAATAATCTTTGTGTATAGAAAATTATTTATGTTTCTTCGAACCACTCACTATATAGTAATGCTCTAGATATATTTCTTTACATAAAAATTACCCCTTTTCCTATAGACCTCTCATTATACGTCACATATATTATGAACAATGTTGAAAATAATTGTATTTAATTTAATATCAAATAATAGTCATTTGCATATACAGTATATGAAATTTAATATACGCAATTATGAATTTTAATATGCATCAAAGCTTCGGTAGAATAGAATATTTTTTAGATTCGTTGATAACTTGTGAATCATTAAAATTGCTTGATAATATTTCAAATCAATTTAATTATCATTATTACTTAATTTGTTTGTTAATTATCTGTTAAGGTAGTTCGCGGAGAAAAATGGATATTCAACTATGTGACAAGCATCTTATATATTCAGTTCTAATATCTAGATATTAGAACTATATTATCTAAATATTCAACTTCACTATCTGAAATATGGAAATAGATTAATATGAATATCTCTGATATTATGGCTGAAAATTTAAGTATTTCAATTGAATATATGAGATGTTTATCACATAGTTGAATATTTAGATATTGATCCTGAATATCCATTTTTCTCCGTGTACAACCGCAAATATTAGATCTAATGCAAAAATAGATAATTTTGCTATCAAGAATGACAATATTATTATTGAACGGATCATTTGAAAGAGGGAAAGATTATTTTCCAAGAAAAAAATTTGAATCACAGAAAAATAATTATATTAATAAATTTTATACTTGCTCCAACTTTTTTTCTTACAGCTTCGAAACGAATTTTTAAGAATTATTATTATAATTATTATAATTATTATGAATCAAGTATTATCAAATTCAGGAATCTGTTTATAAAAATTTTGTTTTCGAAAATTGTTTTCTAATCGTTTTAGCCATAAAAGACTTTATTTTCAAAAAATGGAAACATTCAAGTTGTAGAGAATCTTTTCCCTAAAAAAAATGATCTGTGATTTATTAGAATCGCATCATTTTTTAAAATTTGTTTTGAAGCGATAAGAAAAATTTTCGGGCATAGATAAAATTTACTAATAAAATTATTTTTCTGTGTTTCAGATTTTTATCTTGGAAAATAATCTTTCCGCTTTTAACTGAGTACTTCAATAATTATATTTCTATTCTTAAAAGCGAAATTATCTATTTTTGCCTGAAGGCTAATTCTCGCTAGTGTATACTACCATAAGCAAACTAATTTTTCAAATACGTGGATATCTTAAACTTCAATTCTTAAACTTTATAATTGTGTAAAACCAAATTATGTGAGCTGTTAATTTGGTATATTTAATTTAATACCTCAGTATATTTAATCTGATACATTAGTGTATTGTTTCGCAAATAATGGACAGAGATATTGAATTTCATATGCAAATTTACATGAATATAAATAATATTTCCAGCAGTATATATAAAAATTACAAATATATTAAAAAAATCAACTCGGTTGATGTGTTGAGAAGCTTAAAAGTAGATGAAAATTTCCAAATGGAGAAATTTCTAATAACTGAGCAGTGCTCCGATCTTATGGAATAGTTTGTTAGAAGAATTTGGTGAAAGATGACGAAGACAGGAGCTAGGATTTAAGCCCAGTGAAAGAGGTTTGTACACGCTACGTGATCGGCATGAACCCTCGTCATCCCGCGTTTCTTTTAGCTGAAAAGGGAGCGTTTTAAATTTGCCCGGCTATCTCGAGGGTGGCTCCTTTGATCGGAATGCCATTAGGCGTTTCCTCTTATGGTATACGCCGCAAGTAAAGACTGTGCAGGCTCAAATCAAAATATTCCCAACGAATTCAACCAAAAAAAATAGTTTGTATTTATCTCCAAAGAACTCTTCACTCAAACCTAACATACTTTTCCAAAAAATATATAAACTTACCAAACATTGATTAAAACCACAAATTGATTACAAGTGTATGCAAAAAATGTATATAAGAATATAACTACATTGATGACAAAATTATAAAGACTGTCATACTTGCATATAAAATATAGCGGATAAAAATTGTTCAAACTTTTTATAAAATACACACTGAGAACATTTTTTTGGAGAAACTCCTATAGATTATAGAAATTTTGGGTTGTCAAGCAAATTGTGAGAAGTTTTCATATAGCCATAGGAAAGATTTATAGAACAATTGCAAAATTAAATGTAAGAATATGAAGATATCCTATTCTTACATTTAATTATCTTACATTTAATTCGGCAATTGTTCTATAAATCTTTCCTATGGCTGTGTGAAAACTTATCACGATTTTCTTAATAATCTAAAATTTCTATAATTTATAGGAGTTTCTGCAAATAAATTTTCTCAGTGCAAAAATATGAAAGATATTCGATATGAAAATATTCTAGGGAGCTCATTCTGTAAAGGGGTAAATTTTCTTTGAACGTCAAAGCCTATCAATCGATTTTTTAACATTCTTAATCATACATCGAGCATCGTGGACGAGCACATGAGATTAATATGCCTTTTGCTAGAAGCGTCATTTCATCCGCAGGGCTGACTAGCGTATTTCCAATAGGGACGATCCTCTTTTAGTTCATTTTATTGACAGCGAGGAAGGGGGGATTCTAATGGTCGTAGGATATCGAAGGGGGTGGTATCGCTTGAGGTATTGATTGCTAATCGTACTCAGCACCCTTACGTAAATTATCATTGTCGATACTAAAAAAATCCTGACTCATCGAACGCCTTCCCCCGAGCGCTTTTCGGTTCGGAAAACACACCGTCCCTATTTTTGTGGCTGCAGCACTCCAGAGTCATTATTACCTCTCCAATATGTGCATTAGGTATGGTCGATCAGAAAAATTTCTTCTATCGGTTAATTCTTTCCCTTACATTCACTCTAATAACACAAACTTTTCATCACCAATTGAGTTGGACTCTAAAAATTTATTTAAAATTGAAAATATGAATTTTTAATTGTTAATTATTATGAACAAAGTAGTAATATGAAACTGAATTCTTGGCAATTCAAAACGTAGCAAGGAAACCTAAGTTTACAATTTTTGCTAAACTACGTTTCAATTTAGGGGAAAATGTGTCATAGTGAGAATTCTCCGCAGCACAATACCAAACTTCAGATTTACTATAGATTGTATCAAACTTTACTATTACTTATGCTAAAGTTTCATATAATTTTTCGAATCTTTAGTATTTTTACTGGGAAAAATTTCCAGTCCGTTACAAAATAATTACCATTGCACATCGATTTTCCCTAAATTCCTAATATTTTTTAGAATTATCATTATAAAATAAAGCATATATTGCTACAGTGTTAGAAATTTTTGTATTAAACTTCCATTACTTGTAATGGAAGTTTTTTCAGTAATGTATATTAATTTAAAATTTATAATATTTGGTACGTTTGCATTGGCTTTAGGGTCCATAAATGAAGAAGTCTATTTAATCAGACGTTTCGACTCAGATCGGAGCCCTTATCAGTGATATTTATTAAAATCTAGAAAATATAAAAAAGAGGGTGTCGCCAATTTCACATCCAATTATAAATTTAATTTAACACATCAAGTACTACTTTTTGTATTATATGCTTAAGTACTCTAGTTATTCCAAAAAAATGTGAAATTAGCGACACCCTCTTTTTTGTATTTTTTAGATTTTAATAAATATCACTGATGAGGGCTCCGGTCTGAAACGAAACGTCTGATTAATATTTTATTTTGATTGAAAAGTTATTAAATTTAATATGAATGTATATTAATTTTTCATAATATACAAATCTATTAATTCTAATTTACCACTTGTATATTAAAGTCTACTAAAATTAATAAGATTTCTTAAAGTGGCATACAAAGTTTCTCCGTATATCTTCTGTACAAATTTGTTAAAAATCCATTTTTAAAATGGCGTTACGGCCAAGTAAATTTTTACAAATTTTCTCTTTAAACTGAAGAAAACAGTGAAGATCCTCTTAAAAATGAATTTAGCTCGATATATACATTGGAGTGACATTAAATTAAGAAAGGGAAAGGTCGTTGACATATAGATGTCAATTAGTGAAATTACAGGGTTACATTCTAGCTGTAAGAAGGGTCATGTTGTGTAGAAAGTAAATGTATAAGTTATGCGTGCAAAGACGCGTTTGCTAACTTAAGTCTTCCGCAGAGTCTGTGAGGGCAAATGAAGAATTCAGGAGTTTGAGAAAATAAAAGATGGGACCAGACTAACACGCGTTTTTCGGGTTCTGACCAGGGCCGTATCTTAGTGCACCCCCGAGGCTACATCAGCCATCCGATGGGGCATACCGAGCAGGCATTACTTGATTGTCTCGCCGGAAGAGCAGTTGCCTTCGACTTCTCTTATTTCCTCTTATTTCTGCCTTCCATCGCGACGTATAAAGCCAACGTTCGCCTAACCATTCGCTCACGAATGTCCAGGTTCTCTCGCGGAATACTCAAGTAACGACCCTCTCTTTCCACCCTCTCCTACATCGTTCTGCCTCTTTCCTACTGTCCTTTCACGTACGATCAAGAAGATTGGACAGCTGGGAATTACCGGGAATCACTAGTAAACGAGCGAAAAGCACGATCACTTTTCTTCTCTCTCTTCTCCTCTTCCAATTAGTATTCCATAAATAATGCCCACGCAAGAAAAACAGCTTTCCACGAAATTATGAATAAAAAACATTCTTTTACAGAAATAAATATTTCTTATTCCTCACATTCACATCTATCTGGTACCGAACATTCATTTTGGTTATTATTTCTTGAATAACTTTATGAATTTTAATTGCAATTACCGACGTCACATGGTCCAGTTGATCCATTGCCTTAAGGCCATGGGCCATCCAGGTCACGTGACCAGTTCAGTCACGGCTATCGATTTTTTTTCCACATATAAAATTTTAAATCAAAATAAATGTGTTAAAATTTAGGAAATGATAAATAATAGCATATGGAAGGAATAGGGGAAGGCATAGTGTATTAAAATTGAAATAAAATGTTTAAGGTAGTTGTGGTGCCAAAAATTCTAATTTTCGAAAATGAATAAATTATTATCAAATTCAGCAATATGTTTGTAAAAATTTTGTTTTGGAAAATTGATTTTTAATGATTTCAGCCATTAAAGAATTTATTTTCGAAAATTGGAAATGGTCAAGTTGTAGAGAATATTTTCCCCGAAAAAATATACTATGATTTAAGAAACTTCAATCATTTTCAAAAAATTGGTAAATAGCGATAGTAAGGAAAAATCCTATTACAAAAAACATTATTAAAAAATTATTTTTCGTAATTTTTACATTTTTTCATTAAAAAGAGTGTCTTTCCTTACATATGACACGGCTGATGATATAATTTCCAGTCTTGAAATCATAGAAAAACTCCATTTTCCAGAGAACTGATTTTTGGCACGACAACTACCTTAGTGCCAACTCAATGTCTCGAGTTCTGCTGCGCTGATCTAACATTGTCGGTAATATACTCTGCAAAGTTAAAACTGTTTATTTTTATCAACATTTTAAAATATTAATAATAAACAGGACTTATATCGACCCTTAGTATTAAAATTTGAATATTTTTGGTGTACTTAGTTGGCTTTAGGGTCCAGAAAAAATGTAAACTCAAGGTTTCATATTTTCAAACGTTTCGACTCAGGTTGGAGTCCTCATCAGTGAGATTTATTTCTATAAAAAATACAAAGGAGGAAAAGTTATAAATTGCCTTGAGACGGATAAACATTGTGGTAAAAAAGTGATATAAAAGAACTGTAAGTGTGAAACTATAGAATTGTACTAAAAAACTAAATTTGCGATAAAGTAAGACTGTACACTAAGTGTGCAAAAATTTTTTTCTGCAAAATTACTGAAGAAAACATAAAGAATAGCACGTGTGAAAGATAAAACATTGTGGTAAAACCGATATAAATAAATTGTACATGTGAAACTGTAAAATCTGTCTAAACTAAATGTATTGAACGAAATAATAGGTCAGTTTTTTGTTTGGCAATGTTTGGTATGAGCTCGCAGTTCTTAAACCTTTATTCTGTAATGTTAATCTGTCACACGTACAATTTTGTTAAGATTTTTAAGTTTCTTCTCTTTGTATTCTTATAGTAAATATTTTTTATGGTAAAAATTTTTTATTTTCTGTAAATTTTGGTTATTTATACCAGTTTTATAGTTTCATAAGTGTAGTTCCTTCATATCAATTTTTCATAATGTTCATTGCTCACACATGCTAAAAAATTTTAAGTTTCTATCTTTAGCAATTTTAAAAATCAAGGTTTTATAGTTTTACCCTTTAGAAAATTTATTTATTTATACCATTTTTATAATCTCAGATTTGCAATTCTTTTACATAATTTTTTCAACAGAATGTCCATCGGTCACACGTTCAAAATTGTTCAAGTTTTTTTGTATTTTTATGGGAAAAAATTTTTTGTGTACAGTTCTTTTACATTTAGTTTAGACAGATTTTACAGTTTCACATGTACAATTTATTTATATCGGTTTTACCACAATGCTTTATCTTTCACACGTGCTATTCTTTATGTTCTCTTCAGTAATTTTACAGAAAAAATTTTTGCACACTTAGTCTACATACTTTATCGCAAATTTAGTTTTTTAGTACAATTCTATAGTTTCACACTTGCAACTCTTTTATATAACTTTTTTACCACAATGTTTATCCGTCTCAAGGCAATTTATAACTTTTCCTCCTTTGTATTTTTTATAGAAATAAATCTCACTGATGAGGACTCCAACCTGAGTCGAAACGTTTGAAAATATGAAACCTTGAGTTTACATTTTTTCTGGACCCTAAAGCCAACTAAGTACATCAAAAATATTCAAATTCTAAAATATTGTTATGAATATTCAAGACATAAGAGACCTATCTCAGTAAATTTTGTTTTACAGGGTGAGCCATCTAACATTTGGAATTTGAATCGGCTATAAAAAAAAAACTTGTGGATATTTTTTCAGAAGTAAAGTTTTATTAGAAAGATTGAACCTTTCCATTTGAGAATGTAACTTAACATTAATCAAATGACTGTCACGGCTGGTCTTACAGTAAGTACCCCATTCGATCGCTTGGCGAAGATGAGCATTTTTACCGAAAAATCATCTTTTCAGATGAAGCCCATTTCCACATCGGAGGCTATGTCAATAAGCAAAATTGTCGCATTTAGGGCTCAGAAAATCCAAACGTGATCATTGAGATGCCGATGCACCCACAGCCAGTGACTGTTTGGTACGGATTTTGGTACGGTGGCATCATTGGGCCATTTTTTTCGAAAATGGATAAGGAGCCGCCGACACGGTCAAAGGCGAGCATTACCGTGCCATGCTCAACGAATTTTTGTTTCCAAAAATTGAAGAGGATGACATGGACGATATTTGTACAATCGATCTTTTGCGCACCGTTTTCGAAAATCGAATAATCAGTCGAAATTCTGATGTCAATTGGCCGCCTCGGAGCTGTGATTTAACCCCGTTCGACTATTTTTTGTGGGGAGCTGTTAACCATAAGTGTTACGCTAACCATCCAGAGACGATTGAGGCCATGAAACACGAAATCGAAGTTGCCATTCATGGGATTGAGGCTTAAACAATCGAAAATTTACTGAAGAATTGGGTTGATCGAATTGGTTACTATAAGGCCAGCCGTGGCAGTCATTTGAATGATGTGTTTCATTCTTAAATGGAAAGGTTCTTCATTATCTTCTGATACATTTACCAAATTTTGAGCAAAATATTTTATAAACAAAAAAACTTGTCTCACATGGTTGGATTAACATATAATTTTTGTCACGTGACCTGCTTAGCCCATGGCCTTAAGCTAAATGTAGAATATTTCAATAAATAAAATAAGTATAAAAAAGTGTTAGTGGAATTTCACAATCTGTATTGATTTAGTAGGATTGTAATAAAAGTGTCGACCTTCCAACATTCTCATGTAGGCATCCTGAAATTAATTACCGCACTGGATAAAAAAGTTGCACAAGAGCAAATGCATGCATAAATTTGTGTCACCTAACAAGAAGTGTGTCGTACGTCTGTAAGTCTCAGATTCTGAGAAATCTATCGGAAGTATCATTCATGCCCGGCGTTAATTGATTTTCACTGTAACATGTCGTGACAATTAATTTAACATATCTTACAAGAGGAAACGACCTAATTATATGCAAGAGCAAGATAAGGTTCCATCTAAATCTGAGAGCGCGTAGTCGTATAATTTCCACTCGAATGATTCTTGGTTGATTTGCATCGAACAATTAGCACAATTTGCGCCGACGAAAGTGGCTTTTCAGGAGGGCGATGTATCTGTTAACTGTCGACCTTTATGTCGTTAAGTAATTAACGCTTATCGTGAATAGTTAAACAAATTAAGGATGAGCAAACCGACCAGCAGTATGAATATGACGCAAGAAACGTTAAGTGGCGAACGTAAGTATGAATTCAACACCTACTTACAAGGTGTCTAGTGACCATTCGTGGTAATTAGAGGCGTGCATAATTAAGCTTGCTGATTGTTTACACGGAATTTTAGCGTCTTGATGTCGAGTGTCTTCGAGGGCGAGTCTCAATTAGAGCCTACGAACAAGTGTACTTGTTTGCGTTCAAGTTTTACAAGCTGTTCATTTGTGCTTTGACTGTTTATTAATTATTGTTTCATCTGTTTGCATTGCACTTAGCTTGCGAACGCAGCACGAGCTCCTTTAACGGGAAATAAATTGGAGAAAATCAGCTATCAGCGAAGTTAACTCAGTGAATTATAACGCGGGTGAAATGAATTACCAAAAGCCGTTGCGCTGTCTTACGTGACTCGTACGTATACAACGTCATTTTCTTGCTAGAATGTCTCATAATGAAAACAGTAATTTTACAGTTATATCCGTTTGAAATGAACTTCTTGACCTCTACTCTTGTTCAAGTTTGCCAAAAACTGTTCATTCTTTATTTGAAAATTTAAATATTTAAATATTCACCAGGCCTTCAAATTAAAATAAGAATAAGAATGTGTTTTTCCAAATACATTGAGGCCAACATCGATTTACCCAGGTGAAAAAAAGTCTTATTCTAGGCAAAATTCCCAGCATTATAATTGATCTGAGATATCTGTTCGCAAGTCACGGACGACACCGGCTTAAGACTTAAGTCGATCTAATCTCAGAGTTGTCTGAGACTTTGTTAGTCACCCCATAAAAGCAGTCGATCTTATTTTCTTATTCGTAAAACTTTCAAATAAGATAGACATATGAGCGAATCTACAGAACTTTTGATTTATAGTCTATGTTCAATAAAATATCTAAAAGTACCCGTTTTTGAAGAAATTGATAGGGGAGTGTCAGTTGTTTTTTGTTTGTTAACGTCATAAACTAAAAAAAGTTTTTTTTAATCGCTATGAAAATTAATTTTTATAATGTAGTTAGCATATACTTTATGAATAGATAGAGTAAAATGGTGTGCCATCGATACATTATGAAACATAGTCTTTCATTGTTGGGGAAGTACTTTTTCATGAAAATGAAAAGTTTAAACATTTTTTTTTTTGTGAAAAAAGTGTTGCGTATCCTTCACGGAGAAAAATGAATATTCAACTATGTGACAAGAATCTTATATATTTAGTTCTAATTTCTAGATATTGAACTGGATATTCTAGATATTCAGCTTCACTATCTGAAATATTGAAATAGGTTAATATGAATATCTAGATATTGATCCTTAATATCTATTTTTCTCCGTGTTATTACAACTAATTATATGATACCTTCTATTTCATGTAAGAGATTGAACTATACATTATATGAAAATGTACCCACATATTTTTAGGTTCTATTACATTTAAAATACTTTACATCTCTTGGCCCCTCATTGTTAAAATTTTCTTTTTTAATTGGCATACTAAAAATTTATAACCTGTTCATATCTAGCCTAAATCCTTTTTAAAAAGTAATTAAGTTATTCTCATATGGCTTGAGTCGGTTTTTCAATAAATATCAATTATATGTGTCAAACAAAAACAATAAAAAAATTTTTTTTGTATGAAACAGAGTCAGTTATTTAATGACTTGTTTCCATAAGTATTATAAGATACATGTTCTACTAGAGGTAATTATTATATATAAATGTACATTATATATTAATATGTAATACTATATTGAATGTCTTGAATAACAGAATATATTACTAGTTTTCATGTCGCGTACGTACTTACTAACACATATCAATACATAATCACATTAATTAACATTAGAATTTACATAAAAATGTATATAAATATTATAACTTTAATCTCACTGTCAAATTAAACAAAAAAACAACAAAAATGAAAGGCCCCTTGAATATTACAATTATTTAATGTTAGAGGAAGTACTACATTGTTAGAAATTTCTGTATTGAACTCCCATTACATAAATAATGGAAGTTTTTTTCAGTAACGTATATTAAATTTAAAATACTTTAATCTTAAAAAATGCAAACTTTTATTGGAATTTTAATACACATGTATATATTTTTAAAAAATTGACTTTTTTCAAATTCAAAAGTTCAGTGGATTTACTTATATATCTAATGTTTGAAGATTTTCATTAAATAATAATTTTCTTCTATCTTTCAATAAACTCAGATCTAATTTTCCTTAACTGACGCTTATATTCCATTTCAACGAGCTTCTAAAGATATTTTTCAATTACAAAGTATATTCAGCCTGTTCATCATGCTTTGTAAATTGTTGCTTATCATCCCTTCTTTCTAATGCGCAACTATAATAATTTCTTTAAGCTGCATTATGCCACTTTTTCACATCGTTATAATTTCAATCAATTACGAGCCAAATCAGGTTGATTGTGCATGACTTTCCCATAAATATGGTTTGCTATAAATAATAGCCCACTTGAACCCTAACATTAAAATGTTGACAGACAGGTAACTTTTCTGCAAGACTTTAACGAGGTTGCTTCGTTGAGAAAAATGGTCGAGTCTGCCAAAGGTATTGCCGTTGATTCACACCTATGCCAACGTTTGTTGGATTTTCAGGGCACAGCCTCTATTTCTGGAGTCAGTCGTATACTATTGCCAATCTGCATACGCGTTTAACCGAAACGATGCTGAATCATACGCATCAGAGAAGAATAGGAGGCAGTCGAGGTGTTTGCGTGGGGGAGCAAGGGTACGTTCCTGGTCCAGTGGACGAGGAGGATGCAAATATCGACAAGGAATAAGACAGAAGAAAGAGGTAGGAGTAAATAGAGGAGGGGAAGTGAGAGGAAGAGAAGGATGAGGAGGAGGTCGAAGGAAGGCGCGAAGGCGCTCGCCGATGGAGGCGAAAGTTTACGACGCGTCGTCCGCCGAGTTACCGACGCTACCACGGAGGCTCTCCTCTCCCTCCTTTTTCCTCTCTCTTGCACTCCCCCGGGCATCCAATTCGCGGACTCCCTTTCCGAAGCGCACACCTACGACAACATCGCATCTCCAAGGCACATAACAACATACGACGTGCACCTCGTACACACCAACGCCAGCGAACCTTCCTATCTCGATAACACTCTCTCCAGAGATGCAACATTGTGCCAGCTCTCTAGTACAAAATCAGCCTACCTCGTCCTTCATCTCACACTGGCTCCTGCTCAACTCAACGATCACCATTCCAGCATCTATCTTTCTTTACTGGTAGCCTAGCTACCTCATCTCTTATGGATCCTTAAACTCCAACTAATTATAGCTCGAAGAGAAGACATCCAAGTGTCGAAAACCTTTAAGGTTTCAAGACCAAAATCTGACGAAGACTCTGGACCACAAAGTAACAGTTGAACCACAAGAAAACACGTGGAGGATCATCTTTCGAGGTCAATGTTCTGAACCTAGAGCCGTCTCGGATTCTTCCTCTTTGTTTCCTTCCTCGTTCGCCTCTGTTGCAGAACAACGAAACTGAGGCAAGAAGGTCAATAGGAGGGAGGGAGTTTGCAAACGAAGAAGTAAATGTGGTAGGAAGGGCATACGGGTGAGTCGGGCATAAAATCCCCGACTAACAACCCACACGTACTCTAAGCGCGAAAGAATCAGCGAACTGGTAGACGGACAGACAGACGGACGCACAGACACACACATTAAGAGCTGGGCTTAGCGTTGAGCTATCGCGAGAGGAGACTGAGGTAGGGGCTGTAAATTATAACTCCACCGCGAGGAGTCGAACCCTGAGCCCGAGACTAACCTCAGCCAGACTCGTAAAAATATCTCTCTCCTTGGTCTGCTCTGAGCGGAACTCATGACGCCCAGGCCCCTCGACCGACTGCTCGCTTTCGACCATTATGCTCTTCACTACTCGCAAACATCCTACGAGATCACAAGCTGTAAGTCACGACGAATTACTTTTCACAACAGAACATACTCCAAGAGCAATCTACTACGAGTCTTACAACTCTTACAACTCTTGCAATTTGCATCCCAAATTGAAATTCTTCTCTTGTGTTTACTTAGGGGAACTTGGGGGAAGAGGTGACACTGTCAAATTAGGTGTACATGTCACATAAAGTTACTCCGAGCTACTAAAGTCATTCTTGCTTACTGAATTCAATATTTAAATTTTAAGTAAGTTATTTATACAGGAATAACGAATCTAAATTATAAATTTCAATTTAACGGTTACTAATAAGGAGACAGATTATGTACATAATTTTAAAAAATTATTCTGAACTGTCCATAATTTTTTTTAAAGGAATGGACCACCTCAAATAAATGAATTGCTTTTTCAATATTCAAGTGAAATTTATCAATATTTTATGTATGCATTTTTTAACTAAAAATATATCGAAAGGAGCTAAACGAAATTGTCATATTTGTTATTGTTTCCTATTGATTGGGATTGGCATGGTCAAAAGAGAACTCAGGATTTCTCTTTTTTTCAAATTTGAACAGTGCAAAATTAAAATGGATATTCAGGATTAAGGTCATATATCAAATGAGCCACGTGACTGAATAATAAATTAATCTATTCATGTATTATAACTTTTTTGTCAATATAATATCTGTCTGAAAACTTTAAAAATGTAATAGGAGATGATGACTTATGTTATGTCTGTTGAAGCTAACGGACATTATGTGTCATTAACTATCCAATTTTCCAATTCTTCAGAGAGATATTTTATTTACATCAAAAATTATCTCAGATGTATTGATTAATTGGAAATTTAGTTATGTAGCCAACTTGAAACATGGACTTAAAGCTATTAATCAATCTTATCACATGACAAATTCTTAAATTTATAAAACATTTTTTCAACTATATCATAAAATATAATAACACAGAATAAAGAGTACCTTTTAACTCTGTTCCAGTAAAAAATTTGCATAAAAATATAGATATATATTTTATGTTAATAATATCAAAAAATATTAGGAATTAAGGGAAAAGAGAGGTGCAATGATGATTTTTCCTAGTAGACTGGAAACCATTAACAGTCAAAATAATTTTAAAAATTAAATTAAACATTATAATGGATTATAGTAAAGTTTGAAACATTGTTAAAAATAAAATGGTTCGTTGTTGGAAAAAATTGGCTTATGGTCCAAAAATGATTGAGTCGATTTAATCAGACGTTTCGGCTCAGATCGGAGCCCTCATCAGTGATATTTAATTAAATCTAGAAAACACAAAAAAGGGTGAAGATAATTTCATATTTTTAGGAATAACCATATAATACTTAAACATATAATAAAAATACGAGTACTTGATATGTAACCAAAGAAACACCAAAGAAATCAATTTAAGTACACCTTTTGTTCTGGTCGAATATCCAAACCTTCCATTTTCACTTATAAATTTAATTTTACATATCAAGTACTCGTTTTTTGTATTGTATGTTTAAGGGCATGTAGTACTCAAGAAAAATGGGAGAATTATGTGAATAACTTGATCCAGTTTTTACGTGTTTGCGTCCAAAATACGTTAAATTTTATTTTATTATTTTGATAAAATTAAACTTCTTTTCATTTTCCAAATCAAAATTCGTCTATCTACATCCGTTTTTATCTTCTTTACTATTTCCTAAATTGTGCAAACAAAATTTTATTTATTTTCGATGCAAACATGTAGAAACTTAAAATCAATAAAATTTGCTAATTTGCTAAGTATCCCTAAGTACTATAGTTATTCCTATAAAAATGTGAAATTAGCGCCACCCTGTTTTGTATTTTCTATATTTAAATAAATATGACTGATAAGGGCACCGATTTGAGCCGAAACGTTTGATTAAATTGACTCAATCATTTTTGGACCCTAAAACAAATTTTTTCCAACAACTTACCATTTTATTAAAATTGAGGGTCAATACAACTTATACTACTTTTAATAGTTAAAAATTCTAAACTTGGGTCTCTAAAAAATGGTTTACGGAATTTTCACTAAAACAAAGTTAACAGAAATTCCATATTATTTTCTATAAAACTTGCAGACAGTTTCAAAAACGTATTTTGTAAACCAAATAGTATCTTGCACGAATCAATTAGCATATAAAGTTTAGTCACGTGGTTCAGTTGATCCATAGAATTAAAATCTCTTTAAATAATGGAACAGCTATCCAATATATTCAGCCTTAATCTCTAAATATTTACCTTTAAATAAACCGTGAACATAATAAACCTGAATATCAATTTTATTCTCCACTCGGGAACTGAGCGTTAATGAAGACATTCCCGATCCAATCAACCCTGACCATTAAAAAATTAAGAGCTGTAAGGAACTAAGCCTCTTGAGTTAAAAAACGACCTAAGGAATTTGTAGTACAAGAGAAACTAGATTTAAAAGAAGAGATCCTTGATCTCCCAAAGATAGTAAGATTTTAGTGAGGCGTAAATCAGATTGAGCCCAGTTGGAATGAGGTAGAGAGTAGGGTTTGGTCCAGTGTGTTCGTTCTAAGTAATAATTTGGAATTAAATGTTCGAGGTAATGTAATAAAGTCGTTCGAGGGATAAATTTAGTACGGTCCGAAGAGTTGGTGATGGTGTGGAGCGGCAGTATGGGTCAGCGATTCGAATACAGTTATGGTGCATCGATGTAGGTAGGTGTTGGACACCCAGCGGGGTAGATCGGGAGTGGGCGGCTCGTTGCACGTTGCATAGGGCCCTGACAGAGTCGAGAGTGGCTATGTTATAGCACCGTCCCTGGTATCTGTATTTGTAGATACCGAAGCTCAGAGAGTCGCGAAGGAGCCGAGCGGAGGCCCCGACACCCACACACAACGACGAACCAGGCGGCCATAACAATAAATAACTCTATCCTTCCATGTGTTACCGCAGGATTCCTCCTCGCGGTAACCGCGCCCTCTCCCCCTTCGGGAAGTCGCACTTCGACTAGTGGCCTGCCTGTCCTGCCTGCTTGTCCTCCCTGCCTGCCCTGCCCTGCCTACCACCACTTTACTTCCACCCGTTCTACTCCTTTAATCGAGTTACCTCCTGTACCAAGACTGCTTACGACCGGATGCATTCGTTTGCAATCGTGCATCACCCTTTTCTTCGTGCATGTACCTACGATAAAAGCGCGTTTATAACTTGATACCGATAGAACAGCGAGATCGTTTCCAACGTACCACAATCTCGAACGATTGCTCTTACTTGGCATAACGACCGGCCATCCACTACTGGCTAAAAATTATCGCAAGTCCTTCTCTGATGGGAGCTCTACTATTTATGTATCACTCGATAACGAGACAATGTGTTTCTCTACTCTGCATTCTGTCTTCTATAAACAATACAAATCCCTTATTTCTTCCAGACCTTACCCTCATCATTTAAGGCCATGCATCAACCAGATCATGTGATCAAATTCCTGTAAAAGTTCGTGTAAGATAATTTTTTTATGTTACAAAATATCTTCCTGAAAATTTGAAAAATACTAGAGAATACGATAGAGAAGTATAAACTTGGTTTGAGTGAAAATTTTGTAAACAATTTTACAGTTAACTGTAATTATCGAAAAGTTTTAGATTTTTTTTCAACATTTTTAGTAAAAAGGAGTAAAGAGAGGTGCTTTATTGTTTTTTATTAGGTTTTCCAAATTTTTAGAAAGATAATTTGTAAATTTAAAAAGTTATCTTACATGGACGAATAAATGTATAATTTAGTCACGTGGCCTGATTGGTATATGGGCTTAAATCCATTAAAATCGTGAGTATTTTAAAGATATACTGATTAAACAACTATTTTAATGGTTGAACACCTCTTTTTCCTGGTAAAATTTAGTTTATTATATGCTTACAGATTCAGGTACACCAAAACGTCATGAAAATGGGCCTAATAAAGATAAAGACACTGTTAACAATGTGTGTGTATATAATACTTTGATGAAAATTTACCACCAAAATGTAATAGAAAGTTACAGTCGAGGTATTGTAAATTGAACTATCTAGTATCTGGGGAAAATTAAGGTTTAATGGTAATTATTTCCAGCGGACTGGGCATTTTTTGCAGTCAAAATACTAAAGATTCGAAAAATGATACAAAACTTCAGTATTAGAATCAGAATTTCTCAAACGGACCATCCAAGTATGATGAAAATTCACTTTGATTCATGGTTGCGATTTTTTGGAAATATTTAATATTGCAAAAGTACACCCGAATAGATTTCGTGAAACAAAATTTTTTGTCATTAATATTAACAATCAAAGATTTTTGACATTTTTTTTTTTGAAAATTCGTTGTAGACAATCTACTTGGATGCGGAATTTGAATCGCTATTAAATGTAGATTTTTTGCGATTTTTTTCAATTCAACAGTTTCTATTTTAGTCAACTTTTCGTTTGTTTGTTTATAAAAAATTAACAAACAATAGTCTTATTCACCTCAATTCGACTCGAAAAAAAACCACACATACTTTATTTGGTCCTTATAAATATCCCGTCGAAAAAAATGGGTCGCAATTTGAACAAATAGTTGAAACGAATGATATATACAAGTGTATTGAATTAAAATAGCTTTTGAAAAACGACATTACAAATTTAGCATTTCAGTTTCATATTCGACCGTAGTACAAAAGTCGAAAAAAATGTTATATAGGTTATAGTAAAGTTTGATACAATCTACTCTCTAAATCTGAAACAGTCAAATTTTCACTGATTGAATCAATGAAAAAATATTTTTCACTGTTAAATCAGTTGATCTCCACTGAAGTAATTGGTGAAATTTGACTGATTTGCAGTGACCTGTTTTCAGCTATTTGAATTAGTCAAATTTCACATTTCAAATTTTGACTGATTCAGATTTAGAGAGTATAGTTAATGATCATATAATTCATCTAAAGTTCAGTATTTCGCTGTTAAGAATTTTCATTATGACACGTTTTTCTCTAAATTAAAAGATAGTTTAGCAAAAATTGTAAATTCGGGTTTCTCCGTGTAAGAAGAGACATTTTTCACAGTCCAATGTTTTACTAGTCTTAAATGTCAATAGCCCTAAATTAGTGATGACATCCCGAACAGAAGGCAAATTGGCGAGACCTAGAGAAGCGATCAGTTTTTGTAAAACCCACTCCTAGCGTGCTTTGCCGCTTCTCCGACTATTGGTTGATCGCGCCGAGGAGCCGAATACCCGCTGCTCCAAGGACTACTGTGGAGAAATAAAAAAGAAGCATCGGCAATAACCCAAGAGGGGATAGGACCATACGTGGCTCTTTGAAAGAACCAGACAGCTTGGAGTCTCTTTCGTGAATCGTGCCCGTCACTCCTACCAGGGTATAACTTCGTTAGAATAAAAGAAAGGACGTGCTTTACTGACCCGATATATACATATCCCATTCAAGCATCACTTTCTCTCATCAAATTGCTTCCTCACACCTTCTTAGATAAACAATTTAACTGACTGACATGCTAAAACTCGTTATATAATCAACATAGTTTAATCTCTGAGTTACGATCGATGTATCACGATCCGCAACTCAATCGATTAGGGAATAGTTTTTCTTACTGGTTCAGTCATTTACTGACTGACTTAGACGAGGTAGGCAGCGAACAACACATCCGCGGATCCTTATCAATATAAACCTACGCGAGGAAAGTGGAGAAGACGGGAAGAAACAAGCTAGAGTTTTATGAGGTGCATTTTCTAGGGACAAAGGTATTGGATTACTCGGTTTGTTAATCAGACCACTCGTGTTCGTTTGATACTAGATCGCAGTCTCACGCCGACACGAAGTTCTGCCGCAGCTGCGGGCTTTCATCTCGGACGAAACCGAAGAGAGTCTCGTTTAACTGCCTCAGAATCCCTAGGATATTATAGCCGAGTCCGGTGTACATGAAGCTGTGGGCAATGAAAGGGGTTACGAGCCAGAATGGCGTTCGGGCCTTCTCTTATTGCCTTTTTTTTCGCGAACGAGGTGTCGGACGGTTCGCGTTCCTACGACCCTATACACGATGGACCACAAGATTCTACTTGTTGCACTTATTTTAACGGCATACACGCCTACGTCTATATACATTTAAAATATAGCACAGTTGGGCCCTAGTTTATGAAGGGTCGGGTCATGGAGCAGAATGAACTCGAAGAGAGGGAAACCAGAAGAGAAGGAGAAAGACGAAGAGTGAAAGAGAAAGATAAAGAGAGAGGACCATGGGTCCATCGGGCTATTGGACCACAGGCTCTTCGGGCCCGAGGCCACGTTTAACAAGACTCAGTTAATGCGAGTCATAGATCATTCCGGTATGCACTAAACGTTCGAAATATAAATAAGTATAAACACCACGTAAATCAATGTGATTAGCTAGAGATTCACTCCCATTACAGCATTTTTTGCTTCTAACTGATCCTTCCCCGCTCGGCTTTTAAAATCTTCGATGAAAGAAAGTCCAATTCAGTCCAGAGATGTGCCAATATTCCTTAATTCTACTTCCTAAATTTCGAGTCTATAACAATTAATTCTGAGTGACAAATGTATTTTTTATTAATCTGATAATATATCTTCAAGGCAAAATAAAAAATAGTAAATCTTGCTTTGTAGAATATAATTCTTATGTGTTATTCTTATATAGGTACATTTTAGATATAGAATTTTTTCAGTAACAGCAGGAATTCTTTTCGCGAAGTTTATTCAAATTGGGCCAGATGAGGCAGAGGAAAAGTTCCAACATTGCGAGTGAATTTAAAAATCTAATTTTGAATATATTCTTCACAGAAATGTACGTTTCGTGACCAGCATATGAAAGTGCGAAAGTTATCCATAAGAAGTTTTTAAAGAAGAGAAAAAAAAATTATGCTCAAGACCTTTGCATAATTATTGAGTAACCACACGTAACCGAATACGACAAAAATTCTCTGGCAGTGAAAAATTTCTTGGACGTAGCCACGCGAAAGTAACATTATTTTGTACTGGTAATTAGACTCACGAACGTGGATGATATCTTGCAAATACACTTGGCAGAGTTCACTTTTCTTTACATTTCACGTTCATCTCCTGATTCTACTCTTACCTAAGGACAATCATTGCATTCGAGAGTGAGATATAGTAACTTATTTGTTTAGAAATGTTTTAAAAAGATAGACAAATATTAGAAAAAATAAATACTTATGTGAAGTCAAAAGAATCGATTCTGATCAGAAAAGTTCTCGAGAGGGGAAAGACATTTAAATTCATAAAAATCGGAGTTCACCCTCTACTGTGGTCCATTACATCGTTGTTTCGTGAAACCGGTTTTTGGGAGAGACCCTGATGAATTCTTGTGGTCGCACTTAACGAAATATGGAGGCTCAAATCGATCGTGGACGTCCCTTTCGGGCGAATCGTCTTTGAGATATCGTCTGTGACTGCAAAAAGTAATAAGTAAACTTGAGATAAAAAGAACACGAGGGCCTTGGATAATCGTTTACGTCCGGCAGCATTATCAATTTTGTTCGCATTACTTTTCCTTGGCGGTGGGCCACTTTTCGCTTCCTGCAGATACAGCCCGAAGCGCAGATGGTGTCCCATTAGGAATCCCCATAGACTCGCGAGTCATTTGTCATCTCGTTAATTTTGGGAACCGTGAATTCAGAACCTCGAGTTTATCGTTACATTGCTCCAAGGCAAAAGAATTACTTTTTTGTTGCAATTCACTTTTGATTTTTATCAAAAGCTACTTTTATTGCTTGCAAAATGTGATTTTATGGGAAAAATGGATTATTAGGGAAAATACTATGGGCTATTCATATCTGATAGCTATTGTAATCTTGATTTTACTCTCTAAATCCGAAACAGTAAAAACTCACTGATTTTCACAGTGAAAAACCACTGTTTCGAATGTTATAAGTCTTCTACATAGAAATCAGTGGAATTTACCTGATTCCACCAGGAAAACTCGCTGGTAACTCAGTGAAATATACTGGTCAACAATGAAATTCGCTGGTCAAAGAGTGAGTTTCCCTAGCGTCTCTTTTTCCCAAGAAAGATTTTTAATTCATCAAATTTGTTTTAACTTAAACTTCAAAAATGTACCAAAACATTAATTTCTTTTATAATCCATGCTTTTTTTTTACAATTTTTCATGATTTTTTATCAAAAACTTCATTCTTAAATTTCAAACTTGAGAAGTAATATATAATTACATGAAAAAATATTGCAAGAAATTTTTCATGGTATTGGAATTGCAAGCTCTCAAGTTTTTCAAATTGAAAAAGTTGGCAAATTTTAAATTTAATTACACAACTTACGTAAGCATTTTTTTCTGAGCTTCTGTTTTTAAACTTTGAATACAATAAAATAAAATCAGAAATCCTATAATTCAATTCATATTAATTTTAATTATTTTCAAACCAACGATTTGATTTTGTGGAATGTACTAATGAGCTCGCAGTATTGAGTAATACCCATTTTTACACGTCTAAATATCAATGCGATTTTATCATTTCCAGTTTTATACTCCAATTGCTAATAATATTAACCCCTCGTTCACTTTCTGGATAGATCTCATCCACAATTTGAATTTCACGCACTGTATTTTCTTGATTTTTAAGAAAATGGGCGCAATGCTATCATTTAGTATTTCAAAATATTATCTTCGTTTCTATACTAAAATACGTAAATTGTTAAGCGCGTTGACTCAGTTCTGATAATCGTTCAGACAAGAGTGTAGGTGTAAGTTAGCTATTTAAAAAAAATTTAAGTAGTACAACTGACAAACGCCTTTTATTTGATTCTGTTTAATATAATAATGATAATTAAATAAACAAATTGAAATTTACAAGGAAATCAGTAATATGCATGATTTTACGAATTGGTATTTTTTCGAATCAAGTAGACTTGACTAATCTAAGGAAATTCTTGTTTTTTCACTTAAGGGAGGAAATCCATGTAAATTTCAAAAAATCGATTTTTTTTTTCTATAATCTGAATTGAAATCAGTTTTTTGCAGATTAATCGGTAAGTAACTAAAACTGTTCGTTATACTGTACTAAAACTTTGAACGCGATTATCTCGAAGCTGTATTTTTAAAAACTGCTCGTGTTGTAACTCAAAAAGTTATTGACCGATTTGTCTGAAATTCTGAGAGGCTTTTCTCTACATTATTATCAGAAGAATAAACCTAAAATTTCAGATAATCCGCGTTAACAAAATACTTTTTGGAGGTCAGAAATGTCGAAAAAATAGTCCAAAATTATAACTTATTTTGCAGAGGCTTATTTTGTAGTGAATTTTATGTTCGTTTTTAGTGTTATAGGTTTATCCTTCTCGTTAATATGTTATAAAAAGAAAGAAATTTAATTTTTTTGTTTCAGATCAATGGTTAATGTGTAATAAATAGAGCACTTTTGCACCTCGCGCCGTAGACGACAGACGAAAAATTATCCTGAGCCGCTATTTTGGAAGGAAAAAAAAAATTTTTTTTATACTTCAGAAAGGTTAAATAAAGTTATGTTAAAAATTTAAAACAATAAAATGATTTTATCACCTTCAAAAACATTTTTAAAATATGACCGATTTTGAGGCGTTTACATGGACTTCCCCCCTTAATAAAATCAGACACCTTTGATTGGGAAATAAATACCTTTTTTTTCAAGGCCAACTGGAGAGACATTTTTGTCTCGAAACACAAGATTTGGACAACAACTGGTTAAGGGTATGTGATACTCAAGAGATAAGCAAATTTTATTGATTTTAAGTTTCTACATGTCAAAACCAAAAGTAGTCTATCTACGTCCTTTTTTATCTTCTCTACCATTTCTGAAATGTTGAAAAGAAAGTTTCATGTACTTCAAACACAAACATGAAGAAAACTAAAATCAATAAAATTTGCTTATCTCTTGAGTATCACATGCCCTTAAATTTTCAGCCATGTATAAAAAATTGTGAACTTCTCTGTAAAGGATTATATTTTCCATACATTTTTTCAAGGACTAAGCTCATCTGTTTTGAATTTTTAACTACTTTAAATATATTCTAGAGACATCAAAGTTTATACATCATTTTTGGTGCTGAGAGTTCATAAAAATATGAAAGATTACTCAAAAACAGGAATGATTACTAAAAAAAGTAATTATAAAAAAAAAGAGAGTATTGAACAGTACACGAGTCACTCTCAAACTGCGTGATTCTCTCTTCTGCCATCTAGTAATTATTTACTATTTTTTTTCAAATCTCTACTCTACTAAATCGACCTTATCAACCAGTGATTTGAAATTAACTTAACGCCATTTAAGATTTAAAAAAAAAAGAAATTTTTTTCAAAAATCTAGTAACTATTCCTATTTTTTAGTAACCATTCCTGTTATCCAGTAATCATCAATATTCTCCTGATCTCATCTTTCTTCGTCTAAGTTCATTGATTATCACAGGTCTACATGGTTTTGTTATGGAGTAGCTGAGTTACATTCCCGAAGTAATTTTGGGCGCAGAAACCGAATCCGGGCTCAGAATTGCTCCATCACGTCAGGTTTTCGAGTAATCCTAACCTAAAAGTACGAAAAACACGGTTTTTCGCTATATTTGAGCACCGATAACTTCGCGAATTTTTATTATTTTTTAAATATGAGAAAACCATCAAAAAGATCCACTTTACAGCTTTCCATTTCACTATTTACATGTATTATTTAAACTTTTCTAACCGAAGATATCGCCGATTGAAAAAAAAAACTGCAGGTTTCACAATGACCGACATATGGCGGGAAAAAAATGATAGGACGTCAAATTTGTTTTTTCATTCTTATTTCTGATGAACGAGGCATAATATGAACAATGATCGATTGTCCTATCATTTTTTCCTGCCATATGTTGGTCATTGCGAGATCTGCAACATTTTTTTTTTAATCAGCGATATCTCCGATTAGAAAAATGAAAATAATACATGTAAATAGTGAAATGGAAAGCTGAAAAGTGGCTCTTTTTAATGGTTTTCTTATACTTAAAAAATAATAAAAATTCGTGAAGTTATCGATGCTCAAATATAGCGAAAAACCGTGTTTTTCGCACTTTTAGGTTAGGATTACTCGAAATCGGTATTTCTATAACAATCACAACCTCATATTTTGTAGACCTGTGAATTATCCTCTATTCTTGTAAAAATTCGTAAAATCAAGTGTTTCCCTGACTAGATTCCCATATCAGTGCCCGCCATGAAACACATTGAGATTTCTATCCAGGTTTATCTTTGCGACTGGATAGTTTTTCATCTAGATGGAAAGGCATTACATCTTGAGTGACTTAAAAGGTACGACTAAGATGTCACACCTTAAGGAGAGTTACGAAGTGGACTTTCAGAGGAATGTTTATCGTTGACGGTGGTAACCAAGATCCTGACCTGACCCATCGGTGTGCAGATCGTCCTGATGCGACAGTGCGAAGGAGACCAGGGGACCAGTGGGTCTGGGTCGGTCTACCCTCTCTAAAGGATTCCGAAGAGTTGGCCGTAATGCGATATAAATGGAGGCAAGATCGGCCGAATGAAAAGCCAACGGCAAGCCCGAGAGGAGATACATCAAGATTGGGCTGACGGTTGACTCCGCGCTCGACGGGGGGGCAGTAAAAACTGGATCCTTCCACCAGCGCCTCAGTCTTTTCAAACCTTCTCCCTTCGAGCATAATAAGGACAAACCTTTAATCTCGAGCTCGATTATAATTTCCTTCGTTCAGCCGACATCGGAGAACGTTCCAAACCTTGGAACAAACGACGTCCAAAGGGAGAGCGATCGTAGATTGAAAGTGGACCACCACCTCTTCAGTTTTTCTGCTCACATGGATTTAAAAGATTTTACGTTTCTTCGCTAGTTAATAAGGGTCGTTGTCTTGAACGCCATCTTGAAAGCAATCTCCCGTTGGTTCCCAAACTGAGATGCTTTTATTGATATTGTAATTCTGTTTTATTTAAGAGGCTCTGTTTCAAAGGCCCGATTTTTGTCCCAAAAAAAACTCTTAGTTCGAGTGGGTGTATTGTCACATTTTTTTCTCTTCCTGAGATAATAAATGCGCATAATCAGGTAGGTACTCGCTTTATCCGATCACAGAGTTGTGATTTGACACCCGCGTCTTGAAGCTTTCTTTGATGTAATTTAATTCGTGAAATGTCCCAACGGATGCCTGGAGGGCTAGGCAATCTAGGAATCCAGCGTCTTTGTGATTTCGGGTGAGAAAACGCTTTGTCATTTATGTTTCCGTCTTGGGGGTGTGCATTGGACCCCTGAGCCTGGGCATTATGCGTTTCTTGGGTACGCGATACACACAAGTACCAACCGATACCACCCAGCCAGGTGTGCCTAAGCGCTTTCTAGGTCCTGAGTAACTAACTACAGCATCCAGGAATCCCTCGTTCATCCCATCGAACAATGGTCTTGAGCAAGGGACCCAGTCTTCGAGGATGGAAGAATTTTATCGGCGGCCCAGAATAAAAGAGATTGCTATCTGGTTTATTAGGGTACCTCTGCTAGAAAGTTCGACGATGCTTCATCCCTACTAAAGTGATAAACAAGCACGCTCTCGCGGCTGGTGGCCCTGATTCGCGGCCCTTTATTTACCTTTTTAGGGCTCTTTCTTCTACAGCACATACAAAGGAAGCAAATTTTCTAAACAAAAATTTCACCCTATAACCAACCGTTTTTGTTTCAAAAATCATACCGGCAGAAAAATATAATTCTTGGTAAACAGTTAAATATTTTTTTTCGTATCAGTAAATGAGAAAAAGTCTTTGGAAGCTTATGATTGGGTCCTCTTCCCTATACACAGAAATCTAGAGTGTTAATTAGAACCGAATTCAGCCACTTGAAAAAAAGTATCAAAATAAACCAGAATCATGGTTTAAAAAAACAATTTTGTCGATAGAATGTCTGGAAAAGAAGCGATTTTTAAAAAACCTTTTAATAATAATTTCCTTATTGCGAATTTCTACCAGTTTTTCATAGCTATTGCTCAACCCAATCCAAGGGAGGTTCAGTGTTTACAAATAAGATTAAAATTTTGAGATTAACAATTTTTAATTTCTAGAATCAATATTTAAAGAATTTGAAAATCTTTCTGTGGAAAAAATGACGCTTTCGACTGCGCTGGGATTCGAGCCCAGGTCTTTCGATTGCCGGTCGACTGCTCTAACCACTGAGCTACACCTATCTGATACGCGACTAGTGATCCTCCGATAATGTAGGCAGTGACAAAAATTTCAAACTCAACTAATTAATTCTAGAATCAATAATATAAAAATTAGAAATTCACATTCTGTGTATTTTCGCAATTGCAAATATATAGAATTGAGTTTTGACTACTTTAAAATTTTAACATTTAAATTTATCAATCGTTCAAAAGAGTTTTTTAAGATAAGTTCATTATATTTGTAATCCTCAGATTCCAAATTATATTTTTCAATTAGCCAATTGCAAAATTATAAAAAAACATTTAAGACTTGTTAATCCCTTCACTTAATCATTCAACAAAAGGCCCGTGTTGACTTGGGCCTGTTGCAAACTCAGGTAAGTTCGGGCCTGACAGAAGTTTTTTTTTTAACATACCATTTTTGGTATATTGGTATATTTAAATCGCAACAGATTAGAACGTCTAGTTTTTTCTGTATGAATTGATTGTCACATGACAATCTGTTGGTTATCGTAGAGTTTGAAAAAAGATACGAATCAATCTTAAGGTAATGAATCAACCAGACCACGTGACTAAATTCATATAAAATTTCATGTAAGATAACTTTTTCATTTTACAAAATATTTTTCAGAAAATTTGGAAAATGCAACAGGAGGCGATACAGAACATCTGACAACTTCGTTTGAGTGAAAATCCTGCAAACATTTTTACAGTTAAGTGTAATTATCGGTAAGTCTTCCAATTTTTTCAAAATTTTTTACTAAAAGGAAATTAACATACGTGCTTTATTGTCATTTGTTATGTTACCCAAATTTTCAGGAAGATACTTTCTAAATTAAAAAATATAAGGGTTATTTTTCATGTTACAAAATATCTTCCTGAAAATTTAAAAAATACTCAACTTTGTTTGAGTGAAAATTTTGCAAACATTTTTACAGTTGACTGTAATTTTATTGTCGATAAGTCTTTAAATTGTTTCAAACATTTTTACTAAAAATAAATTAACATGCGTGCTTTATTGTATTTTGATATGTTTCTTTAAATTTTCAAAAAGATTAAGAACATCTCTCAACTGCGTTTGATTGAAATTTTTTTACAGTTAAGGAGATCCGCCACCTTTAATATTTTTAGTTTTTGAGTTTAGACCTTTATTTGGGAAGGTTTTGGGGTTTCTCAAAAATTCCCGCACCTTTATGTATTTTTAAATTAAAAATTTTGAGTTGTTTGGGCATTTTTTTGACATTTTTTTACTTTGAATACCTTTTCTTTTTGTCCAGATTTTTTTGTTATTTTGTTCCTTACAATGTGTAGAAACTTTTTGGCTATGACAAATAAGGTAACATGACTGAAAAAAATAACAAATAAAATAAATAAATTAATACAAATATACCAAAAATTATAGAAATAAAATTTTTGTCATTATTTTTTTAAACTAGAGTGCTTTCCATACCCAAACATGCACTGAAAAAAAAATTTATCCCACAAAACTTTTTTTGTTGTCCTGAAAAAATATTTTGTTGTCCCAACAAAACATTTTTTTTAAGTAACAAAATTTGATCGATATAGCAAAATGTTTTGTTGGCACAACAAAAGAATTTTGTTGGCACAACAAAAGAATTTTGTTAGCTAAATACTAACAAAATATTTTTGTTGATTTGACAAAACTGTTTTCTCAGTGTGTTGATAATACAACAAAGAATAAGTGGTAAAAATTTTAGAGGTCAGTGTCTACTACTTTAAATTTTTATTCAAACAACTGTCACAACAAACATGGAAAATCAAAAAAGCCAGGCAGCCAAAATTGTGTTACTAAATCACATATGTATATACATAAAGGCAATATATATATTGTGTTTTTATAGCGACATCCCTTATTGACTATTTTCCATATAATTAAGAAATCTTAGTAATTAAATAAACAAAATACTTTTTATAAAAAGTTAATTTTCGCTAAAAACACCTTATTCGTAAATCGTACTCTCTAAATCTGAATCAGTCAAATTTTCACTGATTCATCAGTGAAAAAATATTTTTCACTGTTAAAGCAGTCAATTTTCACTCAAATAATCAGTGAAATTTGACTGATTTACAGTAACCTCTTTTCAGCTATTTGAATTAGTCAAATTTCACTGATAATCAGTAGATTTTGACTGATTCGAATTTAGAGAGTAATAAGTCATGTAATTTTTTTTCAAAATTTTTACTAAAAAAAATTTAACAGCTTTATCGTCTTCTTTTACATTTCCCAAATTTTCAAAAAGAGATTTTGTAAATTAAAAACGTTATCTTACATGAAAGAATTAATGTATAAGTTAGTCACGTGGTCGGATTGAATCAGCAGAAGGTTTTGATATGCGAGGATTAAAAGTTGGTCCCTGTCTCTTGGGAATCCTTATGCTAAGTTCTAATATACAGAGACGAAAGTGCTAGATGCAATGCACGTATGAGCAGGGGTTAGGATCGTGTAGGTTTGCAGGGATGTGTGAGTGGACATAAATATATAGCAATAATAGGAGAGTCGCAGCAGGCCACGAAGAGCGTCAAGAGGGAATGTGTCCCCTCTAGAGAAGGTGGAGGTGGAGAAGAAGGAGAAGGTGGAAGTATACGAGGGGCAGAGAAGAGGGTAACGTTACATCGTGGGCACTCCACGTACAGTCAGTTGTGTCTCGCGTACGCGAGAACCAATCCCAGTATTTGCACTTCCTTCCTAATGCGGATGGCGACCACCTCTCTGCAGGGGCGTATCCTTCGCTACTAGAGCCCGCCCTAGGCTTTTCCGGTACACTCAAGTTACTTAGTCCCTTATCTCTAATCCAAGTAGAAATGATACTGCACTGTTCTTAAGATAGATCAACTTTTATAAATCCCTATAAATACAATTCCTAGTTCGCAATCGATTAATCTCCCACGATTACTTATATTTTTAGTTGAAATGATTATTTACTGAAATAGGTTTCTTATGATAAGATTCATCGGAATACCAAGCAGTGATCTCGATTTCATTATCTGGATATCAATCAATTCTCCTTTAATAATATAGACTCTGAAAAAAGATTAGATTGAATGAAAAAAAAAATTTGTTTGAAAGACTTTTTTTGATTTAAACAAAAGATTCATTTGAATTAAATAACATTTGTTTAATTCAAACAAAATATCAGAGCTGGGTAAAATGGTTCTCAAAGTGTATTTAAAATGTAAAATGCAAAATAGAAAATGGTTTCCGATTTTCTATTTAAAATGAAAAATGCAAAATGTATATTTGGAATAGGTAAATACAAAATGCAAAATGGATTTTTAATAATACAAAAAATTACATCAAGAATATTTATTATTCTTTGCGGATGTGTTCATTTGCTTTGAGTAGCAATTGCTTCTCGAATATTGTGTCCCCCATGGATCTTCTTTTTGGGCGTAAAATCATGCCTGCGTAACTAAATGGTAAAATAAAATCAGTGTTTCGAAAAATGGCTGCCTGCGCGAGCAGTGCGTGTTGGCTTCCCGCTGGAGAAATTCTGCCATCGGCTGTAAACTGGCGCGTGATTCAATATATAATTAAATAATTCCGATTTTAAATCGCGCGCCAAATTTTGACCAATGGCAGCATTTCTCCGCTAGGAAGCCAACATATGCTTTTACTTGTCCAGGGAAGAACCAAAAAAAAACTAGAAAATAGTATTTTAAGTTGAAAATAGTTTGAAAACCTATTTAAAATGGTAAATGCAAAATGTTTTTCTTCTTCCTATTTAAAATACAAAATGGAAAATGGCATTTTGCATTTCAAATAGGTATTTGCAATGGATTCATTTGAAATAGTTATCCAGCTCTGCAAAATATCTTCTCTCTAAACCTGAATCAGTGAAATAGTCACTGATTATATCAGTGAAAAAATATCAACTAATGAATCAGTGCCCTGCTTTGATTTCACTGAGGAATCAGTGAACGCGCCAAGTGAAAATAATTTTTGAATTCGATTAAAACGGTTAAAGTATAACGAAGGGTCTTTAATTTTTAATTATACAAAATAATAATTACGTAATTTCTTTTTAGTGTTGTTTAATCTAAAATAAACGAGTTCATCGATCGTTAAAATATATTTCTGGTTTTATTATTTCCACTTGAAGATTTCACTGATTCAATAAGTTTACTTTATTTTACTGATTGATTAGTCGAATTCCACTAATTCTCAGTAAAAGACTTATAGCTGCTGCCATCAGCGAATAGTCATTGCGAATCAGTGGCCGTTCGCTGATCCAGGTTTAGAGAGTTTATGTCAAATAAATATTTGTTTAAATAAAATAAATTTTTCTTGAAAACAAACAAATTGTTGTATTCGTATATGGTAAAAGATATAATTTGTTTGATTTAAGGCAGAAATTTATTTGATTCGAACAAATTTTTATTTCGTTCAAAGATACTTTGTTTCGACCAAGCAAATTTTATTCTATTCAAAAAAATCATTTTATTAAATTCAATTGAATCTTTTTTCTGTGTGTAATAATATCTCTTTGCAGGATAAAATTAAGAATCGAGTTCAAATGATCTCTTGGTGAACTCAAGCTCTTCCTAACAAGATTGATCAGGGAACTCATAAATATCAATGAACACTAGGTCCCTAAACGCACATTCAGGATGATTATTTGGTGCAGTGACAATAGGTTTTTTATAAAATCTATCAGAATGACAAAGCAAGATTTGAATTCCAATTTCTGAAGAATTTTACAGGACCTCTATTGATTAAGTGTTTGGACGTTATCGAATATGATCAAATTTTAAAATTCCCTTCTAATGATCTCTAGCCAAATGCAAATTATTCCTGACGAGATTGATCAGAGCAACTCATAAATATCAATAGGGCACTATATCCGTAATAGATGGCTTGGTTTTTGGCAATCTGAATATTAGATTAGAGAAAGTGTATTCAAGTGAGAGTCTAGTGATAATATAGTAGTGAAGTTTTTGTCAAAGCGGGAGATCAATGAGCATATTGCTGTCTGAGGTGATTCATATTTGAGCATTTAGAGGGAGTTTTGTTTGAAAAATCCCTAACTTCCAAAGATGGAGTGTATCCCTAAAAGCCATTAGACTGGAATCATCTCCTGTGTGGTTCGTCATTCTATGATTCCTTCTGATCGCGCATACAATGCCATGGACACGGATGGATGGCTCGATCCAGGTCCAAGCATTTGAGTATTTCGGCGGTGACGCGGAGCAGATTTACGGACGGCTCTACTTGCAGACAAGCCTCTCTTTACAGATTCTTCAGCTTCCTTCGATATTATTAGCAGTCGCGTAGGCACTTTTTTTTATTGAGGCAAGGTAGCCCGGTTTTCGAGAGGTACGGACCCTTCTGATGCTCCTGCCTCGGACTCAAGCGTAGGACTTTTTTCCCTCCAACGCATAATATCTTCGATAGCTAGTAGTTTGAAATCGTACGTGTCTTTATTGAAAGTCGAATTGGAATTACAGGTGAGGAGTTTCGCTCTTTTCAAAAGAGAGATTGCCTCTGCTACAAATACCAGATGTTGTCTAATAAAATTCGATGTTAAGGGGACAGATAAAGTTTGTTGTTGGGGATTTTTATTGATTCGAGCAAATCTATGCAAGCGTGGCTTGACTCTCAAGTCGCTATTGGCGTAGGCGATAGTGCTTAATAAAATGTTGCATTTATCGAATGCTGAGACAAAAATGTTTAAGGCCGTGTGGTAGATTGTTAGAAATTTCTGTATTGAACTTCGATTACATGTAATGGAAGCTTTTGTCAGTAACGTATATTAAATTTAAAATACTTTCATCTTAAAAAATAGAAACTTTTATTTTGATTTTAATAGACATGTGTATATATTTTAAAAATGTTTGTTAATTTTAATATATTTTGTTTGAAAAGTTAATATATTTAATATGGATGTATATTAATTTTTCATAATATACAAATCGGTTAATTTTAATTTAGCACTTCTATATTAAAGTCTATTAAAATTAATAAGATTTTTAAAAGTGTAGGGTCTGAAGTCACCAATTACATACGACCACTTTATTAAGGGGTTAGACCACTTTGGTCGCTTCAAAAAATCGATTTTTTTTTTTTTGTTATTAAAGTTCTCTTTATATATACGAAAATGATATGCCGTTAGGGCCTGGTATCGCAGATTAGAGGTAATTTTCATTTTAATCATTTTTAATCACAACTAAACCATATCCAAAACTTTAAACGCGTTTTTCTCGAAACTGCTTTTTCAAAGTCAATGGGCACTCTAGCTTTGCCAATTTTCAAATCAATCGACTTAAATCTTTTTTTTAATCGAATCATTCGATGTTTTTCTAGTGAAATACGTAGGATTTTTTTATTAAATTGATATGTGCATTTTTTATGCAACATTAAGTAACGAAATTTAGAGCTAAATACGTATCTTTTACTTTAAATCGATGCTATTTTATTAAAAATGTATTTTTTTAAAAACGGGTATATATTTCGCTAGTTTTTAGAGCAAAGAAACTAATTTTTGTTTGTTTCACTGTTCTAGCTTAAACCTGGCCCGAGTTATCGCAGGGCTCCAGTACATCGCCTGTCAAGCCGTCATTTTTGCAAAAAAAATAAATAATCATTTTCTAGTTTAATAGTATGGTATAACACATTAATATAACATTAATGTAGTATAACATTAATTTTTAATTAGTATAATTAATTAGTATAACATTAATGTACTACAATTTAAATAAAAACGTTTTATTACTTCAATAAATATTCTTGAAAAAGTATAATATTTTGGTGGGGCAAAGTGGTCATCACCTTTGTATTATCAAAAAAGAATTTTTTTTATTGCATTAAAAGGTCCCTTAGGGTCCTAAAAATGATTCCCAATAGGTAGAAGTATGGAGTTAGTATAGCAGATTAGAGGTATATAAAAATTATAGTACTTTTTTACGTTATTAAAACTTTAAATGCATTTTTCTCGAAACTGACTTTTTAAAATCGGCAAAACACGCCATTTCAACAATTATCAACCCAATGACACGAATCTTGTTTTAAATGAAAAATTATTTAATTATCTAGTGGAGTACCTACGATTTTTAAGATTGGTTGACAATTGGGCTCGACCGACAATCGAAAGACCTAGGCTCGAATCCCAGCGCAGTCGAAAGCGTCTTTTCTTTCCACAGAAAGATTTCAAATTCTTTAAATTTGAATCTAATAAAGATTAGAAAAAAATTTGTTTTTTTGTTTCAGGTACAGACCCATCTGTACCCTGTTAATAAGCAATCTTTTTATTTCAGGTATTTTAATCAGTTATGGGTTTGAAATTTTTCCACTTTCAATGACTGAATTAAATTTCTATAAAACACAGTATTTTTGTATGAAACTTGGAAAAAACTTTTTTATCAAAAACATTATCTAATAAAACGTTGTATACTTTAGAAGTATAAATTTCTACAGTACGGTAATAATAATTTACATAGTATACAACTTTTTACATTTTAATGTCAAAATACAAGTTGGCAAATTTTTTGCAATTCCAAAATTTGAAATTTTTGTGTATCGAAAGAATTTTAAAAGCATATTTAGAAAAATCTTGTTATTTTTTCGAATATAGTCAGGTTTGAAAAGGTTATGACAGAGTCAAACAGAAGCGAAAATCAAAACAAACGGCAGCAGCAAACAGTAGATCCTAACCACCAACAGAGTCGACCTTATCCGTATCCTGTCAGGGCCGTACGGGTACCGTAAATACGGTATACTTCAGGCTGCCTTAGTTAATAATAAGGGGAGCTTATTCGGGCCATATACGAACCTTATCAGGGCCGTTACATAAATTTTTTGATCAGGCAGCCTGCTCCGAACCTGGTCCGAGCCTTTTTTTAAATAAGGCAATTTCCGCACGGGAAATTTAAAAGTCCAATTTTTCGTACAAGTTTAATTTCCTTTGATTGTAGAAAGTCTCGAACCGGATTTGATTTTCGAAGCATATTTCTAGAGATTCTTGTACGAGGCATAATCTCGTTGGTTATTCAGGCCGCGAGACCTTAACTGCCAAGATTCGATGTCTACGAGGTATAAAGCATGATTCGAGTACATCTTGGATGTTGGCAGGCCTACCGTGTCTCCGGTGGTAGGCATTACTGAGATTATAAGCGAGAGCCCCTGGAGTACGTATGTAATAATCCTAGCTCCTTTTATCCATATTTCCTTATTCCTCGCACTCCTTAGGACGTGGATACGTCCCACTCGGTCTTGCTCTCTATCAAAACCATGTGAGATAATCGGCTCCGTAATACACCGCAAACCCGCGAACTCGTCTGCAACTATCGTAATTTACTCGAAAGAGATTCTTCTCTTAACTCAACTCGAATTCATCCAAGATTTATCCTCAGCTCTCTACTGATCATAACCGATAAAAAAAACTGACCGGTTAGGACATGAAAATAATGTCACGAAGCACATGACCCGAATCTAAAGTATAGTATAAGATATGTTTTGACGAATTCTTCCGGGTATATTTTTACGATCTGATTATAATATTTTATAAAATTTTATCAGATATAAGAAACGAAGTAATTCTTTGCATGCGCAATTTTCGAGATAAAATTTTGTTCTCGATTGATAATATGAATATTGTGGAAGATATTTTTGGAAAGAGTTATGAATTTTTAGAGAAGGGGTAAAAGTGAAGAATTGCATAAGTAGAAGAGGTAGTATATAGTGGTAGTCAGTGAAAGTCCAGACATATTCTTATTAGTAGAAGGAAGTGGAGAGGTTCTTCGGAAAAATAAGTACGAAGATTCGCTTTATATGAGTCTCGTTTCTCCCTAATAAGCTCGGCGCAAGCTTCTACCCGTTAGTCATACATTTATATGGGGAATGTATCTTTATCCTGAGGGTGGGTTACCAGAGATACGTATCTTCTGGTTATTAATGTATGTCTGCAACCCTCACACCAACGGCAACCTCCTCGGGAGTGAATGTTCTGCCAAGACCAGCAGAAGATCTGAAATTACGTGAAAACATCTTAACAACGGTTCTCATGTTACTCTCACCAGAAAGAGTTTTCGTCCAGCTTTCAGAATACCAACCCCTATCAACTGATCCGCTCTTCAACCAATACTCTCATATTTTTCATTTCTTGAATTCAACAATTCCTGATCCACATTTTCTTATTTCGTAGAAAAAATAACCCTAAATTTAGAAAAGTCCTTATTTCTTTCTCCCGAGTGTCGATTATCATTTTCTAGTTTATTATTTTATGAACATTTGATTGAGGTCTGATACTTTCACACCAACTATTATAGGTCATTAGCTATAGATCGGATCGATAATTGGCGTTGGCGAAAACGTAAGCGTTAAGAATTAATCAATGACCTACTCACAAATCGCCTGGAAAGTTAGTAATAACTTTAATTATATTTGTGAAATTACTTTACTTTGGAAATTAATTAACATTTCGTTTCTTATGTTATCCTATAGTCAGAGTTTCTTCAATCATTACTTTTAATGAAAGTCTCTTGCATCTGATAAATTCTTGTATGTATATGTATATTGAATTTATAAAAAAATACATTAAATTGAAATCACAGATGATTGATGTCGTATGAGTGTTGTATATATATATATTGAAATTGAGAATAGGGGATTTGATACTTTGAAGATAATATAATCAATCAATTTGCAGATTAATAGGAAGTGGAATTGATTGTAGTGGGGGTTGAGTATCGCTGGTTGTAAGAATGAGTCCGTATTGATCACACTTGAGAAACCTCTATCCTTCCTCTATTCCAACCTCACCCAAGATATGAATTCCTAATACACAACGCTCTCCTCAGTTTCTTTGGTGGCTCCTGAGCTCGAAAAACTTAGTTACGTTAGACGCTTCTGGCCTCGATCCAATGGCAATCACAGCCATCTTTAATTCCTTTCTTCTGTCTGCGGCGTGACTTATGCTTGAAAAAGTCCTTTCTTTTCGCGTCCTTTAAAAGTCCCGTAAAAGATCTTTCTTTCGTTTCAGCGTTCATGGCATCCCTTGCCTCGAGCTTCTTTTTTTCTTCCTAACCGACATAAAAATCCTCCAAGTAACTACCCACGCTCTTTGACGACCTCTTAATCTGAATTTATCATGAAGAAATCAACCTACACGACAAAATGCTAAACCCCTGAGTCTGGTAAAACGTTCTTTCGAATAATTAAATAATACTTCAACCCAATAATATAAACAATAAATTCTCGTAGATTAGTTTTAAAATGTAAATTTAAATTTAGCTGGAAATGAGACTTTTCGTCGCCAACCCACGCATCAGTTTTGCGGAGCTTCATAACAGGTTGGAGGTAAATTAGTCCAGTAATTATGGAAGACGCAAGCAACCTGCTAGGAACAATAATGCGAGGAGCAGATCGTCATTACCTGCCCGTCGAGTTATTATAAGCAAGTTAAGGTTCCAGAGATCGTTATATTTCGTGAAATTAAAAAAACGTGGAAAGTCAAAAGCAGCGAAAAACAGAATTCAGGGTCATTAGTTTCATCCACTTAGGCAATACCCTATTAACTGACCTGCATGAAAAATCAATTACTTAAATTGGCCGAAATTTTGGACGCTTTTCAAATTATTGAGTTTCCGCTTTTCAAGCACAACTGTTATGGATATATTATGTTAATTATATTGCTATTAAGTAAATTTCCAAAGAGGAGTTGGCGCACATAACTTTCTGGAAAATAGTAAATTTTAGGTGATTAGACAATTTTGATCGTGCATACATTTTTCATTGTATTATTATATTTTGAAAATTTAATATATTTTTAAATTATGGTGCACCAAGTTTCCCTACGTGTAGACTGACTTGGCACAAATCTCCCACTTAATAAAGGTTTCTTTTGTTTTTTTTTGTATTTCTCTTAGATGTGCCAACTCATCGTTTCGCCCCTACCGGAAGTTTTCTCAAGAAATGTGAAATATTTTTAAATATTATGTTTGAGTTTAATTTTTCGTAGTTGGATTGGCGCGTGCTTTTCATCATCTCTTTTGTTCCGCTCTCATTAGATGACTGTCCAAGACACTATTTTATAATTTTCGTCGCTCAGTCACGCGTACGGGTATGTACTGTAACTAACCGTATTTACGGCTTAAAACAGCAAGTATATGCCCACATGTACGTTGTACGTGCCATCATCGCACGAAGAAGAAGACTTCTCGTTCCTTTATGCACACTATTACTCATCTGCTTGTCTCAATGTGTATGTATATGTAGAAGGAGGAACATCAGCAGTGCATTAGAACGGATTGCGTTGAGATGCGGTCCTTCAACCGGAGACTTCGAGTCTTTACTTTATGGCATCATGCTTTTCTCTTTCTTGAAATTTCGCATACTGGGACAGAAAAGGTGGTTTTAGAATTCGTCTTCAAATTGTATTTTGTTGATAAAAATTTTTTCTTTCAAACCAACTAAAATTATTCTATACGAAAAATATTATTTTGGGGTGTAAACAAAATTTACTTGAAACAAATTAATTTACACGTTGTTATAGCAAAAATGAAGATTTATATGGCTTGCATAATTTGTTCTTCAGGCTCTGAAGTATACCTTGGAAATAAAATATACATTTTTTTTATGAGAAAAACTGAGTTGAGGAATGATTTTTCTAATTTGAGTAAAACATTCCTTTTTTGTGCACGGAGAAAATTCATTTGTGAAAATTTAATAAAAAGTTGATTAAAGCTGGGATATAGTGGCTTTTGGAGAAAATTAAAATTTTTTTGCGTATTCGTTCAATAACGAATTATAAAGTTTAATCAACTTTTTATTAAATTTTCACAAATGAATTTTCTCCGTGTGTGCATGCAATTATCTAGGAGGAATTGTGGAAAAAAAATTCTATGAAAACCTCCTACATACAATCCCATACAAACTTTTATGTGATACAAATGTTGAAAGTCCTTTTATTCCAAGTTGAACTTGCACTGTTTCTGCAACTTAATTCTATTTGTAAAGATTTTCATTTTGTATGTTTTATGGTACTTTATAATTCAGTTTTAATCATTCTCTTAAAACATGTAATATTTAGTTGAATAATTTTGACATGGTTCTAGTTTTGAAGCTTTTAGTTTTTGGTTTTCATAATTCTCTGAAAATTTGAAAAATCCACTCCAAGAATTAATTAAATTTTTCAATAATTTTAGAAATAGAAATAATATATAGTTAACAAAGTTTTTAATTCACTAGAAATTTTCCAAGTTTTAGGTTTTGAATTTTGAAAAATAAAGACGTGAAATTTATTATTAAATTGAAAAATTTTCAATCTCAAGGACAGAATGAAATATACAAATATGAAAATCCAGCAATTTCTGAGTTAAAAAATTTGATTTCGAAATCCTAAAGATTTGAAAAGTATTTGAAAAAAAAACACAAAAGTGGCAGCTTCTCTTATTGAATGATAGCCAAAGTGAATTAATCACTTTAAGTTGGGATTTCTCTAGAATCTATTTGATGGAAAATAGTTCTGTCTATGAGAAAAAAATCTTTGCTGAGAGAAAGAGAATTCTGATTGAAGCAAGGATGATTTAAATAGAATCTAACCACGAAATGGTAATTTCAGCTCAATTTGTAAACTAATAACTCCGCAAAAATCTAAAACAAAATTATTTTCTAGAAAAAGGCTATTTAATTTAGAGAAATAAGAGGAAATTCCACGGAAGAGAAGTAAGATGAAATTCAATGATCGGACAGAAGTAATCGAACCGCGAATTCCTGGAAGATTCTCTTTTAGGCGGATAACCTCTTTAATGTGCGGCTTAAGGTGAGTTTCTAAGACGAGACGAGACGAGCCAAGCTGAGCCAAGGTAAAGAGGTACACGTAGTCTGGTACAGGAGCCGAAGCCTGAACCCGCGACCGCAGATCGCAGACCGTCCGCGCGGCGGCGGCCCGTGGTTGAAGTTGTTGTCTGAATTATACTCTGATTATACTCCGAGCGCACGGCGGGTATGATTAAACATTAAACAACGCCATTATCCCGAAGTACGGATGCTGGGTGACCGCGGATGCTCGTGTCCTCCTACGAGGAGGATTAGTTTGTAATTCTGCGCGATGGTGCCTGCCTAACCAGAAACAGGAATGCCAAGAAGCATAATTAGCTATTCGCGAGTGAGCTTATTTGCTTTACTGCATTCCATGCACCATTCACGACGAGCTTCTCGAGTACCGAGCTCAAATTTTCTTCCTCACTTTCTCATTTCTTCTTATAATCTCCTTTAGTTTCTTCCTTATTTACAATTATTTGCCATAAAAAAGATATGCCTACAAAAATTAATAACATTCATATGAATGGAATTCCCCGCTTCGTTTTTCTATTTTTCCATTTTGAATTTAAGGTAGTTTTCATCCACGAAAATTAGACCTCAGGCAAAAATAGATAATTTTCCTTTCAAGAATAGCAATATTATTATTGAAGGGCTATTTTGAAAGAGAAAAGATTATTTTACATGAAAAAAATTTGAAATACAGAAAAATAATGTTAGTAATAAATTTTATTTTTGACTCAACTTTTTTTCTTATCTCTTCTTAGAAAATTTTAAAAAATTATGCGATTCTAATAAATCATAAATCATTTTTCAGAGAAAAGATTTCTCAACGACTTCACCGTTTCTGATTCTTAGAAATAAATTCTTTAATGGCTGAAACCATTAAAAAACATTTTCCAAAACGGAATTTTTATAAACAAATTGCTGAATTTGATGATAATTTATTCATTTTCGAAATTTGTAAATGGTTAAGTTGTAGGGAATCTTTTTCTTGAAAAAGTGATTTGTAATTTATTAAAATCGCATAATTTTTTAAAATTTGGTAAGAAGCGATAAGAAAAAAAGTTGCTGGGGCAAAAATAAAATTTATTAATAAAATTATTTTTCTGTATTTCAACTTTTTTTCATGGAAATTAATCTTTTATCTTCCAAACTAGCCCTTCAATAATAATATTGCTATTCTTGAAAGCAAAATTATCTATTTTTGCCTGAGGTCTAATTTTCCTGGATCAACTACCTTAAACCATCAAGACAAATTATTACAAATTTACTGCTTGTTAGATAAATTTGATAAAATTTAGAAAATTAAATAGTATTTACCATTTTCTGGGGGGTTATTTTGGGGTAAGTTTTCTTAAGGATTTGGTCATTTATTGGATGATTGATTGATGATTTATACTGATATGGAGAAATGAATGGGATGCAGAAATCAAATAAAGGTATTTAGTCAATTCCTAAATAAAAATTAACTGATATTTTCTGTGGTTTCTAATTCCAAAATAATTATTTTTGAAAAATGTTGTTATGAAAGGTTGAACAGGCTGTCATTCAATTTTTCAACTTTTAAACCGTTTTCAATAGAAGCAGAATCAACGTTTTTTTTAGTTCAATTCACCTTTACGATATCTCTAAACTGGATTTCTTTGTTAATAAATACAAGAAAAGAATTCCATAAATATTTTTCACCTCTCTGCTAAAAAATTTCATTTCCAAGAGTTAGGTCTCTTTCGCATAACGTTCATTATTCATTCATTAAAATTATTATCCAGCAAAATGACAAATATTTTTATCAGTCACGAATTTACTGCTTTCAAAACATAATAAAAATTATTCATAATTTTTCGTTATAAAACAACTAAACTGAATAAGGAAGGAATTGAGTTAAGGAAGTCAAAGATGAGAAAACTTGAGAAGAGAACCATTAGATCGTAATTCACAATCCGAGGAGGTAATATGGTAGACGAAAAAGAGCGTGGACCATGAGTTGGGTTAGCTCACATGCGTTGTAGAATAATGTAGCACATTATAGCCCAGTATTAGAGTGGCCGGTAGCCGACTGGTAAGTTTTTTGTCGGATTCCAGTAGCGCCTTCGACAAACACAAGGGGGAAAGGGGGGACAGGGAGTCCCGTCCGCCTGTTCACCACTTTTACTAGGTTATCCACGACAGCCTTGTGTCTTGTTCCTCGCTTGCTCATCAAAGCATTTTGCTCTTCCCGAGACCGACCCATCGGGAGCCCTCAGGAATTTCTTTTATTGAATAGCTACTCGAACAGAGAAACATTATACAGTGTAAAATAATCATTTTACAAGTTTTGGCTGTGCAAAATTAAAACGAATCAACATTCAACCATAAAGAGTGTTTGAAAGCTGGTACCAAAGTTGAGAAGCAAGTGGTACCAAGTTCAAGGTTAAGATTTTAGTAATTTGTTTTCTCCGCGAGAGGTTTCACGATAATAGACCCGACGCACAGTGTTAGGAATTCAGAATTTTATATTCATAATCCGCCACAGGTAGCAATTTTTAGTGGATTTGAATGTTTTCTTTGGAAAATATTCAGTATTGAATTTATGAGGTCGCTGTTTTCTTAAATTTATCAAATTCTTTTTGCGTGCAATAATAATGTATAAATAAGTGATGCGATAGATTGAGCTTTTTCAAAAATACTATTTTTTATCTTTGTATGAATAATTTTTTAAAACTAATAATCAGTCGATAATGTCGATATTTTGTTGAAAATAAATGCCAAGCACTTTAATTTATAATTGTTATTAACAAATTTTTATATAAATTGTCATTACTATCAGTTTTTAGTAATAGATTCTGAGTTTTATTGCGGTTTTGCAGTTTTACATAGAAACATGAGGAAATTTTTGTTAAGGTAATTGTTTAATTAATTAATTGTTAAACATTTTCATTATTATTCAATGTTCTAATCATTGCCAGATTCAAATATAGCTAGTAAGATGCAGATAAAGTAATTGTAAGGAAAGAATAATCTATTTTGGCGAAAAACTGATGGAGATAGCAATTTGTTTAAAAATTTTTTAATAACAATTATAAATTAAAGTTGACAGCGTGTATTCTTAAAAAATATCAACATTAAGCTATTCGCAACAAAAATTAAGTGAAAATCTGAATTTTTTACCATAAGGAAACATTTATTCAAACATTTATTTATATTATTTGAAACTATTAATAACAAACAATTTTCTTTCCAATTTCTTGTCACTGGGGATTACTTTTCAGGGTAAAATGATAGAAAGAATAAAATTAGTATAAAATGATGGTAAATTTAAGCAATTACCGTTTAGAAATTATCATTTTTTATGATTAAGAAACATAGTAAAGTAATTTTTCAACAAATTTTTTAATAACGATTATGAATTCCTAACACTGTGAGACGTCAAGCGTTATTAGAAGCTTGTATTCGAAAGCAAAGAAAATGGAATTCTAGCCTGTCATGAAGATTGTTGTAGACATAGAGCTAAGTAGTTGAAAAGCAAATTAGTTCCTTCGTGTATTTGTATACGCATTTAAGGAAAATATAACGTTAGATTGCTTACCGAAATACATCATAAAGTAATAAAGTACACAAAAGAAAATCAATATATTGAAGACAATTATCTTTCTTTCATTGTACTGTCCACTTTGCCACATTTATTCTTTTAACTCATCATTTCAAATCGCAAGACAAAATTAATCAACATGTAGACACTAATCAAAATCGCTATCCTGATAATAAATATTTCTTAGCTTATCTGAATTAGCGAACAATTTTTCATCAATTTAATTTAGAAAATGTTAACATCAAAAAATGATTTTCTAAATAAAATAATGAATTGAGGCGCAATATTTCTCCATCAAATTTTTAAATACTTTTATGTAAGTTCTTTTTCTTTGTGTATTTTTATTAAATACTTCATTGATTTAGAAACTCTTTACACTTGATGAAGATTTAACGCCGCCCTATAATTAGAGATCAAGTAACTAATTCAGAACATGATCTAATCTTCCGGAAACACGCACATTACCAAAATATGGTGGGAAATTTTTCAACGTCTACCTTATCAATTTAGAGAATTCGAATTTTTAACGACTTTTAGACAAATTCAGGCTTGCAAAAATCACTGTTCAAAAGAAGACACCTTTATTTATATATTTAAAGACTTTAAATTTTTTTGTTTTATTTCCTATAATGTAACATCAAATTGTTTTCTGTATATCATGTCCCTGTATAAAAAGACATTTTGAGTCCTGGGATTCATTCAGATGCGTTTGCTGATGTCTTTAGGAAATTTCTTGACAAAGAGACTTTTGAGAGATGAAATAGTGACAAAATTCCGCTAGAAAGAAGCAATGCACATGGGACGGTTATGCCTTCCCCCTGGTGCACACTGTTTTTTATACCTAACCCCAACCATGAGTCACATAATAGCTTCTCCACGTCACGGCCTAATGATTTATGTTTCGCGCCGTACACTATGGACTATGCTGGGTTTTATGTATTTCTGTGCAATACGAAGTTTTTTTTTTTTTTACGTTCTCACCCTGGGATTGTCAGGGGCGGAGGACACTGGATGAGGGGGGTTGACGGGGGGGGGGGGGGGACAAAGGGGGAATCATAAAGCGTACGAGACCTCGGTTAGCGAATGCGACTAACTACCTAGCCTATATAGATCGATATAATTAATAGCTTCGGAGTATCGGGTAACATATGGCCTGGGACAGAACGAAAGGAACCAAGGTCCGGACCAAGATGCGATCGACCGATGCCGCCACCTCAAAGTTGACCGCGGCTCGACCAAGCAAAGGGATTAAAGACAAACAAACGAGTGTCTAACAGCGGAAAAAAGAGACAAAATTCCCGACCGCATGCTAATTTCTACCTGCACGCTAAAAAGAGAGTTCTAATATTCAGAATTTTCGTTCTAATTTATAGAAATTCCTAATCATTCGAGGAAAAATACTATGGTTTAGGAAATCTGCATTGAAGTATTTTTTTATTTGTCCTTGAATTTCTGAAATTTATAAATTCACGTACTAAACGTAAGTTTATGGTTTTCTAACGACTAGACATTTTTAACGAATTTCTAGAAAAAAGAAAATTCATCAAATTCAATAAGATACTAACGCTTAGAAAAACAAGTCCTGAATGCGAGGAAATATTTGCTCATCACGACCTTTCTAGGTAAATGGTTTTTTTCAAATTTAGTATTCCGTCCAAAGTCATTTTTCAGTTTTGAATGAAAGGACATATTTACCATAGTCGAAAACTTTTCTTTTAGAGTGTGCGAAAGGTATGAAACACATTTCTATAAAATTTGCTGATTGACCGATTTCTCTCTCTTCGATACTTTCATACTTTTTTATTTTAATCAAGTTAAATATGAACTTTTAAACGTTTCCAAATTAGTACATTAGTAATTAATTCACTAATTAAAATGATTTAAATGAAGAATCATATACGTTTTTTTGGAGGGAAACAATTTTATTAGCAAAGATGATAAATTTGAAATATCAATTTATTATGTGGAATTTTCGGTGTAAGCTCGGATTCACCAAATTTTTAAACAAAAAATTAAAGTATTAATAATGAGCAGGACTCATATCGACCCTTAGTATTAATATTAAATATTGTTAATCTGAGTCGAAACGTTCGAGCACTGAAAAAACAGTATAGCTAAGAGAAGTATATTTTGGTCCTCAGAACTATACGAGTATAGATGAGACAGCTATACAAGTTCGTTGATATGACAATACCATGTATAGCGATCGTAAACAAAATATTATGCCATCGTTATCGCTCTTGTGAATTTTCGCGTGTGATAAAACAATACGCGATACGCAAAAATGATCTTTCAAAGAAAGAAAAAAGCAAATCGACAAACGCTTCGAAAAAACGCCTCGAAAAAATGACACTTCTTTCTCATTTCGAGGTTAGAGTCGCGTGCATGCGAAGCAATGTATAGGTCGTGCGGCAAACCAGTATAGTTGTCTCACCTATACCGCATATGGGTTGAGACACTATATACCGGTATAGGTCGTACAGCTATACTTTTTTTTCCGTGAGGGAAAAAAATGAAACCCTGAGTTTACATTATTTCTGGACCATAAAGGCAAATAAAAAAATCATCCACTATTAACACCAACAATATTTAATAAAGTATTAATAATCCAATATAAACAAAACCTTTGATCATTTTTATAAATTCACTTCGTCAATGAAACACACACAATTGCAAACCGTCAAGAAAGTAAGTTTAAATCTTTTTTAGACAATATCAGACTAACCATAATTTGGTAAATACATCTTGAAATTTTTGTTTCTTTCTCGAACCAATCTCCTCTTATTTATAAAACTTTGGCTATAGTATTAATAAAAAATATATGTAAAAACTAAACAGTTTAATTAAAAATGTTACGCTTTTAGTTTCAACGAATGATAATGATCAATAATTATAAGATTTAGAAGTAAATTCTTGAGCGACTTTTCTGGAAAAAGTGCCTGTATTTGCAAATTGAAATTCTTATTCTCAGATTTATTCTATTGTCACTTCTTGGAAGCACGTGTTCGCTATCGTAAGGCATTATTTAAGGGTGTAAGCGTGGCAGCTAGCTACGTGTAATTTCGAACGGCTCCACCGACAAAGGGAACATCCAACCCTCAAGAAGTTATCATTTGCATTCCCTCGTCGGACACGTGGCTTCGCACTGAGTTTATACACCCTCGGTTGACCCAGCTCGCACGCGAGTTTCTTGCAGGCCGCAGTATAGTTTGCATAATTTTACGAATCGCATATAATGGTTCTGTACAAAAGTACCGGCATTCATGTTGCAAGTGGTCATCATTAGCATAAAGTTTTCAAAATAGCGCGCCCAACAGAAAACGCGACACGTGCCTCGACACGAGTCTCAAGGCCTAGATTGAGTTACCTATGTATACATCAAGTCCATTCAACCATTACTAACAAACATCCACTTGTCAATTTCAGGTAGACAATATCCATTTTCATTTCAATAATCAGGTTTAACAATCTTACCAAGTAAATTTGCTTTATGAAGTAAACAATGAGAAATTTAGTTCGATTATAATTACTATACTTGTGAAAGAAATTCAATTCTCTTTCCCAAAGAAAGGGACTACAAATTTGGACCGGAAGAAAAAATTCTCATAAAGAAGGTTTTTACATGAAGAATAGTATTAAAGTAACACGGAGAAACTTTTTATATCAATATATGGGTCATTCCATATTAGATTTACAGTCGATATCGCAGATTTGAACGAGATAATTTTTTTTCGGTTCTTTATCAATAATAAATAGAAAGGTATTTTTTTGTTTGGCCAAAAAAATTTTTTTTTCAGGTAAGGTAAATGTACCAGTCGTTGCGCTGTCGAGAATATTTTACGTAAAATTAAGAAAATTACTTTATATTTTTGTGTTCAAGTTGAAGATATCGTTGAACATAAGGTTATTATTCATCGCTCATAAGAAATTTTTAATGCAAATGCTCACTCAAAAATGCTAAAAAATAAAATATTCCGGAATGTTCAAATCGTAGTTCATAAAATGACTGTGCTTATTTTTTATGCAAATGGAACTCTTCTCGCATTTAAGTATTTATATCAATTTATTCGACATCAATTTTAAAAGTTTTTAATTTATATTTGTGATAACCCTTATATAACAATAAATAATACAATAATAAATTTCTTGCGCAAAGACTGGGCCAAACGCATTTTTTTATATTTTCGGCTATTTGTTAATAAGTGTTGAAAATTTTCAGAATAATAAGCTTTGCAATACAAATCAAAAGTGTCTTTCAAAATGTGATTCGATTAATATGACAAAAAATTTTATTTTTCTATAATTAAATTCAATAATCCTCGAAGGGTTTCCTTAACCGCGCAACGACTGGTACATTTACCTTATACGATTTTTCAAATTTTCTAAGAAATGATATTTTCGATATAGCAAGCCTGTTTATCTTGAAAACAATTGTTCGCACGAAAAATGTTCCAAATTACGAAAATTAGGGTTTTGACTCTTCTTTACATAGATTGTTGCGAAAAAATTGTTTAAATATTTTTTAACATACAATAGTAAAGAAATAAACGCAAAATCGTTTTTTTCCAAATTTGGCCCCTTTCGAAATATGGAATAACCCATATGTTATATTTTATATTGATAATTCTACAACATACTAGGAATCTAGGGAAAATTAAGGTTTAATGGTAATTATTCCTAGCGGATTGGAAATTTTTCGCAGTCAAAATACTAAAGATTCGAAAAATTATATGAAACTTTAGTATAGGTTATAGTTTAGCAAAAATTGTAAATTTGGGTTTCTCCGTGTATAGTATTATAAAACTGTAACTAAGCATGTATAAGTGATTTTCCTAAAAATTTTAGTATTAGAATATTTAGGGGAAAATTCCTTAAAATTGGTAAAAATTTACCTTGAAAATCGGGATCTCCCCGTATCAAACAGAATATATGCATTAAAAGAAAATATTCTCCAGGGATATGATGGGATGAAATTTCCAATAATTTGGTGTTATTTACGTCACTAGGATTTTGCATTTTTATTTCCGCCACCTATCTGCTTTTATCGATAAGTTGGGGGATTCGCCATTTAGATCACTGACAAGAGACCGACTGGTACGACCGCGTCAGGAGAGTAACACCGTAACACAATGGGATATTCTCCTTCCTCGCTACCTCATTTCAACGCCGCTGAACTGGCTACCATTGTGTCTGCAAGGAGATCCAAAAAAGTGCCGCGTCTAATTAACCTCAGTATCGATTCAACAGCCGAAAGATCACTTCAATATGAAAATGAACGAAAGATGGATCTTGGAAAATAAAACGCATCACCGCTCTCATTGAGAAAACAATTGGTCTGGTTGATTTGTTATGTACCAAGAATTTTTTTTGCCTTAGGCATCGTATTGATACCCGAGTATAACAAAAATTGAAATACTTAACTATCTTGAATATCCCGTGACTTTTAAAAACTCGCGGAAGCAACTATTTTAGCCTTTGAGAAAGTTTCCAGGGAACTACAGTCAGATATTCATTAACAGTAATTACAGTGCTCGGTTCAATTTAGTGAATAGCGATTTTCCGAAAGAATTGTTCAATCACATTATCTTTAGCTGACAATTAATCGATCAAGTGGTAATTCAGGGCCATGTGTGGCTAACAAAGATCAATTCTTTTTTCACGAAATGTACAACCACTTTTCAAATTCACTCTATTTTTGACTCTGTACTCTCTAAATCTGAATCAGTCAAATTTTCACTGATTGAATCAGTGATTTGCCTTTTGACTGATTCATCAGTCAACAAATATTTTTCACTGTTAAATGAGTTAATTTTCACTGATGAATCAGTGAAAAAAGATTTTTCACTGTCAAATCAGTCAATTTTCACTGAAATAATCAGTGAAATTTGACTAATTTACAGTAACCTCTTTTTAGCTATTTGAATCAGTCAAATTTCACTGATAATCAGTAGATTTTGACTGATTCAAATTTAGAGAGTGCCCAACTATTTTTGAACATTGTTTTAAATCACTTGGGATTAAAAATTTATTTCGTAATTAGATATATTAAAAAATATAAAAATTTCTTTACCAAAGACAGTACTGTTAGTAAGTATTGTAATTACTGGAATTTAGACTAATAGAACCATTGCTAATAATGTAATAATTATACAGTAAGGAATACATACGAGAAGTCATAATATCAGACCTGATAAAAAATAATCGCAAAAATTACTGTATCTGATTATTTTAACTTTATTTTAATTAATTTAATGCATTAAAAACAAATTTAACAAGCCATTTTCCCTTTGACAGACAAGTCAATAATTTACTGTTCATGCTTAACGTGTCACACTTTTTGCCACTACTTATACAATCCAAATGAAAAAAAGTATTGGCAGTGAGTACTACAACGTAATATATGGATCACTGGCAGATATTTTTGTAAGCATTGATGCATTTTTTTCACGACCAATATTATACCGTAGAGTAAGAAACCAAAAAACTTTCCTATACTTGTTTTTAATATCTCTAATTAAATCTTTTGCGAAAACAGTACTGGATCTATCAGTACTTATACCAATATTTTACGGAAAAAATAAGTTGCCGAAATTTTCTTTGAGTGTCATCTACTTTTAGATAGGGCTAAGGTTTAACAACTCCTCAAAAGTCAATGACAGTAGAAAAAAAAAATTCCGATAACTAATTTTTTCCTTGTTTCAGCACTCACTACCAACAAATAACTTAAATCATAATAACAATACTCATGCATTATTCTTGAGAAGCTTTTGAATAAAAACTACATTTTTATTTATTCTCAATTGTCAATTGAACAGATAAAATAAAATCTATTTTCTACATTCTACCTAGCTTTTGTTGCTTCCACTTTCAATAGATACTCGTAGATTAATTTTTTAAAATTACTAACAGCTTAGTAAACACGAGATTTGATATTGGATAGAGCTTGTTTTGTAGATAATGCCACGTATCTCGACTTAACCGGATCCTTAAGGCTACTTACTCAGAATTAGTTTGTCGCGCTTATAATTTACTGGTAAAGCGATATGCTCAACGCGGTCTGGCAGATCTTTATAGCTTGTGAAAAAGCGCCTCGTAAATAGTGCCTATGAAATCATAACGTGGTGCTACGCTCGAAGTCTTATAGCAGACTACAATGATACCATCGTATCTTTCCTCGTTGGATTTGACAAATGAATATGCGAAAGCACTTGAGCTTCATTTTGATTACTTGAAGATATTTAAAAATAGGTCGATCTGATACTTGTTAGTTGCATAATTAGAAATAATATATCAAGTTATTTAGAATAACTTCAAAATAAGCTAAATTGGTGTTTTTATTTGAAAGGACCTTTTATAAATCTTGGGTCGTTAAAAACCACCCTTAACTTACTTTTTTTCCATATTCACGTACCTGTTAAACGAAGTAACATGTTGCAACCTCAATGTAAGCCTCGTTGGCAGGATGCAGGATATTGGAGGGTTTATTTGGATGAGGTATAAACTTGAAAATAAAGAAACCAAAAAGTAATCTTGCGACAGTATAGCTTTATTTTAGACTAGAACGGAAGAAAATAATATAATATTAATAATATAAAATAATAATAAACTATTTACACAAGAGTAGTGGGACCGACATACATAACTTTGAGGAAGGAAGAGGAGGGATTTAGCGACGCAGTGTCCGAAATTTGCAATTAAAAATCCTCAATAAAAGGCATTCAAAACTTCAAAAAATTGGAAACTTTAAAATTTCTAGAAAAACTTAAAAATTGCACTCGTTGGAAACTGATCGCTTTATGTCAAGCTAAAATCATCCTAGCACATCGATTTAAATAAAATAAATATTCATTCTATACACACAGGTTTAAAAACGATATCAACTTTTTTTTTTGTAAGTTTCCATTTTTCGGAACGTTTTTGCAGATTCTTGTTCGATTTAAAATCTCCGAAATTCGCTGGTCGCTAATCGGTCATGTCTCGTGTACGCGTGTGAGTGCATGTGTACGTGTACGTGTAAACGTTTGTCTTGTAGAAGGGAAAAAGCGAAGAAGCGGAGCCACACCCTCGCCGGCTGCGATACACGAGAGAGAACGAATAATTGAAAAAGTAAAGCCGAGCACTCCGAGTTCGGATTTCCTTTAAGAATCCGAGCGTTCGCGTGGGCTGGCGAGATTGTGGCGATCACAAAGAAACTCATAAATAACTAACTTGTAAAACAATAATAATTAATAATAATAGTTTCGATTAAGATCAATGCGAGTAAATTCCGTCATAACTCGATGACGTAGTGCTTTCGACCAATGTGATTGTTCAGACAAAGCTTGATGCCAAAAAAAAACACCATTAAAACGACAAATAAAATCAATCAATTCTAAAACACAAAATAAATCTAAAAAAGTCCTCAAAATTTTAATGCCTTTCAGGTAAATGTAAATCGACTTGCACTTAGTGGAGATCAAAAATACCCCGTTTTAAACTTAAATAAAAGATATATAAAAAACATTATCTTACTAATAAAATAATAAAATTGAGTCTTTACTTTCTTAAAGAATGTGAGAGATGCGTTAAACTTTGCCTGAGCAGTCTCATTTTTTATTTTTTAATATTAAGGTAAAAAGCGCAACGTGTGTCGAGGTGAATACTTAATGAGGGACCAGAATCGGGACCAATTTTCGAAAAAGGGCCCCACCCAGGCCCCGAATAAGAGAGAGGGCTTGCAAGATATTTACAGTAATCGTAAGAGATACGATAAAGAAAAAAGTGTAATATAACAAAAGATGACACGAATTTATAATGGCTTTGGGGGCTCGCGGCGTCGTCGTCGATTGAATCGTGAAAAAGGGGTATGTTTTGTTAAATTACATCGGCATGAAAGGCAATACAGTCTGTCCTCCGTTCTTCCTGGCTATACTATTATGAATCAAAAGCATCGAGTAGTAATCGACCTAAAGTATTTGATGCTATTAGATTCATTTTCAAAATATTATAATAAAGTCGTATTCATTTCTAATATAGTCTTTACTGTACAGCAACTTAATGTGTGAATCTCCGTTTACAACGATCGGAAGATCCATTTTCTAATAATTAGCTTCGCGCTTTTCGTTATTAATTAAATTTCACCTATTTATTATTTATTCGTCTATTTCTTACTCTCCTAGTTCTCACTCTGTCTCTCACTCATTCTTTTTTGTCTCGTTCTTTCTGTCTACCTATCTATCTAACTATTTATCTTTCTTTCTTTCTTCCTTATGCTAGAATAGTCATCTGATAGGAACTTTCAGTATTGCCTAGCTCTGGATATATTAATCGAACTATATAAAAGATATTTAGAATTTAATATAAACACAATAGCTGTGTGGACCCCCTAGAGTATCACACGGGCCCAATTTTAAAGTATTGTATACAAACATGATCCACGAGACGTACACGACACGTAACGCTGCGCGTGCACTCGTAATTCGATAAACTCAATATCAGAATAAGAAGTTAGTTTTAAAAAGATTGATGAATTAATTTAGCCGCGTTTGAATTTCGAGAGCACGAGCTACGGGCGCTTAAGAATCTAACAGGTCAGCCAGACACTCACCGGCGGTGGTGGTAGCTGTGCTGGTCGCAGCGCTACTGGTGTGCTGCTGTTGCTGGAACATGGCCGTCGGATGAAGAAACAGAGATCCGTACATCATATTTTCATCTGCCTGCTGTTGGTTGCCCTGTTGACTGCCGGCCGTAGGCCCAGCAGCCGCGCCGCCGGGGAGGATTGGAGCCCCCGGCGTTGGTGGTACCAGACTGCCGTCCTCAACGGCAACTCGAACAGACTCGATGTGCCGCCGGGAGAAGACATGTTCCTGGAGAGGTGACTTCGGAGAATAACGAACGGAGCAGAGGCGACACTCGTCAGGTCCCGTTGGTCCTCGATGGGGTTGGACTGCCGAGCCTTCGGCCGGTAACCCAGCCGCAAGCCTGGCCTTCTTCTCCTTGGCACGTGCGTTCTGGAACCATACCTGCAACTCGTCTCCATTAGGTCTCTGGTCGTCCTGGGACTCAGTTATTGTCGCGGAATCACGAGGTGGGGGTTGGGGTTGCGGCTGCTCGAGGGGTACCGGCGATGCTCACCTGGACGACGCGTTTCGGGAGTCCGATTTCCCGTCCAAGCATCTCGCACTCGGCCATCGTTGGTGTCTTGTAGTCGGAGAAGAGAGACTTCATCACCTTCACCTGGGTTGCAGACATTTGGGTTCGGTACCTCTTCCCTCCAGATTGGCCGCCTCCGCCGCTTCCGGTAACTGCTGGACCGCCACTTCCGATGCTTCCTCCACCAGCAGTTCCTTGACGAGAACTCTGCGTGCTAGATGCAGGACTAGCTGGACCGCTCTCATCGTCAAGGAACTCGGTGGTTTCACTCAAGCTGTCGTCGTCACAGATACTCCTTTCGGAAAGATCAGTAAGGGGACCACAATCGCTTCCGCCTCGCAGATGAGCATGCTGTTCTTCGAGAAGATTACTCAAGCCGCCTAAACTTAACTTCATAGGGCGACTCAAGTCAACTGGTTTACTTAAGTCCAACGGTGACTCTCCAGAATTTCCGGTGCTTTGATTACTACCAGGTTCCTGTTTGCCATTGCTGGTGTGTGCTTGCAACTCGCTGATATACCGCTTCATTGACTCCTCATAGTATTTCTTTAATGAAGCCTCCATATCAGTGTTAAAAGGAGGGAATAAAGGTGGCATCATGTTAGGTGTGCTGGGATTGGAAGGTGCTGATTCCATCGAGAGTTCTTCATCGGGGATATTATCGATGTTTACTTCACCACGTGCTACTTGATCTGCGTGTTTACTACTCAGGTGAGACTCCAATGCAGATTTAACCTTAAAGAGCGCTGGGCAAAATGGACAGCGTTTATTTATCACCTGACTGTGAGCACGAAACTGTCCTTTTCTCTCACGTGCACGAGTATTCTGGAACCACACTTGCACCACTCGTTTTTTTAGTCCAACCTCACGCGCGATTGTCTCTAACATTTTTCGAGAAGGATTCGATTCCACTTGATACTTTTGGTAGAGGTAATCCAGTTGTTCAGGAAGAATAGTTGTGCGAAGCCTCTTATCCTTGGGTTGTTCGTTGTGCTCAGTATTAGGTCGATTATCACCGCTTACTTCATCAAAATCTTCAAATTTTCGTTTACGTTCTTGCATCATGGCAATCAGAGGGTGGGGAGAATCCGATGCAACGCCGGTAGTAGCGTTTAACGCTTGTTGCTGCAATATACCAAATGGTGAATCCGGTGGATAGGCCGGCGGGAACAGTGACGGATTCATGATATGTACCAGTTGATGTTCACGCCACAATTCGAATCTCCCAAACATTAGATTGCACTTGTCACACTGAAAGCTACCTTCCTTAGATTCAGTTTGAGACTGAGGTGGTTGCTGTTGATGTTGCTGTGATAAATTTTGCTGTTGTTGTTGATGAGGAGGAGTGGTCGTGATGAGTGGTTGCTGCAACTGCTCAGTTAAGGCAGGAGTACTTGTTGGATTGTTGGGCATAGCATTAGTCGTGGTGGTAGAACTGCTATTGCTGTCTTCAGAACTGAGTACAGCAGCAACTTGAGCTGCTGCAGCTTGAGCCTGTGCACTTCTTTTAGCATCCTCCTCTTTAAAACAATGAGTTTTCTGATGACGAATAAGCTCATAGTATCTCTGGAACACTAACAAACACTTTTTACACTGATAGTTTAGACCAGGCGTTCTTTGAAATCGGCCAGAACCGTCGTCACCTTCTCGACCTCCAGGTGCAACTGGCTCTGCTGCAGGTTGATTTTCGTACACTTTCCGAGCTTTTTGTCGGGCGTTTTGAAACCACACCACAATCACACGCGGACTCAAACCTAGAAGTTTACTCAGGTATTCTAAATCATCGTCTTTTGGATATGCATTATTTTCAAAAAATTCCTGAAGAACTTTAATTTGGTAATCAGTAAACCTAGTACGGTTTGCACGTTTTCCGGAACTTCCTCCTGAAGAATTGCTTCCGTTGCTGTTTCCACCGAAGGAATAATCAGCTGGTCCACGACCAGGGCTCAAAGATCGCTGCGGAGTCAAGGCCATTGCGGCAATAGAACTAGGAACCATGCCAACAACACCAGGAGTTTGGCTACTAAAATTCTGAGGTGTCAATTTTGGTGGTAGCATCGGAGTACTAGGCGTACTAGGAGCACTAATGGCAGTAGGAGCATGTGAGGATAACTCGTGATGAAGCCCAGAGAAGACTGAACTCATGCTGAGAGCTGGAGAATGTGGGCGAGACTGTTGTCCACCAGAACTCCCTGGAGAATTATGTGGTTGCTGCTCGTCCTGTTGTTGCTGGAGGCACTGAGATTGATCTGGTATTTCTTGCTTTATCTCAGTAGGTTGAGGAGTACTGATATTCGTCATTAATGGTGGAGGTGAAGCTTGCTTATTTGGACTTTTATCATCAGATGAACTGCTTCCGGACACGCTGGAGTTTAAAGGTGTTACTTTTGCTTCACCTGTTTTTTCATATTCTTCAAGATTCAAAGTCGTGCTTGGAGGATTGTTAAAATTATATGGACTATCTTTGTTGCGTTGACGTTCTTTGAAAAGAGTATTTCTAAACCAATGTTTGATTACTTTTGGTGGGAGCCCACTTTGTGCGGCCATATCTAAAATTTGTTCTTCGCCTGGAGAGTTGTTGATGTCGAAGTGTGCTCTTAATATTTTCAGCTGCTCATCTGTGATTCTTGTGCGGGCGCGTTTCTGTGATGCGGCTGCATTTGCCTGTAAACATTAAAATCGAATTTCCAATTAAATATTTTGAGAATCTTATATCTTTCAGTCAAAAATAAACTTATTAGAAAGAACTGAAAACGAATAGCCAACACAAATTGACATTCAATATTAGTTATGAGTGTATTGAGACAGTTATGAAAATAAAATGAATTAATTTTAAAAATGATATACACTCACCACTGCTGCTTGCTGTTGTTGCAAAGCTAGATGTTGTTTGGCTAGAAGATCGGCCTGAGAATTGATTGGAGGATAGGCACCAGAAGCACCGTCATATGGTGGAGGGGGCAGCATCATTGGTACCAAGGGAGGTTGTAAGTTCATTGCAGCTAAAGCAGGAACATTCAATCCTAATGGAAGTCCCATCATCCCCATCACCAATCCTGGATATTGTTGAAGATGTTGTTGCAACTGTGATGCAGCCACGGCGTTAAAAGCAGCTTGCATTTCAGACATTTGTTGAACAAGTGTTAATGGAGCGTGTTGTTGTTGTTGCTGTTGTTGCTGCTGCTGCTGCTGCTGTTGATGTTGCTGCATTTGTTGCTGAGTATTCGTGGTGGGGACAGTTGGAGTTCCAGAGTCGGTGCTAGATACCGGTGTATTACTCAGTGCGGGGGTGGTAGCTGGCGTCGTTGATGTAGCTTCAGGAGTTCTACTGATATTTTCTTTAATTTCAGGTGTTTCCTCTTTCTCCCTTTCCCGTTGTTCCTTTTCAGAACTAAGATCCTGTGGATGATTACTTGCAGGGGTTGTGCTCCTTGGTGCAGTTGTTGTCGATGAAGAAGTAGCGGCTGTAACAACCACGCTCTTTTTTTCATATTCGCACTTGAATTGCTGGGCATATTTTTCCAAAAATTCACGTGGAACGAGGTCACGGTGGACTTCTTCGCAATGAGCTTTCAACACCCACACGCTGCTGAATTCTTTGTTGCAATGTTGGCAAGTACTCCGAGTCAATTCTGGTATCACATCTTCATCTATGTGCTCTTCAACTTCTTCTTCCTTTTCCTGAGCTGCCTGAACAGCCAAAGCCTGCTTTTGCTGCTCTTGCTTTTGTTGCTCTTGCTGAGCTTGAAGTGCTGCAGCTGCTTCCTCTTCTTTCCGTTGACGTCTTTGATGATTTTCATTGAATTGCATAACGAGATCAAATCCAAAGCTCTCCAACAAGTGTTTGTACATCTGTGAGGTCTTGTGTCTTGGTTGTGACAAGATGTCTTGGGTTTGTGATGACTGTTGAGATTGTGCTTGCTGTTGAATAAGATTTTGAGAACTAGGAGTTGAAGATGTAGGCGGAGGTGTTTTCGATGGTGTCGATGCTATTTGTTGTGACGCAGCTAGTTGTTGAAAAAGGGCAAGTGGATTGCTGAAAATGCAATATAGTTGCTGATGTGTAGCTAGTTGCTCCTGGTTAACAAAAAGAGCACTGCAACGTGAACATGACAGCATACTGTTACCATTTCCTGCATTTGTGTTAGAAGGAGGACTATTTGGACTTGTAGGTGGTGGTTGCTCAATCAGGGGTCGGCCTAAATCCACCTGGCCACTCGCCGCAAGATCTTGAAGTTTACCAGCTCGTGTTTGATGAAGAACACTCCTCATGTGGATGTCTAAAGTGCTACCTTGAGAATACGCCACTTTGCAGATATTACACTTGTAGGGTTTTTTATCCTGATCTTGTTGGGCATCAGAAGATTCGGTCGGACTAGCCGGCGGTACTACTGAAATAAGCGTGTTGTTATTTCCTTGTTCTTGCATAGCTCTCTTCAATTTGTGTAGATGACTAACACTGTTATAGTGAACTAACAGAATATTCTTCTGCGTAAAACTTTCCTTGCATACGTCGCACTTGTACGGTCTGTTAGGATCCAAATACTTTTCCATAGGATACGACATTTTTTCTCCTTTGCGATGCAAAAGTGTTTTATTATGCCCAGTGAGGTAACTTTGACGCGTAAAAGCTACTTTACAACGATGACATTTGAATTTTCTTCCAGGATCGTGATAGGAATCTTCTGCAACGGGTTGACTATTTAGATAATCCTCCAAAAGCCTCTGTTCTTTATGCAAAGGCGAAGAGTCACTAGCATCACTTTCTTCCTCATCACCTCTACCTTCATCTTCGGTATTTTGCTCACCCATCACACCACCTTGTCGCCGTAACGCTTCTTCGGTAAGAGCTTGAAGCAAGGGATGAGCGTGTAACAGACTCTGTTTGTACTGAGCTAGTTCATCTTCTTGAAGATCGGCGTGAGCCGATTCTAGATGTCGCTGCAATGCTTGGACGGAACGAAAGCAACGTCCACAAAGCGCACACTTTGTCGCGTCTCGAATAGCATGATACTGAGAATGCTGTTGGAGCTTCTCCAGAGTCTTGAAAGCAAGACTACATTGTCCACATCTGTATTTGTACACATGCTTTTCACTAACTGCGAGGGTAGGAGTCGTAGCTGGATGAGCTTCTCGATGATGTTGTTGAAGTTCCTCCAGAGACCTGCAGACTCTTCCGCAAATCGAACACCTTGCTGTTTCCTCAACTTCTTCATTACCACCACGTTCACTCATTTCTTCATCTTGTTGTTGTTTTGCCATTGCACTCGGAGAAGTTGGCGTCGCGGCCGGCGTTGACGTGTTTCTTGGATTATTATTTAGCCAGTGGCTCTGGTCTACCAAAAGTAACAGCCTCTGAAGTCCGTCAGCGTTAACGGAATGGATTTGCATTACATGCTTCTCCAGAGCTGATCTCTCTTTGAAACCATCTTGGCACAGTGGGCAAAGCAACTCAGCTGCTGGTTCTTCTTTTACACTCTCTGCCTTTTCTTCCGGATCTTGAACGTGAGCGACCTGCATGTGTTGCCGTAATTCCTCTCGGGAAGTTGGCTGGTAGGTACAATATGGACAAGTGACCTCGTCTGACTCTACTTCCGGTTCCTGGTCTTGTTCTGGTTCGTTATCTGGTTCCTGTTTCACCTCACTCCCACAGTCACTGCCTTCCTCTCGCCGCTCTGTAAGAGAAGAAACAAATTTTGTATGTTAAATAAAAATCGGAAAATGTACATTATAGCAGAAAAGTTTAAAACATAAAATTTAATATTAGAAAAGTAAAAAAGGTTAATAAAAGTGGATTTATATTATTTTTAAGCAATAAATGTGAGTAATTAGGAAATTATACATTTTCGTTCATACTAGCGAATCATGAAAGCTTTCTAGAATACTGGATTAAGTAAAACGTAGACTCAAACATGCCTACGCGTATTTACAAAGTTTTGCATCCCGTTTATTTATACATGCATCGTGTGTTATTAATTTTTCTGATGCATATTTCAGAAAATACTGAATAATATCAAGTTTTCCGTTCAATCCAGGGTAATGCGTGATTATTTTCAATATACTTGATTTAATAAATCAACTAATTAATTATTAAGGTGCGTAATACTGATTAGATTTGATAAAATAATGTATCTCGTGTAATTATTCGCCTTCGACCTCTGATTATTATCTACTGCATAAAATTTTGATACACAAATAAATCTTTTTCCAGCAAAACAATCTGTTCACTCTTGTAATAAATTGTCTTTGAGAAACAGGTTTTCATTTTCGAATTTTTTAAAAGTCGCCTTTCTTTTTAGAATATCATAATGTTTATTGTGTTCATTCAGCATAAAGGTTGGAACTATAATACGCTGTTTGCGGAGAATATTCATTAAAGTATTTTTGTCTCCAGTTTTTGCAATGAAATTTAGTGAGTGCGGTTCTATCTCGAAACGAAAAGAGCCTATGATGGAAACTAAGAGAAACAATCGTCGCGTCTTATTATCGTCGTAATTACCTCCATAACTTTCTCTCCTTACGCACTCGTTTCGAGCAAACCTAAGGCGTTGATTATTAATCAGCAGTAATCATTAAAGGTCCATGTAATTTCCGAGTTGCATTCTAAAAAATATTTACTTATGTAATTAAATTTCTTTAGCCGTATAAGTATTAAGGTTGTATTATAAACCGTAATAAACTATCTTTTTAATAACAACATAGGTTATGCATTCCCATGGACGTTATCTTGGAGCTGTGAACGTCAAGAGAAAGTAAATTATAGACAAATCAAACCAGCAACATCTAAGAGAGTGAGGAAACTGTTTGTAGTGTCGCACGCATCTAAGTGAATTTGTCGTCTTTGTCAACCTACATACAATTTGCATTAACTAGAGCTTCAAATATATATTTGAATAAGGTGAATTCTTGATTCAATTGACCTGAATTTTTTAAAATATTAAAATACAAAGGTACAGTTTCTCATTCCTAAATAGGTTTTTCTGGGTAATTTAAAGAGCATATGTTTCAGAATTCCGCAATAAAATATTGTCAATGTTCCACTTTCGAAAAGTGGTGTCTTCCTTTGTAACAGAATAATGATATTTGAATTCGTTATCGATTTTTGACGGCCACAAGTGACTTACGAAATCAAAAGATGGGTCATGCAAATCTATAAAGAAATACATGCAACTGCAGACAATCTGGCGCGAAATTTATTCGACGGATCGACAAATACGAGCATTATTAAAGTACTCAAGGAGAAAGTTTGACATTAATAAAAGGAATCGAATACCAGCTTGGGTTGATGCAGATGTGAACTCGTTTTTGCTAATAATAACAAAAGCAAAATTATGGATTTGTAATACGAAATTATTTATGGTCGTTTCCTCAAAAAAAGGAGAAAGACATCGACCATCCTGAGTGGCATTGTCCAAAACCGCATCAGTAGCGTCAGTTGCGATGACCAGTAAGACGCGTGTGCGGCTGTCCTCGCCTATACGTATATTTATGTAAGTATAGACTAACAGATAATGCACTTGTGGAATTGTGCACGCCACGGCACACGCCACAACCATATGCCACGAAAATTACCGTCATCGCGGACTAATTGCGAGATAATCGATGAGAGCATTGAATTCATCATGGACGAGGCGCCATTTTGAGATCGAGTGTTTCATACACGCTTAATTACGAAACTCACGCAGCCAACGCGCAAAAGGAACGAGTTTCTTGCAAAGCTTTGCGACCTGCCACCGATCATGCATACCCCATAATGCATTTTTACTAAACTTTTCATCGTTCCGCTTCCAATCTGTTTCCGACAAACGTATAATCCATATACTTAGTCTCATGGTTTATAGTAAAGTAAGAACACTTTTCTAATAAAATACCTGTTGCTGATTTGACTTTAACGATTGTAAAAAGAGAGGCGTTTCGAATATAATTTTAATTTTATTAAATATTGAACAGAGTAACAAGAAAAAATGAACCTATTAAGAGATACAATTTTTTTTTTCAAAAATATGAGAAACAATTTATGAGTTAAGGTAGTACACTCGCGAAAATTAGGCCTCAGTCAAAATAGATAATTTTGCTTTCAAGAATAGTAATATTATTATTTAAAGGATCATTTAAAAGAGAAAAGATTACTATCCAAGAAAAGAATTTGAAACTTAGAAAAGTAATTTCTATTTTTGCCCGAACTTGTTTTCTTATCGCTTCGAGTCAAATTTTTGAAAATGATGCGATTTTCATTAATCACGGATCATGTTTTCAGGGAAAAGATTTCTAAAACAAAATTTTTATAAACAAATTGCTGAATTTTATAATAATTGATTCATTTTTAAAAATTGGAAACTTTCAAGTTGTAGAGAATTTTTTCCCCAAAAAATGAGTCGTGATTTATTAAAATGGCATCATTTTTAAAAATTTTGCTCGAAGCAATAAGACAAAAATGTTGAGCAAAATTAAAATTTATTATCAAAATTTTTTTTTTATGGAAAATAATCTTTTCTCTTTTAAATGTTGCCTTCAATAATAATATTGCTATTCTTGAAAGCAAAACGATCTATTTTTGCCTGAGGCCTAATTTTTGCGAGTGTACGACCTTAATTAGTGGGTGGATATTATTTTTAGCAGCATTGAAAGCGTTCAAAATAAACTTTCAATAGATATTTTTGAAATTTTTAAATACATTGCATCCTATTTTATACTCAATCACAGGCTGAAATAAGCTATTAATATACGTTACATATAAAAAATACATTTAACATTTCCTTAAGTTAAACAAAACATCTAGTAATTCAAACGACTCGTGACAAATCTAATAAATTCATTCTCGAAATAAAGCATATTTTTCACATTATAATGCTGGATTCTGACTTTGAAATTTCTGTTTTCCAGCAAATAATTTAAATTACTAGATTTAATATTTTTGTTTCAAAAATTACTAACAGTTATTCTGTACGTATATGAATAATTCACAAAAAATCTGAATCAGTCCTTTTCAACTCGGATTTATAGAGAAGCATGCAATAGAGAAAGAATTTTGCTATCAGTACCTGATCAAATAAAATTCTTTCAAACGTGAGAGCAATCAAATTCTAGTTCAATGAACTATAACGATTTCTTACATTAAATCCTGAAAGTCTATAATTTAAAAAAATCTTGTGCGTACATTAAAGAAAATAAAGCATAACTAATAAGTTTATAAGCAGTGAAAATGATGTTTATTTGCGAAAAACGTGTTAACAGCAGAAAGAAAAATAGTGCATATAATTAGTAAGCAGTGCAGTTAAGACAGAAGCTTGCTTAATACTTGGGGCACTCAAGTGACCGAAGCTTTTTTCATAAAAATTAAACTCTGCCTCACCATTATTTGTGTTTGCAGCATTTGGAGTAGTGGGTGTAGTCGGGCTGGATTGTTGTGTAGAGGGTACATCTGGATCTGGCACGACTTGGAAAACATCTCCGATATCAGTATGGGGCGTTTCGTTGCCCTGGATACTGCTTCTTCGGTGTATTTGATGCATTTGTTCCATTTGAAGATGTCTAAGGGACCTTACATGTTGTAACAGGGGCAATCTATGCCTGGCACTGAACATACAAAGCGCGCAATGGTAAAGCTTTGCCGCGGACGGTACATTAGAACTGGCTTCGAGAAGATGGCGAAGTAGAAGAGCAGCAGCCTCATGCCTCGGTGAAGCAGCGTGTAACGCAAGTTTATGGGCACTATTCGTATAGTAATCGCAAGCATGGCAACGAAGTTGCGCCGCGCTTGTCGGCGACGCGAGGTACTTGAGTTTCCACTCATTCCGTGGGCCACCCTCTTTCACATGATTAACGTGTTGCAGCCTCTGCAAGTGTTTATCAGTCTTGCAATGTAGCTGAAAGTTAGCCTTGAGGTTGGTCTTGTACGAACAAAGTTTGCAAACGAAATGACCAGCTACGAGAGCGAGAATCTCTCCCTCACGCGTCCTCGTTCTGTCAGCCGCTAAATGGTGACCCAAAGCTTCTAGAGAGTCGGTTCCAAAATTATTGCAGACACAACAATGATAGAGGTGAGTAGGATCGGGATCCGCAGGTTCTGGTGGTGGTTCCATACTGTCGGGTGAGAGTCCGACATCCCCACCGAGGTTACCTATCGCACTCATACTTGCCATACCACCCATGAGTTCCGGAGGCAGTTGGGGAGGTAGTTGTCCACCAGTCATCATTTGTATGAGTAAGGCTTGATTGTACGCCATATCTGCTAGAGCTGCTTCAGCGTGCTGAGGTTTATCCAAGCCTCCGAGGTGTATAAGTTGTTCAAGTTGTTGTTGGTGTTGAGCTTGTTGATGGTGATGTTGCTGCGCTTGCTGATGATGGCTCTGTAGAGCAGAAAGTGCGTGCATTTGTTTCACGTTCTGCTGCAGTACCAACATGTTGTGCGTATGTTTTTCACTCGTCATGTGTATCCTGAGATTTCGTGCCACGCTTGTTTCGTAATTGCAAACGTCACACCGAAATGTGGGTTTCGGCTTACCCTGGGTGGCTGTTTGACAGCCAAGGTGAGGACTGTGATTTTGTTGATGGTGAGGACTTCTAGTAGGAAGAGGAGCATCTTGTGAAGATGAGGGATTATTGGCACCCGAGCTACCACCTCCTCCCTGCTGAATCTCTTGCATATTGTTCAAATGCTTGTCACTTTGCATATGTATACTGAGATTTCCCTTGGTCGTCGTTGAGTAATTGCACACTTCGCACCTGTATGGTTTGTAACCACAGGTATAAGTTTCGCCTCGTGCTAACCTGGGATGAGGTTGTCCAGCGATGCAGTAAATACAAGACGTTTCGCTTTCCGGATGTTTTTCCTTCATGTGAATTTCTAGTGTCTCTTGGTATTTGTAGTGCCAGTTACATTTAGGGCACTTGAGAGTTTTACAGGAGTTCCTACTATGAATACCAGCGAGAGGTCCACCAGGACCGGCTAATCGACTACTGGCAAGAATGAGCTCACACTTCGGACACTCAACACCGCTAGGTCTGCCCTGAATATGTTCAGGACAAACACCGATTGTCGTTCCAGTGAGAAAATTTGGCGGTTGCTGAGTTAGCGCGGCGTAGGACGACGGCGAACCTTTAGTGGAGGCTGATGGCGGGGGTGAGGTGTAATGCATGGCAGTATCGGGTGCCTTGGCCCAAGATGCCGCACTAACTTGAGTACCAGGCCATTGATGTTGTTGATGATTATATGCAAGAGGGTGACTTGAATGAGAGGTAGGTGTTGTGGGGGTGCTTGGCGATGGCCTCTGTTGCTGTTGTTGCTGCGGACTACTTGGTATTCCTGGTGTGCTTGCTGGAGTACTTGTCGTAGTAAGAACTTCATGTTCACTAGACTCACTTCGCTGCTGTTGTTGAGCTTGAGTTTGTCCAGGCGACGTTGAAGTACAAGTTGAACTAGTTACAGGCTCCAAAAAGCTGACTAGAGGCTGTTTACCCCTCCCAACTGCCTGAATTATGGCAGACGCAGTCGAATGCGACAATACTTGTCTTTCGTCCTCCATCAGCGTCAACTGATGCTCACCCTGAGCGTGAGCAACAAAGCTTTTAGCATAACCGAAGCTCAACTTGCATATAAAACACATCAAAATAGGCTTGACGGGAACAGAGGCAGCCGCGGGTGGTGGCAAAACGGTTTGTGGTGGTGGTTGCTTGCTTCCTTCAGCACTCCTGTAGCTGATCACTCGATAACTATGCATTACCGGGAGATCAGGATTCTGCTGGGTTGCTGTTGACCTTTGCTGCTGCTGCTGTTGTTGTTGATAAGCTTGATGTGCATAAAGTCTAGATACGTAGTACGCGCTAGCAATTTGGGGGAAGACCAAAGAATGCGGTACGGACATTCCTCGACCATCAACGATGCAACCGTCAGGCAAAGAGTCATCTTCGCTAAGTTCACTCTCACCCTCGATGATGTACGCAGAACCGTCAGGATTATAGACGATTTTTCCGTCGAATTTTTCGACGTCTCCACCAGTTGGACTCGGACTTGGACTCGGACCTTGTTGCTGTGTTTGTTGCTGACCTTGCGATTGTATCGAGATCGTGGTCGTTGTCGTATCCGCGATCGGAGTTGGCGTTGGAATCGCATCTCTCGTACAAGGTTCCGTGCCGGAGGGTGGGCTCGCCGTGCGGGGGTGGTGAGGTTGATGAAGAGCGGCCCCTGCTGCCGGGGGGGACCCGCCCCCTCGACCCCCCTCCTCCTCCGGGCTCATCTCTTGCTTTTGCTGCGCGTACGTGGAATTTTGAAAGGGCCCGCCGTGTTGTTGCTGATGGTGTTGCTGTTGCTGATGATGGGCCGCCACCAGCTGCTGGTAGAGCTGATGCTGCCCGATCGCGTTCGACGAATGTTGCTGAAGGTGCGAAGGAGGAATGTTGTGATGCTGAAGGTGGTACTGGGAGGGATGGGGCTCACTGGAGGGCATCACCCCAAACGTGAGGCGGGCGCCAGCCTCACATCACCCACGGCGCCTGCGCCTGCGCACTCCGGACTTCTTTGCACACTTTTTCCTACTGTCGCGCACGTCGACCCTCTCACAACCTTCCTCACCGTCGTACCTTCTTCCGCGCCCCCGGTAGACACTTTATTAGCTACCCCGACGCAACCCCAGGTCGTACCTGTAACAAAAATTTCAATATCTCATTACCATGTCATCCTACCACAAAAGTTTGAATAATCAATTTCATTTCAACGTACTGCATCCATCAATCAGTTATCAAATTACGTTCACGAATTTTAATTTACATCACTCCAACCTCTATTTATAATATAAATTTATATATCTATATGCATATATTTTTTTTTAAATTAGAATACAAAGAATTGCAAAATGATTTTGGTTGACCTTTATGCGTAGTTTATTTTTGGACAAAAACTTATGGAGGTGTTAGTAGTGTCTCATTGAAAAAAAAACAAAGAATCAGAAACTAAGTATATTTAATAAACTTATATTTGTGAAAAAAATAAAAGTGTAATAAAAATGAAATAAAAAAGATAATTTTTAAATAAAAAGATGTCATGAACGCAAAATGTATCCCGATCTAGACAGAGCATAACCTTATTCCCAGAATAAAGATTGCATTATACCAATCATGAATCATCGCAAAAAAAATTGAAGTCGTACCTGGTCACGTTTACTCAACTCGCGTGGGAGAATCAGTGGAAATGGCATTTTCACAGGCGGTCTAGTCTGTTAATCCGAGCAAACAAGGGTCGCAGCGAGAGCAACAGATAGCGGAATACGCAGAAATGCGGCAAAAGCTGGGCACACAGAGGATCAAGAACGTAAGCAATAAACACACAAGGCAGCAGAAGTATACTTTCGTGGTTTTAAACACAAGGCCCGGTCTGTCCTGGTTACCTGAAGCCAGCCCAGCTGTGTTTGCAGCTCATCGATTGAACGTATCTATCGATTGAATATCGATAGGTCTTTCTTGACCTGTATACTAAGAGAGACAGAGAATAAAAATAGAGTAAAAATAGAACGAATAGACAAGAAGAAGGGTGTACGAGTCACGGTTTTCAGGACATGAATACCTTCCTTGTCCTTACGACAATCGAAACTCGTTCATCAAGCTCTTCCATCCCATCTCTCCCTAAGCCAGACTATACACCCTTCATGCTTTAATCTCTTGCCCTTTTCTTCCTCCCCTTTTCAATCTTTAAGGTTCGTAACCGACGTCGGCGATCGCGATCAACAGCACGAAACTGATCAAGGTTCTTTTATAACATTTTTTTTTTACTTCCTAATGAAACTTGATGATAAATCTAATCCAATGTATGTCTAATCTGATGGATGAAAATAAAACTGGAAAATTGCAGGGAACTTAACAAAACAAAGCTCTCTACTTATTTTGAGTTGTATCAAGACTAAACAAAACTTTCCACTCAATTTATTTCCATATAAAAAAAAAAATAATATAGAATTAAGCAGATACTTTCGTATAATTTATTTAGTTAAAGACAAAACAAAAATACTATTGAATTTTATTGTTTTTTATCATGAATCCCTTTTGTTCTGAAATCCCGTTTTTAATACGCATTTCACCAACTTCCGGATGATGCTGGTTAGTATCGAAATAACGTCAAAGTAAAGACCAAGCACTGGTATCTGAAGAATCTACTCGATATAAAAGGGGTGGGTAGGCGTGTTTAAATCCATACGTGTACGTATTTCTACGTATATTTACGAATGTTGTACGTGGGGGTGTACAACTTCGTGACCACCCGAGGCTCTCTTATCTCGCAGAAATTCCCTCTCTGTCGTCCTCCCCACTCTATCTTGCTTGCATTTGCTTCCCCTTTCCCTGGCAGTCTCCCTGAGCTCATCCTTCCTCTTTCTCTCTCCTTGCCGTACTATTCCTCTTACCGTAGTGCCGAGGTACCATCGCCGGACATTATGGTACGTACTTGTACGGCATTATGCACCTCCCTCCCACAGTTATAATTCCGCGATACAAACTCCATAATCCAGTCACCGTATCCTCCAGCATCTCGACTGGACCATACTCGGCCACTTTGTAATGCGCGCGCCGCAGCCTTATGAAGACTCGCGATCACTCTTTCAGATTGTTGATGATGAACGATGATCTATCCCGTGCGACTCAGTCGATTCTAAGCAAATTCTACAGTTGAGCCGATGAAAGAAGGGAGGGAAATTGCAACGATCATGTGCTTGGATGCGAATGTTTTGTCGATCAAAAACGATCTATTAAATTACGAGTGCGCAGAAGTATGCAAATCAGGCATAAACAGAGATCCAAATGTGGTGAATTTGAAATAAAAAGAGTAGCAATTTTTGGTTTAGAAATTCAGGAATCTTATCAGAGAGTTTAGTAATATAACATAACAAAATTAATTAAATAAAAAGAATTTTTCCTGATGTATAAATCATCATTACTTTAAGGTGGCTTCGGCGTTTATAAAAAAAAAATCACTGACGGCTCTGAAACTTAGATTATCTAAAAAAAATATGTGAGTCGGTTTCATTTATACACAAAATTTTTTTCACAGAAAGTGTTTTTTTACAGAAAATACAATGATTTATTTTAATCGGGAACCAAAATTCGTAAGATATAATTCCGATTATGGTTTCTAATTAAAATTGATCGTTATATTTACTGTAAAAAAACATTTTGTATATAAATGAAACCGACTCACATATGCTAGTTTAATTTGAAAAAAGAAATGTAAAGAGTATAAAAATCGCCTCGAGGTGACACTAATAAATTTTTACTATTGCTTTTTTCTGGCGACATTTCCACGATTTCTTACTCTTCTACTTAGATGTGACTATAATACGTATGATTATCAAAAAAAATAAGTAGCAATGAGAATTCATGTAAAACGTGCCCCCATGGTGCCCCTCACTTCATACGAAACCAAACGCCGAAGCCACTTTAAGTAATTAGCAAGTCTGAAATTTACAGATCCACAATTTGGACGTCTTAAAATTTTGGTACCTTTAAAATCACTGCTTTGAATTTTAAAAACTTCGACGTTTTTAAGGCTAATAATCAACCAGACCACTTGAAATCGTTAGCTGCAATTACAGCCCGTAGATTTATTGAAAATTAATCAGTTAAAAGGAAATTTCTGTACCAAACAGACGTTAACAAAAGAATAAAGGTCTTTTTGATAGAGAAAATTCAGTTCAAATATTAATTTTTAAATAACCTTAGAGACTGCAATTGCAGTTACCGGCGTCATTTGAATCATTGAATACATGGCCAAAATTATCAAAATTAGAGAATCAAGGAAATTTATAAAGTTCTAAATTAGAATTTCATTCCGATTTTTCTTGATTAATAATCTGAAATGTGATTTGTTCAAATATTAATAATTAGAACGGAACAAATAAACTTGATAATGATTGGACTCAAACAATTGTTTGCGTTTACTCAGAAAACAATGAGCAACCTGTAGAACACTATGTAACTTTTTATGTAATGTGAACAGTAATAATGGCATGTACATAAGACTAAGCTCTTGAGTGAATGTCTGATTTTAAAACACTTGACTCTAATTTACCCATGGCACGAACAATAACTGTAGCAATTCTAATATGCGTGACGTTTAAATATCGTAAGTGTGTACACTGATTAAAAAAGCGACATGTATGCGGTAATTCCCCTCCCTCTGAGTCTTTTTTCTCTACACCAGGGAGCTCATTAGTCAGTAAAGTGTCGATCGTTTCGACGTTTGTGTGAGCAATGCTACTGTTCAGTGGTCATTAGGCTGGAATTTACTTACTTTTTTTGTACATGGGGAGCATAATTGTCATACCAACACCTTGTAATATCGGACCGCTTCTAACTCGACAAAACATAGAGAAACGTATTAAATGAGGGCGTAAAGTGCGTTTGTATTGTTCACCACTCAATATGTTACATACATTCGCTTAAGTTTACATAACACTCAACGCACCGAGGAAACTCGACGTCAGTTATACTCTAACGGGTCTGTCATGAATCGATTTTCTCAAGGCATGATATCGGGAACGCACCTATTCTGATGTTATAGAGATCAGCCTCTCAAATGAAGTATAATTATTTCTATAATTGCATTTACTGCCTTAGAATGACAGAAATGCTCGTTGAATCTGCCGAGACCTATAAAACAAAAAATATAAAGTAAAACAATTAAAATAAAGAATATAATGTTAAAAATAAATCAAGAATATTTTTCTGACTAGGAACCAGTGTGAGATTTGTCACATGTGAAATTCACACAATTTTTCTTTTAAAATCCAGGATAATCGGGATGCAATCAATCATTCAACTGTTTGTAAAGCAAGGAAAAATGGATCTCTGATTTCATGCTACATCTATCTCTAGCACCTCGAACACGTGGATGAAAAACAAGGGGGGCGAATGTTTTCGGGTGAAGGGCGGTCCGTTATGTAAGCAAGATCCGAGTCGAAACATCTGCCAATCTAACATCACCTGGCTTTAACTTTCCTATTTCTAGCAACTTATTACCCTTCGAGCACCTCTCGAAAGCGTCGGAAACAAATCGTTCCGTGACGCTCATTCGAAAAGCACTATGTGGCGCCGGCCACCTTTGTTTTTCTGGCGCTGGCCCTAATTAAACGATAACATCTTAATTGTCGCTCGCTCACTTCGAAAACGAACGAATGTGTGCGTGAGTTTGTTTGGGAGTTCGTTACATTCGCATTCGGGTAAAGCTAACATGTCATTAGCACCAGGGTAAAATTCATGGAAATGTACTTATATATTTTTACCTCATTTTGCAGAAAAATACACGTCTGAAATTAGAAAGATTAGCTGATTTTATTCACGATAGTTAGACTACATTATTAATCGCGTTTATAATGAAATATAACTTAAAATTTGAATTGAATTTCGTCATTAGTTTTATGAATTTCGAAACGAATGATTACAGATATTAAAGAGCAAATATGTCTTCCGCTCACTGAATTTAAAAGTGTACGACAAGAGAAAGCGATTCGTGGAAATCCATTTCCGACGAATTAGTCTTCAAAGGATTTAATGGACTATTTTAGTGACCGGTTCCAGATGGGGGTTTGCGTGATGGAGAAAATACTTGAGATATCGATGCGAAACAATTGTTTATAGGTAGAGGTAGTGGGGCAATATTGTGGGGATATACAGGTGGTTGATAACTCTCTGATCAATGGTTGAAGAGGTGGTGGGTGAAAGACATCGAGGAGAGCCAAACGTTCGGCTGCCACAAAGTAAAGCGTCTTTCCATTGTTGCTTCGAGTCTTTTCACCGGAAACTGAACCGATGTCTGGTCCTCCTCACGCGAAACCCCTTTGTCCTCAATACATAGGAGAGATCATGACTCCCCTTTGGGACCACATGACGAACTGCCCGTGTCCTGCCACACAGGCATACCATTCAAGATACGCACAATTAGACTTTCCAAATTATCTCGTATATGTCTCGTTATTACATTGAATGCTTCACCTTGCACTGCAGGCAAATTCGCGTGCTTCACGGGGGAGGCAATATAAAAGACCAATGAATGGAAACGAACACAAAGGAACACCGTTAAAATATTCAAACAACCCAAAAATGACCCCGTTTAAAAAAAATTAGTTATCTTTAGAATTTAGCAAATAATCGATTTTCGAACAATTGAGAAACAGGAAACACTTGCGGGAGATCGCTCTTTTCAGGACAAACTAGAGTTATCTTCTACCCTCATTTCTTAGGATAACAAAAGTTCAATATTTTACAGATATTGTCAAAGATAAATTCTTTAAAGTTGGTAAATTATATTTCTAAGTATAATTTATATTTTTTATTTTCTATAATACGATTTAACGTTAAAGTTTAGTATTAGAGAATGTTCAGGTTGAAATAAGATACTACTAATTTGAAGATATTAAAAAAACATAAAAAATTAGCAGACGAGAAAGGAATTGAGAAAGGTATGATGGCGTGAATGCTGTGAATGTAGGAAATTTGAAACCTAATGATTTTGAATTTAACCGGGCGTGCTTTTGGATGTTTTAAAGCGCCCGAAGCTTGCATTGGAAATCGGTTGCTAGCGCGAAACTAACGATTGCTAAGCGGTGAAGGCAGGTAAAGAATGAGGAAGAAAAGAGTGGGAGGAGAGGAGTATGTTCGAAGACAACGGTAATAAGTGAAGGGCAGCGCACGAGAAGAAGCGAGCGCGTAATTTACGTGCTACATGGATCGAGGCGGCGTTTAATCTGGCGAAAGAGCTGGCGATTATAAAGTTAGGTCAGGTTAGGTGGTGCTGAACGCGAAGAGGGCCTCTTTGTGATATCAATTAAGTATGATTTTCCCTCTCTCGCGTTACATCTCTTCCATGACTCCCACCCCTTTCTCCCTTTCACCCCTGGCTAACCCATTCTCTTATAATTTCTTCCCAATGCACCGTGAGAAACTCGCCCGTAACACGCACGCATAGGGGAATCCTCCTTTTCACTTTTTCTCCTCAATCTCACACTCCTATCTATTTCTACTCATTCGTGGAAACTTGCCCTACGATTGGCAAACACGTTCTCTTTATTTACTCGACTATACTATCATAATATATTCATCTTGGCAGGAAAAAATACCCAATTCTGCCTCAAACGATTATTAAATTAGCTGTGAATTCGAAAAAATGCTGCTTGTTTAAAATTAATTATAATGATTTGTCATTAAATATTTAAAGTAAAATACGTGTGAAATGATATTTATAACAAGTGGATTTAATCAAATTAAACTGTTGAAAATATGAAGGAATAAACTACTAAGGAAAATAAAATCTATTTGAGAAATGTACTTTTGCAGATTCGAGATGTTTGTGGATTAATATTGAATAATCACTTTCACTAAGAATTCAAGTTGCATCAATAAATAAATCAATCTACATTATGCATGACCCGTCTCTCTGTCCGGTAGACCGGTTCGAACCGCATCCGGTGAGTAAAGCTACAGGTGAGACAAGATGATTTCCGTGCGATGAGAGTCTCCCGTCTCTCATCACCGGAGATTTCAAAATGGACGTGTGGGTATATCATGTAGCTTTATTGATTATATTAACACGAAGACATGACTTTCAAATTAAATCCTGCCTCCGAGCAAAATTTAATCCCCTACATTAGGAAAATAAACTATGACGCAAGTAATCAAAGATTTTTCATGGTAAATTAGTAAAATACACTAATTTATTCTTGCAATACAAAAAGGTAAATAAAAAAACAAACTTTTGTAAATGATATACGAGTAATTTGTTCCATTTTTCCAATAAATGTATCTTGAATTTTTAAAGACATTTTAGGGAGAGGTAAAGACAATAAAAAAATGTTAAATTAGAGAAAAATTTGTTGTAGGGAGATACAAAATATGTCAGGGCTTTTGAAATTTAAATAAATACAGCCGACAGAAAAATGTTTCCAATTTACCAACATAAAAATGTACTTGTTGGGTTGTCACTTTGCAGAAATAGAAGCAGTAAAAAATATTTAAAATAATCGACAAAGATAATGCAATTTGGATTTTTCGTAGAAAATTGAAGCATAGAAATAGTTCAGAAATATTATTTTTTGTATGAATAGTGCATGAAAAGAGAAAAAAAAAATTTGTTACTATTATAATATAAATAAGTATAATATTCAAATATTGTTGATGTTCTTAGTTGACTTTAGGATCCAGAAAAAATATAACTCAAAGTTTTATATTTTCAAACGTTCCGACTCAAATTGGAGTCCTTATCAGTGAGAATTTATTTCTATAAAAATACAAAGGAAAAAACTTAAATATTGCCCGTGTGACGGATAAACATAGTGGTACAAAATGATATGAAAGAATTGCACGTATGAGACTACAGAATTTGTCTAAATAACTAATTTTACAGAAAATTAAAAGTGTACAAAAATTTTTTTCTATAAAAATACTAATGCACTGAGAAAACTGGAGTGTCAAACTTTGAGTGTCAAAATGTAGATAGTCAGTTTGGACTTCTAGATAGTACAACGCTTTCTCCGAAATTTTTTCTTTTTGGTCAGTAAGACACTCATTTGATATTCTGCTTAACTGTTACCAGAGGGTCAGAATCACTATAAAGAGTGTCGATTGGTGAAATACGCGCCAAAATTGTAAAGTCACGTGGGTTCGCCTATTTTTCCTCCAATATTACCAGCGTGGACTCTAACCTCATTGCCGGTTTCGCGTCCTTTACGTGTTAAAGTGTCACGAGGGTTATTTTTGCCAACTAATTGTTGAGTACCTATTTCACTTGCTATAATAACATAATAATTGTGAAAGCTTAAATGTAATAGTTTTGAGGTTAGCCATAGAGGTAGATTATAGTCTGTTTTTCCCTCTTCGATAATCTATTTTTCTCTCTGCGATGATCAACTTTTCCCTCTAAAGTATTCAAGTTGACCATCTTATTTCCACAATCCACAGGTAATAAGTTACACTATCTAGAAGGCTGTCCTATAGTTTAACCTCAAATATAGTCTGCTTCACCCTCCAAATGTTTAGGTTGACACTCCAGTTTTCTCAGTGTGGGAGAAACTTAAAAAATAGCACGTGTGACGGATAAACATTTTGGTAGAAACGATATGAATAAATTGTACATCTGGAACTATAAAATTGGTCTAAACTAAATTTACAAAAAACCTGTACAAAAAAATGTTCCCATAAAAATACGAAGGGAAGAAACTTAAAAAAATTAATCGTGTGACCGATAAACATTGTACACGTGCAATTCATTTATGTATATCGTTTTTACCACAATGTTTATCTGTCACAAGTGCTATTTTTTAAGTTTCTCCCCTTAGTATTTTTATAGAAAAAAATTTTTGTATACTTTTAATTTTCTGTAAAATTAGATATTTAGACCAATTCTGTAGTCTCATACGTGCAATTCTTTTATATCATTTTGTACCACAATGTTTATCCGTCACACGGACAATTTTTAAGTTTTTTCCTTAGTATTTTTTATAGAAATAAATTCTCACTGATGAGGACACCAATCTGAGTCGAAACGTTTGAAAATATAAAACTTTGAGTTACATTTTTTCTAGACCCTAAAGCCAACTAAGAACATCAACAATATTCGAATATTGATACTAATGGTCGATATAAGTCCTGTTCAATTTTATGGAAGTATAATAATTATAAAATAACAATGCATTCATAAAACTTCCTATAAATATTGGAATATGGCAAACAATTTTTGAGTGTGAAAATGCCATCTCATCCTACTTTCATTATATCCTATACATACAATTTTTAATATTTCTAATATCTCTCACGTATTAAGGAAAGACTGAATAAATTGAAGTTTGTCGATTATTTTAAGTAAGGCACTAAAAAGGATTTGCCTCGGATCAATAATTTTTAGGGACAAATTATTTTATCGAGAACGGACATAATTGCTTACGTCGAAGCGAGTACAAAGTTACACAGGAGGATCGTTTGGCAACCATATTCGACTCCTGACCAATCAGAAAACAACTTCAGTGCTGGCAAGTTAATGGCCTCGAGTTGTTATTCGGTCCATTATAATGTCACGTCGTGGTTCCGGGTAATGATATTTCGATGCGAGGCCGCATTAAGCGTCAGTTAATTAATAATTATCGGCGTTATTCGAAAGCGTCGTGTTTCGCGAAGTATATTGTCCGTGAAGTTAGACCGTCTGGCAAGCAACGACCAATCTGAGGAGTCGAAATTACCAATGGCGAGGGCAAAGATAATTACTGCACGCACGCTCAATGCACTCCACATCCAAGCGATTTTCAAGAGCCGAAGAATTCTCACTATCGATCAAGTTCCATGCTATTGCAAGATTAACTCAAAACGATCGAATTCGAAAATTATGCACAATTCGAGAAACATCAAAGGTATAATTGCTTACAAGTTATTTATCATTAAATTATTGAGAATCATTATTCTCTACATTTGACATAGATACTTTTGTAAAGAAATAAAATAGTCCATTTAATGATGGTCGATCAATTCTTTGAAATCTTCACTGCTTTCCATTAAATATTTAGAATTCATGCAATCTTATTTTCGTTTTGATAAATCAAATACTGATAAATGGTAGCAGTATTAAAATGTTATGGTACTCACAAGCATCCTCTCATTAATATATTTTTAATAAGAATGAATGTACTGGAGCTGATCAACTCACCTGTAACAAAAAAGAAAACATTTCATTAGATATAATTTTTTATTAATCAGAAAAATAATTAACTGTAAACTTAATTGCAACGCCTTAATGTAAATACAATGAGAATTGAAGGAGTTGATACAGATAATTAAATTTCAATCTGGGACAGCTCAGATGATTTATATATGATATGTTTTCCTGAAAGTAAGGTCGATAAAGAACAATTTGACAAGAGGCAGATGTTTCTTTTCCGTGGTAAGTTCTTATCAGAGGTCGATGTAACATCGAATGAATTCCACGTCTAACGAACTGCGCTCGTCAACGGGACAAAGAATGCAAGTGGCAGTAGCCTGCCCGGTGAATAGGAAGTATTTTTTGCCTTGACGTCGAACCGTACCGACGGCGACCCGTTGGGGTGGCTAATGATAAAATCAATGCGACATAATTAGACATGGCGGCTACCTCTACCTACCTAGCTACCTACTATCTTGCAAGCGCGTGTCTGTATACAAACCTAGACGATCGCACGGAGAATTATTGTAAAAACATCCCTCAATCTGATCGATACAACTTCGTTACCCTTTCGTGCTAACTTTCATAGACTCATTTACGTTTCACTTAAACCAGAGCTTTAAAAAAGTAAGCAAACTATTACTCTTTACAAGGTATTCAATCTAATAAATATATGTGCCAAGTTAATTTACATATTTGAAAAATTGAATTTTTTGCAAACCAGAAAAGATTAAAACGTTCGAAACATTCCAAATATTCTTAAGGCCATGGATCAACCACATCATGTGACGTCGGTAATTGCAATTAGAGTATGTAAGGTTATTCAAAAAATAATTAAAAAAATATACTTTTTGTACTAGACAGACCTTTTCGGTTCTTTCAGTCACTCTCTCTGGTACCAAAAATTCATTTTAGTTGTTTTTAGAATAAAATTAAATACTGTAATTGCAATTACCAACGTTACGTGGTCCGGTTGGTACACGGCCTTAAATAAAAATTTAAAAATTAATTCAAGATTTATGAGATTTGAAATAATTGAGCTTCAAATATTATTCTTAATTTTGCATCAACTCAGAGCAAGAATTTAATAATGAATAATCAATAATAATAACCCTGCTTGGAATGGTTACTAAGCTGAATAAGAATAATCTGGGGAAAAAATCACTGATTGTTAGATATTGACCTCGTAATTTTTCATTTATTTAAAGAACGTAAAAGCTTTAAAAGGACATTCGTTAAGACATTGTTTAAAAAGGAAAGAGCCGTTAAAAAGTGGTAATTTTTCAACGCGGACGAAGGGAACTATGCAAGTGCTAGATCCTCCCGCGCGATCCTAGTGCCTCATTAGTTTGTTGCTTGGTAAACATCGGCTGGTTTAATGGTGGCACGCACTCATGCTCGCATTTTCATACCTCGTGCCACTTAACCTCCCTTGCCCGCCTCTTCCTTGCAACGACCAACTCCCTTGGTGCATAACCCTTTATATACAAAGCACCACAACTATGCGCGCGTCTATCTACTCAGCAAGACTAAGATTACACCACGAGTACCAGTTCTGTGGCATTTTACGAGTAAATCGTAAATGGGCAGGACAGTATTTGCAGCGATTGGTTGAGGGGTAAGGAGGGACTTAATTTTCCTTTGGATCTTAATGGCTTGGCAATTAATCGACGACTGACTAATCGACTTTCTGTGCTCGACTAAGCGATTAGTTAGACAGGCGTTCTACTGACAACCTCACCTTTTGCGATCTTTTCTATATGCGAAATAATATTTCGAACAATTCTAATTTTCACCTCAACAAACAAAAAATAACTGCGATTAAAAAGCATTCATTGTACTCTTTCTGTTATTAAAAAACTTGCTTGAATAACTGTATAAATGTATGTACCATCTGATCAAATTTGACTCGGACTGGTCCAGTTAAACCGCGCGCGTCAACCGAAACGGTAAAAAGTTTATTTTTCTAGTTTGGTAAGACCTTCTTTGACATTCGTGTGAAGTTTGAGCGGGAGACGTCCATTAGTGTGTGTTTGGCAGCCATTGGTTTACGACGCGAAAAGTTTGTCTGGTAATTTTTACCATGGAAAAAAAATTGAAGAACGAGTTTGCTTGAAATTTTGTGTTTCAAATGGAATTACGGCTACAGAATCATTGAAAATGTTGCAGAAGTGTTTTGGGGAGTCTACTCTATCGAGAACGCAAGTATTTTAGTGGCATAAAGCATTCAGTGAGGGTCGTGAGTTCGTAGAAAATTGTGCTCGAAAATCGTCGTGTTCGCATTAGAGAGGTAGCAGAGGCTCTCAACATCCCTTATGGATCGACTCAATACATTGTGGTTCATGAAACAAAAGTCATTGCTCAGCCACCGTATTCGCCATATTTAACTTCCTGTGACTTTTCCCGGTTTCCAAAACTCAAATATCCGCTCCGGAGAACGCGCGACGAGTCGTTTGAGGCCATAAAAAGAAATTCGCTGAAGGAACTAAAGGCCATTCCGGCCGAGGCCTATAAGAAGTGTACGGAAAATTGGATTAACCGTTGGCATGTTTGTACCATATTGTCTCAAAAGGAGCCTATTTTTAAGGCGATAATAAATATTTGTATTAAAATACATAAAAATGTATTTGGTTCATTATGATAGTTGGAAGCATTATTACACAATAATAAAACAACTACTACTATAATCGAAGCTGAGGGATTATTTCAACGATCTTTACCTCGTCAGTTTTCTCTAATTAGAGAAAAAAAGGCTATAGAATGAAAGGGCATATGAAAAGTGTCTGGATAAGAATGTTGAAAACTGTGGACATGGTAATTAATAAGTTGTGACTTCTATTTAAACGCAATAACTGGCACCAGAGATATTTTTTTCAATAATTATAATAATTGCTGTAGTAATTTGCATCACGGAGTGCTTTTTTGGACAAGTGTCTGGTAGCAGAGCTGTATTTAATCAGTTAACTCGTCAATCAAATATACGTTTGCAAATCGGTGGTAATTATTATTCAGATTCTTACATGCCATAAATATTCTTGATGAGATAAACGATTGGAATCATAAAAGAGGGTTATGGGCGCAAATATTAAAGATATTGATGGTATTTTTATGAAACGACAAAACTCATAGATTTTATTCAAAATATAAAAGAAGATATATTTTTTAAACAGTATGGAAAGTATTGTTTAATTACAAATTCTACCTGGTGAACTGGTTTGTAAAGAGTTCAGGCACAACTTCATCTCATGAATTAAAGAACAGACCATCTTAGCTGTTAAATAATTTAGAGACTTTTCCATAGACGACTGAAAAATGATTATCGAACGTTATACAATCGTGCCACGATCCGAAAGTTAGAGTCGTCTTGGTTTTAATTAGATATATAACCTGGTTGGCGAAGAGCGATACATAGTCAATAGATACTTCACTAAATGTTTCTTCCTATAGTCTGTAGGTGTATTTGAATAACATTATAATTTAATATTATTTAGTTTCATATTATCACTTTAGACTAGGAATATATTCCCGGGTATATGGTATAAAGTTATCGATACAGGAAATGTTATGGGAAGAAGAAAAGGGTGAAGCCGCACTGACTCGAATGATGACCTGCACACCGGATGATACTGACCGCAAAGCTTGATAGTACCAGTCAAGTGTGAGAAGCAAATTAGCCTCTTTTAAAAACATCAGACACCTCTTTTCAATATGTCTAAAAAATTCAGACACTATTATAACTTTTCAAGGATGCCCTTGGATTTTAGTAGATATGAAGAAATCGACGCGGTGTGTAAATGTCTAGACATTTACTTGGAAATGGAAGTATATCCTGCTAGCATATTAAACACCCTAAGATTAATTAGAAAACTTTATTCCTTATAGCCCTAGGATTTGTAGTCTTCGATTGAAATTCTTAGAAACGAACTTGGACTAGGTTCTATATTCAGTGTTAGTTGCAAATAAGTGACGAGTCGTTATATGTTATTATGAGATTTCTCAGTATAAAGTTTAAAATGGAAGTCAAGAGAAATATTAATTCTTGGGTTTCAATACCGATCAATGCGTAAATTGAGGTATTATTAAAATATGCAATTTGAATAGAAGAATCCTTAACGGTCTAAAAAATGACCACATTAGAAACCCCTTTCTAATTAAACTTACCCTTACTCCGTGTAATTTTTAAGTATACACATACCGTGCATTGGAAGTTCAGACTGGAAAAAAATATTGTATCTGTATATGCTGGTTTCACAGCAAAGTACGTGACAGCCAAGCAGCAATTACGCAATTGCAGTAACTACAGCGTCAAAGTGTAACTTTAATTTTTTTTCCATGTACTGCGGTACTCAATGTATTCTAAAGTGACTTCAGAAAGGAAGAAGTATAAAATTATTGACGATAAACGAGTCAAGTAAACACATTTCAAATTCACAAGTTAGGGTCGTGCATATCGTTATAGAAAAAATCGATTCGGTAAAATTAAAAGAAAAATAAAATTATTGCAGATTACGTCGAAACGTTTCGCAGTAGCCTGATCGATAGAGCTACTATTTAATTTGTACTCATTTAAACGGCCTAGTTGTTCATGCTCATTACGAATGCTTTTCACTCATTTTCAATTTTGCTTCTGAATAATAGATTTGACTTTGAACCAAAGCATAATAAGAATTTTATTGACATCATATTGCTTTTTTTTATTGATATTGGCAGTAGTAATGAAAGAAGGGTTGTAGTTTAAAAGTGTCTTATATTTAGAAGGTTCTGAAACGCAAATTTAGCACGCGAAGGGTTTTTCTTTTGATTGAGAGCAACTATTAGTAGGAATGCAAAGGCATACCTAATTAAAATCAGTATAATGACCCGCTGAATTGATTACACGAACCGCAGGCCTTTTGTGTTGAGATCGGCCACTGGTGACAAGGCTTTATGTCCCGTTTAACGACTCATACATCTTTTATTGTACTGTGCTTGTGATGCGGGCTCATTGTCTGGTGGAATTATTACTAATTGGTATTCGTCCTTCGAATAATCGCACACATTGTCGCTCATCGTGTACTCCCATGACTATTCTTACAGAAGTATCTGATTCTTTTCAAACCAACTGCGCATAAGAAGAATTATACTTCTTTTTCTAGCTCTTATTCACATTAAGTTAGAACCGTCAATGGAATTAAAAAATTTTCGAAAAATGAGAATTAATGATTTTCGTAGATGTGAATAATTTGAATGTCAAAGAGACATAACGAAGTTTTAATAGAACAATGCTCTTTCCGCACATAAATAAGAGTCGAATAGGCGGATATTCAATTATTCATATACTCTATTACCCGACACGCATCTGGCCTAGGATTAGTTACTGTACATTGCACGCGGATATTGTCCTCTTTACAGGATTCACTCGATTCCTGCGCGTGCGACATGACGGGGATAATTTCACACCGAATGACATGTATGTCATTATTTATGAATGGAAGTCCAGAAGTAACTATCAGTTATGGGGAATAAAATAATGGAAGAAAATAGTGTCTTGCGACGTTCAATTTCTACTTCTTTATGTAAGAAAAAAATGGTAAAATTCGTAGCTACTGAAAATTTTATTTTTTTATTTAAAAATAAAAACTTTTACAAAAGTTATAATTATTTGCAGAAAGTGAAATACATCATAATAATTTAAATACGCTAAAATTTCATCAGTTTTCCTAAAAAAATCATATTTTTTTTTCTACAACACGCATCATTTAAAAATTCTACTTAAATCATGTAATTTTTTAATATTTCATACATGTACTTATAAAGTTTTGAACGTTCATTGAACGATGGAAAAATTTTTTTGTTAAACTAAATGATTAGTTTTTGGTTCAGAAAATTATAAAATAGTGTATTGTTCATGAAAGATTGTATATTTGAAGGGCCCTAAATTCAAAACTGTAAGTACATATTTCATACAATAAAATGAGGAAAAAACCAACAACCTCGAAAGTGACCAACTAAATAAATATTATAGCAAGACATGTTCCTGTACATGTTTTGGATTTTTTATATTGACCCACAGTAATAAATATATGATAATTGCATCGGCATGGAGTCAGTTACTTTTTTTTTTCCAAATATATAAAATTATTGTTTCCAACTACTTCAAAGAATTAAATAAATATCACTGATGAGGGCTCTGATCTAAATTAAATCGACTTAATCATTTTTGGACCCTAAAGCCAATTTTTTCCAACAACACTCTAAAAAAAAGTCTATCCATAGTGAAATTACGTTCTTTTCAGAATGCATCCATTGAAATTAAGCATATTCCTTTTGTCTACCAACAAAATCTTCTTCCTGTTACAAAACTCATCTGTGAGATGCAAAAAGAAAATATTTTTAGCAATGAACGATTTTTTTTTACTCTGAAAAGAAATCCTCTAATTATGTAAGGATTGCATTTCTAGACTAGGAGACGAAGTGCGCCTGCGCATTAGTGAGTGTACATCGTCTGGTGCTAATCTGTTCACAGATAATTTGTCAGTACGGTCCAAATACGAAGAATATATTTATTTATGATCAAAATCAAATAATGGATTTCTACAAATTATTAGGAATCCCAGATGCGACGTAGAAATTTTGAAAGGTTCGTATACCAAAAGATAACAATTTTGATCCGCATAACCTTATTTTTCATTGCTTCTGATGACAATTCAAAGATATTCCCAAGAATGTCAATAAAAGCATTACACGCAAAAAAATGTGTAGCTGGTACAAAGAAACATATTGCTGTTCAAGCTATATTATCAACTATCCTAACCATAAATGTGGCTACTATAACCTAAAATATCCTTGTGACAGCTACACATTTTTTTCCATAAAACAGTTTCGTATATGTATAATTTTTTATACAATTTATTTATTTTATGAAATATACAGTTGTTTTTTATTTGTAAAAAAATATTTTGATTCGAAATTATTAGTAAAATGTTTACTATACAATTTATTGTGAAATTTAAAATGCAACAAAGTTTAAAAATAATTTTGTAACACTTTTTTAACATTATAAAGGGTTTCCCAATAGGGGTGATATGATTTTGAATGTCCCTATCGGGCTGATTTGAACTGAAATTTTTGACGTCTGCTGTCAGTTGTGATCAGTAAGGTTTGCCATTTAATCATGAGTAGTTTCACGCTTCCACAACGTTTGGAAATTGTCCAATTATTTTATCAAAATTCGAGAAGTTTTGTCGGTGTTCAAAGAGCATATCGTGCAAAATATGGTCGTCATTCTGCTCCATCCGCGCTCTCAATTCGTCGAATAATCGATAAGTTGGAGAGTGAATTTACTCTATTAGATACTAAGCCTAAAAATCGTATGCGTGCCGCACGTTCTACACAGAATATAGCCGCCGTACAGGCCAGTATCGAGGAAAACCGTGAATTGTCCGTGCCACGCCGATCTCAGGAATTGGGCCTGTCCAGGATGACTACCTGGCGTATTTTGCGATTGGATCTTGGCCTGCATCCCTATAAGATAATTCTGGCCCAAGAACTGAAGCCTAATGACCATCGTTTGCGTCGGGAGTTCGCGGATTGGGCTCTGGAATCAATTGAAAATGATCCCAATTTTCATAAAAAAATCATCTTTTCTGATGAGGCGCATTTTTGGCTCAAGTCTCGGGGGACATTTGGCCGATATATTGTTTAAATCATAAATGGCATAGAATATCCAATATAATAAAAAAGATTTCGATCAATTCCGAATGAATATTCAGTGTTTTTTTTCAATTTCAAAACATATCACCCTTATTGGGAAACCCTTTATATTTAATAGATCATGAACTTTCAATTTTACACGTATTGGAAAATTTGTAATGTAAGCAAAGTTATATCTTAAAATTTCTTTAAGCTGAAATCTAAGACGGGTCATTATTATATTATTGAAAATGATCGATTGAATATTGGGATTTGTCAAAGTTTGGCTTGTGTACATTTCTTATAGGTTATATCATAGAATTTGTTTTCTTTTAACATCGAAATTATACTTCCTTCGTACGACAAAGGATTTTATTTCCAGACCAAAGGAAAAACTTTGGCAGTGAAATGATAGCACTTGAAACGAAAATACTTAAACTGTTAGAGGATTTCCTCTTGTGCCAATTTTGAGTAGAAAATCCATTCATAGTGAACGGAATTGTTCGACAGTCAATATTCCGTTTTTAGAGTGAACGTACCATATTATTTAAATTGAGGATCAATACAGCTTACACTACTTTTAATAATTCATACAATATTCTAGAATACAGGACAACTGGATTTTGTAATTAAAATTTTGATAAAAAGATTGATTAATTTTACCATATAAATGGATGGATTGATAAACACAATAGAAACGATAATACCTAAAGTTTGGAAATCGTGTAGAAAATAAGATAGACATTAGGTGATTACCGAAAAACGTTTCCTGGATAGATTCGTAAGGGTAGGCCGAATTGTGGACTGGGGGTCCAAGGGAAGTCAAGATTATCCGGTTGGTCGACACGAGGGGGGCGCGAAGAATGTGGGCATTTCCTGCGACAGAATCAGGGGGTTGTTGGCGCGTTTCGAATCAGTTATCAGAATCAAGATCTCCTCCGATTTATCGACTCGTAAGCCTGCCTTCGAAACACTTCCTATCCAAGTACTTAACATTCTTTGACACCTGAGTAGAAATAAAAAATTTACGGCTCCACAAAAAGTTTCCCACTAAGAAAACATGGATTTAGATAGTCTTTCAGCCAAATAAAGGACTTTCACTGATACTTCTTCGAATTTTTTTTTGATTATTTCAGTATTTCATTCAGGTCAAGTGACCAATAGAACACACTAAATTTAAACTAATATATTACGCAGAAACGTTTGAAAAATAAAATGGGTGGTTAAAAAATTAACTGCTGTAAGTTAATTAATTTTTCAATTGCTAAAACATAGTTAATTTACATACGTATTTCTCTTCATAATTTCTTTGATTTCCAACGTATCAGCGTAAGATATTTTTTATTTCAGGAATTTTCGTGAAAATATAGTTAATTTTAAAAGCGAAAAAATAGAGCAAATAAGAATCTATAATAAAAATCCCTCCAATGAATGGTCTGTAAAAGTAATGTGAATGTTATGCGGCAATTAAGAAACGAATGTAATGACAACTCAAATTTCTTTGAATTATAACTTTGAATAGGTAGAAAGATAAGATGAGTGTTTTAAATCCATTAAACACGTGCGCGTTTTTTTAGATTTTATTTTCGATATATATCGACGTGGGATCGAATTAATTAATTTGTATGGGATTAATTGGCGCTGGTCCTATCGCGACAGAATCAAGGCGTTTTCCTAATGCGGTTTACGTCAAGTTGCATAGTCATTCTGGCCAGATCCGTTTGCAGGGTTGGTTGTTCATGCGAAGATAGACATGCCTGCACGCTGCCTACGCAATCGGGATTTTGAATCTCTCGCCGATCTAGAAGGAATCTCGCCATGAATTGCCGTCGGCGTGGGTGAGAAATGCCGCGATTTAAAAATTTCTAAGATCGACTTTTCATTACCAATCAAGAATGCATCCGTATCCCCTAAGGAATGATATTACATTACTCTTATGAGATAAATCGATTTCAATAAAATAATTTTATTGAATTTCCAATAATTCTTTAAATTTCTAGGTGAGACGAGAAAAAAATAAATAAAGAAATATAGGGAAAGAATGAAAAAAATCAACGAATCAATTAAATATCATTATTATTTAAATCATAAATGGTGAAGGGATATTCGAATTTCATCGAGTAAATCTAACCATTAATTTGCCGTTTCAAATGTGCCATTAATTCATGGCATAAATACATACTTCTGTGACCGTGACAAGAAGTCTAGAAAAGCTAATGATTAATTTTCTTGGTTTAAATATCAACGAGTAATTAGAAATATACAGATCTCTTGATATACGTTTCTCCGTCTTCTTCCAAGTGGATCGATGCCAGCAAGTGTAATTAATAACTCGATTAATGATTTCTGAGAACCCATTCGGTCAAGGTTTCTATTTGCTCAGGTCAGAATTCCTAATATTTATTCCAAGGTGTGAACTCAAGATTATGAGTTAGGAATTCAAATACCGTTTCTTATACTTCCGGCCATGAATTTTCATTCTTTTATAGTTCCTATTTAAGAGGAATTCTTTTTTCCAGGGCATCTAATAAAGATTCAAAAGGGATCTAACCCAATTTCCAGAAATCGCCATAACATTTTCTCACGCTTTCAACGTTTAAAATTCAGGTTTTTTCAGAATTGTAAAGCAGGTGAAGGGCCAAATTTTCCTGGAAGCAGGTGTCCTAGTCAATCGAGTTAGGTTAGTTAGCATGAGAGATAAATAGAGTGAGGATGTGAAAGAGAAAGGAAGAAGGAGAGTTTGAAGCCCTTGAAAATCGCAGGTCACTCTCTGCCAGGTGCGCAAACCTGGCTGTAAACTTTGTAGTTGGTCACATTGTTGTCTCTCCGCTAAGTACCCTACCGCACCATCCACGCTTTTCTTCCCTCAGAATTTCCGCCATTGTGTCTGCCAATAGAAACTGGACATCGCCACCAGGCAACGAATCCATCCATGGATCACGGTTATTCTCCGAACCAGGAGAGCGGCTGGTTCTCTTATTGTCAGTGCAATCCAAGGGGTCTATGCGTCTTTGGCAGGATCTTGTGGGATTCTGGGTCCAAGGCTTAGTCCCCTTAAGATGAGGGACTCTTATTGTAACCATCGCAAATGTCTATTGCACACCGAATCCATGATTTTTCTTGCAGGTATAAGAACACCTACGATCTCTCCTGAAAAACTTTTTATAGCATTTTTCCTCATTATCCTAAAACCAGGTCTAAAGCTTAAACTAAAGCTTCTAAAGCTCTGCTTGTCTTCCAATTCCCAGGAAGATATTTCCTATACAAAAAAGAAAACGGCAAAAATATTTACAAAATTTACATTGGATTTTATCCCAATAAAAGGAAAAGAAAGTGAAAAATAGCTGTTTTAATTTTGAGCAAAAGATCACCTGTAATTTTCGATTCTCCTTGAATAATAAATTTTAATTTCCCGAGTATTTTTTCAATAATTAACTCAAGTCGTGTCCTAGGCAATTAAAGATAAAAAGCCTTCGTCGTTTTCCCCATTCCGGCTTTCTCGACCCTAATAACTTTAAAACAGGTATAAGTTTGTTCTTTCTACAGAAAAGACAGACAGCAACAGGACGTAAACTCAATTAATTGCACCAGACGGGTACGTTTGCCTGTTTCTAATCCTGGAAACACCAATATTTTTGGAGCAGATATGAGCCTACCTGTATAGTTAACATCAGTACTAACATTAAATTGTTTTCCATGTGATTTTTTACTTTTTTTTAATCCTTTCTTTATGAGTGAACTGCCCAGATTGAAAACACCACTCAGATGTAAGTTGTAAAAATCTTTAATTATTTCCAAACCGGAAGAGATTAATTATTTACAGTGCATAAAAATTTCAAATGATTCATTTATTTGGTAATGAGATTGCATGAATATTTTCTTAACTTGCGTTAGCTGGTTTATCCCTGTAACCTAACTTACATTGTATGCTAGTTACGGTTAAAACTGCGCATCCAGTCAGTATCTTTGACGCGTCAATTAAGCCAATTGGCTATATTATTATAATCATTCTCATTCATTTATAACATACTTTGTATGATCGACATAACAGTTGAAACGGAATTCTAAACAGAATAAATACCTAAAATTATCTTTCTAAGGCAGTAAAAGTAATAACTAAGAATGGGAAACGAGCGATAATTATTTCGATTAGACCCTTCAAATTGAGGTTAAAAAGGAGAATGTAACGATTTGGAGGTGGAGTAACATTAAAAGCAGACTTTCTTCTTAACACCCAATCGAGAACTGTACTGTAAATCTTTTCCCAAAGAAACGTATCAATTATAAAATAAGAATAAATCACTAAAAATATATATTTCACCTAAAGTACATTTTTCTCAAATAACGAGCATTATTCCGTAAACAATTCAAGCATGCCTGGAAATTGCAAATTTAATTTCTACATTAAAGGATCTAGAGCTAAATCTTATTAGCTTCATAGCAGTCATTTCTCTAGTGATCGCTTGAAAAATGTCGCAAGAACTCCTTTTCTGCAATTTTATCGATCGAATTCTCAAGAAGTCACGTGTCAGTGATAGAGGCATAGGATTAAATTTAGAGATTTAATGAGGTCAAAGAGCTCGTTAATTACACCACGAGAATATCTCGCATACTTCTTTATACGTATACTTGAATCGATTGAAAATGCGTGAGCTTCTGACTAGAGTTGTAGTTCTTTCGCATAAACGCAATTAACCCGATTAATTAGCAGGCCGAGCATAAGATTTATTAAAAGGACTCAATTAACGGGTTTTAAAGTGACACGTACGTATAAGCAGGACGGGTCAAACCTGACTAGACTTGGCTGATTTCGGTGATAAAAGGGCACCAGTATTATTTGCAATAGACATGATCGACTAAGTGGTAAAGGTGGAACGAAAAAAGATTATTAAAAGCGAAGGTGATTGCAGCGACGCGCTAATAAATCTACTCCCACGCACTCATCGCTTCGATCTAAGGAAGGACGATTAACATCCAGTTTTAGTTTAATTTAAGCTTAATGACGACATGGTAAACTCTAATCGGCAAAACTATCGTTTTTGCTAATGGGTCTTGATAAAAGAAATGGTTTTTTTATATCAATAAACGACCACCAACTTTGCTTGTGCAAATACACCTCAAAAAGTAAATAAAATCAAATTGTGTGAATAAAAGCTTAATCGTCACTATAAGACTTGGGAGTTAGAAAATAATTACTTTTACATAAATGAAATTCTTAATTCTGATTTAAAAACAAGTGTGGACTATTTCGTGGTGAATATTTCGTTCTGACGTGTTTTGTCACTTAAAATCAAAGATGTGCAATAATATAAATAAGGTAATGAATCAACCAAAATTAAAATAGTTATGATTGTCGAATAGAAGGAAATTTTTTACTGAATGACAAAAATTATGGTGCTGCGTCAATGAAAACATTCGTGGCCAAAGCAAATAAGATTATCTCGAATTAATAATTTAGCTCGATGTATAATTCAATACTTTATTTTATGAACTTTAAATATTTTCCTTCGCCATATACTATGCCAGTAAATCAAACGAACTTTCATCTTAATAAATGTATGTTTGCTTCACAAACATTATAATTATGTTTAAAAAACACACTGTTTGAAATAAGTTAATTAAATTTCATTTACATGTAATGGAAGAAAATTTAACGCACTTCAAAAAAATCCAATGCGCGATTAAAATTTGGTGATTAATTTTCTTTTACGCAATTATATTAAAATTTTGCATTATTTTTCTTAATTTCTTTAATTAAATGTAAATCAAATGTTACTCGAATTGTCAGTATATTAAGTTATAATTTCTACGTTAATAAATTTGCATCTCATTCATTACAAAATTTATATTTCATTTACAAATGCAAAAAAGACGTGCCTTAAATTAGATAATAATTTTAAACAGTGGACGTTAATTTTATTGCTGCCACATCCATTAAACGTGTGAAAACAATAAGTAACTTTCAATGGATAATAAAGATCGCATATTAATAAAAAAAAACGTTAATGCAAAAAATTCGACTCATCTGAGCAAACACAAATGTTAAATTAACAAAGTTTTTCCGTTTTCTATACAGTATAATAATTAAAAATAAGCCACTGCAAAAATATTTCACGAAAAAGTTTCATTTCAAGTGCGTTTATTATTTCGTTGAGACGGAATTTTCAATCAATCCGTTACAATAAAAATGTCCACTGCGATGTCCTGTCGCGATCAATTGCACCGCCTCAAGACTCGTCCCTGCTGAATAATTAATAGGACAATTTTAATTGACAGCATAACGAAGCGAGGAATCGCCCTACACTGCGATAAGTGAGCCGTGCAATCTTTATGCGAGAAGTTTTTGTGCCGAATACTCGAAAGAAATGCGATGCACACCGCTTGTCAGTCTTGGAAACCCATTTGTGTCCACAGCACGATGGTAATAGTTGTCCAAGCTCGCGTTATTTAAGTTCGTCGTCTGCTGCTATTCGTCCTCGGAGGGGAAAAGAAAAAGGAAGCTCAGATCGAGGATCGAATGATTTGAAGTGGTGATCGCAAAACTATGTAAACATTGGCTGATTCGCGAATCACAGAGATAGAAAGATTGAGAATTGCGATCACCACCATACTGTCCGGAGCTTGTCGAATCCTGTGATTGGCTGAAATGGGGCTCGCATTGCGTTTCCTCCTCGGCAAAAACTAGTTCGGGCCCCGCTCGCAATCGGCATACCGACGACACGTCGCAAGCTCGTCTTTTAAATCACCGACGGACACCTCAAGGCTATCGATAACTTGCTCACGTCATTTCCACTCCTCCCATTATTTTCATCTACTTCCATATTCTAGGAGGAATGCAAACTCTTTTTCTCTCAGTTAATATAATTTGGAGCAACTCTATAAAAACAGCCATTTTTTTTAACAAAGCGTTCTACAATTTGTTAATTTAATTATTTCAATAACTTATTTAATGTTTAGATTGAAAAAAGTACATGCATTTTTAGAATTCAGATATCCAATTCAAATAAAATACGTTGATTCTATTTTAAAAATAGCTACTTAAATTAATTCCACGAATTTTATTGTTATAATGTCACAGGTATGTTTGGAATTTAGCTAAAGAATCAAGGATTTCTGCATTTAAAATTAAAGTCTGAAAGAAGATTGTATTATCTTGGTTTAAATTTTGAAACAAATAAGTTATGACAGTGCTTAACACAACAAATTGATAAAATTACAAGTGAATTTTAAAAGTTTAGTGCAATTAAAAGAATAATGCAATGCATATCCTTGAAAAATATTATTAAATACAAAAATGTATTATGAGATTTAATTTAGAACAGTGTGAGACTGGCTACTACTGTGAAGAAAATTTTAATTTTCTTAGTTTACAGAATAATTTTTATCTGTTGACTTAATTTATTCTGAATATATTACCAGTAGACTAAGAATTTTTTTGCTTTCACCTTAATTATTTTTTTAAAGACGATAACAGTTGTTTCGTCAAACTTAATATGTGCTTGTGTTTTTAATTAAACAATGTGTATAAACAAGTGGATCGAACTCGCTTCGCGTATTTTTAATTGAATTTATAATCCGACCGTTATTTCGTCACCTTTAATTGTATTAATTAGATCGATGAAGTATAAGGTAACATAAAAATTACTCACTTTTAATTGAAATAACTATTTTTTACGAAAAACAGGTATGTATAATGACAAATAATAACAAATTAAGAAATTAAATGACTAAATGTGATGGTGATTCGCAGGTTGAAATAGACTTTTTCAATGATTTGGGTATCGATTTAATGATGTCGCGACATCACGCGCTAAATATGCGAGGTGTGGCGAGCCCGAGTATAATACGCGACGCCTACGCCAAATTTTCAAGACGCCACTGCGCGCCATTAAGTCACCAAGGGTCAGTGTCGTCCTCGGAATTTTAGTCGTGACTATAAAAAGAATCAAGATGGACACACACGAAGTCATAAATGTATACATAACAGTCTGATTAATGGCTTTTTATAACTATCTCTATATTTTAATGCACTAAACATATCAACAATCAAATTTTAAACGGTAAACAAAAGGCCAAAATTTAAATTCGCTTCCATATTAATTATGCAAATAAAGAAATCATGAGCAAATTCTAAATTTTATTTTTATTGAAAAAAAGGCGTGTATAATGAATTGAAAGCAAAGGGAAGTAAAGCAGCGTGGAAATACATGTGTGCAGTATCGGCTTTTGGGGAAGAAGGGGCCAATGGCTATCTAGTAGCCAAACTCATCTTATCTCCGATCTGATCTCGCATTTGGATACAAACTGATACACTGAACCACGACTTGAAATTTAGTCTTGCAACTTCGCACATTTTTTCACCCTTTACTCTTTCACAATCGCCCCCGCGCCACGTTATAAAGGAATAAAATATCCTAGGGAAACTCTATAGTGAAATCGAATTCAGGTCGGTAGGCGATAGCAATAGGCATGCATGAATGGAGCGAAGACAAGATTTTTTACGCTGGTATAAAAAAAAAGATATTAGAGGTCCCAAGCCTAATAACACTCGACCCACAACCGGTAGCAGGTTCGGATTTTTTTTCTCGAGACAGACTTGACGTGCTGTAAAATTGTTAGTGGAGAATTTTGGCACGAAAACTTGTAGGATTTTATGTCGAGTTGTAAAGCGAGATTTTTACTCTCGATTTATTGTAAGAGGATGTGTGAGTGTAGTCTTTAGTCGAGAATTAGGATTTCTTGGTTACTTTAATTTGTAGAGTTAAAATTTTACCACACATAAAAAAAATTTCAGTTAAAATAACCTGAATTTCTAGTTATTTTAACCAGAAAATAATATTAAATATTAACTGGACTTTTTTTTTAGTCCAATTCAGTAGATTTTTTCCATTTGAACCAAAGAAGAATTTTCTGTGAATTAGAGAAAATATTTTTGAATATGCAATAAAGTGAGAATATTTTTAATACAACCACAGAGTTTGATCCAAACCAATTTGAATTATTATCCTGTTCAGTTTTAATTTAAAAAATGTTTGTTTCAAAATCGTTATTAAAGCTACAATAATATAATTATTATAATTTATTAATGACTACTTTATTTTTCAAATCCCGATTTACCAAATTTATATTCACATCAGAATTAACCCAATCGCACCCGATCTCATCAGCATCCACGCCCACCTATCACATTACTAGGTACATAAAAAAATATTCCAACTCAGGCCGAAGCGACGTTCTCATTTATTTACCGAACATTCTATTTGGGCCTTTGTCTCTCGTAATCCGTAATCCGCAATCAAGATCCATTGTCCCAGGTGTCAGAAGAGTGAGCATGCCCCCCGCCTCATTCAACAAAATGGACCATGGATTATGAGAGATTAAAATCGTGAAGTTGTAGAAAACGAAGAAGTAGAAGTGATAAAAAGCGACAGAGAGAGTGTGCAGAAAGAGGCTAGTAACAAGAAAAAGACACGTTCCAACGATTAGGTGAGCAATGGTGGGGAGGTTGCGCGAGAAGGTGCGTAAAAATCTGTGGAGCTAAGTGGCGGGAAGAGTAGAGATATTCAAATAAGTCGATTCGTTAGTCATTCGAATTAATTTGCTACAACGATATCAGTCTACCGGTGCATTCGTTAGCCGGACTATCGCCGTCTTCGGTGCCTACCTAGAAATTGCTTGTATGTAGAAACGTATATTTGTACTTTCTCTGTTCGATGTTTCAAGGTACCTGAGGCTTATCAAATGGTATTATCAGGAGAGTCAATATTCTATTGAGAGAATCAAAATACGATTTTCTTGCATGTCTTATCAGCCAAGAAATTTCTATTTAATGTTCTCCATAATGAATTAAACATTTTTTCATTGTGAAGATTATTCGTTGAGATAATATGATGAAATAAAATTTTCGTTTAAGGCTTTAGATGAAGTAGTACACGCGACGTTTGTTTGTTTAGAAATATATAGAGCAAAAAAGGATATTAAATGAAACGAAAAAGTTCATATTTTCCATTATAAATGATGAAAAAAAGTATCATCATGATGCAGAATATTCTATCTTAGAAGAGGAAAAACAAACTTTTTAACTGCTGTGATATCTCGATTATGCGAACAGCTAATGCAAAAACATCCTAATTTTTCTTTATTTTGCACATAAACCTGTAGAAGTCATGTACTTATAGTTGTCATTGTTCATTGAACGATGGGAAATCATTTTTTTGAAAACTAAATAATTAGTTTCTGTCCCACACTGAGAGAAATTCTATTAGTTGTGCTGACTAAAAGATCACAACACTATATATTTTTAGTAAGCAGTACCAAAAATTTTGTAAAACTTACCAATGCTCAAAAAGTTCTTGGAACTAAGTATGCTACTAATTTTTTTTGTAATGTTGATCAAATTCATTTAGTTTGAGAAATGTAAATATTTTATTTTCATATGCAATATTTCGTGTAATTATAAATCTTTGGTGATAGTAAACTTCATGAAATAATTGTACAGACGAATTAGATTTTACCTGTTTATCAACTGTTTTGAATCGTTTTGAAATCGAAGAAAGTTTCTATAGATTTTACCCCAAATAAAATAGATAGAATGATAAATTTAACTTTTATTCAAAGTTGGAATGACTATTTTAATCATGTGCGGATGAAAAAATTCTTCAGTTTCTATAATTAAAATATTGGAATAGTTTTTAATACAACTCTTTTCCGTTATGTCGGAAAAATATATATTTTTGTAATAATTAAAGTGGACAAATAGTATAGTAAGTGTTACAAAAACGTATTGGTAACTTCTATTATAAGATCGATACAATGTGAGAATGCATGAAAATAGTCCCGCGGCTATACAAAACAAAACAAAATGGGTAACCACGACTAATACTTTCTCTCAGTGCAGAAAATTAAGAAGTAGCGTATTATTTATGACAGATAAAATATTTGAAGGGCCCTTAATATTAACATAATAATTAATTATGTTTTGAAAAAAAATTGTTGTCATCGTTCAATAAACGTTCAGAACTATGCAAGTACATGTAGAAGTCTAAAGTCAATAAGATTTGCTAATTCCGTAAGTATTACATGACCTCAAGGAATATCGATTTGCAATTGCTGATCCCAATAGCTAATCAGCTTAACAAGCTTCTTTTAATTTTCCTGATTGCAGGTTAGAAATATGAGGTATGGCATCATAAAAAGAGAGATAAGTTGGAAAAAAGGTCTGACATTACATTTACATGAATGTGTGTGAGTTAGCAAGCGATTTGAAACATTGTAGACAACAATAACTGACGTAAAATCCTGCAAGCATATGCTGGGTGCTGTAAAGAGATGTGAGGAAACTGAAGTTGATAACGCGTTCGTGACTTCTTTTTGCAAAGCATCCACGATGAAAGGCCATTGTGGTTTATTTTGCGAGACAGTGTCGTCTGCTGACGATTCCGCGCAACAACGACAACTGTTGTAGTTTCGTTGGAACGCTGCAAATGTCGCGCATCGCAAGGCGCTGTTAACGTACATGTCGCGATTTTACTGTGCTTTCTGTACGATTGTCGGCACCAGAATTGTCAGAACAGTGTCTGCTCGAGCGACAGAACAGAATGAACGAAGATCTGCCTCGGGGCTGAGATGCTCAGAGAAAACATTCTATTGTCGCCGCCATAAAATATTGTTTCTATTCCACGCACGCACGAATAACGACACGCCGATTAATTCTACCGTGATCCAACACGCGGTCTTTTCAAGACTTTTAATAGACCAGAACCCCGAATTTAGATTCTTTTAAATCTTTTATTTTACTAACTCTACAGGTGTAACGAAACAATAATTATGTACCTATGTAAATCTATTTAAATTTAATGCCGAATTATTTAATCTCTATCATTATAATTTTCTATGTGTTTCTGCCAGGAAATTCTCGTCACAAACATAAATCTAGGAGTTAAGAATACAAATAAGCAGAAAACTTTAATTCTTGAACTTTTTCCAAGCTTGAAGATTGAATTAAGTTTTGCTTGTTTTACAAACTTAATTACTTTGGAATGAAGGAGGTAGAAATAAAGTTATCGAGCAATATTCGTAAATGGATCGGAGATTCAATAATTGCAAATATGACTCGACAATAGGAGCTAATAATTTGTTAAAATAACCATTTGAACCCAGAAAACGCGTGTTCGTGATTTAAACAGAGTTAATAATTGCAAATTATAGCGAGAGGCAATTCCCAGCCAGAGACTTTTCCATGAGATTTAATTTGCAATCTTCTGGTAATCAATGCTTTCTCAAATCCGATGATCGACGATCTATACTTGATGAATAATAACCTGCAACTGTTCTCGAGGACAGTTAAGTTTATAAGCGCATATGAAGCAAATGAAAACGTGCATCATGGAAAATATAAGAAAAACAATACTCATTGCTTAGCGAGAAATTTAAACGAATGCATTACAGAAGCTCTGACATTTTTAACTTTAGTTACGTCAACAGAAATTACTCTGTAAACACAAGTCTAATGAACAGTATGACATTGCAAATGTTATCACTCAAATTGATTTATCATCTAAAGACTAACTTTCAAGACTGTGAATTTAATTAAAAACCTATTGTTACCAAAACAAAATTAACAAAATAATTTTTACGTTTCTCTGAGTAAATTAGTTTCTTATTTGGGCCAATGAATTTTAATCCAAATCATTAAAATACTCTAATAAAAAATATATTCGACGAATAAAATAAATACTGACAAAAAGCTAATTTATTTTCCTTGCATGGCAAACAAGTTCTCAGATAATAATCGCTAACCTCGCCACCTTTCTCTCCACAGCGGGAATAATATTGTATATCTGAAAAGAATGACTGGATAAAGAGCGATTTACCCCCAGACACTAATCAGACACGCCGATTTCCGGTAACCGGGAGCAGTTCATATCCAGAGGACATAAATCAGCGAGAATAAATAAGAGTTCCCAAAATTGTTGGACAATGTTGCACGTTATGAGCCACCGGACACACAGAAGGGCGGCGAAGATCGACTCGATAGATCCACGCTCCCTTTAGCCCTATTCTACGAAGGACGAGCGGAATGCCAGATAATCTCGCCGCTGAGATATATAATTAAGCCACTAATGATCACCCAAGCCTCCAAACACACAGACCCGAGATGGCCCACCAGTAATTATTATCAAATAAAATAAACACCTTCCAAGCAGACACATAATGCATCATCGTGAGTTTGTTACTATATGGACTCTGCTGTCCGTCAATGCTATAATGTAGCCACCGAAAAATGTCTTCTATAGCGTACATAATATGCTCATTGTGCTCGAAAAGCAACCTCGCTCATTTAATTAATCGCTCATTTCTATAGCTCTACTCTGTAATTACTGCCAGACACAAAAAAGACACTACTACCGTTAATGATGCTCATGAAAATAATATTGCAAACGACTAATCGCTCTTCTTACTAACATGAGAATTATTTATTTTTGTAATTATTTTTTTCCTATCAACTAACTGTATACTTATTCTGTTCCAAATCACTTGAAAAGAATTTTTTATACCTCAACAATTCAATTTGTAATTTAAAGTTCATTCATAATCAGAGTTTGGAGCAAATATTAAGAGAGAAAATAATCACTTTGATTTTAATGCACGCATAATTGTGCGTATAAAGTATAACTTGTAATGGACGATAAATATTCCAAATAGTATGGTCGGGTTTAGCCAGGGACCGTTAAGGAAAAGCACGCGTTCGTGTAAGTCCTGATAATAGATTATGATAATAAACGGTATTGTGTCGACATAAAAGCACCTAATGCCACGCCAGTCATATTCATAGCTCTCTTCCTAACCACGTACCAACGATTCCGGCAGACTCGTAAAAAACAAGCTGCTTACCGGGTTTAGGTATTTAGGGTAACGTAACCTCCAAAATTGGTCGGACCGCTTATTAGACTAGTCACGAATACAGGTACCCAGGTATAACTGCGTGGGCGGTGAATGTTAGCGCCCTACACCAAACTAACACAAAACTTTGTCCCAAACAAGATTTACATTTCCCCCTCTGTCAAACTTAATTCTATTTCCACACAATATTTAATTATATTATAAACACAATATTTAATTTAATTATCAACACAATCCAATTGTAATGAGATCAATAATCCTAACAATATTTCAGATAAATAAAAAGATCATTGTTGAGAATAAATAATATAATTATTGTATGATTAGAGATTTTGAAGCTTGTGGACGTTTTTCTGACTGCGGAAGGAATTGCCGGGTGTGTTCGGACGGCAAAGAACCGCAGCGGAAGCAGTGCGATTACGAACGCGTGCACTTGATCGCACGTGCTGCAATAATAGTTTATGATAATAAACTGCATTATGTTGACATAAAGGTACCTAACGTAGTCGACTCGTCTGGCATTCATAGACACGTCGCGCGCGCTCCTAGAAAGGAGCTCCATTATATACCATGTGAAGCCAAAGGAACCCTCAAGCAAATTTCTTTTTCTGTAGTAATCGTACTCGACCCTCTGCTAACTAAACGGAGTCTCATGCAAATTCACCGCAACCGAGAAGGTTAGAGACACGCGAGAGTCTATCGAAAAAAATCGACAGCCACTCTAAGAGGATTTTTAATCATACCAAGAGACGATTAAATTCACTAGTTTCTCTGTCTGGAACTTTCAGGTAAATATATGTCCATAAATTGCGGTTTACTACTTTTTTATATACATCGTTCATTTTGACACACTGGCCAAGAAAAAACTAGACAAAATTTACGGCCAATCATTACTCTATATAAAAAAGGACACGATTAAAAACCTCTATAGGGAGAAAAAAAGTCTGTTATATTTACTGAGTCCATAAGTTAATATAGTGACAGTATATTTAACACATAATTCAGTATAATTCACTGCTATTTTGTGAACATATGAGATTTGTTAACAATTTGTAACATTTGATTTGATTATTTACGAAATAAGGAGATTTCTTTGAAATGTTAATTCAACAGGTATTTCTGTAATATGTATCGAAAAATCTGCCATTTTCGCAAAAAAGCGGTGCATTATACTGCAATATCTGTTATATTTACAATTTTATGCTCACATTATTTCAACTTATAGACTCAATAAATGTAACATATTTTTTCTTCATGTACGTAATAGCCGAATCAATTCAAGTTTTCAAGAATATCAAGAATTTTTTAGTATTAAATAACTAAATTTGAAAATGTAATTATCGGATGTACTTTCTATAGGTAAATTTATTAAAAATTATGGAGAAAGAGAAGATCTGACTATTACACTATTTCACAAAGTTGTGGCATGTCAATATACACAACACGAAAAGTCATTTCGGAAGAAGAGAGCAATTTAAATTTAAATTTTCTCGTGGGCGGCGCAATTCCCAGAATAGTTTCTTTTGCTAGGTAATATAGTAGCTAAATTCTCGAATATTAACGTTTTTTAAGTTAATGTCTGCAATCAAGCATAAAATGAATATCTACTGGAGATTATACATCTACCATGGTCCATTCATAAATAGACACCATACAAATATATCCCGTCTTTTTTGGAATACGTGTCATTAATTCCATTTGGATTTCGTCTTTATCTAAAGAAATATTTCTCTCTCGTCAACAGGAAACTCCTGCATCATAAATTTTTATTGGGACCAACTATCAATTTTAAAATTCCTTCCGCTTTCGCTAAAACTTCTTATCTGTATTCCATCTTAAAATAATTTAGCTAAAACTTGAAGAAAAATATCCAACAATTTTCAAAGCTAATTAACTCTGACAATCCAAATTTTGGATAACCGAACACACTTGAGTGGAGACTTCAACGCACGGGATCCGACGGGTTGTATCATCTGCCACTTGGAAACAGAATCCCACATTCACTTGAATCAGAAACCGGACTCGTAACTCCTAAGATGAGTTATGAGATTTTGAACAAGTAAATCTAAATCGCTTTTGCCTTAAATCATCAAATTACGAAATATTCAAAACACAAGTCTCGTTTGCAGTTGCATTTGTTGTTGAAATTAACAATTCAAGCTCTTTAAAAAGGTCAACCACATTTGTTTACACCTCAAAATTAATTGGCACCTTAAGACTGTTTATCCGTACATTTTTAATGAGAACAAAAATTGTATCACTTTTTCCAAACACACCTGGAATTTGTTCAGATTCGCGTATTGGTGTTTGCAAAGCAAATTTTGTTGTCGAATGCAGACACGTGTGAAAGTGACGTCACTTGTGATTTATCTGCCAATCACACCTTACGATATTTTCGTACCCGCAGCGATATTCTTATCAAGTACATCACGTTGTAGTACGTTAGTAAACGAGAGAGCGATATCTAAATCGTCGTCATATCTCGTTGAACATCAAGAGATTGCCGGTTCCGTTATCACTGCGAGATCAAATTCTCACGTGCCGTACGCGTTTCCACTACTTCCTGCAAACACGTCAACGCCAAACTGACAAGCGTACAACTATCTGCAGCAGTAAGATTCTTGTTATTAAACAGAATGTTTTGACGACTCAAGAAAATGAAGAGATTCGTAAAGAAAAAACTTAAAGGAAGTTTATTTGTATAGAATCGAATGGAAAATTTTGATAAGTTATTGGAAGATGAAGTAGAAAGTTTTTAAATTCTAAGATTCAGAGACAACTCATCGATTTGACATGTCAGCGGTGCCTCAAGATAAGGTTCAAAGAAATGTCAACCGGTGTGTAAGACAACTCAGATGTAAACTAAAAGACTTTTTGAAACGTCGACCCATCAGAAAAATCTGATAACATATTGGAAACGAGAGGTAAAGAAGCTTTGGGAGTTTACAGAACAAGCATAAGCTTGGCAAACAGATGAGACAACCAAGATCTCACAAAAGGTAGAATGTGTATACCTGAAGAACTGACATCGAAAATTATCTAAAACTTGAATTAAAAACTAGAAAAATCTCAGGATTAAATAAGACGGGTGAAAATATTATTCTCAACTCTTCTAATTTAGTAGAGATATTCAGAAATTTGAAGAATGTTAAATCTTCCTCTGGAAAAAGGGAAACTTTCAATTGCCGGCACATTTCAAAATTCAAAAATCCTAATTGAAAATATTCAGAAACATCGAATTTTTTATAATAACGATGACCAGTTCTTCGAGAAATCTCCAGCACTAAAATGGACTATTGAAAACAATTTAAAATTTTACGTCACAACTAATGTGGATACTGTAATATCCAACAGAGACCAACACAAACAACGATTGACACAAGTTGTAACATAGTCAGACAAATATTTAAAAAACAACACAAAGTTGCAAATCTCCAATGAATGTAATCCTTGCTGAGATAGACTTTACAATGTCAGTTTTGCAAAACGGAAACATGTCTCACAAATGTCATAATTTCCAACAGAAAATATAAAAGAAAGTTCACCAAGAAACTAACATCTGTCGACGAGGAAATTTCCCTTTGAAACTCTTCAAGATCCTAACTCTTACAAACCAATCACGTGTGCCCCGGCACATAAACAATGATATCCAAAGTAATTTCCTGGACTTATACACCATTAACCACTTTCAATTCACTCTTTACGGGAAGTTTATTTTAAAAAAACTCACTAAATTAAAACACAATTTTTTAATTGAAAAAGATAGTCGGAAGGAATCGCTCATGAGGTTTGATGAACACCTGCGATTGAATCTTCCACTCTCTGATGAGATACTTCCCGAAGATATTCCATTAATTTATTAATTAGCAAAACTAGACTCGACATATAATAATCCTCGTGGTAATTATGCGATTACATATCACTTGATAATGTATTTCCGTAAACTTCATGTACTATTGCATCTTAAATATTTGACTCAAGTATTTTGGGGACGATGAAGCCGGAGTTAAAAATAATCCACGATTAAAGTCCACGCTGGGTTTGGATAATAGTCGGCACTGATTAAAACCTAAACTCACTCACTAATTCACAAAGCGACACATACCTGGGTTCATATCCCGGAGCGTCCACTTTCTTGGTAGCAGGAATGCACTGTACTCAATCACTACTCTGAAGCACCTCTACTCTTGGGTCGGATACCCAGGGTTTCGCACTGACCTCGACCTTAGCTAAGGCAGTGAGGAGGGAAACAAGTAGATGGGCACAGCGCGGTGCATGACCCCAGCTATACTGGCACTGTGAAACTCTAACAGACGCTTTTCCGATCTGTAAACGTCGAACACGTCCTGGCACTTAATTTTCGGCACGGTTCAATCCGTACTGACATATGCGGGGTTCACTTAGGATGATCCGTTGTATAAATGATATCACGACGCGAAGCAAGTAACCCGCACATAAAGTGCTATGAGTATTGGTAAGAGACGAAAAGGAAGTCACACCGCGGCTATTTCACCAACGGAGAACACACCGCGGAGGTCGAAAGTCACGCACTCACTAAAGATTCGGGTCACTGTTTAAATACTTGGCACTTTCTTCCTTGAGGGTTGCCGGTGCTTTGGGTATGTCACGAATTATAGCCTTAGCGACGAGAAAGTGTAACTGCAATAGGGTTGGGGTGCACAGACCTGGTGCGCGGTACTCTTATCCACGGGCCACGAATACGTCGGGGTACGGATAATATTTTAATGAAGAAAGGCCGGACAGCGAAGTGCCCACGTCGGGTCGCGCTGCCGAACTGTCGGCTCCCCGCCCCTCCTTCGGCAGACTTCCGCCCCTCCGGGCACTCGTTCACTTTCCCCCACTTCGATATTCACTACCGATGGAACGGCGCAGTCTTGATGGAGGGGATTAAGTGGGCGGAGCTGAGCGGCCTCCCGGGGGCGTGCTTTTGTCAAGCGCGTTGCTTCGTTCTGTCCTGAAGTTGGTGAGGGTGGGGGGAGTGCCCCACGCCCCACCATCAGGACAGCTCAACGTACGCGATGCTCTCTACTTATCCTTTGGCTGAGAGAGAAAGAAAGAGAGAGAGAGAAAGATATGCAGGTTGGGGTCGACCGAGACACCGCGCCGGCAGGAACTTCCCGGATATCTTTCCGGTAATCTTTCCTCTCTCGCGCGCGCACTCTCTCGCCGTACCATCTATACCCACCGGACGTATCGTCGACCTACCCGTCCAACTCCGATCGAAGATCCAGGATTTCCGGCAGCGCTAGACATCTCCGAGAAGATGGAAACCGCGGATCTTGTAGTTGGACATTTCTGGAGGTCAGGGGGACGCTTTACCAAGTGTTTTTTTCCGACAAGAGGCTTTTTTATAGCCAATCGCGAGACGTCGGAATCTTTCTATTTTTGAGGAATATACAAAGAGAAGTCCAGAGGCTTTCTTAAAAGTGTCATTTTCTTAATCCTGGCCTGTTTCCGTGTCGATATATAGTCCCGGCGGAAAAGTTTACAATACGATGTCTGCCGTCGCATCGGAAACGGATATCGATGAGGGTCTCGTGTTGACAAGTGAGGAATCTGTTATGAAAATATGTTGAGACTGAGAAACGATGAATTCTAAAATAATTCATTATAAGAGTCTAAGAACAAGCAGCTTTAGATTTTATCAAAGTTTTGGTATCGATAAAAATGCAGATAGCGTTTATATTAATATTGAGAGGTCAGTTGGAGATTATGGAAAGTAAACCAAAATATTGAACTGTAGTTTTAAAAGTTTGATAAGCCTGTTATCACTCGGGAAATATTAACATATTTTCTCCCCAAGATGAGACTTATCATTGAGATTATTCAATACAGACTATAAATCATGAAAGTACAATTTGTTATTTTTTCACGTAAAATTGAATGAATCCGTGGTTTTGAAAATCTGCAAATTGTATTCATCACACTGATGAAGATTCTAGCCTGGTACCCTTTGGTCCCAGTAATGGGAACTTTTGGTAACCAGTACGTGACCCCTTTATGCCTGCAAATTGCAGCCGGTAGACGAACGTATGAGAAGAGTTTCTAGCAAGATCTGCGAGTAGGAATTCACAACGTTTCGAGAGGTAAATGCCGCCATTTACATTCCTCGAATGTCTACAAGGGGACACCCTCCTCTTTCTCGAACTCTGCGCTAACGTACGCGTGCGCCCTTGTATGCGCATATATACTTGGACTTTATACAGTTCCAGCTCCCCCGTCGCCCTTACCTCAACAACACCCCCCCTCTAAGACCGTTCTCTCACTCGGGGGACTTCGGCCAATCGCGATCTGCCTTGAGTCCTTTTTTAATAAGCTTCGCTTCCCTACACCCTCTTTCGCATTTCGTTTCTGAAAGATCCAGTAAGATTGGGAGCCAACTTATTCGACGAATACCAAAGTCTGCCATGACGTTTGATTATGTGGCTCTTCAGAGCCTAAAAATCCGACCAATGTCCAGCGGGGCACTTTTGTTAAAATTTCAAATTTATAAAACAATAGTTTTATCGAAGTCATTGATTTCAATTTCTTACAATTGTAAAACCTCAAACTTTGTTAAGAGTAACGCTTGATAAATAACACAAGCCGACAAAAATTATATTTTTTTTTGCAACCAAAGACCACGAAGGATTTTGATGTCTTGAAAACGAATCTGTTGTTGACATTTTTCTTATACGTCAGGATTACGAAATGTCCTAAACTAAAAGTGAAAAAATGGCCTTTTTCACCCATATTTGAAACGATATATCATGAGCAGCGAATGTTTTTTTTAAATCCGCTTACGTATCGTTTAGTAGTCGTTTTTATCTTTAATTTTCATTTTGAATCATCCTTAACCAATTTTTATTCTCTGGGATGTAGCACATTATCCATTTTCAGTTTTAAGAAATACTTTATTTTGCACAGGACTTATAGTGTCTTAAGGTTAAAGTACTATATATCTCAGAAAAAAAATTGGTTCAGAATAATCAAAGATGTAAATAAATTGTAAAAGCAGTGTTAAACGATGGCGTGGGTGGATTTAAGAAAAAAAAACTCGCTGCTCGTGTTATATTACTTCAAATATGGCTGAAAAGGCCATATTTTAAACTTTCAAGATAGAATATCTCGAAATCCTGACATATAGAGAAAATTTAGACAATGAATTTATTTTTACACGGAGAAACTTTGTATAGCACTATATTTTTATTTTATAATGATAATTCTAGAAAATATTAAGAATTTAGAGAAAATTGAGGTGCAATGGTAATTATTCCTAGCAGACTGGAAATTTTTCGCAGTCGAAATACTAAAGATTCAAAAAATGCCATGAAACTTTAGTATAGGTTATAGTAAAGTTTGATACAATCTATAGTAAATTATAATATAATTAATCTAAAGTTTGGTATTTCGCTGCGGAGAATTCTCACTATGACACGTTTTTCCCTAAATTGAAACGTAGTTTAGCAAAAAGTGTACACTTGGCTTTCTCCGTCTAATAGGGCATCAAAATCCTTCGGGGTTACTTAGTCCCGTCTTTGGTTACAAATTTGGTTCGCCTGTGTAATGTCAGAATCAGATAAAACTTGTATTCAAATTTAAAAAATCGGTTGTTAAGTCTCCTTTTCTTAATTCAAAATGGAAATTTGTTAAGATAGTAAATAAGATCTTTAAAGGTAAAGAAACGAAATCGAATAGAACAAATTCTCATTAGCAATGCTATTTTGGATTACGAATGATATTATTTTGATTCAATCAAAATTAATATTCAACACCTTTTTTTTTTAATTAAAAATTTATTTTCTAAAATCAACTCCTCAAATTATTTAATTTGTGGCTATATTTAATTTTAGTAAATAAATAATTAGTTAATATAAGAAAAATCGATCATTGAGTTACATCAACAAACCATGTCAGTTATTTTGCACGATAAACGAACTTTTCATTCAAATTAACTGAACTGCTATCTTATCCTAAATCAAATTTATTATCAGCACATGAATAATATCTCCAAATTTGCAAGAACTTTTCAAAATTTGTAAATGAAAAATAACAAAATAGATTAATTTTGTATTATGTACCTCTTTATTTTATTGTATTATTTATTTACTCGAACAATAATTTCGTCATTGTTGTCATAAACCGTTTGTATAGTATAGTACAATGCAGTTCAAGTTACCGTAACTGAACTTTTCGTTTGTAGTAAAAATTAACTGACTTTAGTTCATACACTCTAAAAACAAGTGTGTTACTTTTACACGTGAATCACTATAGTAACTTTTTAGGCATTTGAAGTGTGTATTTTTAATACACCTCACAAACGTAACGTTTAATTTTCAAAAACTTTAACGTTTTGTACCCAAAATGTGTATTAAAAATACACACTTTAAATGCCTAAAAAGTTACTATCGTGTTTTACGTGTAGAAGTAACACACTTGTTTTTAGAATGTACAACTAAAATTTTATTTCGATGTAAAGATTTGTTTAATTTACAAAAATAAGCCAACTAATAAATTTATTTCAATTGAGGAATTTTTTCAGCCCATAGCAATACACGGATTCGTTTGATTTAACAAATATTTATTTGATTGTAAAAAACTGTTTTTGACTGTACGGTCATAAAAATCGGAGATATATTTGAAAGGGGAACTATCGTCTCATAAAGAAAAATATGTTACTAGGTACGTTGCATACTTTGTACCGTAATATGTATTCACAGAAAAAACCTCATTGAGAGATCTGTGTTTTCATCTTGAAATATACTGTGTTTTAGTTTACGGAAAAATTTGTCTTGTCGTTTTTTTATCTAGAGAAAATATGAAATGCCAGAAAAACAATTAAATTTTTTCAAAAGTTCATACAAACTTGTACTAGAAGCTATGTTAAAAATCCATTGCTTTTTTTCAAAGTTCCATATCTTCACCACCGAAAATTCTCAATGGGACACATTTTTTTGTAAATTGAAAATTAGAAACGCAGATCTCTCAGCGCAGGTATTACATTTACTCGAATTTTGAATTAAATCTATATTGCACCCTAGAACTGGGTTAATATAATTCTAAGCTTATATATTATATATATATTATATATATATATTAGTATAGAACCGAAAATATGCAACTGCGTACTTGTAACTGCTAATCAGTGTGTGTGCACAATTTCGCAGTGAATTTCACTGATTCATATTTATAGAGAATTTTATTTGCTAACTGCCTAAATAAAAGGTCAACAGAGAAATATTCTTAATTTGGTCGAAAGTCAAATAAAAAATAATATCTTATTAAAATAGTTTGAGTAAACTAATATTTAAATTGGGCTCCGCCTTAAAATAAGCAAAGGAAAATTTATAGAGTAAGATTAGTTTTTGGTTGGAAATGAAGGGTTGAACCATTAGTTAGTCCAATATTCGAAGAGTGACAAGGGATGGGGGATGTTCCCAGGTAGAAAAGTCGGATTCGTGCCAGTATTTACAAACGGCACAGTACTGGCATAGTACAGCCCCAGTCCTGAGACCAAGTGTCGGCTAACAACCGACTTGGAATAATTCCAGTACTGAACCAGTACAGATTTCAGTGCCAGCATGGTACCGATGTCCAGTACCGCGCCAGTACTGATGGACAGCTTCCAGCCAAGTTACCTTTCGGAGCCGCGACGGTGGTAGGTCGTGCTCATGCCAGTACATTGCCAGCACCGCGCCAGTACTGCAAATCCTTCAGCGGTACTGGTGCAGTACCAAGCCGGTTGTAAGTTTCTACCTGGGTTGACTGTGAACACTGTAAAAAAAAGTTTTAATTCAAGTCTAAAAATCGGCCAACTTTATGATGTTATAAAAACTAGACCATTAGGAAAGGGCAGACTTATGCGCTTATACACGGGGCGGATAAATTCAAGCCAAAATCGTCTGTTAGACGTAACAAATTTAAGACTTTTTTTCTGTGAATGGACGTGAATCGGGAAAAGGAGAGATCCTCTACTCCATCCCAAAAAGGGACTCTGTCCTGTATTCGAATAGTTTCGGTACACTTTTCAAATTCCGGAACACGAATGGCCTTCGACCAGGTGTCTCATCATATCGAAAGGGAAATTCGTAAAGTCTCCGTAAAGCGGAGATCTTTTTCTCGAGCCACGGAACCATTCATTGTCTCTCCATGAGAGGATATTTTCTACAAAAACCTTTGTCGGCGATGATCACGTCAGGAACTTTATTAGCGATTGAAGGCTTCAATGGTCGTTTCGAATTTTAGGCTATTCTGGATTTTGAATCTATTCTTATTTACAAAAGAAGCTTATTTAAGACTTATACTCGGAGAAAAATTTAATTTCTTTATATTGGAAAACTACAAACCTTTAGAAACTCAATCGCTTATTTCCAAGTACTACATTTACCGTACTTTGACGATTACATATTTTTATGTGAAAAATATAGCGATAAATACGATTTACGTAGATAGAGAAATTTGTGCTTACAATTTAAATTATAATATGGGTTTCAAGTTAGGAAACATCTTTTATATTCAGAATTTTTGGGAAATTCATTTTCAAATTTAGAAGTATAATCGAAACTTTGCTATGACTTGTTGTAAAGATTGCTGTACACTATGAGAACAAAGTTTTTAAATGAAAAAAACACATGATATACGCTCAAGGAAAACATGTCTGTGAATCAATTTTTTTTAGCAATTCTAATAAGCAATTTTCTTCGATGTGAACGAATCTTTTTCTTGAAGCTGAAGAACATGTTTTTAGACCATCAGAAAAAAAATTTTGATGAAAAGAAATGTTTTTTAATTAATTGCCATAAGTCGAGGAAATCGGATTAATCTTTCTGAAAATTTGAAAAATATAATAAAAGACAATAAAGAACGTTTGTTAATTTATTTTTAGTTAACATATAGTAAACAATTTTGCAGTTCGGTGTAATTGGCAATAACTCATACAGTGCATTTTTTTCTGAAATTTTTTGTGACAAAATCTTCATTCTACTAAAGTTAATGGACATTTTCACATTATTTTTCGGGGTGCTATAAACACATAAATTTCGCTCATTTTTCCGAAAGGAATATTGGTAACTTTGTTTAATATCTTTGGTAAACTATTATATCACCTGACAAATTGAGAAAATTTTCTATATAATATAGGAATATTACTATGAAAAACGATCATTTTTCCTAAATAGCGGAAAAGTTATAAAGGGAATTCGAGATATTTTTTACATAGCAGAAATTAATCATAATTTTGTCAGCACCTGGTTTGTTTAATCCACAGCCTTAAGACCATAGATCAATACAGCTGACTGAATCAATAAAATCAGTTTCCCGGTTCCCCCCAAAATTTTTCCACAATAATGCATTTTTTTAGCTGTAACATTAAGGCATAATAAAGGACATATTAGTGTTTTTTATTGCTTAGAACTAATGTAAGTCTAAAGCCACCCACTATTATGTCTTTTATTATGTCAAAGTTACAGCTAAAAAAATGCATTATTGTTGGAGAATTTTGGGAAGAACCGGGAAACTGATATTATTGATTTAGTCAGCTTTACTGGTTGATTCATAGCCTTAAAGAAAATATTTTTGTATGTAATCAATGTTAACATTTCAATTCTTATCGCAAACTTTAATATTTTCACTACCATAAATTTCCACTATGACACATTTTTCTCTGAATTGAAACATAGTTTAGAAAAATTGTAAATGCGGCTCTTTCTGTGTAAAAGTAACAATTGCTGAGAAAATTTGATATAAATATGAAATAAAGTACAAATAAAACGTATAAAATCCTTTCTCGTGAAGTTCAGACACATTGTAAAAATCCAACCTAAAACCGAAGTGCCAATAGAGGAGCAATAAACCTTTTACAAATCGCAGTACTCTCGCAAGGTTTTCCTTGTTTTTTCTCAGTACATCAGAGTGCTTGAGTAACATTGCGGTCGGTATGTTGGTCCAGCAAGCGGGTTGGAACCTGCTTTGTTTGCGATCCTTGCCTCACGAGGGGGAGGGCAAAGTAGAAGTAGAGAGAAAGAGAAAGAAAGAAATAAAAAGTACAGAGAGACGAGGAGAGAAGCGCGTCAAGAGGTGGTTCGTCCATCCGTTTGGTTTTATGGGGTCGTCAAAACGTTCTGCGATTCTTCGGTATGCGCTGGCTACGCGCGCATTCTTCACTTGGCTCGCCATGAGATACGGAAAGTGAGGAGAAGTTGGAGGAGGCAAACGTTTGAAAAGCGGCAGTGCTGATGGGTATGGGTGGGATGCTTCCCTACGAGAATTATTACAAAGAGTTAAACTGTGACGATCCGGTAGCCAAGAACGATCTCGCGAACGGCTGGAAAAAGCTGCGTAAAAAGGTGCCGGGGCCCGAGCGAACAGGCCCATCAAACTAACACGTGGAATGCTGGCTTACAAGGCTTTCTCTCTCTCTTACTGAATCGTTTAAAACAAGCTCAGATAGAGAAAAGGAGATTCACACTATATAGTAAAAATATCAGAGTTTAATGGCTCCACAAAATGCAACAGACAGATCCCAAAGCTACCTGCGAATCCAGTCCTCTAACAATAAAGAAAACAAGCCTTTTTAGTATTTTTACTGAATAATATTTTCTCTTTGTCATCTTAATTTTTTATTTCAATTCTCAATACTAATCTCAAGAAATATGAGCAGCTATTAAACTTTGAATTCCAAGAACAAATTTTACTTCTCGAAACAAAGCAAAGGGTTTCGAAACAGTTTCTTTGATAATATATGCAAATAATGAAAGGAATGTGGCTTCTCTGCTCGTATAGTGAGCGTAGGCAGTGAAGTTTTGAACAAATCAAGAGTAGTATAATCTAGTTTAGTTGATGTTGAAGAGCAATTGAGAGTTGAACGAGCACGCAACATTCCAAAGAATAGGTTTGTGAATGGTGCTGAGATCCTTGGGCAGGTAGCTGCCCAGTGTGAGAGGGGAAGGGAAGAAATAAAAGGGGATGAAGTTATGGGAAACGGGACGCATCGTTGGTAATTCTGTAACACAACTTTCAAACTAGGGAAACCGGACAGACCAGACAGTTGGGCGCCCTGGGTCCATCCAACCCTCTTTCTATAACGTCAGACATTACATGTTCCTTGCTATGCGCTAAAGCGATTGCATTGTATAAATATCTCTGGGAGCCGCTAAAAAGAACTTTCCGACACGATAACGACCGTTGAAATAAATTAAAGTGGTTACCCGGTTTTTTTTTGTTCTACATCGTTAGCAGAATAAAGAAAGAAGGGAGTTAAAGAAACATGGGGTGCAGTCTTAGAAACTTCGTTTTAAATAATAAATATCAGTAATATTCTGTGAAAAGAGTAAAAAGAGAACAATATTAAGAAATCTCCTCAGGGTTTGTAAATTTAGACAAAAATCGAATCAACCCGCTGATTTGGTGAAAAATTTACAACCGAGTATTACGAATTGTTAGACGCTTAGTTAGGCACGTACTTTCCAAATTATTTTCACCACGATCAATTTATCTTCCTGAATGTATTTCCTGGGACATCTTCATGTGCATTCACAAATTTTTGACTGTGAAGGTCCAGGTAGAATTGCGAAGTTTAGAGAAAGGGCTACCGGCAGGTGCTATCTTCCGCACGTTTATTCAAAGTAAAATATTGTTCTTGCGCCCTCGTGCCTAGGTTTCTTGACTACCAAAGGATTGCCAAACTTTGTCTCCCAAAAGAGAGTATTTTTATTTCACGTCTCTTGAAGTCGAACCACCCCTTTTAAGCCTTTCATTCTATGCGCTCGAATTCATCCACATCTACCTGCCTGGTCCCTTTGCAAAAATTCAGTGTCACTTCTATTTTTCACAATTCTGGATTTACAATAGAGATAAATCGAATTTCCAAATCTGTACTTTCATTTATATTATTCTTGGTGCTATTATTAACTTTTTTAATGTTGTTGTAGCGTTTTAAAATTTATTTTCAATGTAAGTAAATTATTTGATGTTCATTGGATAATCTTGGGCTTACGTGAAATTTGATTCCATGCCAGATTATTTTTATGCATGGAAACCACTCAAAATACTCAATTGAAGAAATCAAATGGTAAATTTTTCTCAGGAGGATTTTTATTGTATAGGGACGGGAAATGCAAAATTGACGGAGAAGGTGGAAGTGGCTAATTACGGGAGTGGAGTAGTAAGGCGGTTGGTCGGGATGCGCGAATGTTGTTTAAAGTCTAGACACAATGTTGGACCCTCGAATTAGTCAGGTACGAGAATGAGCGGATCTCTTGGTCCCCGGTAATTAACGAAATTAGTCGTAATTAGAGTGTTCCGAGGACGACGAACAGTGTTCTTTAAGTTGAAGTTAGAGGGGGAATACTTGGAAAGTCAATGGTGAAATAGGGACACCCTATGGTGTGTTTACGCGAGGACTAATGACTAACCGCTCTGACTAAAAGTACCTATATATGCAACTTTGTATGGGAACATTAGGAACCATCAAATTTACTCCCCCAAGCAGAAGATTCCATAGTTATCATTTTCTAGAATCAATCTAAATGCTCCTTTTTATATATTTTATCCAAAAATGTACTTCTAAAATAATACCATATAGACTGTTAAAAATTTTTGCATTAAACTTCCATTACATGTGATGGAAGTTTTTTTCAATAACGTATATTCAATTTAAAATACTTTCATTTTCAAAAATACAAACTTTTAATTGGATTTTAATACACATGAGTATATATTTTAATAATGTTAATAATTATAATAATGTTATAATTTTCTAAAAATAATGGAAACGTAACGAAAGGCAATAAAGCATGTCTGTTAACTTCTTTTTTTGTAATTTTGAAAAATATTCAAAAACTTATCGACAATTACACTTAACTGTAAAATTTGTTGCAAAATTTTCACTCAAATGAAGTTGACAAACGTTCTTTATCATGTTCTGTAATACTTTGCAAATTTTCACGAGAGATATTTTGTTAAATAAAAAAGTTATCTCATACGAACTTTTACAGGAATTTAGTAACATGATCTGGTTGAATGTCCAGGAAGTTAGCACCGCCATTTTGTTTTTTCAAAAAAACAAAAGTTGTGCTGAATTGTGCTAGGTTTGTGCTGAATTGTGCTGCAAACGATTTTTAAAAAAAATGAAAATTAGGGCTAAAATTTTGAAAAAACGATTTTTTTACCAGTACCGCTATTTTGTTTTTTTGAAAAAACAAAAGTTGTGCTGAATTGTGCTAGGTTTGTACTGAATTGTGCTAGGTTTGTACTGAATTGTGCTGCAAACGATTTTTGAAAAAAATCAAAATTAGGGCTAAAATTTTGAAAGAACGATTTTTTTACCAGCACCGCCATTTTGTTTTTTTGAAGAAACAACAAAAGATGCGTTTCAGATAAAATTGTTGGGGAAGAGATTTATTGTTCTGGCCTAGCACAACTCAGCACAACTTTTGTTTTTTCGAAATTGGCATTTTTGAAAATTGTATGTTTAAACAAATTTTGAAATTGACAAATATGTATTTATTTTGAAAAGGATGCGTCTGAGAGATAATTAATGAGGAAGATATTTATTGTGCTCGCCTAGCATAATTCGGCGCAACTTTTATTTTTTCGAAAAAACAAAATGGCGGTGCTTGTAAACAAATTTTTTATTTAGAAATTATGGCCCCAATTTTCATTTTTTCAAAAATCGTTTACGGCACAATCCAGCAAAAACCTAGCACAACTCAGCACAACTTTTGTTTTTTAAAAAAAACAAAATGGCGGTGCTTGTAAAAAAATCGTTTTTTCAAAATTTTAGCCCTAATTTTCATTTTTTTCAAAAATCGTTTGCAGCGCAATTCAGCACAAACCTAGCACAATTCAGCACAACTTTTGTTTTTTTGAAAAAACAAAATGGCGGTGCTAACTTCCTGGACATTCTGGTTGACCATGGTCTTAACTGTAATTGCTAAAAAAGATTTCACTTTTATTTTGAAAAAATATATAGAAAGATATTTTGCATACAAAAAAAGTAATCTTCCAGAAATATATTTATTCATAAATTTGGTCACATGGTCCGGTTGGCCCGTGAGCTTTAAACAAAGTGTAAACATTAAGGAGGCTACAATCCGATATAAAAGAGTACAGAATTGTGCGCAGTCAAGCAAATTCGAAAATCGCATTAAGCAAGGGTCACAATTTCTAAAACCAGAATTATCCGAATCACGTTAATAAGTACGATAATCCCCTGCCAGAAAGATTTACTTGATAGGTATAGAGTTGATTGTTCAAAAACTAAAAAAAATATATTTACCGATATTTCTGGATAGATTTATTGATATTTTCAAATTGTGTTATGAATAAATACTGGTGGAGTGTGGCGTAACAAGTGTCAGAAGACAAGAAAATTGGTGAGATAGCAATAGGTTGGTATTGAAGACGACCTTCAACTATCCAGGTCTGGACCCCCGAGGGTTCGCATTGGACGCGGAGCACCTGCGCATCACGCTTTACTGGTGTCTGAAACGTAGGCGAAAACTGGCAGGACAATACACCACCCGCCAACGAGTGACCATTGTCCACTGGTTACTGTGCCGACTACGGTGTCCCGTGACACGAAGCTTAGCTATTTTATAGCATTATTATTCAGAGGCGTGTAATCCTAATTCTTCTTCGGGAGCAGGTACCTCTGGACCTGAAGAAATCTTATGGCTATTTACTGTCTTTGTTTACAGTTCTGAACCTAGCGAAACAATTAACGCGGCCAAGATTAGCCCTTCGTTGGGTAAGGTTTATGAATCTTTTCTAAAGAAAATGAAGAAGTCTTCACAGGTTTTGTTTACTGTACGTGCCTGATGCAGCTTTCTTCGAATTAAAATTATTATGAGGCGTCAGGTACGATGGGATAAAAACAGGTGGCAGTTAAACTTTTAAACCAAAAACGAGCTTTTGATATAAAAATAAAAACCTCATTGCAGCTTAGTGAGAAATATTTTACAAATAGAATTGAGTCCAGGATAGCTAAAGAATTTACTACCCGTACAAAAAAAGGTATTTAATTTCACAATATTGAATGAAAATTTAAAAACACTAACAAAAGTTCGAAAACGGTATACAACATTGCAAAAATTTTTCTTGGTACAAAAAATACATAAATCTTATACAATTCATTATGTATTATATGGAGATACATCTTGCAGTACAATTATAGCGATAAAGAGGAATTGATATTAATTTTTATAGCAGTTGTTCAGCAACGTGTTGGTCCAGAGAAAAATGACTTTCTTCGAAATTGCCGCTGCAATTATAAATGGCTTATTAACGATTCTATGAGAGCCTTAAAAGGTAATAAATTTTCTGAAATAGAATTGGATTCCTTCTTGTTTCCTCAAATCCTAGGAATCTCAAAGAATAAAGCATTTATTTTATTGCGGAAATATCCTCAGTAAAAAGATAGAAATTCTTATTTTTGAAGGGCATTTACGGATCGTCATCATAAATATAACAATATAACTCTACGTGCCATTTATAACTTTTGAAAACATTTATAAATAGCAGGTCAGTGTAAGGACACATGGCGATTGAAATTTTCAGGTTCCAGGGATAGAGAGATCCAGTTGTTGACCCCCCTCTCCCCCCACCAGCCTGCTGTTTTTCGGACTTAACTGGACAACTGGACGAAATGCTGACCTTTGTTCTACTCCAGTTTATTGTGAATATAAATGCCTAAATTGTCTTTCTAATCCTGAGGGAAATTCCACTTCATCAAGTGTTAGGTGGGAGTATCGTCAACTTCTAATTACAATAGTTTCAAGATGGTACCTAAATATTCTGAGAGATCAATTCTGAATTGGCAAACTTTCTGAAATTTGGCATTGAAATAGTATTCTGATTTTAAAAAATTAAAATTTGAAAACAGTATTTTATTCACTTTCTATTATTCTTAATTACTTTTCTAGATTGGACTAACAATTGAGTTAACCTATAACCAATTCAAAGTTAAATTGAAAATCAGTAAAATTTCAATGGTGGAAAGTTGAATGAATTTTTAAATAATTATGTGGATAATAAAAAATAAGAAACCTAAATAATCGGCTATGAGGAATTTGTAATACATATTTGTTTTCATGTCAACTATATAAGTATAGTTATTTTAAGAACAAAAAAATGAATGACCTTGAAATGATATCAAAGAAAAATCGTAATGAAGGTTAAGATTTAAAAGAAAATTTAAAAATGATTTTTTAAAAGATTTTTATTGCTAATCCAAAAAAAGATTGATTGACAAAGTAAAAATTTCAAGCACAGTCGAAAGCCTCTTTTATTCCATAGAAAAAATGAAAAAGTTAATAACTAGAATACAAATAAAATATGTCATAAATTAAACATGAGGATAACTTGTTTTTCCACCTTAAATTAAAAAATTCCTTTAAGGAAAAATGTTAAATTGGATTCTAAATTAACTAAATCCAGAAGTATAAATTTTTGTCCATTTGCAAAGTTTTTCCATCTACTTTTTTTGGATTTTAGACCAAGTACACGAAGTTAAAAACCTGTTGCATTCACTGATTAGGAAATTTTCTTCAACATTTTTATTGATTTCTTTTTGTTTTGGCATTGGGTCAATTTCTTCTTATTTTCTTTTTGTGTCAATATAATAGCAGACATGTTTCCAAACATGTCACGTTATAATTTCTTCAAAATGTTAATTCAACAGGCATTTCTGTGATATTTATCTACAATTTTGTTAAGTTTAATGGTAAATTATAATGAAATATCTATAAAATTTACGGATATTCTATGCTGTAACTATTTTATAACTTATGTACTCAGTAAATATAACAGATTTTTGTCACCGTATAATATACAGAGTAATATTGATATATATTAGTAAAAACGGATTGATCGTTGTGGTGCTTCTCCATTCACAAACTTGGCGATTACGACTATACTTTCATGGTACTATTGTAGCTACTTATGTATACTTTTATATTTAGGTATAGTGAGTCAGGAATGCTTAGAAATGTAGCACATGGTTCCAACGAGTTGATACGGCCATGCGCGATGGTCACGGCACAACATCAAAGAAAACGTTCTTGGGCCAAGCGCGAGTGGCCCTGACCTATCCAAAGTTGTGTCCGCGATAAAACGAAAGGATGATGACGTCACTGGTTCCACGTTTCGCTATGACGTTGTTACTGCACTACGTCGAGAACGACGGATAGAACGGGCATTTATATTTAGCAAATCGGAGCTTATCCCCTTTTACCTCGTCCAGTCTAGTCTGGTCTAGTCTAGACACACTCCGCAGCCTATGAAAAACGACTTATGTTCCCATAACACGTATACTGTTAAAAAAGTGGAGTTAACGTTATACTCCGAATAGACTCCATAAAAGTCCCACTCTTTAGAGTTGAATAAAGTTGTCCGTATGAAGTCATACTCATTTTAGATCTATGAATTGTTTTTCACTCCGAGTTAACTCACCTTTACTCGAAATAGACAAAAATCAACTCCGTATTTGAGATATTCTATCATTTAAAGAAAAGTTTGTTTCAAGGAAAATAAATTCTTTCAGATATACAAAATTATTAATTTTTTTCTTGACTCAACAAAATAATTACTAATTTAGAAAAATCTATTATACAATTCTGACAAAATAATATATTTATGAGGATTAGATTAAAGATTAGATATAACTATTCAATTAATTGAAATGATTACCGGACGGCAATTTGTAAGTGCTTTTTTCCTCGTTGGTAAGCGTGAAGTCCGCTTTAGATAAAGCGACAAGAGAAGGGAGGTAATAAAGTTGTTTAAAATCTGTCCCTGGAGGGACAAACGTTCTTTTTTCAATATGAAGTCGGCTTTGCGCATTTATTCCTGATATGTGCTCAACTATGCACGCGGCACGCCGGGTTGGTTGGATAATCGCTCGCGTGCTACGAAGGCGAGAAGGACGTAACAGAGATACAAGCTCGATACGTTGAACTACAGAGCGATCGGGTCGATAAGGTAATTACTAAATGCTAATATACCAAGCGGGACGTATTTGTTCTTTACACATAAACTCCTTCTACACCTACTCACGATATGCTCAACTCTCGCCTGCCGGCGACGCCATTTTATTTCAGCTAATGTTTAAGTAGTTAGTTAAAACGCCTGCACGCGCTATTTGAGATAATTGTTCGAAAGTGCGATTCTTGCGAAACACTTTCAAATGTCTTTAAAGCTTCTCTTCCTCTCTGTTATTCAGGCCATTGTTATTTACAGAAACATTTAATTCTCTCAAGAATATTCTTATTATTCTTTCAAATACTCAACATTTACTGCTATTGAAATTTTTGATAACTTTTAACGATTTTTGGATAAATATGATAAAATTCTATTATACTATAATTGACATATTTTCAATTATATAGTGACTAGAATTGTTTTATCAATTACAATGTGTTAAATTTTTCTGAAAATTTTAAATACACATAGAAAAATAATGCCTAAACTACCAAACTATTTGGAAACGCATGATAAAATTCTAAAGTGACGTACTTTTTTTATATAAATTCCATTTATTGGAGCATCTAGATGGGAATTTTTATGGGTAATTTAACGTATTCTATAATAGAAATCTTAAAAACTGTGAATTTTTAGGAAAAACTACGTCGCTTTAGAATTTTATCATGCGTTTCCAAATAGTTTGGAAATTTTAGACAAATATTTTTCTCCGTGTAACTCACAATGAGATACTCAAAAATTGAATTTCTGAGATGATATTCAAATATTATTTTCTCTGAGTAAAGATCTAGACATACCTACACATTGAAAAAATTAAATATAAGAGTTCTAAATTCTGAATAATTGAGACATTGAACCTGAAAATCTAATTTTCTTCTTTAAAGTATTCCGCAGTTTTCTATCAATACAAATTAAAAATCTGTTTACGTCCTTTTGCAACAAAAAGTACATTTCAGTAATGTATTTTTGAATAATTTTATAAACTGTAATTACAATTACCGATGTCACGTACGATCTGGTTGAAACGGCCTTTTAAATATTCTCGATTTTTCCAGTTGCACTAGTAAAATGAGACTTTCTAAAATATTGAAAGATTTTTAACAATATTATTGAATCAAGAGTAAATTATTTAATCTGCGCATAAGAAATTCACTGATATAATCAAATTGGACTATAATTATCAGCCATTGTTAAAATGGAGTAGTTTCGTGACTTTGGATAAGAATGATAATTTTGACATCGATATGCAATTTACAGCGCACTCAAAATCATTAATAAATATCGTGCGACGTTTTCGCATAAGGTTAAAGTAAATCAAATTCGTTGCTTATCAACCCTATATCTCGTGCAATGTCCAAGTTACATGTCCGTATTCAGAGCTATTAAGTGTGATTATATTACCCTGCTGTTTACGTGAACCAGCCTTCGTGACTGAAGCCGGGGAAAATGCGCAGCTTTTACAACGATACGTAATTTATTGTTATATTCATTATTATTAAAGTATCGCGTCACAGTATACAGGGCTGAAGTGCAGTGGGAGTGAAGTTGAGTCTTTCATTGCCGAAGCGACATGAAATGACGTGCGTGGGTGCGTCTATGCTTTCAAGGGAACGTTCTGCTATATGAATACGCACAAAATTTTCATTTCATTGAGTTGAAATTCTTCAAGATGCACAATTTTTATAAACAAAAAGAAATATGTATCTATCTTTTATGTTAATTTATACACTCTCTAAATCTAAATTAGTAAGAAGTCGGTCACTAATTTGCTTTAGTGCACGGAGAAAAATAGTTGAAGTAATTTTACTCAACTCTGTCGATTAAACTTGGGACATAAGGACATTTGAACATCTATTAAATCCTAGTCGGGTAAAATCAATTTGATATATACCTAATTCACCCAAATTGAATAATAATAAGCGTTACATAGGGAATAGTAAGGAGTTGAGTAAAACGTTATCGACGACAGGGCACCAACATGCGTCAGTGGGTTAACATGAAATGTATAAGTATATCACCGACGCTTGAGGTGCTTCAAACCGTAGTTGGGTAAAATGAGCATCGGGCGTATTATTTGAGCTGGCAATGGTATGGTTCTCTCAAATAAAAAAAAATTCTTACCTCGAGCCTACCAATAGTCATACGGTACATACATAAACAACTTACAAATACATTCACACCATTCAGACGTAGCCAATCACATTTCAAATTACAAATACACTTAAACATATAACCTTACATATATAAACCTAATAACAACACTTATATATAGTACAATACGCTTTCGTCGAATCACGCACACGCTCGCTTACAATGCTGAGATATAAAATTTGGAACTTTCTTATATAGTGACTGCATGAGTTATTCAGAGCTTGTGAGAGTAAGTGCCGTCAATAAAATTTTTTAGCCTTACTCAAGCAAAAATAAATCGATTTTTTTCATAAATGATTAATAAAATATTTTTAAAAATTAATATAATTAATCAATTATTATAACTATGATTATTGATATATATAATATAATTATTAAATTACATTTAGTATACATTTTTATTATAACTACGTATGAAGTTTAATGAAACTAAAGTTTGAAATGTAAATTAAAAAATTGCATTATTATTAAGAAGTATCTTGTATAAAAACATTTAAAAGAAGGTTCTTTTATTTTCTGTGTTTTATATTTTCAAAATATGGATTTTACATTTGCGAATTCCAAATTATTATTCTGCCTGAGTAATTTATGTGATATTTCATATTTTATGTAATATACTTATCGACTTTTTTTTGTTTAAATTTTCATAATATCAATTTAATTTTAAGAATTTAAGTTTTTGAAATTAAAAATTTGTTATGTGTGCCCAAGGCGCAGATTACTTTCATTCGTTCCTGAGTGAATAAATGTAGCTGTTGGAATAAATCTTGCGATTCACGGTTTACTCAACTCTCGATTGAAGCGTAGAGTAGAATGAACGGAAAGCTCTACTATTTTTGTGATTTAATAAAAGATTGGTTTTTTATAGTTATACTACGAGTAATAATATATATATTTAAAAATTTTTAATGCACGCTTTCATACTTCACCCTACACTTCTGAATTTTACTTAACTTTGATTCATTTTCGAACATTTAATATATCACAAATAAATACAGTGATACTAAATAACTTCTAACTTGTCCTTATGTCCCAAATTTGATCGGAAGTTGAGTAAAATTACTTCAACTATTTTTCTCCGTGTGAAAATTTCTACTAATCATTAGTCATTTTTCACTATTTCTTTTAGTAATTTTCAATTCTTCACTAAAGTTGTAGTGAAAAATGACTAACAATTAGTAGGAATTTTCAATAAAGCAAATTAGTGAACGACTTCTCATTAATTCAGATTTAGAGAGCACGGAGAGACTCAAGTTTACAATTTTTGCTAAACTGCGTTTCAATTCAGGGACAAACGTGTCATTGTAAGAATCTTTCGGAGTGAAATACTGAATTTTAAATGAACTATATTTTAATTTACTACAGTATGTATCGAAATTTACTATAACCTGTACTGAAGTTTCATATTATTTTTCGAATCTTTAGTATTTTGACTGCGGAAAATGTCCAGTCAGCTAGTAATAATTACCATTGCACCTCCACAGAAAAAAAAAGTCTTAAATTTGTTACGCCTAACAGAAGATTTTGGCTTACATTTAGCCACCTTGTGTATAAGCGCATAAGTCTGTCCTTCTCTAATGATTTAGTTTTTGTTACATCTTAAAGTTAGCCGATTTTTAGACTTGAATTAAAACTTTTTTTTTATAGTATCGTTTTTCCCTAGATTTATAATATTTTTTAGAATTATCATTATTAAAAAAACATATATTGCAACACAAAGTTTAGCCGTGTACTCAGGAGGAAAAAAGAAGACTAATGAATATTTTTATAAATGCAAGTAATTATTGCTCTGATTTCAAATTAATTAGTTGAGTTTGAAATTTTTGCTGCTTCAGTCACGGAGAAAGATGCATATTCAGGATTAATATATCTAGATTTTCAACTATGAATCAAACATCTTATATACCAGGTTGTAATATATAGATTTCATTATTGAATATATAAAATGATTATTCCATATTTAAATATCCATTTTCCTGGTAGACTAATCCACACTGTTGGAAATGTTCGGAAATTTATAAAATTTGTATGTTACGAAGGTAACGTAAAATTTGACGATATTTATGATGTTTTTGAGTAAAGGTATCTTCAAATTGCGAAAAATGTACTGAATTTTCATAAAATGTATCTAAAAACTTGCAAACTGTAAAAGAATTTCAATAAAATTTATCATAAAATGACGAAACGGTAACGAAATTTTTAGTTACATGTAACTGCATGAAACATCAGTTATGCAAAAAGTAAAACTATTCCTGTTACAAGTTTCAGAATTTCCAGATACAAGCATCAGAATATTCAACACTTTCTAACTGAAAATTAAGAAATTGTTTTTAAAATTTACTAAAAAGTAACTAAATTTTCTAAAATTCTGTCTTAATTTTACGAAATTGTAACTGAATAAAACTTCAGTCACGTGATTCGGGAAATTACGGTAGAAATTTCTAAGAGTGCAAATAATGTTACACTGTAAAAAATTTTTCGGAAATTTTTCCGAAAATAGTCGGACAGCTTAAAATACAAATGGGTCGTAAATTTTTCCAAGGATATAGTTGGAAATATTTCCTACATAGAACTGGAAATAGTTCCTACTCTTTGGTCGGAGAAATATCCAGTTTATTAGGAAAAATTGATATATTTCATAATTTAAGTGGAAAAAGATCCAAAAAAATTTACCAAATTTCCGTTTTTGTGGAATAATTTCCGCTTTCCATGGAAAAAATTTCCTACAACTTAGGAGATTTGTGAAATGTTCTCACCTTTTTTATGTATTTCCTAATAGTTCGGAAATAAGTCTGAAAATTCGGTCAATTTTCCTCAAATTTATGAAATATTTTCACGTTCTGTAGGAAAATCTATGCTTCCTAAGGATTTAGGAAAAATTTCCTAATACGCAGTAGGAAAATTTACCGAAATTGTTTACAGTGTATACAATTAACACTGATGAATTAGATCATTGATTAATATAAAATAAATATTTATTTCAACTATTTTTCTATTTTGAATGAGAAAAAGTAGTTTCTTTAATATTCATATAAAGTTTTTGGATTCTTCTTCACCCTTTTGCATACAAAAAGGCCAATGGTCGGAGATGTGATAGAAAAAAAGAGTAAAAGTGACTAACCTAGCTTCCTGGTTTACGCCCATAGTACGCGACCTTGGATCTGGTAAATGTGGAGACTAAAAAGTGATACTACAGCGGCGCCCAGTTCCATTTAGTGGCGCCATGAATGAACAGAAAATCCCATTGAATATCGAAAAAGAAACTTTCTAATGAAGATAGACAAAAGCGGTCCCTCTAATTTTTAATTATGACAGCGTCTTTACCTCAACTTTGAAGACAGAAATCACTCAGGTCCGGTGACTTGCACGACCTGACCTGATTTCTGTGGTCCTAATTTTTAAAAACACCTCCTCTCCACCCGCTGCTTCAACATTGGAGGCGTTCTTGGGACTCGTTCGTAAAAGATAAAAACCGGCGAGAAACAAAGAGAAACTGGCCGGAAAACTGGAAAGCTTTAAATTATAAAGTGTTCCTGACTGTAAGTAGAGGGCAGCGGTGGAACATTAATGGAATACTAATCGCGGTTCCAGACTTAATGACCTCGAAAAATTATAGTTGTTTTTATCCGGTGCGTCTTTCCGTTTCCAAGAGAATAAGAGGCTAAGTGATTTAGATGGCAAAGGGACAGAAAGGTCTCTGCTCTCCCTGGCTTCAACGCTATTACACTAATTCTTGCTTTACTCCTTTTTACTTTAATAACGACTTCGACTTGTTATTATCTTTATTACTTACAGTGTTACGTGATTACAATTATCAACTGATTCAGAAAACCTCTTAAATAAGCTTGCGTTCTTTTCATTACTTCATACAAGTGAAGAATTAACTATTTATTGGTATCTTTCTATTTTTGAATTCAAATAAATCTTATTTCTTGAGTTCCTGAACTCATGCCTGATGTACCTTCATTCCCGAAATTTTATTTTGCATTGCAGAAAAGTGACAGCCGGTCTGGTGCTCTCGACAGTCGAGACTTTATGCCCACATTCCCATGTTATGAATAAATATTCTGATTCCTGGTGTGGTAAACGCGTCTGAAAAGACCCCAGCGCACGTAACAACAGATCAATATAAAAAATATTATTCAGCCCCTATAAATATTCTAATACAAGTCGTCTGTCGTCGGAGGTCACCTTCGAATTTACCTTCAATCTGAGGCTGATGGAATGAAGAAAGTAATTGATAAGTATTTAAATTGACAATTTCAAGTAATTTGAACCTCTCCTGAAAAATCGAATAGATTTGAACTTTTAAAAAAAAGCGACCAATTTCGGACTAAAATGAACTTCTAAACAAGAAAGGAGGGAAAAAAAATAAGGCAAGCATCGAAAACCCCTTTCTTATTATTTGTTGAGAAGTACTTTGCTATTTTTGGTTTCGCTTCGCAAACTCAATTTTTAAATTAAATAATTTGAATTTATATTTTTTTTAATGTAGCACTGTGTGACTGCAATTAAAAACAGAAATCTTTTTATGTCTCTTTTTTAGTTTTGCGAGATAATTTGTCAAGATTGTCCATAAATTTCTTACTTTGGTCAAACTTCAAATTTTTTTTTTGCAATAAAACATTTTTTTTGTCGAAAATCACTATTTTGCATATTTTTGATTATTTCGTAGATCATACGAGGTAAAAAAATATTCGTCACACGAGACATCACAAACTTTAGCCCAATTTCAGAATTTTTTTTTCAAATTTGGTCACTTTTGTTTTTGAGGTTTCGAAAGAGTTTCAAATTGCTTGAAATAGTCAATTGTAATGTAGATTGGACATCAATATGAATATAAGTTTGAAATGATATAAATTAAAATTTGTTTTGAATTAAAAAATATTTTTATCGTTACTTGTTTTAATATAATATACAGTTTGTAAAACTTTACTGTGATTTACATGAATACAATTGCGACTTGATAATGAAAAAATAAAATTGCAAGTGGAAGTGAGAAAATTGCAAACCACACTTTTGCCGACTGAACGTGCCGAAAGTGAGAACGGGTGAGGAGAAGCAACTTGCTGCCTGCGCGAGTCTAAAGAAGCATTACGTTACTTATTAGCCGCTAAGGCGTCGCGACGCCTTGGTTAAAGAAAAATCCGCAAGATGGAGACGCGTGCAAAATACAAACGCGCATAGACTTTGCAGAAGCTCTTGCTGAACTGACGGCGTCGCGCCGCAACGCATGAGAAATCTATGCACGCTCACATCGACGTGGGATGTCTAGTTCGAACATATATGCGTGTGAATTTATGTATGTAGACTGCTTGACATGCACGGAATAAGTGATTGCTCGCGGATTTCTTTTTTTTCTTTTCAGGGATCAGAAGTTTTTTAAATTCTAAAATGGAAACTGCGTTATTTAGGAAGTGAAGATAGTTTAAGTAAAATCTATTATGTATGCAGTTAAGAATTCTTTAACTGGTTGAAAACATGGTAAGGAAAGTTTTAATAGGGGCATCCCTTAAATTTTTCTTAAAGCTCTTATAGTCAGTTGTGGAAATTTGTAAAATATACAGATTCACAATATTAGATGTCAATTTTATAAAAAAAAAAAGTTTTATGAACTGGTATCTGAAAATGATATATAGATCGTTAAAAAGTTATAAATTTTGGGCTTTATTAAATCCTTATACTTCTTATTGATTTAATTAACTTTGAAGAAATTCCAAGCATTTTGAGAGTTTAAACGGTTTTGAATTCTTAAAATTTTGAATTAGAAAAAAAAGAGTTACAAATTAACTGCAACAAGCTTAAAAGGAAACGTTTTGGTCCATTTTGACCTTCAAACGGGTTCTTTTTCAACTCGTTGCAGTTCATTCAGTAACTCTTATTTTTTTCTGTGTTAGATTTTAAAGAACAGATTATTACACTTTTTCAGTTCAAGTTTTTTTTCACTAAAGTATATTATTATTGATCAATATTGAGATTTCCAAAAAAATTAAAACATTCAGAAATTTCAAACGACTTTACAGATTTAAAAAGTTTACAGCAGATTTTCCGAACAGATTTGAAGAAATTCTAAAGTTTTATAGAATTTCTGATTATAAAATTTTTTTGATTTTTAAATAACCTACGAATATATATATTACACGCAAAATCAATCTATTGATCAAAGCTGTAGACTTAAATTGAAAAAATATTTTTAGTTATGTGCAATTCTTCGCAAAGCTCAATACTTTTTGAGAAAAACTAGTTCCTAATGTTTTACTTAAGCTCTTGTTTCCGACTTTTACGTACTTTTGACATACTTTATTCATCGCGCAAAAGAGAAGCTTTATTGAAAGTATGAAAATTGGAGTTCAATGGGGTGTGCATAATCCCCTTATAAGTCCTCATCCTTTCACTATATTCCAAGTGACTTAGCAAATTGAAAAAAATTTTAGCCAATTTTTATAAAATTCAAGATCAATAAATATTTGAAAAGGTTTAATAAACAGAATAATTTAAGTGTTTTTACAAAAATTAAAATTGCTAAATGTAATGTATACACTATAAAAAAATTCCTGTTGTAATTTTACAATACTGTAATGGAAGTTCATGACCAAAACCTAATGTAATTTTATTGTGATTCCGAGAAATTACTTTACAACTAATGTGACTTCTCTTCTCAATACCTCGAATGTAATTTTACATTACATTTTGTTAATAAAATTCCACTAAAGTATTGTAAAATAACTCTCAATTATTTTCATTGAAAGAATGAAAATAAAATGTCATTCTTTGGAGCCCTGATAGACATGCTATAATTGTATTATATAAGATTTAAAAAAGAATAATATGCTGGTATATTTAATGGAGCAAATTGACTTTATGAAATACATTTGATATAATATGAATGCTTTCAACTGCAAACTGTGAAGTGTGCACCTTCATCTTATCAAATGCATTTCCTCTGGCACATAGACAATAGAATGCACACACTGGATTGTATGTGAATCTTGGTAGAAATAAAAAGAAGAAGTAAAAGAGTAAATATCAGAAAGAGGAGAATGACACAACGCAAAGAAAGATCGAAAGAGAAGGATGTCACCTTCTGCACCTTCACGAGCTTCCACACGCGTTTAGAGCCTCTGACACTTCTACAACATCCCTGCAACCACCTCCAGTTATAGTCACTTCTTTTCTCTTTTTCCCATTTTTCCAGAAAAAGAGCGAACTGAGAAGTGAAGAAGTGAGAGGGTGTTGGAGAGAGCTGGGAGGAGGCGAGAGACGTGGTAGCTCCAAGCATAGCTAACTAGCTGAATCTGAATCAATACTCACTTCCGTCCCAGCCACCCTGCGGCTCCTTCTTTCGCAAGGGATTCGAAAGTCCCTTCTTTCCTTCTTCTTTTCTTCCTATATTTTTTTTCCCCATTTTCTTTCTTTTTTTCTTCCTTTTTTCTTCCCACTGTTTCACTCACACGACTTATGTTCCACGCGTCCCATTCCCCAAACCCTTTTCCACCAACACCTACTCTGCTCAACTCTATTCTCTGAGATTCAAATCGTCACTACGTTTGATCGGCGAATTCACGATGCGTGTTACTGATCTCAAATCATGGTTGCGATTTCGACTTTCAAATTCGTAGACGGTTTCCACACTCAGATGTGAATTTCTGGCATTTCAAGGACTGTGATTCTCGTTTAAATTTTCATAAAAATAGTACCTTCATTTCATTTAACTTTACGATGAAGGCTCCGCGACAAATATTTATTATATGATAATAAATTTTAATATAAAATTTGTAATGTGTGTTTTAAGGATATTTTTCTCTAAAAGAGTTCTTGAGTGATTTAATATTAGAAGTATCAAGGTTTTCAATTAATATATTCAGATGGCTATTGTTCTTGGATCGATTTTCAATTACAGATATACATGTCTGTTATGAAAATTTATAAAATTGTCTGGGATTAATTGAAAACTTCAATGCAGTTTGAAATTGATTTTAGGCGATTACTTACATGAAACGTTTCGAAATATTTATAAAGTGGACTCACCTGAAACAAGAAATAACAAAATAATTAGCTAAAATAACATTTTTCAGAAGAATAATTATATGGCCATTTTTATTTCCATGCATAATATCATAAATAAATAATGAATAAAGCAATAAAATCTCAAAAAGCCTTGATTTCGGAATTCTCGGGAATAAATGTTCAATGAGTGTTGAGTATTTTCCTCTATATAAGCATCAAAATTTGAGACACTTTAGCTCTGTTCTTCGAATTGGAGGACCTCAATGCATTTATGATTACATCTTCTGAAATTATAAATCGCACAAAGGCAATTCGTATTGACAGTTAAATGATATTAAAAACGCGCGTAAGATTATTTTGCATTCAAATTCAAGGAAAGCGAAGCGTCCAGTCTGCTCTGCCCACGTAGAGAAAGGAGTTCACTCTTGGATGTTGATAAGAAAGATGTTACGAGTGACCCAGTGAGATTCATGGGAAATGCTTTATTGGCTCTAAACGTCTAAAACCGTACTATCTTCCACTCTTGGACACTAATTAAAGTAGTACTCTATCGTCTATGTGCTTCCTCTTCACGTAATCCCTTTTTCTTACTTACGGTTCTAAAACAAGTCAAAATTCCTTTTCAATAGATTTCCACAGATCTAAATTATCAATGACGAATCATATCATACGTGGGAAAAATTATTGACTAGCTAAGTGAATTTATCACAGGTTTTACAAAGCGGAACAAATTCTTGATGTCGATACTGATCTCAGGCAAAGTTTCATTTGCATACAAGTATCGCCTCAAGAATTATTGCACAGATAATCAAATGAATGGAAAACATGAACTCCAACACTGAGTCAATTAGTAAAAGATAAACCTCGATATAAGAAACATTTTAGTCGGGGAAAGTGCAAGCAGTTCAAAAACTTGCATATTCGAATTCTGTATTCAAAAATTTTAGACCTTCCCCTTTCCCTTGGATCAAAATAATTGCTGATAAATGACTTAATATTTTATTTTCTTCCTTTATTCTGATTTTGTTTTTTAATTTTGAAGAATGGTAATGATAATAAAAACGGACACCGATAGAAATCTTTTGGTTTTGATAATGAAAAAAATGTTTCGACACACTTTGCTAAGATTGACCTTTTTTTCAATTTCAACGCCATAAGTAGTCTATCTATGTCCGTTTATATATTCTCTACTATTTCCTAACTTTTGAAAACAAAATTTTATGTACTTTGGACACAAAGATGTAAAAACCTAAAATAAATAAAATTTGCTAATTTCCTAAGTATCACATGCTCTTAAGCCTAAATGTCGGATAATTTTTTATTAGTATGGTTTTTCATTACGTGATATTTATCTTGTGCAAATTAGTAATAATTATGAAAATATTTAAACACTTTGTATTAATATATAAGAATTGAGTTGAAAAAATTCAGAAGTATAGTCTGAAAACGATTTAAAATTACTAACAGTCTTAATTTTTGTCATAATTTTCATCGTTTCTGCAACTCGATTACATTTTTCTACATTTGAAAATGGAATAGAAAACATAAATTTGAAAATTGCCCTATTAAATAAATTACAAAGAGATAATATTTTATAATTGGCTCTCCTCGTCAACTCCTGCAATTGAAATCTGATAAATTTATCTTGTAAAGGTGATGTGATTGGAAATGTCCCACTTTTACTGTGTTTCAACCCCTTGGAGGAGGGAACTTCAGGGGGTCTATGGATATGGTCAGTGTTGCACAAATTACGAGACGCATGGGTTCCAGTTGCATTTGAGCATGCGAGGATAGGTGCCTCGCCTAATTAGCCCGGCGGGTATTTCCGTCGCGTGACGTCACGTGAGCTCGTTTGCCTGGCCCGAGGCCAAGTTTTCCGCCGAACTATAAACCATATTCACACCCACGCAACACAATTAGCCGTGCACCCAGGGAATTATAATATCCCGGTGGCGCAGCATTGCCACAGATTCATCGTCTGTAAACTCATCTACTTCGCCGCTCCCTCCAATAATCACGATACCACCCCCACACGCTTCTTTTTTCATCGTAAACTTCTCTGATTAATTTAGCACTTGGAATAAGTCATGAGTAGGGGAAAAATACTTGATTAACATTTTTTAAAGGCTCTGAATCTGGATTTAATCCTGGTTGGTCCAGCTTCAAGAATATCAAGGTTGAACAAGAAATTAAAACACCCGAATTACAATTTGAATATAAATAGCCAAGATATATCAAAGTTATTGAATATTTAATTTTCAATTTAAAAAAAAAAGATTAACAGCCAATATTATTTGTAAGATTGAAGAATTGAGTAATTATGTATTTTATAATAAAAAAATCTGCATTTATGGAAATGACAAGGAGTAGTTTTCGAATTTATCATCGACTTAAAGTAGAAAAGTAAAAGAAGAGAGTGGGGTTAAGCGGTCGTAAAGAATTTCTCATTTTCTAAGACTTAAGATACCTTTGGAGGTTGGAATTAAATCTGGCTTCGGCGAGAGAACCAGAATCCACGGAGCACGGGTCTGTATACTTTTTACTTAAAAGATAAGCCTCGTGTTTTAAGAGCGCGGCTGTAGAACTGGCTCGTAAAACCCCGAGGAGTTGGGGAAGTAAGAAACACAGGAGAGTCGGCAGGGAGTTGACCGACCCTTCGAATCAGTTCTCGAACCGAGGAATCAAGAAGGCCGTGATACTGCTAGAAAAGCCTCGACATTAAAAGCAGGCACGCTCGATGCGTCCATCTTCCTCCTTAGGACCTATTAAGAAAGAAGTAAATACTTGATAAAGAACCTGCCTTGAATTGTCAAGTGCATGCTGTTTTACTGTCTAGTAAAGATGATGATTAAGTATTCTTTTACTTTACTCATTTTTATTCTCTTTACTAATGGAACTCAGCCAAGAATTGCTGCATGTTTACAATTACATTCACAAGAATCTTCATATCAACAAGATAGTTCTGTATGATATTTTTTTCAATGTTTATTAGTGAATATTTTCTGAATTGAATTTGTCGAAAACTAAGAAAGAAAGCTCATTCTCTGGCTATAAATTTCTGAAGGAAGCTTTAACAAAAAAGATACTTAATTACACTATCAATCAAATTTATCCTGTATTATTTAAAGCATGTGAAGAGATTCGTAGTTACCTCAGAAAGGAAAAACATAAAATATTTCTTATTTAATAAAAATTATTATACCTCAAAGCTTTATGTTATTCTAGACACCAGCAACTATTTACGTTCTTATTCTTTTCTTTATGAAGCAACTACTATGAATCTTTGAAAATAGTTATTTTGTAATAGCTATAACATTTTTTTCAAGTAATTAATGAGGTTTTGAGATAGACCCCCTACTACCGCGTCATTCTCCTTGATGGAATTATCTATTCAACTTTCTAAAAACTCAATTAGTCAAATTTCATAATATTTCCACTCAATAAAATTTCATTGATTTTGATTGAAATGGGAAACAGTGAAAAAATACGACTAAAAAATAATTAATTCAGCACTGAAATGTCGATCTTATGTTGCATGCATTTTAAATTTGCATATAAAAACTAAATTAAAAGTTCACAAGAATTATATCAACTTAAGAACGGTTTGTGATAAAAGCTTTGCATGGTTTCCGTATACGGATTTTGAAAACGGATTAATGAAAGATGATTGTATTATGAAAGCAAATATTGTCTTTTGGTGTGGCAGGCTTCTTTAAATTGATCGTAGAAATCAAAGAATGTGATTTAATCAGTAATCAGGAAGAACTGATAGAGGGTATAATTATCTTCCTGAGGACGAGGAGGAGGACAAGGAAGGCGAGGACGACGTGGGGAGTTTCCTCAAACAATGTAAAGCGTGTGTAAACGATGTAAATGGAAGGGGTGAGCAAGCGGGCGTGACTGCGTTAAGTCAAGTTAAGTCGAGGTTAACTCCCTTAATTACTCAGATTTAATCAGGACTCCGGTGTACGTACAGCGGAGAGCATAACTAAACGATGGGAGAAGGATCGGACGAGATGCCTCGAGCTGACTTTATGGTGCCCCATACATAAGGGACATGGTGGCATGGTCAGAGCCACGATACGATGGAAGGGATCTCTCTCTTTCTCTGTCTTTCTCTCTGGTTCTCTGGTTTGCTTGCTTACTTAACGAAGATTAATTGCGTTAGAGCGAACTGTACAGTGGTGTGGCGTGTTGCATTATCACGTGACATCATGTGACCCGACAAAAACTTCGATGCCGTCGAAGGCGAAAGGTTTTAACGAACTCCTTTTTTTCTTTAATTTTTGTCCAAGCCGATTGCATACAGGTGACGTCGATTAATTTTCTATGGCACGCCTTATCACGGTTTGGAAAGTCACTCGGATTAATGCCGTCTTGACTAAGAACTACGATCTTCTTAAAAGGTAATGACGATTGTGTTATTCAAAAATATATAATGACATTAAATAATTAATCATAAGTGTTGTAATTTTGACAACTTTCAAGAATTTTCGATGTAATATTAAAATTAGAAAAATAATGAAAAATTATTGGAAATTTATAAGCCAATTGAATATTGGTGTGAAAACAGAAATGGCAGGAATGTCATAAGCGGTGGGCTAAGTTGAGGATAAAAAGAAGACGTTCTATATACGAGTGAAACGGTCTTTTCGATAACAATCGTAGCTACAGAGCGTACGGGGCACAGTCTTTTGTTATGTATAAAATATTATTTTGCCAGGCAGGCATTCATTCGGTAGGAGCTTTCCTTGAAAGGCGAGCGTTAAGATTAAGGACGACCTGACGGTAGGATAATTATTAAGAAAAGAAAAATTCTGAAGGCGAGTCTCGCGAGACAAAGGATCGACCCGGCTTTTTTCCTCTTATTTTTATTTGCGTTATTCTTCTGCCCTGGCAGAAGACTCGAGAGAGATTCTGGATCTTTCTTTCATGCCGTAATTTATAAATGCCATTAATTGCTGGTAAACATCAGAAGCCGGTGGTTAGAGGAGCTCGCGCTTCCTTCCTTCTGTCTTTTAATCCCTTCTCCTTCCAAGTTCAGTTTGCCGGTACAGACGCCTGTCTTTCCATCCCTCTCGGTGTTTCTCATCATTCAAATAAATGAAGAAAAAATAAAAGTTGCTGGGTAATGGGAATTCTTTTTTTCGACACCCGACTCACCCTTTCTTAAGCCGCTGTGACTCGTCTTTGCAAATAAGAGGGATAATTAAGCAACCACTAATTACGGGATAAAACTCAAATCTTGCTTCGGTAGACGCTATACTTTCAAGATTCTTTTCCGTGGTTTTCATAAAGATTTTAAAGTTATTATCAAACTCGTTAACCTGCTCCAGACAATGGGAAATGAATTATAATTCTCTTATGAAAAGAATATTAAGAAACATTTTAATTCGAATCCCACATTTAAATAAATAATTTTGAAATGTTAGCAGTTGAACGAAGTTTAGAATTCTACAAGATTGAGTTTAAATATACTCCCAATAAATTTGAGTCTGCAAGCTTTAAAATTTTTACTTTTACGTTCTATGTACAAAGTTTTAAATTAAAAAAAATATATATATATATAACATTTCAATTTGATTAAAGTTGAAAGAATGTTATTCTAACTTCTTAACAAAACAAGTTTAACAAAGATTAATACCTTTGTAGATTATACAAAATTAATATAAATTGATCTTTAATTTCACTAATTACTAATAATAAACATATAGATGTGAGTAAAACTTCAGATATAATGTTTGTATATTTTGAAATATAAAATTATTTCGAGTATAATATACGTAACTGAAAAAAACTTCCATTACACGTAATAAAAACTTAGTACCAAGATTCCCAACAGTATATGACTTGTTAAATTTGTTACTCTCTATTGGAAGAATTTTAGGCTAACATAGAGGGTGAGTTTTTTGAGACATCGAAATATCTCAAGGAATACACATGGTACGGAAAAAATGTTGTCAATAAAAACTTTTTATAGAAGATTGAAGTTGCGACAAAACTGCTGTTCGGCCCTGGCCAGTACATGATTTTGGTGAGAAGCGTTCACGTGCAGAAATGCAGAGCCGTGAGCAATTTTGCGAGAAACGATTGCGGCTCTCGCGGCGAGTACAGGTATACGGAGCAAGCTAATAACAGGGGCGGCACGGTGATTATTTTCGCGGTGATAATTAGACGTCGCGAGTCGTTCCCGAGGAAAATAACGAGGAAATAATTGCGCGCCGAAGAAATCCCGCCCTGCCAGCGACAGGTTGGTCGTTGGCTTCCTTTTTAAAACAAAATGGGACAGATACGGAATGAAGAAGCTGAGGTTAACATAACATTAAGGGTGGCAATAGCGATGGTCTGAAAAAAAATGAAAAAATACCAGCAAGAAGATAATTGAGCAATAAAAAGTCAGCAGCCTCCAGGTTGAAGAAGGCTAACTGGCTCGCTGGTCTGATCCAAGAAGTAAAATTAAAATAAACATCCCCTAAATGAGTCACCAGCATCCCCCGTTAACTACCGCTAATTAATTCCAGGCTCGTGAAACTGAGAGGAATGAACAGGGATACTCGGAAAATCGCGGTAGAATGGGGTGGAGTATTAAACACCGCGAACCAGCCACTGTCTGACTCTTTAATTAGTCTTGGAGTAAGAGAGGGTGTCTAGGTGAAGAGCAACAGGTGAGATGGAAAGCAAGGGTTATTCCTGGCTTTAAAGCTTGACAGTAGCGAAGAGGGTGAATTTTACCAACTTTCATATCTCATTCAGAGTCAGTTATTACACCCTCTTCTCTTCAACTACGTATTATCAGTTGTAATATATCTACGTCAAAACACAAAAATGAGATCTTCCTACTAAAAACTTCATCTCTGTAAGAATTCATCTTTCAAACATTATAAATTATCATGCCCATTGAAATATTATTCAATTCAAACTGTACGTATTTGTTTCTCAATTTAATACATATATTTTTTTATCAGTGTGATACTTGCGTAAAAATCGAAAAATGATCACTTAAAATGTTAATTATTTTAAGCAATCAATATTTTTTGGCAGAGTTTAAAATTTTTTAAACTTCATTCACTTGAGTCTTTAAGGAAAATATTCATAATATAGAATTATTATTTCTGGAGCCTAAAGCCAGTTACAAACAACATCGTATGAAATTTAAGAAAAATATTCAAACAGATGATTAAGATTTTTGCTCAAGACTTTTGTCAATCAAAGTAGTAAACACAAATAGAGCCGTCAAAATATATCACAAACACTGAGATATGAAAAATAGCTATAGGGAATGTCAATTTAGGAACGTGATTCGTGGTACTCATCCATGCAGGACATGCAGAGAACAAAACTAATTTTCCCTCGTGTGAAATGGCAAAAGTTTCTCGCAAATCAAGCGGAACAGGTGGCGATGAACTTCTGGTTATTAATCATTCTCTGTCATCGTTGACGACTTTGAAACTCGCAGACGGACAACAACTGCAATAGGCATAAAATCTCAGTAAATAAAGTCAAAGTACTTCGCGCGAGCTGCATAAATATGCAACTCACACAGGCATATACAAAGATAATGCAGATAGTAGTAACCCAAGCAGCGTATTCGCACAGTTCCATAGCTCAAGTACATAATATTATCTCGTTTGCTCAGAGCATAAAATTCCAAGCACCCTGTCTTCTTCCAGCCTTTAACTTAGCAGAGCTAGTACGAAATATTCAAACCCGAAGTTTATGGAAGCAAGTAAAAATGGATGTGTGGGTGAGTGATTTGTGCGTAGAAATATATATAGGTACTCGGAGTGAAACACGTGTGTGTCACGATCTATGTGCTCTCCCTCCTTTTTTCTCCTCACCTATCATCCCACCCTCCCTTCCCCTTTTCTCTTTCTTTCTCTCGCATAGAGCACACTCCGATGACGTCATGAAGAGCTGAGGTAGGTCACGGTCAGGACTTCAAGTTCGGTTCCCGTTCGGTCTCGTACAACACGTTGCTATGGCGCACGCACACATACACGTGCTGGCACGTGCACACACCTGAAAAACACACGTGAATTCCCCGCGGGAAAGGAGATCCAAGATTACGAAACTCTGCACTCCGCTTGATCGCCAATGCCAACGAACCCAGAGTTCGATTCCAACTCTACTGGCGGGACCAAGGCAACGATCAAAATTATACGCGTGATGATAATGATGAGCCTGAGCACCACCTTAATGATCGTGGTAACAAGAACCGAACCAATGCTTCTTCATCGTACTGCTCTAAATACCGGAAGCGAGGTATTAGTCGCTAGTTGTACTCACATCAATTGTCCTTATTCACAAACATTCGTAACGAGCCTCGTCAGGAGTCCCACACAACTACGAAACCATCCTCCGATTTTTCCACTCATTTCCCTAACGAATTTAATTGAAAAATTGTTTTTGATTTGCTGTAACAACTCCAGTGGAAAAGATTGTTATCATAATATTATCCTTAACTAGTCACGCTCACTCTTGATCAGTTTTCTCACATGTGGTAAAATATTGAAAAAAAAATACTGAATTTATTTCGTTCCTTATTCTCTTATAACTTTCCATCCATACAAAATGCAAAGGTCAAGTATGTACCTTTTTTTTTATAAAAAAGAGACTTAAGCGCAGCATCTGAAGAAAAAAGCTTTGGAGAAAAGAACAGGTTTTGAATTGGATACAAAGTGTATATGCCGAAATTAAGAGGACCCTTTAATTGGAATTCACGGCATTAAAGAAACGAATTTAGCTGATTGGCACGGCCGGTTTGGCTGACTGTTAATTTTAATCGAGAAACGCTTTCTTGGAAATTAGAAGAGGCTGGCCAGTCCTCGTAAAAGCCCGTCGAATTTGTCGTCGACGCTTGGGAACCCCGAGCACGATCTAATGAATCAACACAGACAATTAATAGCTCCAAGAGCCTTCTCGAAAGCTCTGTATCCCCCCATCACTCCCCTCTGCTGCAGAGAATGTGTGGACAACAAATCTATCCTATCTACGTGGGGAACTGGTAGTTTCACTTCCTACCACCTTCCTGTCGTCAGCTCGCGCACTAAATAAGTATCCCTGGCTATCTCAGACGTATTTACTACACTCCACGTTTACACGGGTTGCCAATCGTTAAAGTTAAATAGAGTAAATTTCAAGTTTTATAAAAAAAAATATTTAAGACATATAATAAAGTAGAAGCTAACACAAATAATTGCCAGAAGTATAAAAAACTGTTTCTCTATATATGGTTTTTTTTTCAAATATTAAAGAATTTGAAATCTTTCTGCGCAAAAAATCGAACGCAATTAAATAATTTGAAATTATTTTTTTTATTGCAACAGAAATTTTTTTTTTTTAATTATACCAGTTTACAAACAAATTTCAAGGAAATTTCAGATTTACCAAAATGACAATATGACTTTTTAAATTCTATATCTGCTCATTTACAAATTTTTTCTTGATGAAATTCGCTCAATTTTTACCTCTTTTTGAGTTTTGTCTTTAGATAATATTTAATTTAATTTAAAAATAATTAAGGTAAACGTATCGATCCCCTTCCCTTCATATAAAAGCTGTTACGTAATTTATGGACGGCCTCTTTGCTCATTTTCTAAATTAAATATTTCCTTTTCAAAATAATCACGTAATACGAGACAATAAGTACAGATAATATTAGTTAAACAACACTTTGAAAGCAAAAATTGAATCTTGGAACTTTTAAAGCAAAAAGTATTAAAATTTGTAAATTTAAAATGTCAATCTGTTATACTAAAAAGTAATAATCAAAAATTTGATAGTTTCAAAATAAATTTGTTCTACTAGCGGGTCATAAAGTGGATTTAATTGCCCCGTGCGGGGCAAAAAAATCGATTTTTTGACCTCCTCGTAGAAAGAGTAATTGTTGATGATAAATATAATGAACTGTAAGAATTTCCATATAGTTTGTGGATATTAATTGTAAATATAAACCGTGAAAAAAAAAAATCATTTTACTTTGTAACTTGTCTGTGTCGAGAAAATTTGTTTGAAATTAAGGAGATTACAGTTTTCATAAAAAGGTAAAGTTGATTTACTTTTGTGGGTCTATTAGACGCGAAAGAAGACCGTAGCACGAGGTGAAATCTCTGCGCTCACTTAACGAGCTCAAGGGTTCAACCCTTCCGTCGTCGCGTCTCATCGCCAACTCACCCCTTTGCAATATTTAAGGCATGTTTTAAGCGTAATTAAATGGCAGAGGGTTAAAGTCTCTGGATCGGTCACCCACCCACGCAAATTATCGCATTTAACTCCCTCACCTTCTTCGTCGTTAACGCCTTTCCCCACCTCTTTTTCGAATGGTTATAATGTACTTTTCATTAGCCTGAACCCCTTCACGGGGCAGATTCAGCCAGGAATATTCATCACTTTACAACCCTTCCTTTCGGCTTGACACCCACACCCTTTTTTCAGCAGTCACTCGAGCGATACTCAACAGGTCTTAATTACCTACGCCACGCTTCTCGACAACAGTACCTTGATTTCATTTTTGGTGGATTCAAGAGAATTGTGATCTACTTGAGAAGAAATTTTCATTCTCTTCAATCTTATTTTCATTTCTACTCAAATTCATAAAACATTTTTATTGTATGGTAAATCTATATCAATCTCATGAAAAACCCTTTCGAATTTTCACAATACTGACACTAAATTACTTGGAAATTTTTGAAAGAACTCATATTAATGAAACAATTCGAAGTTATATTTTCTTCATAAGGCCATGCATCAACTGTGTTGTTAGAAAATTCTGTATTAAACATCCATTACATGTAATGAAAGTTTTTTACAGTAATGTATATTAAATTTGAAACACTTTCATCTTGAAAAATACAAACTTTCATTTGAATTTTAATATATATTGATTGAAAATTTATTAAATTTAATATGAGTGTATATTAATTTTTCATAATATACAAATCTATTAATTTTAATTTACCACTTGTATATTAAAGTCTGTTAAAATTAATAAGATTTTTAACAGTATGGACTACGTGAATAAGTTCTTGTAAAAGTTCCTGTAAATTAACTTTATCAGTTTAAAAAATATCTCTTTGAAATTTGGTAAATGCATTAGAAGACAATAAAGTACGTCTGTCAATTTTGGTTTTCTGAAAATGTAGCAAACAATTTTGTATTCAACTCTGATCATCAACAGCTTTTTTAGTTTTATCTCATTTAAAAAAAATATTTTGCACAATTTTTACTAAAAAGAATTTAACACAAGTTCCTTATTGTTTTTAATTATTATTCCTAAAACCTCAGAAAGATGTTTTGTAAATTTACAAAAATTATCCTACAGAAATAAATTAATACACGCTTTAGTGATGTGATCTGATTTATATACGGCCATAAATTAAAGTACCTAAAATAGATAATACTAATTGATAACAGACCAATGAAAAATCAAAAAAGTAACGTTTATTTTTGTATAGTGCCTGATTCTTCACAAAAAACGCCTAGCTCTGTGTTTTTTCTCTATTTTGAGAACGAGTGAGTTACATCTCCAGACATCAAAACGTTCATGTCCTCCTCGGAGTATCGGTTACAAATATGGAAAAGTATCTTCCCGTCGGCTTCTAAACCGCGTATATTTATCAGCTCATAAAACACGAACACGAGAAGATAAAACTTCAATGATATGCATTAAATGAATAGACACTTTTAGTGTTCTCCGGAAATTTACGATCGTGGGCAGGGAAGTCTGCACGGGGGAAAATTCAAAAAAGCAAAATCTGGGGATGCATCGAGTTTCAGGCTCGTATCATTGAGGCCCCTGGAGGCGTATTTCAACGCGGCGGTGCCGCGCGAACAAATTAGCTCTCTATCTGAAACAACTTCTCGGAATAGCCGTTACTCACGAGTGGACTGGTCTGTAGCACGAGTAAAGGAGTAGAGAGTCAAACTAAAAAAAGAAAGAACAGCGATTGAGAGTGGAAGAAGCAGCTTCGATCTGGGAGTAGGGGACTGTTTGGCTTTGACGAAGGAAAGAAAAAAAAAGAAAAACAGGAGGTACAAACGAGAAAAGTAAAAGTGAAGGAAGGATTTCGAATTTTGCGCGAGAGAACCGCTCTATCTGGTCAATACGAGGATAAGAGGATCGTTCGAATGCTGTAGAACACAACACTGGATATTTATATGCGACTCTTCTTCGCACCTTTTTGTCGTCATCGCGTTCCTCGGTCGTGGTATCTCGTTGATTACCCGGTCCTAATTAATTCCTCAGGCTTTATCTTTATTTTTGTTGGGCTCGTCCTCGTAGCCGTAGTCGCCGCGCGGCTTCCTTCGTCGCATTCGTTCCGTGGAAACGAGTAGAGAAACGAGATAGGACGTATACGGGAACGGGACGATTAAGGGAGAGAGAATGACCGATGTTCATCGACTCAGCCAGGAGTGGATAGAGACTTTCTTGCGCCTCGGGTAATTTACTTCGCTCTTTTTTGTCTTTCCTTAATGAAACAACGTGTCTCGCCAAGAGGAATGTCGGATTTTTGTTTGCCTTCAATCGTCACACATCTTAAGATACAAGCGATAATTACTTTTCCCAATCCCCCCCCCCCCACCCCCCACTTTAACCACAAAAAAACCTGAAATTATTTTATACTTAACGAGCGAAGAGAGTTTTGCTTTAAAATAAAGAATGTTGCTTTTTGCGTGAAGCTATGTATATTAAAATGATCCAGTTAATCGAGAAGCTACTTAAATAATCAAATGTTAATTATTCATCATATTATCCAAGGTTGACATTAATTTATACTTCGCTAAGGCAAGCAATAAATTAAAATTTATAGCGGATTAGTGTTACGAGAGATAGTAGAGGACTAATGTCCTCAAACTCTTAACTCCGAATTATTGGCGCTACGCTTTTCTATGTTTGAACGTTAGTGCCATTAATTTGCGCGAAACGCTAGGCAGTAATCCTGCTGGGTCTGTCGGACAGTATTTACGGAACGAAAATGCGCATGTAGTCTTTGTGGGATATGTAAGAACGTATTTCTGAACGCAAGAGTCTAATGACATTTGTATGGACGGTATATTAATTTAAAAAAGCGATCTTTCGCTAATCTTCTTTTTCACACCTACAAGATTCAAGGGTGGGAGGAGGACAGGCACACATACCGGTTCCTTGAGAAGGCGTGACCTCCTCTAAGAACTCAAGCTACCGTCCACACTCATTACCCTTTTGCGTGGAAACCTCTCCCTTCACTCGTTGCCTCCTTCGATGTCGCCTGATGAGTAACGCTCCTCTCGCTACCTTCATCGATCTTACCTCTGGAATCTCGAAAGTGCGATAAGAGTGTGACAAACGATGATTACTCCCCGTACTTTAACCTCCATATACTGTTCCGGTGTCGTCCGGAACGTAGAGAGTGTGAATAAAAAATTTATTCACGGTAAATTAGCGTTCCCTACATGAATGTGTGCATAAATATTCATTATCTTTTCATTCGAGCGAATAAACTCATTAATATGTTTCTACGAACTTGTCACCTCGCCTCGTGAAATTAGTTTATTTTTAGCCTGCGGGAAAAAAACTCTTATTGGAATATTATCTTTCCTTGTTTCTGACGTGATAAAGTATATGTAGAGAAAAATATGGCACTAAGTACAATAAACATGATTATTTGTTGATGAGATATTTTCATTGATTAAATATAAAAAAAATATAATGAATAAATGTGGTCGGAAGGTTTTGACAAAAAACTTTAATAATGTATTGTCTTTTGAAATGCACTCAGAAAAAAGATTTTATTAAATGAAAGAAAATTATTTGTTTGAAAGACTTTCTGTGATTTAAAAAATGACTTATTTATATTAAATAAAATTTGTTTGTTTCCAACAAAGTATATTTAAACTAAATAAAAATTTGTTCAAATCAAATAAATTTCTGCCTTAAATCAAACAAAATTATATTTTTGACCATATATCAATACATTAATTTCTTTGTTTTGAAAAAAAAAATTGTTTGATTTAAATATTTATTTGACCCGAAGATATTTTATTGACTTAAATAAATGTTATTTAATTCAAATAAATCTTCTGTTTAAATCAAAAAAAGCCTTTCAAACGAATTGTTTTTTTTTCACTCAATCAAATCTTTTTTCCCAGTGTGACTGCAAGAGGTTTAAAAATATTAGATACGTGTAGAAAAAGGATAAATATATAGAGGAGAGATTGATGGTAATATAATAATATTGAATTACGAGGGATTTGCAAAATGGTAGAGTTACTTTGAAAAGCTTCTTGAAGGCACTTGGGAGTTCCGGTCTTGAGTGTAGAGACTATTGAGAGTGAAACTAGTAGGAATCTTGATATCCTCTTTGGGATGTATAGATACGGCCCTGGGAGGAGAGAAGCTAGCAGAGAAGAGGATATTCTTATGAATCGATGAAAGAATCGCGAGCATGCGCGACGGAATCTTAATAACTCATGCGATACCACCCCTTCTGATATCACCCAACTCCTTATATATGTATATATCTACCATCCAACAACATAAGAGACAACCATACGAATGCCTTTATAATACTAGGGTGTTTGATATTGACGTAATATTTCTATGAGAGGTCACTACTAATAACAAACGGCCATTATTGTTGACAAGTTCCATCTTTCAAACCTCTTCTGTCAAAATTTGAGCCAAATCCATTCATTAGTTTACAAGTTACAGTGTCTGAGAGCAACCAACCATTGTATTATTATATATTATTATATATTGTTTTGAATGACCAGAAATGGAAGTGCGTGATATAGTTAAGGTAGTATCCATCTTAACTGAGCGTGTGGTCAATATTTTGCATACACATTTGTTCATGAGAAAGCTCTGATGTGCAAGATGGGTCTCGCAACTCGCAATTGCTTACAATCTACCAAAAACGCATTCGTGTGACCATTTCGGAGCGAAATTTGGCCTATTTTAACCTCAATCCGAAAAAGTTTTTGCGTCGATTTGTCACGATGGATGAAACATGGATCTACCACTACACTCCGGAATCACGTGAAGGGTCAAAACAGTGGATCAAATCTGGTGAAAGTGTACCAAAGCGTCCGAAAACGCAACAATCGATTGTGAAAGTTATGGCTAGTGTTTTTTGGGATGCACATGAAGTAATCTTCGTCCACTACCTTGAGAAAGGAAGGACGTTTACTGGAGCATATTATGCTGCATTATTGGAATGATTGATGACGAAATCAGGAAGAAATGGCCACATTTGAAGAAGAAAAAATCCTTTGCCTTATGACAATGCACCATCTCACATTGCACAGGCAAAAAAGCATGAATTGGGTTTCGAATCGCTTCCGTATCCATCGTATTCTCCAGACCTGAAGAGATGGCTGTGTGGTAGGCGTTTTGAGTCGAACGAAGAAGTTGAATGGGAAACAGAAGGGTATTTTGGAGGGTTTGACAAATCGTATTATTTGGAAGGCATAAAAAAGTTGAAAGACCGTTGGACACGTTGTATCGAGCTAAAAAGAGAGTACATTGAGAAATAAAACCAATTTTTGCCAAAAAAATTAATTCTCGTTCATTTTATCACGTTAATATCAAACACCCTAGTATGTACGTGCGAGACAAGGGCAGCGCGTCCAAGAACACGACAGCCAAGCATTTCACGCATTTCGAAACGACACTTTGACAAAATATGCAGCTACGAGCAATGAGCTACAAGCACGCGGTTTAATGTTGTGAATGTACAAGTGTTGCAGGCGGCTTAACTTCCCCCGAGTATTTTTATAATAAATCTCATTGAAAGTTTCAATTTTAAGGTCATGGATGAATCGGACTACGTCACTGAATTATATAGTGATTGGTTAATGTAAGATAACTTTTTTAATTTAGAAAACATTTTTCTGAAAATTTGGTAAACGTAAAAAACGACAGTAAAGGACGTCTGTTAATTTCCATTTAGCAAGAATTTTGAGAAAAAATGTATAAGTTATCGATATTTACATTCAACTGCAAAATTTCTACATATCTTCAAAAATGTTATCTTACATGAACTTTTAAAGAAATTTGATCACGTGGTCTGGTTGGCCCATTGCCTTAAGGAAGTTTGTTTAGATTGATTTCAATTCTATGTTTGAAATATTGAAAAATAATTGAGAATGGTAAGGGAAAATTCATTGTCGAAACGATTTACTTGATCCAAAAGAAAAAATGTGTTTATTCAATTTGAAGTGGAGGAATATTCTAATCACAGAAACTACTCGTTTCATTTTTCGAAAAAGTAATAATATTTTCAACACATTTGATGAAAACTAAATTTTTTAAATTCACTGAGATAAATAGATATTAAAACTTTTGATACTAACCCATAATATTTTTTCTTCAGCATACGAGATATTAATCATTGGGAAAAAAAAGCTATCGAATCTATAGAATTTCTGCCAAAAGCATGTATATCATTGATTTAAATAAATATGCTACAGAACTTGTAGCAGTTTATATTAAAATCTACAATTTGTGATGTTAAACGTCCTTATTTGAGATGTTGAAAATAGCACCTCTGAGTTGAGCGACAACAAACGGACACTTGAAAACCCAAATCATCAAAGCCAAATGTCATTGGCTTCCTGAAAAAATTTAACCTCACTTTGTAGATATCTCGAGCATTTAGGGAGTATTTTGTGGTTTTTGGGAATTATATTGTGTTAAACTTTCTGGTAGAGAATGGATTAAACGTTTTTAGAAATAAAATATTGTGCTTCGAAGATAATATGGCTCTGGACGTCACTTATTGTTCTCTAACGTGGTTTGTACTACGCTCATTATGAAAATTACATAATTAAAAACTAAAGGGCGATCGCTCGAGAATCAAACATAATAAAAAATGGACTACGATATAAAAGACTTTCGGATTTTATTCAAAGTTTCATGTTTTACAGGTATTTTTCTACAATTAAAAAATATTTTTTGCATATATTCTATTCTTCTGTCCAATATATGGGAAATTGTCAGTTAAAATCTTCTTCATAATATCTGTTTTTTCTCAGTCATCCCAAAGTCTATCTTTTAATCAATTATTTTTTCAATTAAAATAATTTCTGATTGATAAACGAAACATTCCTAGTTTTAAAAAAATTATAATAATTGAACAAGAAAAAATTCTGTTAAAATCGATTTTCTTTGATAAATCATCCTTCGTATGCTTTTTCCTTACATGCAATATTAGAAAAAAGTAATAACCATTTTTTAAAAATTGTTTCCAATGTGCTTAATCTTGATTAGAATTAGAACACGAAGCAAAAATTCCAGCCATTTATAATTACCATTTCATTGCTGGCAGACTTAATTATTTACTCATTATTCCTTGCTTGTTTATGTACAATAAATTGTAATTAAAATTTTAAATTACATTCTTCGGGAATCGTAACTTGTAATTTATAATCTGGCACATGCCAGAAGTATAAGTTGAACAGTGACAAGTTTACATTAGAAAAAAGCATAGTGACAAGTTGAACAGGAACTGAACGCTAAATTATTTCTGACGCAAATTAACAACGAATAGGTAATAACGGGCTTGTGGTGAATGGAGAGGGCCCAGTAATCCCGACGTATTGTTTCACGGACGGAAGTCACTCTTTTATTACGAGACACTTCCTGCCTTGTCGCCGCTACATGAACGCGTTCTGTTTTATCTGTTGGTGTTGGTTTACGCCACAGGCGCAGGTACGTACAGGTACCTGTGATGTGTACACGGAATCCGACATATGAAACGCAGATAATTAGAGGGCCACGTTAATTTCTTAAAAAAAGAACAGAGATGCGATTACGTCAACTGTATACGCAATCCGAAAGAAAACAGAGATACAAACATGGAGGGATACAGAGAAACAAAACTGACTGCGAGTATCTACGTTTCTGCCGCTTCGCTGACCTTAATTGCGCCCGTCGAATTCCGGTAATTATCATAATTACTCTGTTGGTCACACCCAGATCGGCATTCTTATGTATGCGAGTAAACTTGCTAAAAGGAGCACGATTTTCGTGGCTCCAGACGTTTTTTTCGAGGAGAAGCTGCACAATTATTGCAAAATATTAATATGTTTTACTTTTTTTGGATCAAATAAAAAGATGAACAAATACGTAACGAGGTACCTCGAACGATTTCAGCAAAACTCGAGATTAAGAATTTATTAAGGGTATATACAATAGCATATCAAGCAAGTCACGTGATTAGGGAAAGTAAATTAGTATCTAAAGGTCTTCAATGATACGTTCTTTATTATGCCCTGAAACTTTAGAAAAAAATGTACATTATTGTAAAGAATTTTCGGAGAAACTTGAATAGTATTCTGGATCATGCGACTCACTTGATACATGCCCTTAAGCCACTAAAAACTGATAAAAAAGATATGACTACTATGCATACATTCTTAAGTTTTAACAGTAATTTTTTGTACTAATTTCATTTAGCCAATTCTTTCCATCTATTCACTCAGTTTATTGAATCCAATTTACTGAGGAATCAGTAGCTAGAAATAAGTGATTGAATGTATAGAAAAAAACCACAAATTGGCATAAAGAAAGTATATAATTATTTCTTATTTCATTTATTTATTTTTATTGAATTGGAATATAAATAAATTTGCAATTAAGATAATTTTGTATTTACTCATTCATTATTTATAATTCTTGCTTTATTTTTAAAATTAATTATTGCTTTATTAAATAAAAGAACTGATATTTGGTTTAGAGAAAGAAGGACAATCAAATTTACAAAAAAGACCCCATGTATCATTATAACTATTATCCTTACGCTGATCTGATACACCAAAAGTTAATCTTGGCGCGAATCGGCGCCAGAGCCGACGTAACTGATGCCAGAAATTTTTATAAAAAAGAAAATTCTTTGTCCTCATGAGACGCCATTTACTAAATCTATCTAGAAGAAGCACTCAGGCTCGTATCCAGCGTTGCTTTTTCTTCTAATTAATTATTTTGAAAATTAATTATCCGTCTGAGGACAAATATGGTCAAAGGTCGAAGGTTAAGGGTAGTTGTGTGTGAGCTCATAGAATACGTCCTCATTGGCGTGGCACATTATAAGTTTTTCCGAGGGTTAATTTCGCTCGCGATAGCAATAGTCCACTCTTCTCATTTCCTCTTTTTCCAATGTGTATGGAAGTGCGACTCTGTCTCACAATCACCCCTCGACCAGCTTCAACTAAGAGCGGCTAGGAGTCGGTTGGAGCGTCTCTATGGTTAATTAAACGCATAGATCACCCTTCTCCACTTCTCTTTATTCTCATTCTCCTGCTTTTCTTGCTTTTTCTTTATCCACTCCGCAACCCCAAGTGTGCACACTTTTCTTCCAAGTTATAAACGTGCATGTGAGGCAATGAGGGCTTTAAAATAAGCAACAAGAAGGCTCGAAATGCAATGATGGCACTTCTGATATAAAGCAGGCTTTATCAAAATTGATTTGAAATACTATACAGTAATTTTATCAGGAAATTTACGACTGGACATTTTCTTTATCAGTTTCATTTTCTAAATAGGTATTTAATATAGATATAGATATTTAGATAGATAGAGGTATTTTATATATTCAAAGGCATGGATCAACCGGATCACGTGACTAAATTGTTTATACATTGATTCGATCATGTAAGATTATTTTTTAATTTACAAAACATCTTTCTGAAAATTTGAGGTACATCGTGAAAGACAATAAAGAACGTTTCTTAACTTCTTTTTATTTGAAAATTAAAAAAAAAATTCGAAAACTTATCGATAATTACAGATAACTGTAAAAATTCTTGCAAAAATTTCACTCAAACGAAGTTAACAGACGTTCTTTATTGTCTTCTGATATATTTTCCAAATTTTGTAGAAGATATTTTGTAAAGAAAAAAGTTATCATAAAAGAACTTTTACAGGAATTTACACTGTTAAAAATTTTATTAATTTTAATAGACTTTAATATACAAGTGGTGGATTAAAATTAATAGATTTGTATATTATGAAACATTAATATACTTTCATATTAAATTTAATAACTTTTCAATTAAAATATATTAAAATTAACAAAAATTATTAAATATATACACACATATATTAAAATTTACAAATTTACAAAAACACACATGTATTAAAATTCAAATAAAAATTTGTTATTTAAAGATGAAAGTATCTTAAATTTATTATACGCCACTGAAAAAAACTTTCATTACATGTAATGGAAGTTTAATACAGAAATTTCTAACAGTAAGTTTCAATTACGTTTTGAGAAGCAGACATGACGCTCAAGTCAAAAAATGCAGCGACAAACAAAATTCAACACAACACCAAAATTGATGAAAATTAATTTCTTGCCTCTAAAATCTAGTATGATATACTTGATGCCCTGTTTGGCTTAAATGGCCTTTGATAAAAAATTTAAGAAGAATTAATTTCTCATAAGTTTACAAAGTTACACAGCAATATATTTATCCACTCAGAAATAAAGTTGTGAAAAATTTAAAGAATTTGATTTTTTAGGGGGTGAAATTGCAATGACTTTGAAATGTGGTCCGAGGTAAATTTATGTTCGGTCGATAATGAGGGCCGTGAAAGAAGAAAGGACGAAGGCGATTTGTGTGTCTGTAGTATCGTCACCGGTAAAACTCGCGGAGGATAGAGAGGTTCGAGGCGATCGTGAGGACGATTCGCTTTATCAGCGCGCGGCCAGCCGCGTGTTTCCATTAATTCGCGTCGCGAGTAACTCGTGTCGAGGAATGCTTGTTGAAGTGGAGAGAAGTCGTTAGGCTGCGTGCCGTTCGTGGCCAACCGGTTTCCTTAGTTATTCGTCGTTAATTCGCTAGAGGAGAGTAAGTAATCGCGCGAGTTCCACTGACCACCGCGGGAGCGAGTGAATTTCCACAAGGTACTCGACACTATGTCGCGTAATCCCAAGCCAAGATCGAGACAGTGTCAGTTAAGTAAAGTAATCGCCCTTTACAAAGCGAGAGATATTGCCCCGCTTCGTAATAGTCAAAGGATACCATCTCGTTCTCTTTTCCATTCGCGCTCAGATCGACTCTTTCATCGTTACTCTAGACCCTTCATGCCCTCTCGTTTTCTGCGCGTCGTGCATACAAAATTGCTGGATCGACGAAGCTGGGGTCGATTTCAATCGACGCAAAAGCGTATCGTAAATACGAGATTTAAGTGCTCACTAACGAGCGATAAAAGGGTCACAAAGATTCTTTAGCGCCACACAGAGTCTTTAATGTTATTCCTTATCATTCAATTTTCAAAGAAATTCCCTATAACATATTGTATATTCACCTTCTTCAATTTTCAAAGAAAATTTTATTTTATTCATTTTGCAAAAGTAGCACTAGTGAGAGTATTATGATAATATATTACTTAAAAGCATAAACTCACCGATTAGGTTCGCCAGCATAGAACTGGAGGCTCTTCCTGAAACATAAAGAGAAGGTTATTAGTAAAAATTGCTTTACTCGGCTCGTGTCTCCTACGACCTCATTCTTTACTTCGAAAAACTTTGCTTAATGTGTGTAATTGGTTATATAGAGGTAATCAGAGTCGCATGCAATTGAATCAAACATACATATATGTAGAGACAAAAATATAATACAAATTTTGTACACTCAATATGTAAACATATTTAGTCACTCATATACATTCACTTTCCATTAACTACGAGTCTTATTATGTTTCGTTTTGTCAAATACGATAATTTGAAGATAATTTGAACAAATGAGCTGAAATTATTTCAGAGTGTTCAAAAAGTAAGTCGAGAACAGTAACATTTCTTTTTGTAATTCTTGGGAATATCATTAGTAATATTAGAAGTCGATGTCAAGTTCATTTCCCAGTAACGAACATTTCTTAAATTATCATCAAGTAAACTCATCCTTGAAAAAAAAAAAAATTATACACCTGTTTGCTAATTGAAAATCACAACCCCTTTACTGATCATTATTCAGCGGAAATCGAGGATATTCTAGGAAAGCAAGACTTGCTTGATTATTATTTATCCAGTAAGACATGTTTCTGTTAATGCTGGCTTCTTTTATTTATTCATTTCTTTATTCTGAAATAAGATGTACGTGATAAGAGGAGAATTTCTCGAAACATTAGAGAAACATTAAGTAGAGATTCCGATCTACGAGGTCGATTTTCTAGGTATTTCAACTTAATCAGTGACTTTTCACTGAAAACCAATGAAAAGTCATTGATTGACCAGTCAGAAATGGGTCACTGATTTAACTTCAGTGAAAATCTCACTGATTCAGATTTAGATAGTAGAAAATCTTTTTCCTGAAAAAATGATCCGTGATTAACTATTTTCTTATGCAAAACTGTTTCGATTTATTCATACTAGGGGTTTTTTTTTCAGAATTTTTGGTTGTTTTATTTCATAAAATAAGTCTTGTAGAGCAATAATTATAAGAGGATGTAAAAAATAAAGTGCTCCACGGTACCCATGATTGCGGTCGTTCTGCTTATCTTAAGGTAGTTCATCCGCGAAAATTAGACTTCAGGTAAAAATTCATGATTTTGCTATTAAGAATAGCAATATTATTATTGAAGAAGGGATCATTTGAAAGAAAAGAGATTATCTTCCAAGAATAAAATATGAAATATAAAAAAATAATGCATTTAACAAATTGTACTCTGAAAATTTAAATCAGTGAGATTCTGACTAAATTTAAGTCAGTGACCCATTTCTGACTGATCAATCAGTGACTTTTCACTGAAAACTAATGAGGAGTCATTGATTGACCAGTCAGAAGTGGGTCACTGACTTAACTTCAGTCAGAATCTCACTGATTCAGATTTTGAGAGTTGAATTTAACCTTTTTCATATTTCTAAAATGAATAAATTATTACCAAATTTGACAATTTGTTTATAAGAATTTTGTTTTGGAAAATTGATTTTTAATAGTTTCATCCATTAAAGAATTTATTTTCGAAAATTGAGAGCGGTAAAGATATGAAGATTCTTTTTCCTGAAAAAATGATTTATGATTTATTAGAATCGCGTTATTTTGTAAAATTTGGTATGAAGTGATAAGGAAAAAAGTTCCGCAAAAATAAAATTTGTTAAATACATTATTTTTCTGCACTAAAATTTTGTTTTCATGAAAAATAATCTTTCCTCTTACAAATGATCCCTTTAATATTAATATTGCTATTCTTGAAAACAAAATTATCTATTTTTGCCTGAGGTCTAATTTCCGAGGATCAACTATCTTAAGAAAACAATATCATAGTATGGAAGAAATGAAGCACATACGATAAAAAAAATTTCTTTGTGTCTAGGAAATGTTCCCAGTGTATTTAAAAGAGAAGAATCTGAATACAAGTGTTCTTTAATAAAATTTGTGAATTTATTTTAAAGTTTATTTTTACTTTTACGCCTTTTATTGCTTTATTGATTAAACTTTATAACACTTTCTGAGTTATATAAAACGACACTAACATCATAATATTTTTTACATAGATTAGTTCTCGATTATGTTGCGTGCTGATATTTATGCCCCTGTGAGATCAGATTCGAATCCTCTATCAGAACTGCCTCTCAATTTAAAAAAAGAAGCACTTTCTTTCTTATCAGAGATACACCAGTTAGCGTTCTGGTCCTATTACCTTACATAAACCTCATTTTAGTATTATCCCATTCCGTCAAAAACGAAGGCAAAATTGGGCTAATTACAGTTACTTATATAAAAATGCAGTGGCTTCTAAAATAATCATTTGGCTTATTTCAAATACTGATAACCGAATAAGCACAGAAAAGGTCGATACTGATTTAACTTCAGTGAGAATTTCATTGATTCAAATTTTGAGAGTATACCATTTAACCGTTTCCATATTTCTAAAATGAATAAATTATTACCAAATTCGACAATTTTTTTTTTCATGAAAAATATTATTTCCTCTTACAAATGATCCCTTTAATAATAATATTGCTATTCTTGAAAAAAAAAAATTAACTATTTTTGCCTGAGATCTAATTTTTGTGGATGAACTACCTTAAACAAAAAATTCAAATAGTTTCATAAAACATATGTTAATGGTTGTCGTTTGAACTATAGAAGAAACAAAAAATATCGAGAAAAAATAAAATGACACCGTATTGAAGATTGATATCCGATATTTTTTTTATTTAAAAGGCTGTACAGTGAATAAAAATAAACGTTTTCAATTTTTTTTTCAATTCCAACTGGTTACTTTGGAACACTATATCATTTAAACTAATGCGAACCCGTTAAAATTCTTTCCTACATTTATTCTACAAAATAACTACTTGCAAAAAATGCAAAAAAATCGATCCTTTGGACTTTCTAGACTAGAATCCCCCCTTGCTACGTATTCCTAAGTGCATATAAACGAGAGAATCCAGTGATTCGCACAGGTGAAGAAGTACAGGTTATAGGTTTTATTGCTGTCGAGGGTGACCACGTGTTCAACCCTAAAAGAACAGAGGTTCTCCGAACGTGTAGTAGGTAGGCGTGTGCATTAGCAAAAGTGCACTGCTGCACTATCGTAAGGGTCGAGAGCTTAGGGGCGATTATGAGCGAGTAAGTACCGCCGTCCAGTTTTTATCCCCTCCCTTATTTCTGCGGCCACCCTCGACTTCTGCCTTACACCCTCTTGCCTCAACCAAACCCCAACGGATCAATACGCTAAAACATTGCCTCGTCGAGACGCCACTGGTTCGTATAAAACGAAAAGAAACGCCACTTTAATCTCATCTCGAGAAAGGATGGGTTCTTCGACCTTGTTTAAATTGCCCTTGTGCCAGAATTCGGACAGTGCTGGTCATTGGGGCACCTGCCTTTACCTCAGGCAGTAATTACTCGTCTCACCGATTTATTTCTTATTTAGAAATAAAGGTGGACAGGTGAGTTTTGCCATGCTCTTTTCTCTCCCGTCTTGTCTGCTGCTTAGTAGAAGGATAAGCTACTTAGAATTAAAAGAAGGATAGTTTTCCACAGCTGATTCTTGGATAATTAGTCCTCGTCCACGAGTTTCTTACTGCGAGGGAACTGTTTGAAGGCACTTAAATCCGATTCTGGCTGGACTTTAGCGGATAATCCAGAGTAGACAACTCTAATTGATAAAGAAGATTAAGAAGAATTTTAAATACTTCCGATCTGATGAGTGGGTTCTTTGTCATTTTTAGAAAGTGATGACTTGTCCAGCAATTATGGGGTTTTAGTTTTTAAAGTTTGACAAACTTTTAATTATCTGCCTTATTGTAAAAGAGTTAAAAGTGTTTCCGGTAATAATTAGGTATAATTGGTGTTTTTGTGAAAAATTGTAGATAAATAAGGAACAGGGTCGATGTTCGGGATGTAAGAGAGGAATTGTTTTGTGGTATTTGCAGGACATAAAAGGGAAGTCGGACATCCTTGTCCTACGACAATCCAAGTTAGGCTCCCATCCAAAGAACCTTTTGCTACACCCCCTTATGTTTACGGAGGTCTTGAACGATCGATATATCGATTGTCGACTAAGACCGGCTGGTCGACGACCACAAGAGGTGGTGTGTGTCTACCGGTAGTCACTTGTTGCCTGCCACCCCCGGGGTTGGCCTTGTCCCTCCGTGTTTGGGAAACGCTTGTCAAACTACCACAAGATTCATAGACAAGCACTGGTTAAGTTAGGTTAGTCGGGGCATTTCACTCTCTACTTTTTCATCATAGTGAATCCATATTACGTGACTTTCTTCTTTTTCAATACGAGGATAACCAAAACCTTAACCTTACCTTCAATGGAGACAGATTGTAACTGACCATAGTTATATTATTAGAAAATGTTATGAAAATATTAAAATACAAAAATGGTTGAAAAAATTGAAAAAGAATGTAAAAGTCCAACTAATTTCTTGTATGTTTTAGTTGACTCATAAAGTACACGATCTTGAAAAATGTCTCGAGTTCTCATCAGCGAGACTCATCATCTTGAGAGGTATTTTCTTTTTTCCTTGTTTTTTTAACCACTTTAACACTATCAGGGTTAAGGTCTTGATAAGAGGAGAACGCATATTTGTGATAAATTTCCAGAAGATGAGGCAACTTCAGAATACAAATTCTTATCTTGGTAGTATAAGAGCTCTGCTTACATGCGCGAGTAAATTTATATTCCGTCTTTATCCGCTTGCGAAATTGTTTGACCTGCTTGGAAATAGTTAAAGCCTATTCAGACTTTCTGAAGTCAATATTCAGGTTGTCGAATTGTCAAGAATCAAAGGTGGATCGCTTCCACGTGAGATAAGTTACACACAAGCTGCAAGATTATTATTATCGAAGTTTGGAAAAAGGACGTATTGTAAATAGCCGATAAGGTTTGTCCCCAGGCGGATCGAAGGTAGACTAAAGGGACAAAATCGACGTCTAAGGCAAATACAGGCGTCCATTGAGTATCTCTTTATCTTGTATTTAGGAAGACCATAACCTTGTTGCGCTAAGGCGATAATCATGGGTTTCTTATGATAGAGGCCGAAGAGCCTAAGTATCTAATTCTTATATATGGTTCCTGGAAAGTTAGTACACACGTATGTTTACCCAAGCTGTTTTTTCAGCTCTTTGTTCCGGACTACGAATCTTCCTAGAATCTAAGATGTGGACTTTCAATAACTTTCCGGTTTTAGGCGCTTTCGTAATTACTTGGAAACACTTTCGTCACTAATTAGAATCTCTATTATTTGCCACGGTTTTTGGGGCCAAGGTTGCCGCTTAGGGCAAGGTACCAATTAGTTGTGTTAACATCGCTGTAAATTTTATTCGTATACAGAAAAAAATTAATGCTTAGACATACCAATTATAGTTATTAAAATATGGTACTGTTATTTTATTAGTTCGAATAACCATTTTGTTAGTTGCTGCATCTGTATTAATGTTTGATCTGACATATGACAGGTACAGCAACTAGTAAGATAGTTGTTTCAAGTGATAAAACAATAGTACCATAATTTACTAAACAAACGATAATTTCTAACGACCCGTTTCACCCTATTTTTATGACAGTGCTTAGACAAGTAACAAATAGTGTGAAATTCATCTTATACGGTGTAATTCACGCCAAGAATTGCCTATTTTTTATAACAAAAAAAGGGGAAATTATACTACCAAAGAAAATAATTCATAGGAGAGTGAGTTAAAAAACGACTGCCAAACAGTGACGTTAAAATACACAAAATAATAACAATTAAACTAGTGTCAGATGAAAAAATGTATTCGATTCCAAAAAGTAACTGATACTTGTTACTTTCCTTGACAATGCGACTTTTCTATAATGAGTGCATTAAATTACTTTCTATTTTTCTAAATTCTTAGTTCTCAAGTTTTTAGTTTCTGACGCATTATTAAAAACTTTTATGTTCCATAATTTTTTACTCTTTAAATTTTTCAATGCATGGTTACGCCAGAAATCCCTAGCAAATAAAAAATGTAAATTTTCTTGATTTACTTACAAACTCATAATTTTCTATTCTACTCGAAATATTCATTTTTGATCCTCGACCTGGGCTAGCTACTTTTGTCATAAAAAATTTCATCTACTCTTTCACCTTGTTTAAGTGTGCATATATGTTATCTTCACCTAATCGTACCAATAATAACTTGTTTTCTTTGTGTTTTACATTTCTGTAGAAAATGTAACATTGAACTAAAGCACCGAACTAGAGTTGAAAATCGAAATGCATTATAAAACTAAAAGCCCGTATATAATATTGGCAGTTAAAATAATCGTTAGTGTGAAAATAGTTGCAAACTAGAGCCAGTGCCAAAATAAGCAAATTTTTTATGCTCTCTTCTAAAGAGCCTTGCACGTGACGCCGTAAAATAAATGAAAAAAGAAAAAATGTGAAAACGCGGAGTTCTTAGATTTATTACAGGTTTATTACAGGCATTTTACGAATATAAGTACACCGTAGAGTGGAATAATTGCCGCAACGTACAAAATGTGAAGATAATTATAGTCAAAGCACAAATGTTCTCTGAAACGATCTCTTGAGTTGAAAAACCTGCAGAGAACGATTTTTGTTAATTTTAAACGCTTGATAGTAAAGAGTCAACTTGTACTAACCAGTCAAGAAAAATGCAGAGGAATGGCATAGTTCGTTCAAGTGATGATTATATAATATTTAATTTTGCTATGTGAGTGTAGCGTCTTAATCCTTCCATTATACCTAATTGGTCGACATTAGCTAATATCCTCACGTGTTGTAAGCGCAGTTGTACATCTCAATGCGCTATTTGATATCAAACTGCAGTGAAAATTAATAGGCAAAACAAGTTTTCCTTTTGCGATCCACGAATTTCTCTTTATTTCTTTCTACTGGAATCATTGAATAATTATATTAATGAATCAAATCAGATATTTTTCAACTGGTGTAATTTATTCCCTAGCTGTATTGATTGCTTACCAACCAGAATGGATAAATACAATTTCCAGAAAAAAATAGAAATGGTATTTTGGGTAAAAATTAATACTATTAGTGGCGTAAGAAATGAGTTTCGCGTCAGAATTTCTTTTTCTCTTAATTTCATTCGCCTGAGAAGACGGAAGAGGTTAAAGTAGAAGGAAGAGGAAGATTTCTTGTTTCTGGTTTGGCGGGTACTGTTACAAATCTGCGCTGAGAAGGGCGGAGATGTCGGCTGTCTTGTCGGTGCTACCAACTCGCCTGTAAAGAGAACCTATCTCCACTTTCGTGGTTTTATATTTTCTACACTAAAATTTTGGACACGCACCCGGGACTAGTATTCGATCATCTCACCTTATCTCCAGGTATAAAGAGGAGTTGAAGTCCTACTACTAGTCCACACGTGCGCACGCAACCATTTCTCGTGCACAAGGGCATTCTCAATTGAGAATGGGATACAAGAGGTTCTGACTGGTCCTGCCAGAATCCAGGTGCGTAAACAAGATGCGTCATTTTCATCAGCCACGCACCAAAAGACGAAGGTCTCTTAATCCTCACTATATCCGGCTAAACTCTAGACTTCTTGTCAGGGACGTCTCGACTTATAATGCCAATATCGGTTACTCCAGTTTAACAACGATGGTCTATGAAATGTTACACCAAAAAAAAACTATACAGAATTAAATATTTTCAGATTATACAATCTGATTATTGTAGCATTAGTAAATTTGGAATTAAATTTCATCTTTCCCAAAAGGTAGTCCGTTACTAGTTTTGAAATGTTTTCAAGGCCAAGCCGACAACAATTTTTGGAAATGAAGTTTCTAAAACGTGAAAAATGTTATTTCAAAAATGAAGCCCATTAAGTTTCACTTTAGAAATTTTTTTCTTAAAGCTTTGGGCCATGCAGGTCACGTGACCAATTCAGTTACTGGATATCGATTTTTTTCTCCATATATAAAATTTTAAATAAAAAAAAATTGTTCAAAATTCAGGAAATGATAAATAATAACATATGGAAATTATAGAGGAAGGCATAGTGCATTGAATACAAATTTTTTATTAATAATACCAACTGAGTATCTTGAATTCTGTTGCATTGATTTAACACTGTCGGTAATATACTCTGCAAATTTGTTAAAATTATTTATTTTTGTTTAAAATTTTTCATATCATTATGAATATTCAAGACCTAACAGACCTGTATCAGAAATTTTTGATTTATTTCCCAAAATTCCAATACGATATTTCATTCTCCGCAGAAATGTAGTTATAGAACCATAATTGCCGATAACACTTCAGTTTTATAATTTAAAATGAAAAAAATTGCAGATTTTTTAATACTTACTTACATTTACGAAATTTTGAGGAAGATATTTTATAAACAAAAAAAGTTATCTTATAAAGTTGAATTAACATATAATTTTTGTAACGTGACCTGCCTGGTCCATGGCCTTAAGTGAAACATATATGGACCCAATTCAAATTTTTTGTTTCGATAAAGAAAAATTGTGATCTCTTGAATAAATAGCTCCACAAAAAAGATATTTGATCAGGTAAAAAAAGGTTTGTCCCGAGATTGAAAAGACTCAGAAATAACTACTGTTTTCGAGTCTGAAGGAGCGGATTTATCAATACAAAAAACGTATCAAGATGATGCACCCTGCAAAAATATTTGAATGGAGATGGCCAGGTACCTACGTAAAGTAAGGCTTTTGAATCTGTGAGGTCTTGAGAGGTATGAAAGCAACGCGTGCAAGAGAGAGAGCTGAGAAGAAGAAAGGAGGAGAGTATTTGAAGAGAGGTAAATATTCTGATTGAAAAGACCGTGTCATAATGGGGCCGAAGTATCGCGGTCGAACGTGGGACGAGATCATCTAGTTGAAAAAAAGGAAAAATAGAGATTTACTGGTCTACGGTAAAGCTAGAAATGAGTGACCCCCTTGACACTGGTTCGCTCAGCCTGGAATGTATTTCCATACATTAACGGCCATAAATAAAATACGACCTGAACTAAAGTTTTCCGAGAATTATGACGTATACGGTTCCCCGGGGTATAAAACCCGCACCCCGTGGGTTCTTCTGTAACTTCTTCCACGCAGTTTTTGATTTTCGATTACCACCAGGTGAAATTTTTAGAAGTTATTGTCAACTTCGTTTCCAGCTGAGAGGAAAACACTCCTGGATCCAAGAAGAAATCAATAAGTTATTGACGTTAATGCTATTAATTTTCTTAAATAAAAAATGACATTACAGAAATGAAACTCGTCTGGCTTAATTAAAGCTATAAAATGTCTGTAAATGCTGCAATGATACTTCAGCCTCTGGAGATTAATTACGAATTAAAGAAAGTATAGTAAGGAGACTCATGCGATTTAATGGGAAGAAGTTAGAAGTGCAATTGGTTTTGAACAATAATAATATTGTTTCTGCACTGGCAAATGTTACTGCAGTGGAAGAATTGACGTTGAAATTTTCAATGTCAAAGACACAAGAATAAACGATAAGGTGGGGATGTTTCTTGGAATTATGACGAATATATGCTGCGTCGGTACTACGGGGGGTATCCGCTCCATCCCACGTCTTTCTGTAATTAATTACACCTCGAGTTCAGGCCAGCTCGTCGATCTTTATCTGAGATAGTCTTCTGACTCTGGACGTCGTATCGATTGACCCAGCCTCGTGTTGGCAGCACTCGCGTTTACACATATCAGAAATGCTTTCTTTAGTGAAAAAGTACCAAATATCATTTATGCACCAACTACACACCCTGAGTTATATTTTTTATAAGACGCACAACTTAAAATAAATAATTAATTACAGTAGAGATTGAAAATGAGGTCTTTTATTAAATCCAAACATCAAATATTTGTTTGACTTCTGTTCTTTTTATAATGGTTAATATTAGTCAATACACAACTTGCACTATTGTATCCGATTAATTAGTGACTTGAGTGAAGTGCGTAAGCTCCTAAATATAAAAATGACACAAGGTAGCAATAGTATATACACAGTCGTCAATTAGTTTCAGGAAGATAATCATTAATTTTGTATGCAAAGAGTAGCTAATAACCGCACTTAAAAGATCTTGATCTTACCGACACAAAGGATTGAAGCCTCCAGTCACTGAATCATTGCGAGACTTAGACTTGGCAACTGGACCAAGTTTCACTTACAATCTTACACGGTACAAGCTACTCGGAAGACTATCAAGTTTAATTATACGGCAAGATTAGCGATAATTTCTGGCCTCACTTCCATCGGCCTTAAATGGAATTCTCCTTTCATTATTGAAAATATTTCTAATTAATCTTAACCTTGCAGACTACACAATATTAATCAGTGACTTGTCGATGAATCTCAAACTTTTCGTTGAATTGCATTTTCTATCTCTACAATATTAACGAAACCTAATCATAATTTTATATAAAAAGTAATAATGGTAATTAGCATCTACATAGGAAACCATTTTTCATCATCACTTTTTTACAGTAGTTGCATTAATGAATAAATATGCATCTATTTACTTGCAGTTAATTTGAAAAAAGATGAATATTCAGCTATTTTGAATACTTAAATACTTATCTTATAATTTATTCAGTTGCAAAGTAACACTCAATGATACAAACAAAATTTGCTCAAATCAACGAAACAATTTGCGCATTACACTGTTTATCAAATTCTTGATTAATGCATCCAAAGATGGTTTGTTTGGCTACGATTTGGTTGAATCTTGAATTGAAAATGTTATTTAATTAAACCAAATTTTGTTTGGCTTAATCAAGAAACTTGATAAATTCAACAAAAAGGTTTGGTTACAATTGAGTTAATCAATCTTTTCTTTAAATTTGCGGACAGTGAATGTAATTGACTGCAAAGCTTTCTTAAATGATAAATTCAAACATCATGAAATTTTAATTCAAAATTTCAAGAATTCGAAACCATTCAAACTTTCAAAATACAAAAAAAACGACCAATTTGGACCAAAAAAATGTCTTAGGATCAACGATTATGAGAAACAAACAAAAAAGGAGGAAAGAAAAAAGAATTCTCATAAACGTTGATCCTAAGAAATTTTTTTGGTCCAAATTGGTCATTTTTTTGTATTTTGAAAGTTCGAACGGTTTCAAATTCTTGAAATTTTGAATTATACTTTTGTTTTGACATTAAGATAAATTTGAGTTTGTAGCGATACGGGTTCGAATTTGGTTTTGAATGATGAAATTTGTTGTTTACTATCGAGCTTTTCTGTGCTTATTCGGTTATCAGTATTTGAAATAAGCCAAATGATTATTTTAGAAGCCACTGCATTTTTAAATAAGTAACTGTAATTAGCCCAATTTTGCCTTCGTTTTTGACGGAGTGGGATAATACTAAAATGAGGTTTATGTAAGGTAATAGGGCCAGAACCCTAACTGGCGTATCTTTGATAAGAAAGAAAGTGCTTCTTTTTTTAAATTGAGAGGCAGTTCTGATAGAGGATTCGAATCTGATCTCACAGGGGCAGAAATATCAGCACGCAACATAATCCAGAACTAATCTATGTGAAACATATTATGATGGCAGTTTCGTTTTATTTAACTCAGAAAGTGTTATAAAGTTTAATCAATAAAGCAATAAAAGGCGTAACAGTGAAAACAAACTTTAAAATAAATTCACAAATTTTATTAAAAAACACTTGTATTCAGATTCTTCTCTTTTAAATACACTGAGAAAATTTCCTAGACACGAAGAAATTTTTTTATGGTTTGTGCTTCATTTCTTCGATACTAAGATATTGTTTTCTTAAGATAGTTGATCCACGGAAATTAGACCTCAGGCAAAAATAGATAATTTTGCTCTCAAGAATAGCAATATTATTATTGAAGGGCTATTTTGGAAGAGAAAAGATTAATTTCCATGAAAAAAATTTGAAATACAGAAAAATAATTTTATTAATAAATTTTATTTTTGCCCCAACTTTTTTTCTTATTGCTTCTTACCAAAATTTAAAAAATTATGCAATTTTAATAAATTACAAATCACTTTTTCACGAAAAAGATTCCCTACAAATTAACCATTTCCAGTTTTCAAAAATGAATAAATTATTATAAAAATCAGAAATTTGTTTATAAAAATTTCGTTTTGGAAAATGTTTTTTTAATGGTTCCAGCCATTAAAGAATTTATTTTTAAAAATCAGAAACGGTGCCCGAGTCGAAAAATCGAAGGCCTCATTTGAGCCTCTGCGACATAATTTTGAGGCTGAAGAGGGGTAAAAGAGGTTCTTGTTCGTATTTTTGAACCTCTTTTAAGCCTCCAGACTTGACTTACGTCCGTTTTAGGCTCAAGAGGTTCAAATGAGGCTATACATTACGACGGGAAAAGTGCCTGTGAGGAGGCTCAAATGAGCTTCAATATCACCAAGAGGCTCATATGAGGCCCTCGAAATTTCGACTCGGGTGAAGTTGTGGGAAATCTTTTTTCTGAAAAAATGATTTATGATTTATTAGAATCGCATAATTTTTTAAAATTTGGTAAGAAACGATAAGAAAAAAAGTCGGGTCAAAAATAAAATTTATTAATAAAATAATTTTTCTGTGTTTCAAATTTTTTTTACGTAAAATAATATTTTCTCTTTCAAAATAGCCCTTCAATAATAATATTGCTATTCTTGAAAGCAAAATTATCTATTTTTGCCTGAAGTCTAATTTTCGTGGATGAAAACTACCTTAAAAGACATTTATTTAGTTCCAAAAATTTGAACCTCCAAGAGCATAATTGCGTAATTAAATTAATTAAAATATCTACTTTTGCAGAGTAAAGACGGCAGGAATCCTTTGACTTGAAAAAACCGAGACACTAATTTTTATAATCGATTAGAATATTTGTATCTTTAAATAAAACCATGACTTAGTTTAAGAAGAAAAAAAATAAATAGAGAAAAGTAACTACCCAGATCGTCGAAAGGAAAAGCTGTCTCACAAATATATTTTCCATCATCCCAAGGAAGTTATATCGTTTCTATAGAAATAATTCGATGCCGAAAAAGAGAAGGGAGATATAAATGCCATCTCATCGAAGTGCTGCGACATATCCAGTAGTCAGCCAGGAATAATAAATAGGCAAAGCCGAACACAGTAAATATCCGGTCATACACATGCATTTGGAGCGACGCGATATGGAAAACGTAAGACGGGGTGATTTGATCGGTGGAGTGATGGAAGGGGGGTTAGGGGTAAAAGGGAACGGAATCTGAGGGGGTTGAAGAGACTTTATATACGTAGCAAGGCATGGTAACGGATATACGACCCATATTACAGACTGCTACTACATACTTGCCGGGTTTTATAAGGTGCTTAAAATTTTATTCGTTATAAAATTTCCATCGACTCCAACGATCCCTTCCACAGGCTCCGGAACCTTGTTCTGAACCTGCATGATCGAGAACGCTGTCCTTCCTGAAATTTTCAATGAGCTTGCGATTTACTCCACAAATAGATTTCTGATAATGCTGTACGATATTTGGGCCATAAAAGAGATTCAATCTTTATTCTAAAATACACTGAGATAAGTATTTTGCACTTGAACTTTTATACGAAAGAAATTATTTTCATGCATTATTGATGGGAAAAATTGTTCAACATTTTTTTGTAGTAAAGTATAATATTTTCATGCTTGGCGTATAAAATGGTAAGTAGTATTACGGAAAGAAAACGACATTAACAGGTAAGAGGGGGTGGAAGATTGGAGTTTTTTTTAGAAAAGAGGCACAACAAGGATAAGGAGGTTAGACTGACAAGGTTCGAAGTATTGTTCGTGAGTTATGTACGAGCGGCTGCCCCTGAATTCGACTTAATTTTCCTGAGAAAAGAGATTAAGCGAAAATGGCTGCTGTAAGAATGCCCTGCAAGCATCCTCCTGGAAACCTCTTAAATATTCGAAACTGTTGCTGATGCAAGGACCCGCATCGAGCATTGTCGTTTCAGTCGATTGTACAGCTCATTCCAAAAGCAAATAAGTAGAGTCAAATGCAAAAGCATTTTAAATTTCACATTTTCCTCAACCAAATAAACATCAACTTAAACAATATCAAAAAAAATAATGAATGAATCAATTAAGAACGTGTGATACATAAGACATTAGCAAATTTGATTGATTTTACGTTTCTACATCTTTATGTCTAAAATATAATACATAGAATTTGCTGTTAAAAATTTGGGATATGGTAGAGAAGATAAAAACGGACGTAGATAGACTACCTTTGGTTTCAAAATTGAAATTGGTTTCAAATTTTGTTCCTAAAATTTGTGAAATGGTAAAGTAGATAAAAACGGATGTAGATAAATTATTACCTTTGGTTTTAATAATGAACAAAATGTCCGCTATATTTTGCTGCAAATGATCTTTTTTTCATTTTTGAAACCAAAAGTAGTCTATCTACATCCGTTTTTATCTTCTCCACCATTTTTAAAATTTTGAAAACAAAATATTATGTACTTTGCGCACAAACGTGTAGAAACCTAAAATCAATAAAATTTGCTAATTTCCTAAGCATCACATGCCCTTAATTTATTTGTATCTTGTTAATTGGTCTTACATAATATAAAAATGCGGAAAGAATATGCATTAAAGATATTTTTGATGGAGAAAAATAACTGAATCACACGATTTTTATTTCCTGTAGTACCTGTTGTAAAAGAAGTTTGTGACGCTGGTAATTTATTCTAAAAGCAAAGGTTATACTTGTTTAATAGGTGATTAGAAACATTGTAATACACATAATCAAGAATGACGAGATTAAGTTCTATTGAGGCATATAAAATTGATAAATATAATATCACAATATTGCTTTTAAATTTGGCCGATTATTTGTAGGATTGAGTTAACAATAAATTATATGAAATTATACTACGATTTTCTGGGAATGATTTTCTAGATTGTTATAGAAAATAGACGTAAGTCATTTTATGTAACTGCCTTATGATCAGTGGAATGATAAACAGAATAAAATTATTTTACATGAATAAATTTTTATAAGGGAAATCGTTAAAATAATTCGTAGAGGAAAATTGAGATTGACATAACCTAATTCTTTTCGCGAATTAAAAAAAAAATACCATGAGTTCATAAATTGAACTTTCGGACGATGCTCAATATAAAAAAAATGTCTTAAAATAATATGTTCTTAATATGTATCAAGGGGTCAATCTACTATCTTACTTTTGAAAAATTGATTTTTGTTGTTGCATTTTTCGATAGATTCAGGAGGATTCATTTGATCAAGCAGGAGTATTATATGTAGCAGGGATCTCTGATTAAATGTAAGTAACTTTTTTTGCAATTTATATGTTTCAAAAATTTTAAACGTGTTTTTCTCGAAACAACGTTTATACGCTCGGCGCGCACGATTTCTCAAAAAGTTTTCAACCAATTACTTTCAAATTTTCTACGTTTATTCTAAACATAAATATCTATGGAGTGACGAAGTGGTTTTTAAATTATTTAATTTTATCATAGTTAAATTAACAAACAATGAGTAAAAAGAAGTTGATTTCTGAAAACTTTTGTTTAAGCTGCCTCCATTTTGTTATTTTTCAAAATAAAAAAAGTCCGCTTCGTCACTTCAGAGCTATGGTCATACTAATAAAGAAATTTTTGGATTTATGTGTTTCAGATGATGCTGACTGGAGATATCGTGCGCGCCATGTACATGCCTTTTTTTTAGATACTCTGTTCATTGTTAAACATTACCTAAACTAAACAATAATTTTATGTGAAAGAATTTTTTTTGAAAACTTTGAGACTGCATAAATAAACACTGAAAATTTTATTCAATTATATAAAGTAGTTGTTGAGAAAAAATATCTTGAAAATCACCTTTTTCTTTTGCCGAGATAGTAGAATGACGCCTAAACACTTCTGAGCGTTTATTGCAGGATGGAAAATATTTAAAAAAATAATAAAATAATAATTGTTTATCGCGGTAAATTAAAAATAGCATATATTTCATGATAGATTGTATATTTGAAGAGCCCTGTAAATTTACATAATAATTAATTTTGTTTTAAAAAAAAATGTTGTCATCGTTCAATGAACGATCAGAACTGTAAGTACATGTTCTTGATACCATAATCTTATTGTAAGGAAAAGATAAATTATTGTTTATTTGCCATTAATGTAATAAAATGCATTAAAAAAATGAGCGGATGGAAGGAGAAATTTATTCTCGATCGAGTCTTAGAAGTGCAGTCTTTGTGCCTTTAATCGCAACCTGATCTCAATTGGTGGTGCGAGGGTGGGGTTAAAATAAAGTTACGCTGTTGTGCCTTGCAGCCACAGATATAATTACTGCCGAGGTAATTCATTTATTACGGTATTAACGACGAAAAGATTCATCTCGGACCAGTAGAATTTCCGCCCCCGGGTGGCGACCAGTTTTAAACAGTTCGGCGGAAACCAGTCGAGCGAGATGAGAGGAAAAAGGAGAGAAAGAACGCACCGGAGGGACTTACGGACACTTGGTCGCTCAATGGCGCGAATTTAAGAGCGCAGCCGTTACGCTTCTCATTCGTTAGCATAAATTAATTATTTTTCAGCTCAAGCAATACGATGCCAGCTGATGTCAGCAGCATCCCAACGTCGTTAAACACCATGTTCCGTTGTCGTATTGCAATATTATAATCCGCCTGATCTTCAAGGACTTTCCTTTATATTCTAAATCTATTAGGCTATAAATAAATATACTCTTCAACCGATGGCATTTTTTTGAATCATTCCAATAAAAAAAAATGAACGAATAAATGAGTGTAGATTAATAAAAGAAATTCAACATTTTGTTCTCAAAGTAAAAGCTAGAAAGATGCAAAAAAGAAAAAAAGCGAAAATAACTCTCCTTTTTATGAATTTCATAAATAACGAAAACAAAAGTCTATAAAATTCGTACATTATGAATTGATAGTTTTAGAGCTTCATACAGCACCAAAAATCTCATTATTTATTTTTTGTTTATCGTGATTAAATATTTGAAAAGAAATTCCTTAAATGTACAAATTTCATGTTTAAAAAAAAATAGACTATTCCGGCCATTGATTCCAAAAATGTTATTAATTTATGAACATTTTTTACAATTTTAAAACTCTCCCCTCCTAATTTATCATAATGGTTTCTTTTTAATTTTTCCCTTCTTTATGCGTCCGGGAATCGAACAATAGTGAAGAAAAAGAAGATTGAAAAGTTTGCAGATGCTCAAGATTGAATCTCAAGGGAGTATTTTGGTCTTAAAGAAAATATATTCATAAAAACATTTCTGATAAAAATGCAATGTAAAGGAAAACAATTTAAAATAACTAAATTCTAATTCAATAAATTTGAGAATATTCAAATAAACTGAAGTGAATTTAAAATAAAATCAAGGTAATTTAAGATGAATTTTATCTTACTTGAAATTGAAGCCACTAGAATTTCAGTTAAGTTCAACTGAAGTCAAGTTAAAACTTCAAAAGAGATGGAGGCCTGAAATTGAAACTGGCTGAACCCTCCGATGAAACACACTTAGAAAATAATATACCTGAATAATAAATAATGTTTCGCAACTTCCAAAGTTTATTAGTTATTTATTATTAGTATAAATTGCTATATCACTATATATATTTAATATTATAAGATTAATTTTTGAAAAGCGCTCTTTGTAATATTCTGAAAATGCTTTTCAAACCCAAAAAGTATAGCTGAAGGATCATTAATATTGTCTCAGGAATGTCGATTATTTCATTGGTCGAAGTTTTGAGTGACTTGTAGGTTTTGAGGTCGTGCGGTCGGCCGCTCGTGTGTAACGCGAGTACAATAAGCGAAGTGGACTTAGATTGGGCTAATTAATTAATGCGCACGTCCTGTCTCGTCCCGCCTAATTATCTCGCTTGTCAGCCCGTCCGTCGTTCAACAAACCGCTAATGTGTACCTCTATCTCCCTCACCCCCGCGCATTCCATCCTTCTGTCTCCTTCTTCCTATCTCACTGTATTTGTCGTAAATATAATTAGCTTAATTGTGACGTCAGACAGGAAGCTACGCCTAGAAAAATCGCGTTGGTATGTGTCAGGAGATCACAGCCTCAAATCGACAACGTGACATCTATCCAAGTTAGGATTGCAAAACCAGTGCTTACATTTACAGAAGGAGATGTAAAATCATCACCTTCTTTAAAAATCAAATGAAATGCTTTCTAGGTCAAACATCTTTTATGGAGGAACTGAGTTTATTTTATTTCAAGATTGATTCTAGGCAGGATTTGCGCAACCTAAGAGATATACAAGTCTGATTAAAAATTAATTTATAGTTTCATGTGATAAATGTTCGTTATTTTATTGAAATTAATATTTACTATCTCTTAAAAAAATCTTATCTGAATGAGCACTCATTTCTCTTCATTTAATTCTATTAACTTTTATAATACAGAGCCATGTAAGTGTTAAATGGGTACTTTAGATTTCAGATACGAAACGTAGGTTTCATCTTAGAAACTGAATCCTAATCAATCTTATACGATAGTGTATTAAAGAGTATCATAATACACGTTACTACTTCTAGACAGTTGAAAATCTAATTGAAAAAATACAAATCTCTAAAAATTCAAATAATTATGAGATGCACTAAGCTTCTCTTTATCTACACAGTGAAAAATAATCACCTGAAGGCAGATGATGGATATCATAATCACATAAAAAGTCTCCCCAAAAATATGTAACACCTGAGCACTAAGTTGTATGAAACATCTTCATATCCCATGCACTTCCCTTCCTAAAAACACAATTTTAATCAGCCTCTTGAGAAAGAGTGTATTAAATATACAACAGATGGCTTTTGCCATAAGTACTCTTCATGATATTCATTCTCGTAAGTGAATATCATGTATAAAATAATAGGGTGTAAAAAAAGCCATTAGTCTTATAGGTTACTCGAAATATCTGAAGAATTTGAATTTTAGGACTCTAAGACGTAGAACTAAATAATACAAAAGAGAAAAAGAATTATGTATTCTCTGAACGTTAGGATTCATTAAGAGATCCATATTGATCGTTTTAGAGTTAATCTTGGAAGTTGATGTCAATAGGCTTCTGTCTCGGCGAAGTTGATGTTGCGGCTGGCTGTGATTTGTCAAGCGAGGGTCTGGAATAGATTTTGCTCGGGACACTAGTCAGAGATCCATTAATTTTTAAAAGTCCACGGGGTCCATCGAGATCTGGGTACCTGCCGAGCTGATAGGGTCTCGGAAGACGAGCAAGTCATTAGGCAAGAGGAGACCCCTTGGCTTCTGCGTGGGTTCAAATTTGAATTGACAATACGCGGCCGTGGATGGCTCGCTGTCGGTTAGCATGGGAAAACCATCAGTGCGTATCTCAAGACCATCGCTCAACTCCTCGTACGATGCCTCTCTGGATATACATACCGAATGCAATGCTTTAGTCCGTGAACTTCGTGGAATTCAAATGTATAAACGCGAATTGCGATCTGATGATCAGACGATAGCGAGAAATATTATGAATCTAAAGGAAAAAGCAGTAAAATAAGAGGAGAAGATAAAGAAGGTGAGGACCGCAGGATCCGTTTTCTGGGATGAATTATGTAAGAATGCATCCAATATGCCAAAGAACTGAGTTACACGATTCTTACCTGGTTCCCACGATCTCTTCCGGAACGCGGAATCTGGATGATTGAGGAATATCAGTAAACCTTTAATAGAGTAGGAACTGGAAAAATTCAGCACGGATCGCTGGACAGAGGTGTGAATTTTATACGATCGTGTGAGAAGAATCGCAACAATGTAGTAATTGACACGATTAAAAGGCACCGTTCGTTTATTCTCCGGGGTATAACGTTCTCAGTGTTACCCATTGGCAATCGAGCTAGCAATTGCAATTTTCTTGTTTATCGCAAAGAAATCAGGTATAATCGGTACTTGCATTTTCTCGGGTTGCGCAACGTAGTTAGCGCGAGCTGTCCGACTTGCTCGGTCAACGTCAATCACGACTAATGAAAAGCCAGCATCAATTTCCGCTTAGCAATAATTAGAGATGCAAGTGGGATACACTTGGGTATGATTTTACTTGAAAGTCTATTATTTCGTTTTAAGAGCATCTATCATTCATGGCTCTACCAATGAGAGTATAAAGCTGTTTTAGGAATTTATGGTTATCTTGTCAGAATATCTTTTAAGTTGAACAATAATTGTCAGCAAAAAGGTGCGTTTCAATTTCCGAAAATTACTGGCATACTAATTATCAAGTTTATTTCAATTAGACTATAAGAGTCTGGTTTTCTAGATCCTATGTTGAAGTGCTGAAATCATTGAATAGCATCAATCCTTAGAGAGAAGAGTGGACTTAATTTGATTTACATCGTGCTTCCATTAACTCTAAATTGTGCGCTGATCCACATCTTCAATTCTAATTACGATATCTATTATCTCGAGGATTTCAAGAAAAGCTAATTAAGGGTTGATCCAGCTTACAAATGTTGATCCCAAGATCAAGAAGCTGATTGAAAATGTCGACTAAATAAACGGAATTGAAAATCTGCAAGGAATGCGTATATACCAGAACCCTTCCCGATCTAAACTGCTAGGTCCAATGATTGGTTCGCGAGAAAATAATCCAGAAATTGGACCGTTAAGAGGCAGAGAAATGGGCTGGGATGGAGAAGTAAAAGAAGAGAAGGGAGGCTTCGGATTTTATTCATGGGAATCGCTTTTCCAAGGAAGACCCATCATCTCATGCTTGAAAGAGCGAAACGCGTGGTTTGGTATGCAGGCATATACATATTGCGCTTCACTCTCGGGATTCCCACACCTTGGCGCGTTGCCCTTAATTCCAGACATTGTCCCTGAACTAGAGAAACACACGCACATACACCCTTTGAGCTACTCGGGCTAGGATCGCTCGTCTTACTGAACCCAAGAGTGTGTCACTTGGACGGAGAGAGGAAGCACAATGAGTGTCTGCGTCTTTCGCGGAGATTTGCCCTAAGGTCGCGGTTGTCTTCAATAGAAAAAAAAGCAAAAGGAAGGGGCTTTCGGAACGAGATCAACCCCCGAGAGACAATAATAGAAACAGTACTATCCCGTTGCAAGACCCAAATACCTAAAATACATGATACACGTCGAACCTTTTTTTCTTTTGCTCGATACAATTAAAGTTCGTTGTGGTGGTTAGGCCTAGATTTCTTCTTCCCTATTCTAAATCCCATGCTCGCTCTTTTTTCTTTTAACTCTTTTAATCTCATCCCCCTTACCCCCTTTACTTACATTTCTATCTCTTTCTTTCTGTCTTTTTCGATCTTTTCTGTTCTCTCTTTTCGATTTATGTACATTTTGGTGATCGATTTATGCAAGAAGGGTTGATATCTGGGGCAGGTTTTAACCCTTTCAGGGTGGGTATGTAACTACCTTGCGAAGGTGAGACTATGATTTGTTGGGCGCTCGATGATTATTGCCGAGCTTGCACGAATCGGTTAGAATCGTTTATTTTTCTTCGTTAAATGGGCCTTAGCCTGCCCCTTTTTAACTATTCTGATGGTATAAGGGTTCGATGCTCTTTGATTTCATCAATTGAGACGTTACTGCTGGCACTGCCCCTAGCTCTAGGCGTTTCAACGGATTTCGCCTTCAATAAACCCTCGCGAACCGTACATCTTGATTTCAGCACATCACTCTGACCATTCAAACACATTTACTAGATCAAAAATATGTTGTCATTGACAATTGAAAATTAAAAATAAAAATGTTTTTACTCAAAATTCAAGTATATTTCTCGTCATATTTTTAATAATTTCAAATTTTACAGATTTATCAGTTATTTCATTCCAAATCTTGAAGTCATTTTAATAAAATAAAAATTTAAAAATCATTAGTTCGGAATCCATCGCTTAATTTATTATTTTTATGGATAAATAAAGTTTTAAACTGTATGATAACCACATTTTAATCAATAATTCACGTTATTTCCTTTTTGATTTCAAATGGATTATTTTTTATGCAAATTAACATCAGCAGCTTCATCAGTTCCGCCAGAGCAGGTGGGGATGTTCCCTTTTTTTGTCACCGGAAACCTGGTTGCGACAAGTGCAAAGTGCCCCTGTTTTTTGCAAGCAATATTTTTTTCTATCACCAGAGGGAGAAAGAAATTAGGGATGAAAAACAGGGGCGCGTGTACGCCTGCGCTGACGGATATTCTAATTTATCGAGCGAGAATTTGAATCTGAATTCGAATCGCGGTCGGTCGCGTGCTGTCGTAGATCTAAGCGGTGCATCGGCATCTGGCATTTGAACATAAGGAAAAAATAGGATAGAAGCAGGCATTGTGATTTTTTTCAAGGAAGGACGATAGATATTCGAATTTGAATATCGAGAAGGTACTAAAAAGGTCCCAGATAAATCTCAAAATTTTTCGAGGCATGACGGTTATTTTTTCTCATCGCGAGAATTTACAGCTGTAGAATTTCAACTCTAATTCCAGTCTGAGTTTAACTTTCGTGATTACTGCGAACAAAATTCTTAGGAATAAACTCATTTTCTTGACATCTTATTTTTTTATACTGGTAATTTTTACAGATTTTCATACCCGAGTTGGCAGACCGGTTTCGTAATTTTAGCGCCGGTCGTAAATAAAAAACGGAATCCAGGCTCCACTAGCACATTTAATTAACCGTTATGATTTTCTTATGCAGATTCATAATCACTTTATCAAACGTCCGTTATATCTAGTTAATTAAGAGCAATAACGTCCAAGTCCATTGATGCATTTTACTTTTTATTTCAATGAGACATGCTCTTCGACAGGAATGCGTATTTAAGTGGTGTAAACGATATTGCACACATTACAGTAAATTGTATTTGATAGAGATCTAAAGATGATCAAATAATTCGTAATTAATTGACAGAATAACAGGATTATCTATTAACTATCACAAAAAGCGGTGGAAACAAGAAAAATACTAGAACTATGAAGGACTTTTAGAGAAAGAGTAAAATATAATAAAAGAAAAATAGAATCTTCAATTCATACTTTAATTATTCTCAACTTTGAATTTCCAAAATCGAATTAATTTCTCAAGTACAGAATTTACCACTAAAGTTTTAAATAGAAAATCATAACATTTTAATTGCTTTTCCATGTTCCAAAATTGTGTTTCTGAATTCACGTTTCGTATTCTTTTAAAAATGTTTCCATTTATGAAACAAAAATATTTCTTTCCTTTCAAACTTCCAAACTTCAAATTTATATTATTTAAATAATTATGTGGAAATCTTAAAGAATTAATTTTCATTTCAAAATCTCAAAACTCAGTTTAAGATTGTTCAAATACTATTTGTTGTAAGTTGGTTTCAAGGTACAGAAATCATGAAACGAAAAGTAAAATTCTTTTAAACGTTTTAATTCTAATCGTAGATCTCGTTACTGATTATTCCCTTCAAATCTGATAAGAACTTTAAAAAGTAATTTTAAAAAGAAGACTTCGTATATATGAAAAATGGTGTATTTTACAGAACCAAAACCAAAATAAAAAAAATACAGTGACCTAAAATGATATCGATTGTTAAAAATAAAAATTAGTGGACCGTTACTTTCAGATGTCTTGAAATATTCAAATTAAATACAAAAGATAAGTAGACCCTTGAAAACTTTCTTGCTTTCTTCTCAATTAATATCCCCAGTTGCTTTCCAGTGAACCGCAAACAAAAGAGAGATAAGGCAGACGACCTTGCTAAACCAGGCGATTAAGGCAAATAATCTTAATTACAATTCAGCCACTGACTGTCGTAACCCTTATACCATTGGTGGTAAAAATAAATAAATCATCAGCCAGAACGCTACTCACCTCTAGACCCTCTACGCAAACTCGCTTCCGGCTCGTGTCACACTTTTGAATTAGAATATTTTTTACAAAGCTTTCGCGTGATCTTCTCATCGTGATTCTCGGATATGCGTGCACGCGTCCAACTTTAATTCTAATTCTAATTTTTTTGGTCCGACATATTTAAATACTTTTTTTCTCTTGTCGTGCATATTTTTATATCGCTCGTGCGGAAGCGCGCGCTCTCCCGTATGCACATTCCACGCGCAGGCGCACTAAGACACGCGACCAAATTTGAATCTCATTCGAATTTCATCGTAACCAAGGATTTGCATTATTTTTCTCAGGGCACGAGAGGGTTACGCGTGCTCGATTATTATTTGCATCGATGCAGCTGAGATTGAAAGAGAGCCAAACAATCGAACGAATGAGTCGTAGCGGTGTTAAAGGTGGAATTAACATCCTAACAGGTTTTAACTGAATATTAAGTACGCAAAAGGGTCGGCTGTCAGAAAATGATTCTCATTTTTACAAAGAAACAAGAGTTTCTTGTATAATCGGAGAAAGACAAGACTTTTGTTGTTTCGTTCAACTGTGCATTGAGAAAATCCATTCAATTTGAGGGGGATCGAGCCTGAATCAAATCATTCAGACTGGAGTCGCACACTTTACAATTGTACTGAATAAAACATATTTTATGCATGTTAAAATTAATTTGATCCCTCTCATGTACTGAGGTTTTATTTTTGATTATTATAAATTATTGTTCCTCTAATTGATTCGCTGAAAGAAATTATCCTGATTAGAAGTAGCTATGAAAAAAAAAACAAAAACAAAGCAATATAGTTGACTATAATTGTACAATATTCGACCGACATGGTTAGTGACTACCTTGTAAAAATTACCCAACCATAAAATACGTTTCAACCGATCATAAATCACCTTAGCATAATTTATTCCACGCTGAAACATATTTTTTACGACAGAATTCATCTGCTTGATAGTCAAGAGGCTCTACATATAATTTCTAAAACGCAAACTTAGAGTCACTGCTCATAACAGGAGATTGACTTTATGAAAATGCAACTTTCAACACCAAAGAACAAATTTCACGCTTTCAGTTAAGAGAAAAATAATGCACAGATTTTGATTATTAAAATAGCCTGCATTTATATCCACGGAGAAACCCAAGTTTACAATTTTTGCTGAATTACGTTTCAATTTTGGGAAAAACGTGTTATAGTGAGAATATTTCGCATCAAAATACTAAACTTTAGACATAATATATAATTTATTATAGATTGTATTAAACTTTACTATAACCTATACACTGAGAAAACAGTTTTATCAAATCAACAAAAATATTTTGTTGGTATTTATGCAATAAAATTCTTTTTTAGGACAACAAAATGTTTTGTTGGGCCAACAAAAAAAGCTTTTTTGCGTATATTTTTTTCTCAGTGTACTAAAGTTTTATATAATTTTTTGAATCTTTAGTATTTTGTCTGTGAAAAATTTTCAGTCCGCTAGGAATGATTACTAGTGCATCTTGATTTTCTCATGATTCCTGATATTTTTTACAATTATTATTATAGAATAAAACATATATTGCTATAAAATGTTTCTCCGTGTGTGGATTGAAAACCCAAAAGATTGGGAAGAAAGTGGCTAAGCCGACGAGAAAATAGAATAATGAAAATATAACATGATTGAATCGTACGATAGGATATGAGAAAAGTATGGACATTTGTCGAAGGCGAATTATATTCACCCACACGAGTTTCTTGACCCCCGGATGCGAAAAAATTGCGAAGGTATGGCTTCTATAAATGGGGAGGATTTTACGACTACGACGAGACGCATTTTCAATGCCTTGCGCCTAATTCTCTGGCGGTCATCGTAAGAAGCGTCATGCCACTGAAGGAAAACAACATTGCGTAGGTGACGCTCGATTTTATTGGTATATCGACGTTAACAGCCCCCCCGTAATTTCTTAGTGACATCGTCAATGTTAAAGTCGAGTAGGTATAAAATAAAAATTTATTTACACCGTCGTATCAACTGGACTTTAATCTGGTACCTGCAGAGTAAGATCTCCATGGATTCCAATATCATCAGCGTACAGACACAGAGCTTGCATGGAAACGCAATGAGAGAGGGATAGTGCCGACCATAAAAGTGTTGACCTCATGTTTTCTTGTTTGCCAGAGTTTTACAGACGACAAGAAGTTCAGGCTAAGTAAGTATGTTTTTTTTTGTCTTCTAGGAAGGCGAGTTTGTACAATATGTACTGTTTGTTTGGTAGATAAGATGTTTCGACATTCTTATTTGTCACAATAATGCATGAGAAAGCTTGTAAATTTGTAAGTTTACAAATTTTTGGAATTTTCAAAAAGTTTTAATTCATGACTTTTATTACTTGGATTTAATTAAATCGCTATTGAAATTATTTTTACGACTTAACATTTAGTTAGATAGTTGACTACTATATTCATTAAAATTGAATTATTTATGCCCGAGGTAATCAAAAATTTAAATATGTTTATTGGGGTTTTAATTTCATAAGTGAGTAATCAGGCTGTCGATAATACAGACCACACCTATGACCTAACCTATTGTAAACTTATAACAAGGTTGTAAACACTCCTCAACTACACCAAACTCAAAACAGTTCTTGGGTAATAACAATGTAACTATTCACGTAGGAAGAAATATTTTCAAACAAGGCAGATAGCAATTCCAGAGGATATTAAACTCAATAAAACTTAATATGTTTTTAAATTATGCATACAAATTTTTAACTAATGAATGAAACAAGTAATAAATTTTTCCCACTCTAAAGTGCCAATTATTTTTAACCACAGTTATTTACTATCTACTCAAACTCTAGAAAAAACCTGCTATAATTTTATGTTTCAAGATTTTGGCTTATCTGTTAAATAAATTGTAATTGCTATTAATTAAAATGCTTTGAATACTAGCAAGAAAAAAACTGCTAGTCTTTTGTATTAGGGATTTGTTAGATCTAAATTTTTGGAATGAACATTTCTGAAATACCGAAATACTTCACAGATAAGAAAAAATTAATAAGATTTAAAATAAGAATTTTTGCAAATGCAGATATTGTGGATAAATTTTTACAGTGCAACCTAAAAATCCAAAATGTACAGTAGGGTCGTCCTTATTTATAGCGTAATATTAATTTTATATAATACATTTGCTTCCACTGGCGGAATTTGTTCGTATGCCCAAAAAAAGAAAGTACGCCAAATTTTAGCCAAATCGGTCAATATTTACCCACCATCCAGTCATTATATTTCCGTAGACAAAAATTTGCATGCGGTATGCTTAAAATATCTTCATAGTCAAATACTCAAAATTTTAAAAAATCATAAAATGGCGGTCATCTAAATTGGCCCAAGTGCTATTTCTTAAAGTTATTAACAAAGGATGACCAAAAGTTGTCGAAAAATTTAATAATTTATTCTTATGCGAATGCAAGATCTCAAAATCCAAAAATTTGAAAAAAATATAAAATGGCGGCTAACTCAAAACTAAAAAAATATCTTTTTCTCACAGCTTTCAACGTAATACTTTTAAATTTCGGGACAAAAAATGTTTAACTTCAGAAATTGCTTAATAATTTTAAAAATCTAAACATTTGAAAAAATTCAACATGGCGAGAAATTCGAAATTTAAGAAAACACATTTATAAATTTTTTAACTAAATACTTTAAAACTTCGTAAAAAAAACTGTTTGGCTTCAGAAAATAATTAATGATTTTAACAATTTTGTGATTTTCAAAAATTTTGAGTTTCTGACTGAAGATATTTTAAGCATACCATGCACATTTTTTTCCACGGAAATAGAATGACCGGAATAAAAATTGAAAAAGTGGTGCGAATTTTTCGTTTTTGCGTGATTTCTCTTATGTAAATCTCATGAGAATTTTCAAGGCCCATGTTTGCTAGGTAAATATTAACCGATTTTTCTAAAATTTGGCGTCCTTTTTTTTCAAGTATACTAACGTATTCCGCCAGTGGGAGCAAACAAATTTAAAAAAAATAAGGTCTAACCTAATGTAACATACAGCTATAGTTATAAAATCTGAATAAATATCAACTTAAAGTGAATTTGTTCCACCTCACTAAGTTAGATTCGAGAAAAGAGCAAGATCAATTATTTTCGCCCCCTCAAATATATGCAAAAATAACGCAGTAAATTAATGATGGTAATGATCAATTATTCAATTAAATGAATTCTGGACGATAATAGCACAAGTCCGTGATTAAGAAGAGCGTTCAGGTCTGTGGTTCTGTGAGTGTCTGCTGTCTGCCTTTCGCATTCTGGCATACACGCGAGCTGCTCACGGGCAAAGACCTTAACTATCACGGGATATCATTCTCTCAGCGCTTTCCCCAGGGTCAGTTAAATCCGGTAATTAGATAAATAAAGCTACCTGTGTACATATCTACGCGATTGTTCCAAGTACCCAAGCTATGTTAGCCTTAAACCAATGTACAGGCTCTTACACATCCGAACATTCATACACATATAATCATCTTGCTCACCTTTAACGAAACACTCTACTATCCCTGGACTAGGATTAGCAAGAGCAGAGTTCACTCTCATAGTCTCTTCACCCACACCCACGTTAGTAAGTAGGTAGAATATCGGCGGCGGGAGGCGAGTCGAAGAGTATAGTGCGGCATCGCGGGTAACTATAATGCGCGATCGTGCAGCTTTGGGGGCCTGGAGGCGCTAACATTAAAATCGTATGGTAATGAGGCACTATGCTCCTTTACTATGAGCCGGGGCAATACATAGCGCTTGCTAAGCCTAAGTTTCTTCCTAGTATTAGCAAAGTCTGTGCAAGGGGGTGATCAGGTGGTTGGGGAGTGAGAAAGATAGCTTGAAGGTGGAAAAGGATAAAGAGAGAGAGTGGGGCAGGGACTCGAGGCTCTTTGAGGGTCCGTGAGCTCGCGTGCCTCTGATAATTATACTCTCGACCCGAGACCCAAGACTTGAGAATCAAGTCTGAGGTTTGACGGGTCGGAGTTGACCGGCGTCTGATCGATTCACCGCTTCGACATGGAAATTCTTCGACAGCCCTAAGCGTACCGCGTCTCTCGTAATCCATCCGCAACACCTAACATTCTACCCCCCCCCCCCCCCCAATATAATACCGTATGTTCAAACACGCGACCCCGAGCAGCCCCTTTAAAAATGTTTTGCGTCTCAATACTTGATTTTCTTGAATTCCAATGAGGTGGATCCCTGGGAAGATGACGCACTCGAGGATGAAGGAGGTGCGATATTGCGAGATTGAGAATGAAGCTGTTTACGAGTAGAAGTATCAACAGATTTATTCTGGGTAAAAGAAGCTGCTGGAGTGGTTGGGTGAGGTTAGGAAAGGCAAGAGAGGTTGATCGATCAAGAAGTCGGGGGGTGGGTTTGTGGTGAGCCAAGGGTGGTCCCACGATCAAATATTAAGTCTTATCTGGCGCCGCTTTACTCAGAAGTCTCTCCTTGTCTTTCTTGCCAGAGCAATCTTCCTTATTCACTCTCTCTAATTATCCCCACTTTTTCAATTCTCCATCCCTTTACCGCACTTTGCTCCCTTTGCAGTAGAGCTCAGCTACAAGGCGATACTCTGTCGGTGCAAGCAAAGTCGTTTTAGTGGGGATATAGTATAACAGCGAATAGAGGCCGTAGATTCCGTCTTTCGATCGGTCGGCATTAATACTAGGGAACGATAATTAAAAGACGAAGGTCATTACGATATGACTCAGCACAGGCGATGAAACCACTGAAAATGTCCTAAGACTTGAAGCTTTTTCTCATATCTGGTTCGCCCACAAAATATTCTTCGATGTTGAATTTTTTTCGAAAGTGATTAGTCAGAATTTATTTATAAAAATTCATCAGTGGAATGTTTTATAGATGAGAAATTAAATGATAAAAGTGGCGATGAAACTGATATAAAGTGACTAATTTTTGAATAACTAAAAAACTTATAAGCACGATGGAAAATTAATTATTTGTTATAAAATACAAAGTGTAATAAATCATGGTTAAATTGAGGATTGAATCGTTTAGATTAAAAATTCTCTTTCATGATGTTTGACTGAGTCTAAGGACAAAAAGTTTTCCCTAATGACAATTCGAAACGGCGATCTATTGAATTTGTTATTTTGTTTTTCTCTGTCGTTGTCATCCGCAATGTATTTATCGCATGACCTAGAAAAACATCTTAGACAATACTTCTTTAAAACTACTCGTGAGAATCGATCCATATCCGGTCGATCTGTGGCTTCACGCGGCACCAGATTCAATAGCAACCTTAGATTATCTTCATTCCTATCCATCCAGTCATAATCGCCTCGAATCATCTAACCCACTCTCTCATAATTAATTCAGAGTGTTAGTCGACATGGTATAATTAAAACAAAGATATTTTTCATAAAAATGTACCCGAAAGACACCATTCTTTAACACAGAATATCACTATTTAAACTGTCTCTTTTTCAACTATATTTTTAATGACAATTTTTCAATTTAATCACTCAAACGGTAAATAATATAGCAGATTTAATTTTTTTTTTATAAAATCCTTTCAAGTGAAAATAACTTCAAAGATTTTTAGTCGACTCAACTGATATTTTTTTAAATTAATCATAAAGTTTTGAAGTATTCACCAAAAATATTTCGTTCAAGCAAACGGATTTTTTCTGGGCAACCACTTTTTTGGATCAAATCAATCAACATTATTGTTATGAAAGCAAAGAACAAAATAATTTAATTTCTTCACCTAAAATATTTCCCTATTTCAATAAAATACCATCATTCAGGATTAGATTAAGTATGGTATTTGGTAGAGTCAATTACAGCTGAATAAGCGAAACGGTTAAATTTAATACCTTTCTACAGAGTTGAACTTTCGAACTGGAAAAATTAACATCCGAAATTTTATATTGATCAAGAACGCATCGATATATAGAAAATATAGGGTTAGGACTTAGATAGTAAGGATAAGGGTACAGAAGGGGGGGGGGGGGTGCTCCCACATTCTTTTTACTAAGAGAACAGCAGTAGTGCCGGCAGAAGCAGTGAGCGTCGCCTATCGATTTTTACTTCTAATGAATTCGAGCTAAAAACCTCCCTCACCCCCTGGCGCTACCTCCACATCCCTTACGCTTAGTGGCTAACGCTACAGTACTACCACTACCACCCTTCTCTCTGGTTCCAGGAACCACGCCAATCACTGCGCGGCATAATTACACCACCGACCCCCGCGCGCGACTCGCGAACCGACGTCGTGTTCTTTGCTCGCGAGCTATACCGCAGTAAAGAAGAAAAAAAGGGAAAATAATGAATGGGGAAAGAGAATGAGGAGAACGAGGGAAGAAAAGTATAAGGCGAACGGTTAGGCACTTCGGCCTTTCTACTTGGGAAGAAATTTTTAATTGAACCCGTGCGAGGAGCCACTCACGTACCCTGACCTTTTCCAATTTCCCTGGGTTGCATGCGCTGTAATAATTACAGAAAAATAAATGCATATAATTGCCCGTGATTACTGCCAATTTAAAAAGGGAGCTAAGAATTATTTCTGTTCCCTAAAAAATTACGATTTAAGGGGAAGAGCCACTTCAATTTAACTCATGAAAAATATTCGTGCTATGAGCTCGGTATTTTTATTTCGAAATTGTATTGTTTGTACAATATAAAAAAATTGTTTATTGATTAAAAAAATTATCATTTTTTTCAAATTAAAGATTGTTATGAGATGGCATTGAAATAGAATAAAGAATGTTATTTCCCCATGCAGTATTTTTGAAGCGTTTTTAAGGAAATTAGAATTAATTTTGATACCATTTTTGAAGAAGGTACAATATAAGATGTATGTACAGTTTTGAACGTTCATTGAACGAAGAAAAGAATTTGTTTTGATAACAAAATTGATTAATATTTTTATATTTACACTGAGAAAACAGTTTTGTCAAATCAACAAAAATATTTGGTTAGTATTTAGCTAACAAAAATCTTTTGTTGTGCCAACAAAACATTTTGCTATATCAAACAAATTTTGTTGGTTAAACAAAATGTTTTGTTGGGACAACAAAATATTTTGTCAGGATAACAAAAAAAGTTTTTTTGGATAAATTTTTTTCTCAGTGTAGGGCCATTTAAATATACAACCTGTCATGAAGAATACACTATTTTTAAATTTTCTATGGCAAAAACTAATCATTTAGTTTTTTTTTTTTAATATTTTCAATCGTTCATAACTGTATGTATTAGATCAATATAAACAGGAATGTAAGAAAAAAATTGAATTCCGATCAATGAAAATTCATCATAGAAAAAAAATCATATACTTCTATCCCCCTTAAGGGGACTTGAGTTTCAAACGATTTTGAGTCACTTAATAATCAATATAAATCTGGAAGGACATTAATAGAAGCTTATTTCTCATCCAGCCAAAAACTTTAAAATTGAATTCGAGTTCGAATACTATTCCTTGAAGAAAATCTTGATCTAAGCCCCTGGAGATGGAATGCAGTTTCGAAGGCAACGCGAGCAGGGTTCTGTTCTCATTCTCGAGTGTCCATTGAACAGGAAGGGAAGCAAAGACATAAAACTCTAGGGATAAAATCGCCGAGCTCTTCAGAACATAGAATTTTCATTCGCACGGATTCATTTCAATTAACGCTCCCTCTTGCCCCCCTGGGGCGTGTATCGCCAGCTCGATGTCTTCGAATTGCCGATAATTGCGTCGCACTCGAGAGCAGCTCGCGAGAGACCTTAAGGGATGGATTTCCAAACTGGTTTGCATTATACGTGAGTTCGCCCTGAGGCTGTCGCAAATGGCCTCTCAACATCTCGCGTCATCCTAAAGTCAAAATTCTTTGCAATATCTTGCCTGCCGATATTCGGCTACGATTTCGGTTAGTGGATCGAGTTCACTCGATCGTAAAGCTTCGCACGTGATTGGTAATCGAGTAAGCCCAATCTTCCTCTGGCCTCGTCATAATAAATAAATATTTATAGACTAGTAAATTGATATGAGCCTCTGCCTTATTAAATCCGATGCTAAAATCAGCTAAAATCACTCAAGTTTATCATGTAACTCACTATGCAAATTACATTATTTTTTCGAGAAAACGAAAATTATTTTTATCTTAATTACATAAAATTACTCTCTTCATAGAAATATGTCAATGCCACACTTGCCCCAATTATAATCTCTTTAGGAAAATTAAATTTTTGTGCAAAAATCTTGCTCTGATGTCGTATAATGATTTTCTTATGCAAAAGAAGAAAGCACTGATTATTTTCGCAGAGATATTGAAAAGCGAATAAATCTAATTGTCCAAGTCATAAAGTGATAATCAAATTAATGTAAAATGAAAATGATTAATTAACAAATAGCTTAATTGAAAAATAGTGATATAACTAGAGTCAATAATACTGATATAAAAATACCAAAGAGGCGAGTAAATCACGTAGGACTGCGATTGTCACAGCTCTGATAATCTCTGCGTTGGCAAACCAGTTTACCGTCTCTTAAGCAAATTGAGTTAGGTACACTTCACTTACAAAATGAACGCAATAACGAAAAGCAAAGAGCTTGACACATTTCTCAAATCGAATCAGCTAATTTCATTTACTAACATTTTGGATAAAAGTCAAATGTGGTTTGGTCTCAATATTTGTGAACATGAAGAGTAGGGTGGCCTTTATTTTCGCGATGTTGATATTTATCCAGTCTCACAAACAATCTCTTAAAAAAGTTGTGCAAAATTTTAAGTCAATCGGATATCATTAAGCCATACCACCGAGCAGTTAAAATTCAAAATGCAAATTACATGTATTTTTTATATTGACTCAATACTATTATCGACGTACGTTTCCTATATATCACCGTATATATCACCGCATGTTTCAATTAAAAGTGACTGTATTGGACTTCATGAATAAGTTTGTTTTTCGAGCTCACAGGTCATGATGAAAAATGGGAAATCTACAAAAATTATATGCTGTACCTGTCATTATGGACTAAAACTTTACCAAGTTTCAGAATCTTCCGCGGAGTTGCATAGAAGTTATAAAATTTAATCTTAAGGGGTAACACTACTGTAAAAATTTAAAATAAAGCGTTTTTCTATGCGATTTTTTTTTTTTTTTTTTTGATAGAAGGAAAAGGAAGATGATAATAATATTCAAGGATGTTATTAACCATGTCTTTAATTGTTCAATAAATAATATTTATTCGTAAATAATACAAAATGACATTATTTATTGACAAATGATTGCCCCTTTTTATGTCAAAAATTGAACTTTTCACTTCAAATGCTCGCCAATAACACAAAAATTAATGTTTTCGAAATCCCCTACGTATTTTTTCTAGCTATACTCATGTAGATTTAGAGAAAACTTTTTGTTTTTCTCTAAATTCCAATTTGTGTCAGTTACACTGCGTGCCGCAGAGTGCCTCAAAGTCAACATGCCTCCCGAAAATGGATCCAGGGTCGCCATTTTATACTATTTATGAATGACTATTTTTTTTTAAATAACGGAATACATGATTAATAACAGCCCCAAATAATATTATTATCTTACATTTCCTTCTATCAAAAAACAAAATCGAAAAAAAACGCTTCATTTTAGATTTGTACAGTGGTGTTACCCCTTAAATGCACGAAAAAATACATGTAATTTGCATTTGAAATTTAAACCACTCGATGGCACGGGTTAATGATATCCGATTGACTTCACATTTGGCACAAATTTTTTTTTTATAGCATGATTGATTTCAGGGGGTGAGACAGAAAAATTCCAAAATCTCCAAAATAATGGTCACCTTAATGAAGAGTCTCTTGAAAAATTATTTAAAAATGACAAAGGTCAGATCCTGAATGGAAAAAATCATGAATGCTAATGCGTGTACACGGGGAGAAGAACATAGCACACGCTGCTATAAAATATAACCACGGTGATACGGTACGCGTGGCATTAGTCTGCGAACGATGAAACATGGAAACAGACGCTAGAAACATAGCGAACGGCGCTATGTTACATACATATTAAGATCGCAGCAACTTCTCCAGTGGAACATTGGAACGATTTCAATGTTGCATTTCCGCTACTTCCCATATCTTTTGCTCCTCTTCGACGCATGCAAGACATTATATTTACTTGTATTTCTCAATCCTGCTAATGTTGTCATGTAATGAATTAGACTCAGCGCTATGGACAAAAGTTGGGAATCAATTGTTACGTAGGAAGATTGGCTAAGTCGACATAGCAACGATTCCAATGTCGCGCATTTTAACCATTTCAATGTTACAAAGTAGAGACCCCCAGATCAGCGCTCTTGTGCGACAAAGCTATGTTTTAGAGGGCGCGCGGCTATGGACTATAGTCGCGTGAGCAATGTTCTTTTCTCCGTGTACCCTTTGACTATGTAAATCCCAGGAAGAATTTGCGAAGAGACTATGTTCACACGCTTAAATATATATCTACTTTTAAGGGAGCCATCAGAGGCAATTGTACTGGTGTAATTTTGCAAAAGCAAGTGCCTAGGTATTCGTTGAAGGCGCGTTAAGACACTTCTTTCAATTCACACGATTCCTTGCGTCGAATGATGGCCACTGAACACACACCAAGCTACATCTTGAATCCTGACGAGGGACGATCGAACCTCAGAAATAACTCTATTTCAGAACTCGGCGGATTACATCGCATCGTCTACCTTCCGGGAAGTAACAATCGATAGTCGCCAGTGGTTAGGCTGCCAGAATCAAAGGTGCCATCAAGCGATAATCCTAGTTTTATTTTCAATAGTTTGACAAAAGTGAAGCCTCGGAACGACAAAGAGTTCAGGGTGAAAGAAGAAAGAAAGAAACTAAAAACTCTGTTTGAAAGGACCTTTTGTTATGAATAACAGCACTATTCTGTCACTACACCTTCGAGATGATTAAGTTTTGGATTCTTTAGTGTCATCAGCTCCAGGCAAAAAGGTTTCTTAAGTAGAAGACTTCCTGAAGAAAATATAGGTAGTGCTTGTGTTGAGAGAAATCCATTTGGAAGAGGAGGAATCCTGTTTCAAGTGAGAGTTCGATTTCAGATATTTATCTTAGCTCATTTGGATTGCTCTTAGTTTAAAGCAGACCTTTCTTCACTTAAATGTAATCTATTGCACAGAGCACATTCTCTATTTAAGGAATTATTCATTTGTTCTAAGCTTATCGTATTTTACCTCTGCTAACATCCGATACACGATAATTCAATAAGAAACTAAAACGATTTTCGTTTTGATCTTGTATAGGAATAACATAACATGAAATCTAATTTAAATAATCAAAATTATTTCTTTGCTGGAACAAAACTATTCGCAGTTAAACCGTATTTCTTTGTAGTAATGTGTGAATTAATGTTTTAAGACTATAAGAAAGGTCGGTTGGTATTGGGAGCTTCCGGGGAGAAAAATGCTACCTGATGTATCCCGCGGTGATTGGTAAAAATATCGAATGTCAGCGGGCCCTTTTGATTCGATCGGTTCGATTGGCCTTCGAGCCCCTTTCCGCGACACAATGTTCTCACGTCACAGACAAAGGTATGTAATGCGAAATGAAAATCATACATGCATAAATACGTACACATACTCTTGATTTAATTTTTTGTCTCTCTCGTTCTTTCAGAGTAAAGCAACTCCGCCGTGAAATCAGTTACGAAATCACGGGTTCCCATTGGCGGGCCCCTCTCGCGGGCCGATCATTAATTTGTAACGAACCGGCGCCGCCTGTTATTATCCTACGGTTACGCGATCACACACAGACACACTCGCACCCCATACACGTAATATTTTTAATGTGTAAGTACGTGTCGTTATGATTTGAGTACGGCTCAGAAATAGAGAATCGCGCGAAACGATTGGCAGAGACGTGGCAAAAGGAAAGAGAAACATGGACAGATGCATCTTGGGGCTTTCAAAGTTCGGCGGAGATGAGCTGCAGAACTTCACTACAGTGACGATCTTAATCCGATCCAATTGTCTGCGATGTCAATGATCTATAATGGTGCCCGTAATTGTTAGCGAGGCAAATCAGTTTTCAGTTTTTTTCGCCTTCACATTATATCGTATTACAAGCTTGGCTCGGCACTCGGCACGATGTTGCAGTAATCGTATCGTCCCTGGGTTCTCGACGAGACTTCTTTAAGACTAAACTTAACAGTCAGAGTCAATTTCTTCTCATCGCGAAGGAAGGCACTTGTCTGAATCATTCATTGTACATTCTTTCTTGCAAAAATGTAGATTAATTTTTGCTCTCAAGATTTAATGCGATAGAAGTTAAGGGTATTCAGATTTTTCAATGAAAAAATAGTAAAAGTATTTTTATTTGATTTCAAAACAAAATATATGTTAATTTTTTGAAACTTTTTATAAGAATTTTATCAAAATAGAAAAAAATACTCAGAAGCGGAAATTTTATAATCTTTTTTCGGTGAAATTAAATGGTTTTTAAGTTTCATTATGTTTTTAATTAGATGATATTTGAAATTTTTAAATTTTCTATACTTTAATTTCTTTTACAATTTAATATTCCAATTACTTTAAATTTTCAAAAATCTATAAAATTTTATGTAATTTTCCTCCTTGGAACCTTGAGAATTGACGTTTTACTGCAACCAGACAATTTTATAAAATTTATTTTACTTATTAAATTCTGAGTTGTCGAGTTCAAAATAGGAAACAAATGGAAAGTTTGAAGTATAAGAAAGTTCCAAGTACGTTGAAGTTAGAAATATAAACAAGAATGAAGAGATTTGAATGAAAACTCTTAACTTACATGCCTTTCACAATCGTCATGGAAAAAAGGACTATATTTTTTTTTAAATTTTGATTGGTTATATTCTGCCTTGTAGAGACTGAATATTTCTGAAAATTCGCCAATCTTTATAATGATTTATAAAATCGAAAAAAAAAGATCCATTATTAATTCCTACGAATTTTGAAGGAGGCTTCTAAGCGTACTTTAGAAAAAATAGTTCAGGTTAAAATTAATCACTTGACATAAAGTTATTTACATTTTAATTTTTTGTTTTTTCTTCACAGAAAAATTACAATTCTTATTTACTTCTAATGATCAAAGGCTCATTTTACACTTTGAAAAATTCCCTGCAAATTTATTCGGATGAGTTTTATTAAAATTTAAACTATAATTGTTTCTAACAATAATAACTGTAAAATTTAAGAATTTGAAAGCTTTTTGTGGAAAAAAGACGCTTTCGACTGCGCTGAGATTCGGGCCCAGGTCTTTCGAATTTTTAAACAAAATTTTTTTAATAAAACTTACCCGACTAGAATTGCAGGGAATTCTTTAAAGTGTAAAATGAATCCCTGATAATTAGAAGTAAATAAGAATTAATTATGGATCTATTTTTGTCGATTTTATAAATCATTATAAAGATTGGAGAATTTTAAGATCGACTGTACCTAGTGTACATCCTTAATAAATAAAATTCAAATTTAAATGTGTGCGAAAATTTTCCACGTAAAAGATTCTTTGAAAGAAAGTTAAAAGAACAAATGATTCCGAAGTTGCATCCCCCCTAGCAAATAAAAATTGCCTATTGAAATCCCGTCTACCGCCCCCAAAATGTTGACCTTGCAACTTCCTGTTTGTCCCGCTGAAAAATGCACAAAATCGTGTGTCAAGAAAATCGTCACGCTCATCTTTCTCTTTCAGCTGCGCTTCTGGTTTGAAGCATCACAGAGAGACGCGCCCCTCAGATTATTTGAAGCGCAGGTACGTACCTGCATAAAAGTGAGAGCAGACACAGTGTAATAAAGCTGACAAGAGGGGGGAGTAGGGGTATAATACTATAATGTAAAGCGCAAAAGGGAAAAGAATAAGTAAACCGAAATAAAGAAAAAGGACAAAATTCAGCGGACTGAGATAGAAACCTGAAAAAGAGCTAGATAAAAAGAAGAGCTAAGAAAGTAGAAAATGGGGAATAAGAGGTTAGGGTTCAGGAAGGAAGAGCGAGATAGAAGGACTTAGAGAAATCGACGACCTTCAGCCAGAGTTTTCGGATCAATCGATAGGGAAATATTGGCAGTGGGGTGAATTAGAGAAGAAGACGACTACGAGAACGACAGGGGAGGGTGCGGATGCATAAGGGGTGGCATTAGGTGAACAGGGGCGGCTAGAATAGGGTGATTTCGAGGGTGCTTCTTTGTTCGTCCGCAGCTCCTTTAAAGCACATAGAGTGGATTTTGCCCTCTCCTCTTTCATCTTAAGAAAAGGATGCTCGTGGCGTTAGTGATAACAAAACGATTCCAATAGCCAACAATCTCTTCCTTAAGCTACCCTTATAACAACTCACGTGAAACTTAATTAAAAAATCGCGCACATTCTGCAATCTACAAAATTAAAAGTCTTAAATTGAACTTTTTTCAATATTGTTTGAAACATTGTAAAATAGAGTCAGTGATTCAACAAATAATCGATCGTGAAAAATAAACTTTCAAAAAAGAAGAAATTTTGTGAATGACGTAATTGTTCAGAGCTTTTAACCTGTCTTCTATGTGATATTTATTTAGAGATTTCCTCATTTATAGATTTCAAGGATAGTTAATCACGCAGTTTCTGAAAACTCTCCGTTCACAAATCTTTTAAACTTTTCTTGAAGTTATATCCCGCCAGTAAGTCTGAGACATTGACAGCGCTGCGCTTTTCCCCTTTAGTATAGCGTGGATGGAACACTTTACAGAGTATACGGATCCGTGCGAACTGACTGTATTTTATTTTCGGATAGAATGGATTTAGAATTCACAGTCAGCCAGAGTATAGATTATTCAGCGCTGGAGTGCTTCGAGATCGTTCTCCCGACTCCATGTACGCGAATACTTTTACGCAAATTCAGTTCCTTTTATGCACGACATTCTGAAAAAAGCATCTTTCGAAGAAGAATATACGTATTCTTCCTTCGTGGATAAAAAGCACATTCCTCTATCTCTGGGGTTGCGTGATGCGCGCAAGGGTTGCTCTACTAGGACGAGGGGAGAAAACAAAAAGCGAAGTACCAAGATCTCGGTCAATTAGTCAAAAAAACCACCCAAAAACGCGTCAAAGGCAAGAGCTAAAGGGACCTCGAATAAAAGACTCTTGTTTAGGGAATCTAAGAAGACGTTGATCCGAGAGTCTAAAAGTTCATTTTTCACGACTCATTGTCTACCATTAATAATTAGAGACAGATAACCAAAACTACACAATACTTCATAATAATTTATGACTTTTTTTTAAATTGCAATACCAGTTCGAACGCAAAAAACGCTCAAGAGTGAGTAATGTGATTCTAAACTTTAACTTTTCTTCGCTTAGAACCTTCCGAATTTTGAAATACAAATTTTCATAATATTAAGGGATCATTCTAGTTTACCAACTTCAAAAAATGGTAAAGAGGCTAGATTGGAACAAAATGAACGTCTCGAACAGATAAAAGATACTTTGTATGGTGCAGGCATCGCTGATTAAGTGTAGTTAAGATGTTTTTACGATTTTTCATTTAAACAAATCTTTAAACGCGTTTTTCTTAAAACAATGTTTTTACGTCGCTTGTTGATAAAATTTCCAAAAATATTGAACCGATCCTTATGAAATTTTTACCACATATTCCTTGCATCTATGCCTGGGGCGCGAACCGACGAAAACGTTAAAATTTTAATTTTCTTTTTATGGCGACAAATGGTGAAAAAAAAACTCGTTTTAGATTTTCGAGAAATTTTTTCCATTTTGTTATTTATGCATGTATATTCAAAATTGCGGTTGGTGCCTTAGCCAGTGTCATAATGAATTTAAAAATATTTGAGGAGTCATGTTTACCTGCTGTTTTTATATAGAAAAAGTGTATAAAAAAATAGGAACATATAAATAATTATAAACGCAATCTCAGAAAAAATTCATAAAAATAGCGTTTTTTTCAAGCGCCTAAACTAGAATGACCCCTCAAAAGACAAAACAAGGCTTTTTGAAAAAATATAATTAATTATAATTAAAAGACTTCTAGGTCACGACATAAAGAACATAAAGCCATAAAACTGATAAAGGATAGAAATCGAATTTCAAAATTAGATTAGACTAACTTTGAAAAATTTACAAAAAGTTCTATTTTGAGTTATAAAATTTAACACTGCATGATTTCAATATTAGAAAATGATAAAAATTGGATAGAAACAATTAGAATGAATTTCTACTTGCAAAACTGACAGATGGATGATTTTGTAAGTCATTTCACATTGTGAGAATCACGTTTAAATCAACAGTAAGAGAACAGTTAGAAAAAAGCGATTAACCTTAAGTGAGAGAGTTGGATCTGTAAGTGGTGAAACAATCAGGATGGCAGGTTGGACGCATAAACGTCATGGCCGCAAGGAAATGTAAGTAAGCGAGAGGACTCTGGATTTGCTGTGAATCTTCTTTGCTCGATAGTTGTGGTTATCGAACCTTCAAGTTCAGTAAAATCATCGACGTGGCTATCGTGCCGAATGAGCCGCAAGCACGTAGGTATGGATTTAAATTGCAAATCGATTTCGCTCCTTTGTAGTCACCCACCTAGTATATGTATGTACCATCACTAATACGTGACGACGTGGCTTCAACCGAACCCGATGAGATTTGCGGGAATTGTGGAAAAATAGTGGTCAGAATCGTCTACTTCTACATTACGAGTAAACCCTACCGGCTGACATATATGCATGTCACGTGCGGCGCGAGTATAATTGACACCAACTTCCTACTGGGTTGACTTGGTAACGCTGTAACAATCTTATATAAACATCAACACTTATAGTCAGAATCCGCCAGATTAAAGTAATACGTAGTGTTTTTGAAAATTAATTATCACAACTCCGAGTAATATTGAATTCTGCTTTGATAACCGGAGGGCTTCTAATAAATTCCTTTCACTTCAAAGTAGTTTTAATAGAGGCATAAAATCTCAAAAAAGTTGCATAATGTTCCCATAAAACCTCAAGAAAAGTTGCTTGAAATTGACATTTGAGTAAATGAAACGTTTTTTTTCCTAATTGAAATTTTGCTTTGAAACATTATCAGGTCGATAAAATATAAGAGAAATTGAAAAATCTTAATTATTTTCTATAAAAACAAGATTTTACTCTAAAATAGCAAGAAAAAAGTTGAATTATTTTTAAAAAATTCAAATAATCGAACAGTCCTAAAAAACATGATAATCTATTTACCTGCTTACCAAGTTAACAAACTTGACAATAAGAAGTCCAGTGGGGAAGAGAAGGTGAAGTTGACGCGAGAATCTTCGCAGCATTTAACGACGATTTCGATCGTTTACGACTTTAATAATTTAGGCGCGTCTACGCTCGCGACGCTCGACACGTTTTCGGTCGTAAAGCGCACGGCTAAATCCGTATTTATGGGGAAGAAGTGGTCAGATAACTCTATCTCTCTCTTTTTTGTTTCTTCCCGTTCTTTATTCTCTCTTTCTATGAAGACTACTTGAAAAGGCTCGACACCTTCTCTCCTCTAGTATCAATTATAATTTGTAATCGAAACCAATATTCGGATAATATTGAAAAAATAATATAGGGCTTTTTTCTAGAGAGGTAGTAAACACATTCTGATGTGTATTTTTGCGTTTATTTAACTGCAATTGTGATTGTACCTTATTCCTAGTAAATCATGTTTAATACTCACCGAGAACAGAAACAGTAGAATTCATCTACGATCCTTCGACTCACTTACGTCCGTCCTGTAAAAAAAAATCCGGTTAGTATGCAAAAGAAACACTGACTTGTTCTAAGAGCAATTCTCTGTTTTCAAAATTAATGCAAAATAAGGAATCGTTATATAACTCGGTCTATTAACCTTACAAGTATTATTCTGTTTCATCCATCAAGACTATTGGCAATTAACACGTCTAAATACACTGAGAAAAAAGATTTGATTGAATCAAAGGATATAATTTGTTTGAACGACTTTCTTTGATTTAAAAAAATGATTTGTTTAAATGAAATAAAATTTATTTGATTCAAACAAAATATCTTTGAACCAAATAAATATTTGTTCGAATCAAATTAATTTTTCTTGAAAACAAAGAAATTAATGCACTGATATATGGTCAAAGATATAATTTGTTTGATTTAAGGCAGAAATTTATTTGTTCTAAAGGTATTTTGTTTGAATCAAACAAATTTTGTTTCATTTAAAAAAATCATTTCTTTACATCAAAGAAAGTCGTTCAAACAAATTATTTTCTTTGATTCAATCAAATCTTTTTTCTCAGTGTATTCTTGTATATACATTCTTTTGCAAATCGTACGGATTTCAAAAAAAAATTATTCACATTTTTAAAAGTCTTAAATTTTTTTCTGCGGCATCTTATGTACTTATAGTATTGAACGTTCATTGAACGATGATAAAAAAAATTTTTCATAAGAAAATTAATTATTATGTTTATATTTAGAGCCCTTCAAATATACATACGTTCATGAACAATACAGTATTTTTTCATTTTCTGGATCAAAAACTAATCATTTAGTTTTCAAAAAAAATATTTCCCATCGTTCAATGAACGTTCAGAACTGTAAGTACATGGCATCTTTTTATTAATTTAATCGACATGTATATCAGGATTGTCGAAAAAAAAAATTTTTTTTGAAAGATATATTAATTTAAACATTTAGAACAGGAATTATATCGACCCTCAATAACAATATTTGTAATGTTAGATAATTGGCTTTAGGGTCCATAAATGAAAAAAACAGTAGTTTCAATCAAACGTTTCGACTCTGATTGGAGTCCTCATCAGTGATCTTTATTTCTAGAATATGAAAAAACAACTAGTGAATATTGTGCATTTGAGTACAACTTTGGTATTGTCTGCAGTATAAAAATATGAGAAAACCTACATAAAATCAAACATAAACATTTTTTGGTGAAACACGAGAGAAATCTTAGGAATTGATATTGAAAAGTAACACATACATTTTAAAAAAACATCTGAGATAAAAAACTAGTCACGTTTATGTACAAATGTAGCTTAAATTGTAGATGCAGGTATAAAATGCGAGAAAAAGTAACTCAAAAAATTACGAAAAACTTCGGTAAAACTTTGATCAATATGAAAAAAACCTTAAAAAACCTTAAAAATACGCAAACAACACTTCCATAAAGACTTCGATAAAATTTCAATGAAACCTTTAAAAAACTTCGATAAAATAAGCATGAAATTTCTTTGGGATTGTGTGAAAAGTCAGCGACGTAGGAAAAAGATTAAATTAAAATCAAGATTAAACCTATCAGAAGCCGAGGGATTACAATGATTTAAGGTTAGAAAATTTAAATTCATAACAGATGAGATGATGAATTTGGATCCTATATTATAATATTACTTAAAGAATTCGATTTTTAATGCAAACAATTTTTTCCATGTTTTCATCGAAGTTTTTGAAGCCTTTCATCGAAATTTTTATCGAAGTTTTTATAGGCGGTTCTGATCGAGTTTTTTTTGCCCTTTTGAGTTATTTATTCACATTTTATGTACTCACATCCACATTCTAAGTTACATTTATACATTAACGTGTCTAGTTTTTTTATCTCAGTTGTTTAAAAATGTATAATTTTATGTCAACTTTCTCATGTTTTTACTTTTCACACAATCCCAAAGAAATTTCATGCTTATTTTATCGAAGTTTTTTAGAGGTTTCATTGAAATTTTATCGAAGTCTTTATGGAAGTGTTGTTTGCGTATTTTTAAGGTTTTTTTCATATTGATCAAAGTTTTACCGAAGTTTTTCGTAATTTTTTGAGTTATTTTTTCTCGCATTTTATACCTGCATCTACAATTTAAGCTACATTTGTACATAAACGTGACTAGTTTTTTATCTCAGATGTTTTTTTAAAATGTATGTGTTACTTTTCAATATCAATTCCTAAGATTTCTCTCGTGTTTCACCAAAAAATGTTTATGTTTGATTTTATGTAGGTTTTCTCATATTTTTATACTGCAGACAATACCAAAGTTGTACTCAAATGCACAATATTCACTAGTTGTTTTTTCATATTCTAGAAATAAAGATCACTGATGAGGACTCCAATCAGAGTCGAAACGTTTGATTGAAACTACTGTTTTTTTCATTTATGGACCCTAAAGCCAATTATCTAGCATTACAAATATTAATTTAAACTTTTGATAAAATTGGATAAAATGCTAAATTCTCTTGTACTTCAAATTCACACTGAGAAAACAGTTTTGTCAAATGAACAAAAATATTTTGTTAGTATTTAGCTAACAAAATTCTTTTGTTGTGCCAACTAAACATTTTGCTATATCAATCAAATTTTGTTACTTAAACAAAATGTTTTGTTGGGACAACAAAATATTTTGGCAGGACAACAAAAAAAGTTTTGTTGGATGAATTTTTTTCTCAGTGCATTATCTCCGGTTGAAATAATCAAATCGATTTCGGGTTTGTTCCATTTTCTAGCTTATTACGTTAGGTTTTCAGATAAATATTTTAATGATTTTTATTTTGTTAATTAACTACAGATTTAAGCAATTTAATTGTTTAAACAATTTTTGCATGTTTGCCCCCTCAGTAGAAAAAATTGGAAAAAATAGTATCATATGCGCTATGTCTCAATATAACTAGTGCATAATTTAACTCGGACATGATTAAACACGTCGCGCGCTCAAAAATATTTAATATCTTCCGATCTAATTGCGTCTCCGCACTTTTAATAAATATGCGCTAGTTATATTGAGACATAGCGCATATGATAGTATTTTTTCCAAATTTTTCTACTGTAGTTAATTAACAAAATAAAAATCATGAAAATATTTATCTGAAAACCTAACGTAATAAGCTAGAAAATGAAACGAACCCGAAATCGATTTGATTATTTCAACCGGAGATAATGAATTTTAAGTACAAGAGAATTTAGCATTTTATCCAATTTTATCAAAAGTTTAAATTAATATATCTAATTAATATTTTTTTTTTCGAAAATCGCGATATACGTGCTGGTTAATATATTAAAAAGAAGCTATAAAATTGTTTTATGCAAATCTAAATTCTGAATTCAAAATGGGTGTACGATTTTCAAAAGAATGTCCCATATGTATAATGTAATTTGTTTCTTCGTTCTATCTACATATATTTGAAGTTGTTTACTAATTTCCAAATTTCTATCATATAAGTTTTTCTATAGCTAAACTATATCAATTAATCATTTGTCTAAAGTTGTATAAAGCAAAGATAATAGATACTCAAAAATTCAATTTTAGGGAAAATAAGGAAATTTATATTGAAGAGGCAGAATATTTTATTTAAAAAAGGTTTTTTCAGAACAAGATAGGATCGAAAGATAACAATAAAATTTTCATTTACATGTTATAATAATTATATAAATTTTAAATACAAGCATTAAGTTATTTATAAGACACATATGTGTCCATCTTTAATACTTTTTTAAGATTCAACGTTCTAAACACCTTATAAAAAATTTAATGATTTTGATTCGCGGAAAATTTCCCGTTTTCCAAGCATAATTTTCAAATTTAAAATGTCAATAACTCAATGCGTTTGAAACAAAACAAAGACGATTTAATTTTAAAATTCAAATCAACAGATTTAAGAAGGTTTTAATTTTCAAACAAAGCATCACAATAGTTTTTAATTTTGAAGCGTTTAGCTTACTTTGAAGTAAATAAAATATGTATTTAATTTCAATCCAATTTCCCACGTGTAAAGACGTACTTACAGTTCTGAACGTTCATTGAACGATGGGAAATATTATCTTTGAAAACTAAGTGATTATTTTTTGCTTCAGTATATTAAAAAGTACTCTCTAAATTTGAATCAGTCAAAATCTACTGATTATCAGTGAAATTTGACTGATCCAAATAGCTAAAAAGAGTTCACTGTAAATCAGTCAATTTTCACTGAAATAATCAGTGAAAATTGACTGATTTGACAGTGAAAAATATCTTTTTCACAGATGAATCAGTGAAAATTAACTGATTTAACAGTGAAAATTATGTTTTCACTGATGAATCAGTGAAAAGGCAAATCACTGATTCAATCAGTGAAAACTTTACTGATTCAGATTTAGAGAGTAGCGTATATATTATGCCAGATTGTATATTTGTAGGACCATAAATATAAACATAATCATTAACTTTGTTTTGAAAAAAAAAAATTGTCATCGTTCAATAAACGTTCAGAACTGTAAGTACATGTTTCTATCTTTTCGAAAAAAAACTCTTATAAGGAAGCTTGTATGTTGGTTCCAAGATTTCAACAAGTGTAATATACACCATCATTAAAATATAAAATCTTCCTTTACTTTTTAAAAATCAAACTGTCAGAGCTATTTCAAAAATGCCTATTCCACCAAAGTTCAAACTTTAGTGCTCTAGACCCTAAACAGTTAAAACTTTTTATTCGAAAAATGTTCTACCTATTCATGCTAAACACTCCCTTGTTGAAAAAATGGGTAGGGAGGAGATAAAATTGTCGATTTAAGTTATTTTTGAAAGTCTTTATTAAAAGTAAGAGGCCAAAGAAGGAAATATGGGACAGATTGTGATCCCTAATGAAATTATTAGATTGTCATTATTATACTCGCGGATGATAAAAAATGTATCAAAAAGTTCTAAAAAAAATATGCTTTAAAATAGGAATGTAGTAATATTTCATCGATTTGAAGAACCTGATCTTGGACGTCTTGGTGCAATTAAGCGACATTAATTAGCTGTTAGCATAACAATGCCCAAGTATCGGTCGAGCGGAGGCATGCGAGCTCGGCGGGTCCAGACCTTCATAAATTTACATGTCTTAGGCCGCGAGAATCATTTTTTACAACCGTTAAGGACGACCCTGAAATGTGTGTATGTGTGTGTGTGTGCGAGACAGCCGTGGACCTACAGCAACGCTCAGCCATATTACGGGTCCCCATGGTGTTGCTCATAATAACCATCGATATGCCTGCCTCTTACTCTTTAACACTCGTATTTCTCTCTTTCTCTCGGTGAGGAAAAAGAGGTTCAAGTTCGATCTCGTTAACTCGTTCTGAACCTCCTATTCTTCCAGCTTGAATTTTAACTCCACGTATTGCTTACATTGCTTGTGTACCTAACCGTGAATAAGTAGGTATCTTCGGTTAAGTACATAAGTTGTAGCAATTCTAGATACACATTCGACCTTATTATTATTTCACTGCTATCTATGCCTTTCCTGGAAAAACATTTGTTTCTGGCTAGTTTTTCGATAGTTCAAACATTAAATGTGTTAAATAATACAATTTATGCATACAAATAATTTATCCCGCTTAACTGATGAAATTTTAATGTTGTACACTTTTTAGTACTCAATTTTCTAAAAAAGGAGTCCTTTTTTAAATAGGAATATCAAAAAAGAGATAAATTATTTATTTATTAAATACCATGGTGTGTTAAATAAATAAAATTTTTTGTATTTTCTAGATTTTAATAAATATCACTGATGAGGGCTCCGATCTGAGCCGAAACGACTGATTAAATCGACTTAAGGTAGTTTTCATCCACAAAAATTAGACCTCAGGCAAAAATAGATAATTTTGCTTTCAAGAATAGCAATATTATTATTGAAGGGCTATTTTGAAAGAAAAAAGATTATTTTACATGAAAAAAATTTAAAACACAGAAAAATAATTTTATTAATAAATTTTATTTTTGACACAATTTTTTTTCTCATCGCTTCTTACCAAATTTTAAAAAATTATGCGATTCTAATAAATCATGAATCATTTTTTGAGAGAAAAGATTTCCCACAATTTCACCGTTTCTGATTTTTAAAAATTAATTCTTTAGTGGCTGAAACCATTAAAAAAACATTTTCCAAAAAGAAATTTTTATAAACAAATTGCTGAATTTGATAATAATTTATTCATTTTCGAAAATTGCGAAAGGCTAAGTTGTAAGGCATCTTTATTTTGAAAAAGTCATTTGTAATTTATTAAAATCGTGTAATTTTTTAAAATTTGATATGAAGTGATAAGAAAAAAAGTTGGAGCAAAAATAAAATTAATTAATAAAATTATTTTTCTGTATTTTAAATTTTTTCATGGAAATTAATCTTTTCTCTTCCAAAATAGCCCTTCAATAATAATATTGCTATTCTTGAAAGCAAAATTATCTATTTTCGCCTGAGGTCTAATTTTCGTGGATCAACTACCTTAATATTTTTTGGACCCTAAAGCCAATTTTTTTCAACAACGTACTATTTCATTAAAATTGAGGGTCACTACAACTTATACTACTTTTAATTAATAAATAAAATACTTTTGTACCAAAACTTAAATAAAATTAACTAATAAAATTTTATTCAACAAAATTGTGACGCGAGTATTTAAATGTCATGCCTGCAATTATATATAAGGAGCGGTACTTGTCTGAATAATATTCATATTAAAGCCTATATTTGAAGATTTTCTCCTCCCCCTATAATTCCTTAGTCTCTAGCCTAAAAATTTCATAAAGCTCGTAAACTCTTGTAAAAATGTGCTGATAGGTCACAAATCTTCACATATTCTACGACCTCCTGTTCGAGTAGACTATAAAAAGATAAAACCACCTCGTGAGACATACGGTGTTTTTATTAAGAACCTCATGCCAAAAAATCGTAATTTCGCACTGACGAGCGAAGTTCGGAAGTGGTTTATAGAAATAAAAATATAAGGTGTAAAAATACAACTGTAAGTGCATTTACAAATATTACGCTATACCATGTGTGATCAGAGGCATCTTTATACCTCGTCGTTGAAGGTGGACATTTATTTTTGTTTCAATGGCTCGTATTATTATGCTATGGTACATGAGTGTACAAAATAAAATGTATTGAAGCTGTGCTTGTTTGTGTGCGTATAAACGAGTGGGCGACTGCGAAACGAGTAACCGAACGTTTAAAATGGATGTCTCTCGCTTCGCCTCGAATTAATAAACGGCAACAAATAACTGCCTATATCTTCCCTCTTCACAGCCTCCCTTTCCTGGCCAGAGTCGTCTTTACTAACCAACTAACATACCTTGCTGTACAGTCGATCGTTCTCTCTTTAATACTCACTGGTTTCATCAAATGGATAAGCAATTCGTAACCAGTTGGTCCGATTTCAACGAGCTGCTTGTAGCCGATTGATATTAACTTTGTAATTTATATGAGAAAAAAATCAAGATTGTAAAACAACAAAGTGCACTTAATTAAACATATTTATTGTTTTTTTTATCTTTGAATTCTATAATCCAGTTTAATATAATTAGGAGCTTCAATGTTTCAGATTTTCTATAATTGTGAAAAAATGTATAATGGAAAGTGACAAACACTTCATATATACCTGACACAAGTAATGAACATCTGGAATAGAGCCAAACTCTGACATTCATATCTACTAGTTTCAAAATAATTCTCACTTAAAAAATGAATTTGCGAAAGCGGATTAAGATTTGTCATTTCTACTTTTCGCGGTAATAATTTCATTTTTACTTCAGTTTATGACAGTAAGTATAAACTGAAGCCTATTTAAAAAACATTTTCTGGCTTAATGCCATTTGAAATGAACTACGTCATAAATTAAGCAAATTCAATCTCATACAATGAACATTTTTTTTCAATATGAAGCATCAGATGGAAGTCTTGCAAATTTGAAAATGAAATTTGTTTTTCTTTCAAATATCTTATCATTGAAAATTTTTCAAAACAAATTTCTACTGTCGTTTCTTCTTTATTTATTCATTTTTACCTCAGGCAGTGTTCACCCTCCCCTGCATTTCATTGATTCGCAGCCTGTGTTTCATGCAGTGTTGTCAGTTTAAGGCAAAAATGGAAAACTGAGATTACACTCGAGTTCCTATAGAGATATCTTGAGGTGAAATCGTACAAAAACAAAAATCGGTATAATATTTAGAAAATGAATTCTAATAAGAAAAAGGAATTGAAGCCGAAACCAAAATACAAAAATAAGGAATCAAACAATGCAAGTTGAAACAAAATTTTGCATTATGATCGAACGAAATTTGTTTAAACAAATATTATTGTTTATTGATTCAAATTAAAGTTGAAATTCTATCATTCCTAATGAAAACATCGACCTTCCTCAATGCAACGTAATTATTCCAATCAAAACAAAAAGAACATTTCTTACTCTATTGGAAAAATATATTAGATATGTAAATGGAAGAAATTATAATCAATGATTTCTGTCGACGCGGCAAATGAAATGATTCATTAAACCTCATTGTCGTTGACTTCTTCACTCAACGGTGGTTGCTTCCCTTTACAGCCGTTGTGTAAACGAGACTCATTACTTTTACAGCTGCATCGCATCGTAAGGCGTAAAAATCATCTCGTTAAATTCCTGTCAATGTGACATAAGACGTAATCAAAGGAAATTAACATTGTTTAAAGAAAAAGCTTTAAGTAAAAGAAATTGGAAAAAAATGTTTCAAAAAACTTCAATTTTGATCTTCTGGCACGACGAAGAGTGTTTTCTCGTCGATTTGAAATCAGCCACGCAAAGTGATAGAGAAGTAATCGCGCGGAGGTGGAATTGTGAAATCTCCGGGGAAATAATGACGGAATAGACTTACGGGGCTAATTTGCATTTGTAATTATGGCTGTGCCGTTAATAACTAATTAATGAGAGAGGTCCGGCTTTGAGGGCACGCTAAGACACGTGATGCAACTTGACTACAGCCTACTCGCCACTGTTAATTAATCAACAATTAACCACTCGTTTTTCCATTCTTCCTTCCAGTATATCCACTGTCGTCACAAGCATAAACATAAATCCGGTAATCGAACTGCTTAATTGTGGGGAACTACTTAATTACGCTCGTACCGCAAGATCCTTGGAAAATGGAAACCGTGTCTCAAGCCAAGTTTTATACGCGATGTTAAATTATTTCTTTACATCAAGTTTTTATTTGTGTGCTTTATAAATTCTAATTCGCATAAATTCGTCTACTTTAATTAGAAAATTAATCACGAGAGTTTTTCTATTCACCAGGGAGTCTCTAATGACTTAATTATCTCTATTTCACCACCCTATAATTTATTTTGTCTAATACAGCACAAACTTTTTTAATGAGAATTAATGATAACGATAAATCAAGTGTTAATAATTAATTGATTTTACTAATTAATTACCCTAGACAAAATATCTCTGGCTTGTTTTATTCGCAAGAAAAGCATATATTCAGATAATGTAACAGGTGCTAAAATCCAACTCAAAAAGTAAAAAAACAAAAACTGCCCACGACATAACGCTGCAGTAATTATATTCGCTCTTGAGGCAAACAGAAGACAAAGAACCAGCAAATACCAAAAGCAGCATGGCAAAAAGGTGCCTCTACATGCAACTATGTTTCGAACGTCGTACTACACTCGTTCGCCACCTTCTGCTGCATCCTATTAAATTTAATTACCTTACACATTTGTACTCCGCTAAATCCATGCGCATTGGCGCAACTCTAGTAACCGCTTTAAATCCAACTCGCGAGTTTCGTTTTCCGCAACATTGTGTCTCCTGGCACTTACTTTCTGACAAAACACTTAACGTATATTTGCGGCACGAAGCACTTCCTCACTTTATATCTCTGATGAGCCCGCGGCACGGAAAATAAAAAGCCCACCACCGCGCGAAATAAAAAGCTTCCACGTGAGGTGAAAATCTCGACCTGAGTCTACCAGTAAAAAAAATCGACGCAGGGTCGTTGACTAGACGGTTATAAAAATTCTTCAGAGTTTTAGCAAGTACACTAAGCCTTATCTCTATAGTGTCTCGATGTTCACCAAAAGTACACGTCAGACCGGTAGCCGCGGACGAGTCTTGGCGTGGGGTAAGAGGGTAACGCTCACGTCGACGTAGACGTCGACGACGGAAGGCGTCGCGACGTGGTGGGGGCGTCTGCGGCCGCTACGGCAGAACTAAGGGGTTGTTTGCCCCATCGGGCGGCTCTGAGGTCCTCACTGTCCCCTACACCTCCCCCGCCCCTCTATTTTCCCCCCGCCAATGCCGTCAACACCGTCTTACCCCACCTCCGACTGTAGATCTCAACTATTTTGCATAGGGCCTGCGCATCGTTGGCGGCACACGGCATCCCATCACCCCTGAACCCCCCTTCCGTCTGTACAGGGCACTTCGATTTGTCGAATCCGCGTTTCGCGGCTCTCTCTTTGGCCTTCCGCGAAGGAGAAGAACTTCGATTCTTGTCCTCCACCACCCTTTGACCCCAGAAACCCCAAACCCCTTCCTCAATCTCCTTACGGACCCTCCGACCCTCCGGCACCTCGTCCAGTTTCGCCCCCCCCCCCCCCCCCCCAAGTGAACGACAGTCCCCTAAAGCGTCCTTGTTTATCTCATCGTATTGGTATGTCGTGACCACGGTCATTCACACGAATCGAACCACAGAAGTTAATTGAATACCTTAGACGATTGAAAATAAAAAAAGTTGAATGCTGTGAATTCGGTGGATGAAATTGTAGTGGAGGAGGAAGGGCGTTAAATTATCTATAGTTAAGCTCTAGCGTTGCGTGACGTACTATGAGAAAATTGAATATTCTATTGCTGGGTGAGATAAATTAAAGTTTTTACCTATTTCAGAATTTATTTATATTGCCAATTATTTTTCTTCCCTCATTCTTACAAGCTCAAAAAGAGATTTGGTTGAATGAAAAAAATTTTGGTTATTACAATTTTTTTATTATACAGACAACATTTTTAGTTGACCCAAGCCAAATTTTTGGTTAAAAATGTTTGGTTAATTTTTCTGAATATTTTTCTTGATCCTATCAAACATTTTTGCTACTGGCACTTAATTTTTTTTGCTAACCAAAACAAATTTATTTGGTAAATTCGTGAAGTTAACAAAACTGTTCAACCAAAAGCTTTGGTTAACTCGAGCAAATGAACTTATTCGAATAAAAAAAATATAGTTCATCCAACCAAATTTTTTTATGAAATCAACCAAATGCAATTTGAAATGAAATTTACATGTTATCAAATAAACATATGATTGATTCATATTTCTATATTTTCTAGAAAGTTCAGTGATTATTCGAAAAAAAAACTTTTTTTGAACTTATTATCAAGTGGACAAGAAACCTAGCCTACTTATCTCAGTAGAAAAATCATTTCATAGTCAGGCACTATATAAATTTTACGCAAAAGTTATGGAAGAATATTTATAAGAATAGATGCTGAAGTTTTTTCTAAACATTTTATTCTAAAAAATTATCTCAACTCAAAAATTTATGATTCGATTTTTTCCCTAATATATCAAACGAGACCATAATAATAATAAATATTCAATTATTTTATGTTCACAGAAAGAACACACATAACAAAATTATGTAAGTTTGACAATCAAATTGATAGAACTTGATAATATAATGTTTGCTACTTATTTTTCGCGTGAATAATGTCACCAGATTGATCTACTTGGCAAATATAAAGTGTGTTGCGTAATAAAAAGCAACATTAAGAAAAAATTCCATTGAATCTATAGCACCGATGCTATTGGCAGCTAAGAGAATATGTATGCCAGAGATTTAATAGTATCAGTTATAAAATAGTGTAGACCAAATCCAATATAAATAATTTTATAGTTCATGTAATTTATTACGTTTTGTCTAAAAATCAAAGTAAAAAATGTACCCAATGTAAATGCGATCATTATTGTTTTGAAAGTTTGTGTTGAAAAAAGATGTGCTAGATTCAAAGATAGAATTGGACTGACAAAGTGAGAATAAAATAAAATTTGCTGTCATCCACTTTGCGACGTAAGTAGCAAAAGACCAGAAGAAAGAATGCAAAAGAGGTATATAACTACTCAAACGAAGTCATAGAATTATTCGCAATCGTTCTCGTTATTCGTAACGTCGATCAAACGATTTTCCGATCGAACTCTCTAAAAGGGCTTCCTTTCTCATTTGCAGGAGTTCATTTTCAAAGACGAGAGGTACGGGTTATCTCACTTTTGAAACGACAGCGTTCTCTGAGTTGGCTGGCCAATCAGTTTCCCGCTTCCCTTTCCGGTAAGTCAAAGGGTTGTTGGTGCAGAGAAGAACCCGTCGAGGTTGGTGAAAGCTGGTTAACGCCTCCGCGTAATTAAGCAAAGTAAAGCGAGGACAAGGCGGTAGGGGAAACGGAGAAGACTAAAAGAGTGAGAGAATCGCGCTCCTCCCAGCCTCCTACTAGCATCTCGTTTAGAAAGGAATAGCAAAGGCACGACCTTCTCTGACAGGAAGTTGCTTCTTTTCCACTCTCAAGGGGCTTCAAAGTATCAGGTGCAAGGATTACAAGTACTCGAGTTTCCTTTAATAAACATCTAATTGGATCACTTTTTTACCACCTCTAGAGAAAAAATTTTATTTTGCTAAGAAGAACATAAAAGTTTTTTTAACGGTGGAGATTTATCATTTTGAAACAGAAAATACTAATTAAGGGCATGTGATACTTGAGAAAAGTAGCAGGTTCATCCAGTTTCTATATGTTTATGTTCAAATACATAAAATTTTGTTTTAAAAATTTGAGAAATTATAGAGAAGATAGAAACGGACGTAAATAGACTACTTTTGGTTTCAAAACTGAAAAAAAGTATTCCATATATGGTATTAAATTTCAACATTTTTTAAATTTTGAATCCAAAAGTAGTCTGTATACGTCCGTTTTTATCTTCACTGTCATTTCCCAAATTTCGAAAAGAAAATTTCATGTACTTTTCAGACACAAACATGTAGAAGCCTAATATTAATAAAATTTGCTTATCTCCAATGTATCACATGCCCTTAAAGAGTCGCAAAATCTCAAAAATATCGGATGGAAATTTCATTTTGGTTAAATAATCTCAGTCTTATTAAATTCTGATTTTTTCTTAAAAATTATCCTTCTGTATAGGAATAATAAGAACAAGGTTAAAAATTTCAAGAAAAGTGTCTAAAAACTTTACACAGTAACTGTAAGTCAAATTAAAACTATTCGTATGCTAGATCAATGGTTTAAGGCTACATATTATATAATAATGTACTTACAGTTTTGAACATTCATTGAACGATGACTAAATTTTTTCTTTCAAAACAAAATTAATTATTATGTCTATATTCAGAGCCTTTCGAATATACAATCTGTTAGGTAGTTGTCGTGCCAAAAATCAGTCTCTGGAAAAAGAAGTTTTTCTATGATTTCAAGACTGGTAATTATATCATCAGCCGTGTCATATGTAAGGAAAGACACTCTTTTTAATAAAAAAAATTTTTAAATTACGAAAAATAATATTTTAATAATGTTTTTTGTATAATAGGATATTTCCTTATTATTGCTTCTTACCAATTTTTTGAAAATGATTGAAGTTTCTCAAATCATAGCTTATTTTTTCGATGAAAATATTCTCTACAACTTAAATGTTTCCAATTTTTGAAAATGAATCAATTATTATCAAATTCAGCAATTTGTTTATAAAAATTTCGTTTTGAAAAATTGTTTTTTAATGATTTCAACCATTAAAGAATTTATTTTCAAAAATTGGAAACGGTTAAATTGTAGAGAATATTTTCATCGAAAAAATAAGCTACGATTTAAGAAACTTCAATCATTTTCAAAAAATTGGTAAGAAGCAATAATAAGGAAATATCCTATTATACAAAAAACATTATTAAAATATTATTTTTCGTAATTTAAAAATTTTTTTTATTAAAAAGAGTGTCCTTCCTTACATATGACACGGCTGATGATATAATTACCAGTCTTGAAATCATAGAAAAACTTCTTTTTCCAGAGACTGATTTTTGGCACGACAACTACCTTAATATAAGCTATTTTTTAAATTAATGCGAAAGAAACCAATTAGTTAGTTTAAAAAAAATATATTTTTCATCGTTCAATGAACGTTAAAAATTGTAAGTACATTATATAATAATGAAAGAGAAAACAATCCAGCATGTACGCCGTTTCAATTTCTCTCCAGGTCTTTTTGCTATAGTAGGTAGATACTAGATACCAGCATCCTCTTAGCATGAATATATTACACACATGACATTCATTCATACGATACAGAATATGCTTGGATTCCTGCAATAGTACAATGTACACAACACAATAATATTGGTATGCATAAGGATCCACGGCGCGGATAATATTACGCAATAAAAACTCAACTACACCCATAAACCTCCCTTGCTTCATTTCCAAGTAGAATTTGCAATCCTTTAAAGATCCAAACTTGTTATTCCTCCACCGTTCTTTCCGAATTTCCGCTCAAAGCTGTGAAACTTGCAACGATGGGAGGATTACACTTAGAGGAAGTTCAAAGTATATTATCAAGCGAAGCGAGTGCCTGTTAATTAGGCAGACACCGAGAACTTCGTTGGAGAAACAACGAGGAGATAAAGCAGAGAGGAGAGAGAATTACGCTCCTCCTCTCTGAGCCCCAGAGGACAAATCCCAGTAAACCCCTCTCTGTGAGAGGACAGGTTGGTTTAAATTCTGGAGAGGGTTGGTTAGCGCATGTATAATTAGCGCAAGTTATAGTGTGTAGCTATGTATATATATGTAACGGTCTTTGTAGCCAGGGTGGAGCCACCCCTTCAGCGCATGTGCCAGCATCCCTTGGAACGAAGAGATATAATGTATTCATAACGTATCCAGCTATATCCCACCACATCCTCCTGGCCAACCCACCCCCTCACTCATCTACACCCCCGCGCTTCTGCTTGTCCCGCACGAAAACCCATTCTCGATTCTCTACCACCCTTTCTGCGTACTGACCGTAAAGTAATTGCTCGGTACCAACCACTGCTTTTCCGGGGAGTGACGCCCGCAGGGCTGCAAGGACAAAGCTTCTAAAGGTTTCCTCAACCATGGAATGGAAATCGAATTCTATTAAGGACATTAAAAATAGTCACGATGTAAGTTCGACGTTGAATTACCATTTATCTATCTGTACCATCTATTTGTAAATAAAAGTGACACAGAAGTTAAATTAAATAAAACCCGAATTTATAACATTTTGGTTTTCTATGTTTTGGCTTAATGGCATGGTACTTCTATACTTACAAAGTACTTCTAACGACAATGTAACCGTTTATTATTTATTGTTAATTAATAAATTATATTTTGAATTAATTCTCTAAGTTAATCTTATGTACGATCACATTCGTCACCGGCCATATTTGTTATGATACAGCAGCACTGCTTTGCGCGCCGTGGTATTTTTCTTTCCCATTATCTACCAATTTTAAGAGCAATTATTCGCTCTTTGGATTTTACTAACGTCACCGGGAAAACATACACTGCTGTGCAAAACTCGCCAGGCACTTGTTTTTAACCATTCACATAAAAGCCTCTAATTTATAAAATACCTTACAATGAATATTTTCCTCAGAATAACGTGGAAGGTAACAAAATTCTGCATTTAATGACTCCAAAACGAAGTGTTTTACAAAAAAGTCAAGATTTCAAACTTTTTTTGAATTTTAAACAACTCTTGAAACAATGAACATTTTTGAACTTTTCTAAGCTTATTATAAAGGTTGATTTAAATAACTATTAAAAACATATCAAAAATATTTTGATAGAGTATTTCTTGATACAATTAAAATTAAAATTTAGAAAAACAAAGTGGTGAGAATACGAAGGATTCTCATACTTGATAAATGAATTTTAACAATTATAAAAATTGATAATTTGAAAAAAATACAATGAAATTATTTTCATAAATAATTTCACAATTTTTTAGTTTTAAGCTCAGATTTTAGCTGCATTTAAGAAAAAATGATTACAATTAATTTCTTACATTACTGAAATTACGTAAATCTCATTTTGAAATAAGTCAAGAAAAGTTAAAAAATAATCATTATTTCAAGAGTTGTTCAAAATCTAAAAAAGTTTTGAATTTTTGATTTTTTGGCAATATCTTGATTAATAATAGATTAAAACATTTCCTTTTGGGGTCATTAAATGCAGAATTTTGTTGCCTACCACACGGAAAAAAATTTGTACCAACTACACATTTTTATGCGTGCATGTTATTCTAAGGAAAAAAATTCATTGTTAGATTATTTTATAAATAAGAATCTTTTATATAAATGGTTAAAAACAAATGCCCGGCTACTTTTGCACAGTAATGTGTAATATCTAAAGTATGTTTAAAGTGAATATAATATTGATTCAGATGGATTGAAATTCTCTCGGCTTGGGTCGGAAAATGTTTTTCGCCTAAGTCGCCCTTTTCCGGATACTTGACCCCGACACATGTCCGGTCAAGCATACTTTCCCTCGGTTTCCACCAGCCGAATGGTCACACAGGAACAAGGGGGTGAAGAGGATGTCTCGTATCTCACCCCGAGGACATTGTGTCATCAGGAGCAATTAAGGACGAGTCTTGGTCATGAACATGTGTATCGTAGCCCTGCACGTCGTACGACCCCTGCCTAAAACTAGTTTCTGGTATCGCATTATTTCTTTCCGTAATTTCGTTTCATCCCTCCACTCTCCCACTCAACCTCCCTCTTTCCTAAGCCCTCTTATTCTGCTTCTATACTTTCTATTTCCTACGCTCTTTTCATGCGATTACACCATTACCCGCTTTTGACGCAATTATGCCGCAGCCTTAGGAGGCCTCGTTAATCGCCAACCCCTCCTAGAGCCACCACATTATTTCAGGACTGCGGAATATATGGGCATTCAGCCACATTTAGATGATCTACTGCAATAGTCGGATTGCGAGATTGAATAGTATCTAAAGTGAAGCTGTTTTCTACATTCTTGTTCAGGTTTATCAATTTAATGTAAATGTAGCATAGATTCCTTAAATGAGAACGTAAACAAGATAATTTTCAGTACGGATCCATGTTACGTTTCAAACCATTGAGAATGTCCAGTATTTTATTATTTGCAATAGGGGTAGAAATTTATTAATTTTGTACCTATTATGGGAATATTATCTACACTGAGAAAATGGATACCTAGTAACGATTAATATCTAGGAAGTGTAACTATGGGACAGCGATCGAAGACATTGAGATGAAATATCTAGATAGAGAGCCGCACTATCTAGATGTTTATTTTTGGTATCTATAGATCATCCCAAATCTAGCAATTTGTTTTTTTCGGTATGATCAAAATTTCAAGAATTCAAAACTGTTCAAACTCTTAAAATATATCAAAAAACGACCAAATTTGGTCCAAAGGACCTAACTGGATAAGCATGTAAAATCTGCCCCCGCATGTATCAAGTCTAAATTGGTACCATCTATTGGCACCTATGAGACACAAAATTCCTCCAAATCTCAACCTCAAAAACGTATTTTTGTAGGAGTTGTGGAAAGAGGAAGAAAAATCAAAAAAGTAATTTGTATCGTAAACGGCTTGACCGCTTTTGATGTGCAAAAAATATTTTGTGTATGTCGATGGGACAATTAAAAAACAAATTTGTTTTATTTTGGGACGAAAATAATAGGTCCCGTATTGTGAGAGGCGAGGAGAAATGTATTGTTCATAACTATATATAAATTTTATAAGTTCTAGATTTGCCAACAATGTCACTATAAAACATAACTTTAAAAAAATTACATAAGTTTTGAATCCAAAATTATCTTTTAAAAAACTCGGGAACTTCATGGTACAAATGTTTCTCATATATGAAGTTCATCCTTTTGAATAATTATTATACGAATATTTTATATTAGTTCTTTATCTACAAATCAATTTTATTTCAGATGATGATCACTCTTACATGATTTTAAAGGGATTAGGTTTTGTCTCATAAATCTGAGATGATTAACTCAAGGCTGATTTTTAATCCATTTTAGTTCCTCGCGATAATTTGAGCAATGATGGACCAAGCAAAAAAATCGTGAAATGTAATAAGCTCCAGAATCCTTCCCAGAAACGTAATAAGCCACGATTACTTCAACACCTGGGCACGTATGCACACGCATAGAAAACCGCAGAAACCAACACATATTTCGATCCTCTCATGTGCAACATCTGGGGGAGTGCGATTGTGCCAGAGAGTGTGAGTGTGTTGGGGGGTTGGTAAGAGAGCAAGGCTGGCCAGGGCTGGATGTTTTTAATAAGTGGCAGACTTGTAGCACGTAGAAGATATTACCGCGACACCCCCTCCTGAGCAACCCGTTTCAGCGTACCTCCCCCCAGAAGAGGTTAGGGTGGGAGACCTTATTCAGTCACTAATTAACTCACACCCTCTCTTCCCTTGCACATACATATTAGTCAAGGTAAATGCACAGCGAAAGAAAAGAAGGATTACATATATATGTATCCCTATAATGCAGAATTCTAAGGGTCACTAAGAAAGTCAATGTAAGAAATAATAATCTGAAGAAATCTCATTATCCCTTTTTAATACATATCATCCAGAGGCTGACTTTATAACGTAACCTCTAGGCTACTGTTCGATTCATGTTATATGGTATAAAATATATAATTCACTGGTGAAAATTGAAAAAATACATTATTTAATCCAAAAAACTAACAAGGATTGATGTTAAATAAATCTTGAAGAATGAAGTCATCAAATTTGAATTTACAGTTTTAGATTGTTTCCTGTTTGTAATCCCAAGAATACAGGCTGGCATGAATCTTGTTAAACATGACTTGAATCACTAGATTTCGCACCACCTCACACACAGATTTGATAATATTATTCAGTCATCTTCTTCATTCATTTTCTTGATACGTGAGTGAGAAGTGCGATATGGCTACACACGTCCCTGAACTCTAATCACGATTAGATCTTTGTAAATTGCAATGTGGTGCACGTCGGACATATCCATTGGCATTGCTGAACGGCTACATTGAATATTCCTTTCATGAATTACATATCAACTTCTGTCCTCGCACTTGCGATAACCGCAAAGGTAAAATACCTTGACTAGTTCTCTACCCCCTAATCGCAACCAGAAGTGTTTTTGATCAAAACAGTTCATAAAGAATACCAATCACATGTCCTCAGTGTCTCAAATATGCTAATATTTTTAAAAGCGAGAGCTCTTGTAACAATGTTAGAATTCGTCTATGTCAGATGCTCTGATAAGATAGCAAACTGAGTGGGAAAAGGAGATAAATTTTTCTAGTTCCAGGAAACTATTTGGGTTTCAGTTCTTACGCGAAGCCGTTCGAGGAGAGAAGTGCCTTCGAGTTTTCTGGGAGTAATCGTCTTCTCATCAAGCACCCTCGCTGTATCACATTAATGATATTGATTCAGAAAAATACAATCAGCGAATTGCCTCTGTATTTGAAATTCACTTATATGAAACAAATGTATCACACTCTTTTAATTTCGAATTAGTACGAATTCGTTCACTCCCTAATTAGTAAAAAATTTAATAATTTTAGTAAGGGGGCGTTCACATAATACGTCACACAGTTAATGGGGGGGGGTCTGCAAATTGTGACGTGGTGTGACATGTTGGGAGGGGGGTCTGCCCTCTGCGTTACGTCACACATTAAATGTGTACCCAGGAAATTTGAAAAAAAGTTCTGAAAAGATTATCTACAATAATAATTAATAGCTTCTTTTTTTACTGGATTTTGTACGCGTTAACGAAAAATCTTTTATAAAATTAAGAGGTGTGACGTGGCATCGAAAGGGGGGGGGGGGGGGCTGAGGTTTGCGACCGTGTGTGACATGGGGGGACGGGGGGGGTAAAAAGTAGCTAAAAATCGCGTGACGTATTATGTGAACGCCCCCTAACATTTAACTATTTATAAAGTAAATTATCTAATTCATAGTAAAATGTTACCAATTCAGAGTACAATTTTGACTAATTTTCAGGTAAAATTTCTCACTGATTGAGAGTGAATGAATTCGTGTTGATTCATTAGTAAATTTTACTCTCAATTAGCGTAATATTGACTAATTCAGATTTAGAGAGCACATACAATTATTAAAATATACTGGCTATCTTTTAAAATCAGAAGTTGATTAACTTTTAATGAACAAAATGGGGAATTTCCCTTCTGTAAAAACGTATATAGTCATTAAGACAACTTAATGAACTATTTCTTGTAACTATGACTTTCGCGGTCTGCAATAATTGAAAAACGAGCGAAGGTGGAAACCTGACATGTGCAGTTAACTTCAACGTTACACATCCGTAAGGATGAAACCTTACAAGTTGTGTTAAGATGTACAAGAGGTTTCTTACACTTTCATATTTGATAGACATAAATGGCCGCACTTCGCAGATTGATTGGAAATGATATAATCAATACGACGATATCTTCTTCTTCTTCGACATCGTTACGTCTATGTTTTAAATATAACCCCTACAAGAAAAGAACGTTTGAAAGATAAATCTATTGATAGAGAAGTAACCAATCAAGTGTTCTTTATTCAGACAAATTTTTTATGCAAATGACTATTCTCTTGAAAAAACAGTAAAAAATATCTCATTCTATCGAAACAAATATCAAATAATTTCCTTGCAGGAAATTTGTTAGCGTGGGCGAACCTTGATTAAAGACGGACCCGGGGAGAAAAGTTGGACGTTAGCCAGTATTTACAGCTGGCCTAGTACCACGACAATGGTAAAAGAGTAGAGAATGCCAGTACTGGCTATCCATACCGCACAGCTGTTGACATATTACCGGCTTACTACTGACGCGGTACTGATTGTCACAATTGGTGAAATTATAAGTATACCGTTGCATACTTATGACTGCTTAATCAGTGTAAATGCATTATTTCGCAGCACATTTTACTGATTGAGATTTCGAGATAACTGGTTCATTAGTGGCAAAGTACTAATTATTATTTTTGGATACTTTTAAAAACATGTAGTCTGCATCAGATTAAACATGCAGACAACATCCCATTTTTGGCTAATCCTAAGCTTTTGTTATTTTTAACGTATCTCTTACCATTTTTGAGTCATTTTAAAATTTTTAGATTTTTTTGAAAATATATCAATATTTGGGAGTTATAAAGATTTGTTAAGATGCGTTGAAAATTTTCAAAATGGTTATATAAACGTTGAACTTCAAATTGGCAATTAATTATAAATATATCTGTAATATATCTGTGAATTAGCCATATGTTCGATTAGGATTCATTTTTCCAGTACATTTCCACTTGGGGAATCAAAAGATTTCTCATTAATATCAACCACGTGTTGTTTTCTACAGTTGTTTCTTAGTATTGTCTTAAATTTCACTTCCCGCTTCCTCTTGCCTCAGAACCTCATCCAAGATACAACTCCTCATTTACACACTAATGTTCCCAGATCTGCTTTCACGATTATTCGATTTCGATAGATCCTCTCAGCTCAGCCACGATCGATTCAGCGCCCAAGTTTTTCTAGTAGATTATCCCCACGCCGCCGTCCATCTAATAATGCTAATTTACTCGGAGAATATTTTCGTTTATTTTACCATTGTGACGAGCTTTATTCTTTTTCCGATTTCACCTTTTTCCTATTACCCCACTATTCCGCCGAATCACATCGGTCACACCGTTACCCTCTTCCGGACGTCGACACGATAAATTATTAAAACCGAGAGCCCACTGTCATTCGCGTAATCGCACTCGAACGATTCCGGAACTGGAATCGTTTTTTAGCTTCCTAACGAGTCAATAATATTGCGTCATACGATTGCGATCATTTCCAGGCGATATTTCACTGAGACAAATACATATAATAAAATTTCATACACATTCCAAAAGAAAATTATTTTCATTTCTAAATTAATATTCCAAGAGTCTTTTTTTAATAAAGTAGATACTATACACTGTTGGAAATTTCTACTGTAATTTCCTGAAACACGTGACTGGACGTTTAATCAGTTACGATTTCGTAAAATTAAGATAGAATTTCAGAAAATTTAGTTACTTTTTAGTAAATTTAAGAAAAAATTTCTTAATTTTCAGTTACAAAATGTTGAATATTCTGATACTTGTATCTGAAAATTCTGAAACTTGAAACAGGAATAATTTTACGTGTTGGATAACTGAAGTTTTATGCAGTTACATGTAACTGGAATTTTTGTTACAGTTTAGTAGTTTTAAGGCCGTGTGGAAGTGTCTGACATCACCAATTACATACGACCGCTTTATAATGAAAATAATAATTTTAACAAATTACATTTCTCTGCATTTCTGTCTTTTCCGGAAAATTTGTTAAAATTATTATTCTATTAATAAAACGGTCGTATATAATTGGTGACTTCAGAGCCTACCATACGGTTAATTTAATGAAAATTCAGTTAAGTTTCATAATGTTAAGAAAATTTTTATAAATTTCAGGACTTTTTCGGAATTTGAAGATAATAAACATAAATATCAGAAATATCGTCAAATTTTACGATACCCTTGTAACATAAAAATTTTGTAAATTTCCGAACATTTCTAACAGTGTACATAATATTATTTGAACGTGTATGAGAAAATAAATATTCTCATTGAGCATCAGTGAAATAAATAGTGGAAGGAGGCATCGCGTTCTCGATCAAAGGGGCGTAAATCAAAAGGTTGCACTCTGTCGAAACGGCTGGTTCACGAGTTTGACCAAGCCGATAATTCGCGGAACGATTAATCATATTAATTGCTCTGAGCGGGCTCATAGCAAGCGGCCATTTGGTCCGTGGTAGTTAAGCTACTTAATTATAAACTGTAATTAGCTTGGAGAGACACAACGCGAGGGCCGATTAATTAAGGAAGCCCTCCAGCTATTAATTATTAATTGCAGGCCAAGGAGTGTGCATCCGGCTGTCCGTGGCGACACTTAAAGTTTGCAGTTTATTGCTGAATGCGCCAATCGATTGTCTTCATTTATCTGTACCTACTACCTTCATTTATCAAATTCACACTTCTAATTGCTTTCTCGTTTTTACTTTGAAAATTATGAATTGTAGATCAACAATTATAATAACTACTATACTTGATAGCAAAATATTTAAATACTATCCACTGATGTGTACTTAGAAAAATAATCCATTCAGAGGCGTTTTAGAATATCATGAAATATATTATTATTGTGAACATTTACATGAAGCAATCGCATGCACGACTCTTACATATTAATTTCTTCAGGTCTAATTAGAACTTAGGCCAAAATGAAATCTGTGAACAGGAAATAATTTTAATGTCACAGTGTCATAAATGCTAATGATAAGTATCACACAGCGAACAGGTTAATTGCGCTCGACGACGAAAAATTCAAATTGCTTCCTGCGATGAAATTAGTCGATTCCTACGGTCAAATTAGTCTATAATAATTGTCTCTTTTTGGAAATGGATTATTTGTTTACCTTCAATTGAAATCAGAATTACTCTAGGCAAGAAAAATCATTTATTTTGATATTACTGTTTAAATCTAATTATCTGAAAAAGAAACCCAAAATATTTTCTACCGCTAAATCACTATGAAAATTAATTACTTGTTTTCTATCAAAGTGGTTTTGAAATATTTAGTCATTTTAAAGATAAAAAATGGGATCACATGTACCTTCGATTTACAGAAATCGCCATCCTCGTGTCCAGAGTTATAATTACTGGTCCTCGCATAATTACCCGGAATTAAGGGATTTAACTCGAACGTTCTCAAAGTGGTCACTCATTAATTGGTCCGGTTGATTGCCACTTGCCGTCACCATAAACGCTAGATTGTAAACACTCCGTGTTAGTAATTGTCCGTTGTATGTCTGCTTCCAGTCGAGCCGATAATTAACCGCCGCCCATTCGTCGCGCTGGGATTGGAATGCACACGTAAAAACGCGTTACTCGTATCACTGCTCAAATGGTAATAAAGAATTCTACACGTTTACATAATATAATAAAAAAAAGACGCATAAAACGTTGCCACATCTAATAGCAAACTTTGTTTTCATTTTAAACTTTCCTATATCATGATACAATGCTTCATTAATCAATTAATAAAACATAGTTTAATTTTAATTAAATTTCAAGAACTAGAACTTTTCTACCTTTTTTAACGAATGAGTAGTTAGCATTTTATAGTGTTATAAAAACCAAAAATAATTATTTGATAACGTCAGCATTATACCTGTTGGTTTAATATGGTATAGGTGTAGTCTACAAAAAGTTAATACCAAATTAGAACACTATTAATTTTTTAATCAAGTTTACGCAACTTTTAGAGACAGGCAGTTAAGTTTAGAAAAAAGGACGGCTAAGGAGTCAGTTTTAGTCATGAAAGTACTGAATAAGTATCTGCCAGCACCAAGTGCTACAATAATTACTAAGCTAAACAGATTGTGAGAGCTAATTATTGTGAAAGGATTGAAAATCTACTAGTCCAGAGAAAATAAATAAAGCTGACTAACAAACTTGTTATCGCGACAGTATCGAATGTCCCATTTTTACGATATTTTCAGAAATACATTAATTTTTACTAATCAATTGGATTTTTTGATACTGAATCATCTTCAAAGTATCCCTCAAATATATTTTAAATAATGAACCAAATATAAAATATTAATTTTGTTTTTAGATGAATTGTAAGGTTTATTGGATTTTGTCTGAAAAACTGTAGCCTAAAATAGAGGATTTATGAAGAAGATTTTGTCTGCATGTGTTATTTGGTTGCGCATCGTGCATAATTTAGCGGCCACGCAATAAAACGCTGCTCGGTGTTAATTGACCAAGAAGCAATTACGGTATTATGAATAAGGTGGTGGTTCGTTAGTCACATTTGCGTCATTGGCTTATTACGACGGTTACGTCGCGAAAATACTTGACGTAGAGAAGATGTGTCCAAAGACAAATCTTAAACCAATCAAAAAATTTTGAAAAACTTTGTAAAAAACCTTTGCTAATATTATAGTTTCTATCAAACTTCACGAGAATATTCTATGAATCGTGCAACAGTGCAAACTTCTTTTGTGGTAAGAAAGTATCTTAACAAATTTAAATTTCTCAAAAAAATGTACAAAATAAAATTCCGTATTTTATTATCGCCTTTTCAAAGTATTGCAAAAGTTATTGCTACTATTAAATTTAAAATTAACTTTAAAATATTCGATCTTCATGAGGAAAGTGGACGCTCACTCGATTTAAAACTTTTTTTTGGATTTATTGATTATTTGACGAATGGAAACAAAGAATATTAACGACACCCAAGTGCTCTGCGATTTGAAAAAATTTCAAACCTGTGATTTCAACTGTGAGCAAAAATAAAGTGATTGCATTTAAAACTATATTACATAAGAGATTAAAAATATTGTCCTATTTCTATTCTTGAATTCTCTCACATAAATCATTGAAGGCTTTAAATTATCGTAACTTAATGCAGCAATCGCGGATCATTAATTTCGAACTATAATGACAGAGCGATAAAAACATTTACTTCCAAACAATAATTCCAACGCCCATTACTTTCTCCAACTAGGATATACTGAAGAGTTTTTCGAAAGAGTTTTGATCGATTGACTTCACTCCTGCCGAAAGTTTGTGATTCAGAGTATAATAACGAGATAATTACAGATTCTGTTTCCTTGTTCAGAACTCTTTCTATTATGGTGCATAATTATTATTATCAAAGTTCATATTATTATTATGATTATTAAAATATCTTTGTAAAAAACTTTACTAGTCATTAATCACTTTTGACAAATAAGCAGAAGAGATTACTGAATAAATAAAATTAAAACAACCAATATTGATAAGAAATATTAACGTAGATTTATGGACATTTTTTCACAGATTTTGAACTGAAGAGTATTTTTTGAAATTTACAACTCTATAAATAAAAATTTTACTGCATTAAATTAAGTCTAAGGAGAGAAATTTTAGTAATCTGAAATTGTAAGACATGAAAGGGGAAGATTCCTGCAGAAGCCAAAAATAGAAAATGTTATAAAATGCATTGAGTACTTCAATGAAGAGCTATTTTAAGTTGCGAATAAGAATGCGTGTGGTCGTAGGAGTGTAAGTGACATCAGACTTCTGTGAGAACGTTACTTCCGGTTGTATACGTATTTTAATTAAACGTTGCATCCGGACAGTGCGCCAGCGCTCAACACAAAACGTTTTCATGCACTTGCACTTCATGCTTTTCGTTCTAACTTTACCAGCACAGAGTCATTAAACGTTTTTATCTTATTTTCTTCTACTTTGATTGTATGCTCTACCAATCAACATGCTTTTAAATTTTCGGTAAATATTGGTTTTGATAATAAAATACAAATATTATATAAGATTCTTTGAATTGTGTGATCAATAGTCTGTAAACCGTATAGAAAAATAAAATAATTTTAATTTGTTTCGATAAATTTTTACCATTAGTTTATAAAACTGAAGAGTTGTTCAAACTTAAAACTGAGTTGGTGTTATCAATATTGTAGAAACTCTCAATGCAAGAAGGTAGCATTTCTTAGAATAAAAAGTTGGATAAATCTATACTATAGCTTTAATTAGAATCCGAGAATTTTCCGTTAACACCAAAGTCAACCTATGAGAAATTATAAGACCTAAGTGTAAATTAATAATCACCTTATTTCCAGTAAAGTTCAATGATAAATAAAATTGCATTTATGAATTCAAGGAAATAGATGTCTTAGATATATTATTTATTTAATACGAAAATACTTTATATTTTAAATATTATTATTTATAAATTTAAGAGAATTAATTTTCTGTTAATTAATTATCATTCTAATTTTCCTTTTGTCTGACTAAAAAATACTTCTTAATGAGAATAATCAATAATTTTACATACCAACAAATTGTTGTATCCGTGTTGATCTAAATCGACGAAAATTGTAAATGATCTGCTCGAAACGATCAACAATTTTTTCCTTCGGAATCAGTCAATCCACAAGTGATAAATCATAAGTGAGTTTTCTTATTCAAACTAGTAAATTATCCCAACAGCTTGTGGATTCAAAACACTTACAGCGTAGTTCTAACCTCAAAACGGCACCTAACCGGAAGCACGTGTTCTCGGCGACCGTCAACAGAAAAATACCACCCGGTCTAGTGTTGACAGCTCATACGTTACCAACAAAAAAAAGGAAACTTCTTGGATTGTTTGTCTTTTTTCATAAGACAAAAACTACGACGATAGTACGACGTCGATCACTCAGGAAACTTGTTTCACGTAACAATAAATTTCAGACACACTTTGTACAATCGAATCAGAACGATTCCCGACCTTCAAATGTTCTTATAAATCACTTCCTGATAGACTAGGTGGGCGACCCTGTATTTGAATTTTTTTGTGTTTCAAAGCAATACCACTGATCCTTTCTGTGCCAATAAACACTTCCCGAATCACATTGCGACTTCTTTAGGGACTTCATTGTACCGGCAAGCAGTGCGCGCGCTTGTGAGAGTGCATCATCTCGACAATCAAAACAAAAACATTAGCTCACAAGTTCCGGATTTTCCAATTTGCCAAGCATCAACGTTTAAATAGAAACCAACGAAAATTGTGAGTTTTCAGTCTTTTTTTCTACACACTTTCCGTTAATTAATTCAAGGTTATGTTTTAGGCCAGTAACAATAACACTGAATGTTGCAAAAACACTGTTGATTTTACGCCACCAAGAAATTAATGCCAACGAGTATTTTTCAAATTGATACGAATCATAAAATAAAATGATTCAAAATATCAAATCGAGAACTTTAAAACTTTTGAAATCTCGAAGTCACGTGGTCCTATTTCAACTGATCGATTATTACGCTTATGGCGTTAGTGTTGCCTCTAATTGCGTAATATTTGATCTCGACCAATCAGCGCCATGTCGAGATTTATTCAACTGACAGTAACTCTTTTTTTAATTTCAATATTTTTTTGTAAGAGAAATGAGATCCGTGTCCCGTTTTAGTGATCGATATCACTATCCTAATCGCGATATTTGTAATTTGATCATAAGAGTTTTTGTCACTCTTGAAAGATTTGGATATCCCGTTTCGCTCGAGGTCGTTTCGTCGACGGTGGAAAGGATTCACTCTTTCTTGATATCCGCGCGAAGCCTCGTGGCGGTTCGCATGGAGCGTGCGCTTCGTCCAGCGTCCGACACGATACTACCACCACATTCCCCGTCTCGCTCACTCTTTCTCTTTCTCCATCGCACATTCGTTTCCAGTCCCACCCAACACCCCCTCCGCGTTTTATGGCCATTCTCTCTGTCTCTCCTATTCGCGGGTCATGCAATCTCGCTCCCGCGCGCGACACTCTTGTGTTTCTCCCTCTAATCTGTATCAGCTCTCACTCTTTCGCGCGCCTGTGTTACTGTTTCTCTCAGGGTGTTCGCCCCTGTGACGCTTCTATCCTCGTCATCCTTTCTCTCTTTCCCATTCTCCCTTGCACGTAATCCGAACAAAACTCGACAGGAGAGGGGTTCTCTCAAGGTGGCCAATTCAGTAAATTTGTCACAAATCTAATAATATTCAAAAAAGTATTATGGCTTTTTTTTAAAGGCTAGGAAATGTTAAAATTTATTAATTTTTGAAATTTTGCAGTTTTTTTCGTTTCAATCCATTATGTTTATTGGCCAGAAGCTTATTAATCGGGTTTGGTAAATATTGACGATTTTTAATTGATTCCACTAAATCTTATAGTCAAATGTGTTACCCATTTGTTTTATTTCAATTGTCTCAAACTGATCTTATTTATTAAAAATGAAAAAACTTCGAAAGAATATATTTTGCTAGTAAGAAGATGCTAAAGTATAATCTGCAAAATAGTTGTATTGGAATATTTACTAAATTTTGTTCTCGTTTATGAGGTATGATTTATTTGAGTTTTTATTCAAATGTTCGAATTGTAAGTTTTGCCTTAAAAGCACTATTATCATCGCTTTTTACTCATTCTATTTATTGAAAAAATATAAATTGTAATTCTTTGCCTCTCAAGGTATGAAATCTACTGAAAAGTTAGTGAGTAGTAAGTGTTCTAGCTTTAGTGATGGATAGTGATTTTCCAAGCGCTTGGATGTGAATTTGTGTTTAAACTAGTTGGTCACCCTGGGTCCTCTGGCAGGCATTAAGGCATAGCCATAGACACTCGTTAATCAAACGTCTCGGTGACGTCTGGTTCGATCTTATTAAATTTTTTGCGTCACTCGTCCATGGGGACAATTGTTTTGAATGTTTTGAATAAATCTCCTGGATTAGCGAAACAGACACGATGCAACGGCTTTATCTAGAATTTATGATCAAAGATGTCATAACCTCAAAATATTTACAGTTTGGAACTGCTGGTCTGGAGCTTTGAAAACAATACATGATGGTAATTTATTTTGTTTTTCTTTTTAACTGTTTTTGATTTCAATAGAATCCGATTAATTTGGTGATCAATTTTTAAAACTAAGATGGCGGTTATTTGCAACTAAAAATAATTGAAATTTATAACTGTTACAGTTTACCAAAATCTGCATTATATGCTAATAAACTATGAGCAATGTGTATATTAAATTCAATGTTGCATGGGAATGTCGTATAAAGTGTGTTGAAGGTATTTTTTCAAAAAATATTAAGTCTATTTTACTGCATTCAAAATGTAACGTTTTTTCGTGTACCAATCAGATCACTGTATCCGCCAAATTACACTTTTGAATTTTGGCCAATCAGGTTTCGTTGCATTAGTGGCTTTCGAACGTTTGAACTATTTGCTTTTCTCGGAAGAGTTGAATGATAACTTGTGAGTAAATTTATTTATTTCTTTATCATAATACGACATTAAATAAGCTACTTTAAATTCTTTGTGATACAAGCTTACGTTTCTGTTATCAGTAATACATAATTTAAACTTTATTTATAAAAAAATTTACTGTTTGATAAAAAATATTTTTTTTCTTGGAATGTTTAGCGAATTTTTTCTTAAAATATGATTCTAGCTTACTTCGTATATCGGTCGCATTTTCTAATTTCAAGACGTGTTTATTTTTCCATGAATTTTAAGGTTTATAATTATTATTTTTCTAAGTTTTAAAACAAAAGTTTCAGGTTAATAATTCGGTCTAAAGTAAATCAGGAAAGTGAATTAGAGATTAGCTTAACTTGAAAGAATAACTTTATTTATGAGAATAAAGCAGATTCTTCTTAGCAAGCATAAAGTAGTCGAGATACACCAAGTGTTTATGGAAAATAGTTTTTACTTCGTGCGAAAACTCGCCTGACGTTAAGCATCCGCAACTACTTCGTGTTGACCTTTTGAGTTGTTTAGGGACGAAACCAAGAAAGATAATAATCATTGAAACCATACGAAGATCATACTGGGGGGTCAACTTTTTTTACTCATAAACATTGTTCTTTTACTCTGGGCTTAAAGAATGCCTTCGGTATAGAAACACCTTTTACGTGATAGAACAGAAACAATCATGACAATTATCGTAAAGGTCTTTCTAATTGGCTGAAAACCTATACTTTATTTACTATAAAAAAATCAACAAAAAAATCCAGTCTTTCCATTGTAAGATGTGTTTAGTTTGTAGTAACTGTTACGAATATAAGTTGCTTTTAGAACTGAGACTTGTTCGAGATTAGTGTAACTTTTAAATTCTAGGTAGTTGCAAAAATCCGGAAAAAAAAATGAAACGTAAATCATCAGTCACCCGAAATAATCGAGGCCAACAGATTAACAGTGTATCTGATATACTCAAGCCAACGAATTTTCTTTCGATTTGCTTGTCATTTCAAAAATTGAAACTGAATCACTTTTAATTTTAGAAAGCAAATAATTTGTTCTTTCCGATTTGCAAAAATATATATTTCTCATTCCACTTTGAATTCTCCTCTGCTATTTTTAATTTAAGTGCTTCATGTCACAGAAATTCTAATTTATATATTTTTTCAGGTCTCTGTAATAATCTTTCTTTGGATTTGAAACCGATAACATAGAAAGATATTCTCCTAGAGTTTAAAGTTACCAGAAGTCTAGAAAATAGCTGAAAAATAAAGCATAAACCACCTGAACTAATTTGATCTAATGAAAGTATACCTAGCTCACCTCAGGATTTGTGCATTGGAGTGAAAAAAAAATGGTAAGAAATATTGCATTTTTATTTAACATCTAGAGAACAAGCCCAGTTTTATGAATATAAAATAATTGTCTTCTTATTGGTTCCTAGAGTAGTTCCGAATACCTATCGTTATTCTCTAGCCTTTTAAAAATTCAAAGAAATCTTGACATCTTATAAAAAGTCATTAGATTTAAAATAAAATAATGAAGTATTTTATAGATGATTTTTAACTTCTGAAGATTTAGCAATTTAAAATGATCAATTGTCAAAATTAAGACTTTATTACAGAGAAACAACAAAAAATAAATGAGCTTTGAAATAGAAACAAAAATCTTTCTTCAGGTGCAGTAATTTGATCGAGTAGGTTTCAACGTTTAGCGAATTAGCGACAGGCAGACAGACGGGCCCATGGAAGGAGTTCCGTGGGAAATACTGTGTATCTAAAGCGTTCAGAATTAGCGTGGCGAGCACATGCTAAACATTCAATAAAGCGCTCGAAAGCCTCCTGGAATAATCGTAATCATAAATAATCAGACCTAAATATACGTCGGCGACGGTAATGTCCGCTCTCGCGTACCAACTGCTGTTCGCGAACCGTTAACGCTCACTTCGACGATCATTTCGTGTCTTTTTATCTGCCTCTCTTATACTTTTTTCATATATCTTTCATTCTCCTGGAATGTCGCGGTACGTTGTCGCGTCTTCATTTTGCAAAGAATATTCTCATTTCAATGACTCGCTATCCGCAATATTTTCTTGTCGTCTTACTTCATAGTCGTCAGATTTTTAAGTGGTTAATGTCTTCATCTTCTCTCATCCGTTAGTGTGATATAAATTAACCTTTCCACTTCCTAGTTATTTTCCTCTTTACAGAGTTTAATGCCTGTTTTTGCCACCGTAAAACGAAAAAACATTCGTAAATGACATTATGTCGAAAAATTAATTTTTGTCATCAGTGGAATCATAAAGAGAAAGTTGTGTTTGAAAGAAAATACAAAATTCGCTTGTGCTTTACGTAAGATTTTAGATTGCAAATGGATTGAGTCGAATAAGGGTTTTCATTCAAATAAATCTGCAAAAACTGTAGGTTAAAAAAGGGTCAATCCTAAAACTTGATGTCTTGGTGATACTGTACAATTTTTTAAGATTTACATAACTGTTTGTTATGAAAATTGCCAATTAAATACACAAACATTATTGTAAAAATTGTAAATTCAGTATTAGAAAAACCTTTAGTAATGAAAGTGAACTGTTACATAATGGTTTTATTCATATCTTATCACCACCCCATTGGGGAAGTTTTGCCCCAAATCTTTTTCACCATTTCCTTTTTGAAATTCGGTCCATCCCACCACTCCCAGGATTGAAAGTAGTGCAGGGCAGTGTTAGGACAGTTAGGGGGACGAGTGTGCCTCGATCGAAATAACATAATGCTTAACTAAGCGTGTCCGCGATCGTCATTAGTACGCAATAATGGTTTTAATGGTTAGTTTAGCGTGTTCTTCAGTTCGTATAACGTAACACGAACGTGTTGCATCGATGTGTGAGAATATACCAATTCAAATCGACGACAGTATACACGACAACGGACATATGGTCCACTGGCTCGGCCGATTAGATACATTTGCATCACAATGCCAAAGTCTGCCCACCACCGCGAGGCTTCGCTTTATTACGACCTCCATGGCCCATAGTCTATGCCCATACCGGCATAATGGCACTTAACCTGGCAAAAAATTGTTGCAGCTTTCGGTGCGTCCCGCTTGGGTACCTTTTGTTTACCGGGCTCTTTAAACCCGTTCGCCTGCATTCGTGCGAGCCACTAACTCGGATCATCGCTACTAGCACCTATATTGTTCCATCCAAGGATCTTCGAGAACCACTGAATCCCATTCGATAGCTATCGTTAAGTTTCGACGCTTCGAACAATGGAGACCATTCAACGGTTTACATTTGCAATTCTTCAAAAATCCTTTTTAAGTACGGATATTACTTTTCATAAAAGCTACATGAAGGAAAATTACTGATCGAGCGTCTTGAATTATTTATTAGGAAATTAGAGTCTTAAGATTAATTCGTAATTACTCTGATATAATGAAATCAATCGAAGTATTCGAAATTACATGCTTGCTTATAACGACGACATTTGTTCTCATTTCCCCACGTTAGTTACGTTATCCAAACTGAATCTATCCAGCTATCGTGCTATGAATTGCACGCGCTCTGTGCATTCGGACGTGTGTAATTATGTAAGTGAAGTGAGAGCACGGCATTTACAAAACTGCCGCGTACTAATTATTATTCATGCCGTTTAACTCCACTATAGGAAAAGATTGTTGCTATCGGCTTTCTAGCATTATTATCGTTTGCGGACGAGATATGCAAAATCAAGTACTTCAGCCCGCAGCGGTATGCACTTCCACGCAGATACTTTGCTGGTGACTAAATAAAGATCAGTCACGGATGAAGCTCCCCGACAAACTTTATGACTAATATTATTCGGTTTATCATGGACACTTGTTCTATGATAATGTCGATAACGACTTTCCGGAAATTATAAAAATCTACGTTTCCTCGTGTTTTACCTTAAGGCGTTTCTAAATAAGTAATGTACACATGGTCTGCAAGAATGTAGTTTAGATTCCTCAAGTAATAAATAAATTGCGAATTCTATATTTATCGCTCCGAGTTTCTACAATATATAATGCAATAATAAAATAAACTAAATTTTAATTAACCTTTCTATCGAGCAGGTAAAAGTTGATGGACTATTTTAAACCTTTAGATTGTTAAAAATAGAAACACCTTCATGTTTTAGAAATTCTATATTTAATTTCGCATGTTTTAAATTATTGAGAGACTTTCTTAATTTTGGTTACTTCCTGTGTAAAAATATTTTGACTTGAAAAGATATCTTGAAATTTTATGAAACGAAAATTTCTTTAAATGTATCCTGGCGTTTATTGGGCAAACTTCCAAGGCGAGCTTTTTGTTCATTTTTCTAAAATAATTCCTTGATGTCTGAGAAAATCTGTTTTCAGGTAGTCCTCAATCCCAGAATCTTCAAGTTTTAACATGGGTTGAATAATAGATACACTTAGAGAAAACTTATTTTAAAATATAAAAAATCGCTTGCCTGATCTTTTTTTAATTCAAAAGTAAAATTTGTTTGATTTAAAAAAGGTCTGTTTGAATATAAAAAAAAATTTGGGTGTGAGTATTGAGTATTATTTTCGAAGAAAAGCAAAATTTCCCCTCGGATAAATCCAGAACGAAAACTTTTCATAATTCTTGCATTTTATATTATTTAATCAAACAAAGAAAATATATTTATTAGAAATGCAATTTTCTTTTCTGAAAATTATTTTTAACAAACTGATAAATAAATTATTTAAGTAATTAATCAAACACTTAACATAATTTTTGTCAAAAAAGCGTATTAATAAATCTCTCGAATACTTGAAGTCATAAATTCAAGATACATTTAGTCTTTAGATATCTAGTCTTAACTCTTGTGTGGATTCTACCGAGCAGACACGTAGCACGTTTTCCCAGAAAACAATAGATCAAGTCGTATTAAAGATGTCCTATAAGGCACCACGGAAGGCATCTTAAGTTGAAATATCTTTGCTTTATTTCAGAAATTTAGTGCTTGTCAATTTTCATAAGAAATTTCATCCCACTAATAACTGAATGATAATTTAAATAATACGTTAAGGAAAAATTTTAAATGTGACATGATCAAGTGAAGAATATTGAAAATGCGCTTAAAAGAGGGTATCACCACAACGTGATAACTAACTGACCTTCAGTTAGAAATTAATTAGAGAAGTGCCAAGGAGCTTGCAAAGACTTTGACGATATTGCCGGGGGTTTGAGGTTAGGCAATCAACGAGCAGATGAATTAATGGTTACGTCAACTACCCCTCGGAGATGCCTTAAGAAGGGCGCGTTCTAGATACGTACACGTGAAGTAGATTCTTATATCTACCCTCAGTCTTGACACACATAGCAGTACATGAAAACACATTCACTTAAAAGTACACATGTACTTACACATAGAAAAATATCAGATCACACATATATCCGAAGAAAGAGTGTGCTTACACGTAGGAATTCTACCAACCAACATTACCGTTACCCCCTGAAGATCATCCCCGAATCTATCGGCCGATTTTCCACTCCGAAGCCTCTTCACTTGGGTAAAAACAATAGACGAGTTTCCATAGAGTGAAAGGTCTCCGTCACCCGATGGGAACGCTAGCAGGATTTAATGAAAAATCTTGAGTCGAAATTGGATTTAAGCACCTTTAGATTCGACTTAAGTGATTTTTCTGGAACGGAGATTCTGAAGCTTCTACAGGGTGGAAATTAAAATCTGCCGAAAGGATTTAGAAGTGAGAATGAAAATTAGTTTCTAAAAGAACTGGAGAGGCTTTTTTGGAAGTCAAATTGAGTTGCCTTTAGTCTACATTGCTTTAGTAGTAATTCGAAAAGTTTATTTGATCCAGTGTCTTAGAGTTGAAACCAAAATGATTAAAAATTTTCAACTACTTTAAGAAGAATTGATGAATTTACTATACTCCATTAAACTTGTTGAAGAATGTAGAAAATGTTGTGGAATTTTTCACTTAGACTCCGAACTGACTAACATAGCTTACTGCAAGCTTAATATGTAAATTAGCGACTGGCGATGGTTCAGAAACTCGTACATTAAGTTGCATACCTGATTGTAAAAAGAAGGGTTGTATGCAAACTTTCGTTTACTTACACCTGTGTAATCGGATATGTACAGACACGCCGCAAAGTGTCGAGTGCACCGTGCAAAAGGGACGGGGGTTAATGTTTGCAAGGTCCCTTAATATTTCATGGATAATTCCTCCCCTCAGGAGAGCAATACTGATGGCCTGCAAGGCATTGTCCAAGAGAAAAAGAGTGAATCCTTGCATGTCGGTTAACCATCGCCCCTCGGACTCAGGGTCGCTGAATTTATAGTTAAGTGATGTCCGCGTTTATTTATCGTGAACCTTCCATCCTTAACGGACGTGGACTCATTTCATTATTCACAAAGTGCACGAGGAAACTTAACGACTCACAACTTACTGCGAGGGCGTTTCAACATTGTTTTGGTATTTTTAATGCCCGAAAGTTTGATCTCTGCCTTCAATTTTTAGCCTGGAGGGTAATTCTTTTTTGGACAAGATTTTTAATAAACTTCAGAGTTGATGAGGCACTTGTACCGATAAACGTCTAGAACATGTTTCCACCATTCTTTCATAATTATTTATACGATAGTCAATCAATTTCCACGAAGAGCTCGTCAATTAAATCTAAATCGAAGTTTAGTAGTTCGTGATATACGAGTCAGTTTGAAACCAGCTGCTCTTGGAGCGGACGGAGATTATAAAGCGTTTATAGCACAGCTTCCCACCTCGGGGCACTCGCTTCTGATCTGCATAAAAATAGGGAACAGAGGAGGAGGGAAGTGAAAGCGGGAGAGGATCCTTAATACAAGATCAGATTATAATTTTGCGGGGGAGTCGAACGGCGGTAAAGCAGGACGAGGAGAGAGCCTTGAGAATTTTGCTGCCAGGATTGGGCGATCTTAGTCATTAAACGACCGCGATAACTTGGCGATTTTAAGGGATCAAGAAAGAAAAAAACAACTTTTTTAACTTCTCGCACTTACTACGAACTAGTGTGAGATCGCACGTGAAGGAAGATTACAAAAGTGTTGGAAATGTGCTCGAGAGGGTAATAAACCATTGGGTGGAGACTCTTTTAAGCGAAGTCACTGGTGAATTTCTTAGTTACTAACAATTTTTAAAATATTAAAGCTGACTTGTATTTTTTTTTAATTGATATTTTATAATCTATTTTTCTCATTTTATCTCCTGTTGTAATTTATTTTTCCACATTAATAGATGAAAAATTAAATTTCTGTGTTTTACACTGAGAAAAAAATTTATGCAACAAAACTTTTTTTGTTGTACTGACAAAACATTTTGTTTAATTAACCAAAATTTTATTGATATAGCAAAATGTTTTGTTAGCACAACAAAAGAATTTTGTTGCATAAATACCAACAAAATATTTTTGTTGATTTGACAAAACTGTTTTCTCAGTGTAGAATGTGGCTAAAAGCGAAATATTACTTGTATGTATGTATCCTCGCCACTTGGGATATCCGCGAAATGTAAATGATTCATAATAATAACTGGTGATTTATAAATAAAATTATAAACAGCAATTTGAAGATCTAAGGAAAAAAACAAATTTATTTCAAAATACGCGTAACCGCTAATTTACAAAAGATATTAGGATGAAGATTAAGATGGTCCTTAATCTTGATTTGGTGGATTCAGAGGATAATTCATAGAATTCTCGGATTCAAGGTAGAATAGTTGGGTCGATTGGATTTACGGAGGCAGGACAATCGACGCGTCGAATCCCCATATGCATCCCGACACCCCATGAAGAATAAGAAGCGAGGCCGGCGTACATAATGGCGTCGAGACGTGAAAGGACGAAGCTAACGATATATCTTGGACTATTGTCTTGTGGGCCGCGACAGTCGCGGCCATTATATCAAGATTAACTCTCTTATTCCCTGAGAAGGTAGAGGAAGCAGAGTAGGTACGAATCTTCAGACCTACACATGGAGGGTGCTGTAGAAGCACGTTATGGCGCGTACACACCCACCCACACGGCCAAAAGGGCAAACTGTGTGTTCACTGTGTCTCGCAAAGGCACAGAACGAGGGTGTATGCTAGGCATCCGCAGAAGAGGACATTATAAGGAGTTATGAGGTCCTGCCTCATACGTGAGCATCCCAATCGTTGTCTCTCTTTTTCGCAAACTTGGCGGCTCTCTTTCTTCTGCTTCTTTCTTTCTTTACTTCCCTTCCACCACCCGGATCCTTATACAAGATCTGTGGCGGTTCTTAATGTCCTCTCCCTTTTAATGTTCCTCGCTCTGCCCTCGAGGTCGATCCCAAACATTTTTGCGCTGCCTCTTTTTCATGCCCGATATTGAGTTATATCCGGCGCGCATTTATCGTTCAAAATCCTGTTGTTCGAGAGAGCAGAAAACGAGAAAACCGAGAGGGGGGATGCGTTCTGACTATGTACATGCAAGAATTTCTGCCTTGAGGTCCTCCGAAGAGTCGCGCAAGGAGAGGGGACAGGCAGAAAAAAGTAAAAGGGCTAAACAAGTACGATGATTTGTTGTATGCTCGCTGTAATGCGAAATGATAGCAATGCTATCGATGAACCTTAACCCCGAATATCGAAACGGAATAAAACTTACAAATCATTAGTAGATATCCTTGTTGCATTGGGAAATCATCGATTCCTTCGGAAATTTTAGTTGGATTTAGTTTGGAAAATCTCTTATGTGTATATTTGAAAAAGATTTTTAATCCGCGTTTATAATGCCTTATACTTAATACACCATCAGAGGTTATTCATGATTATAATAACTGAAAGTTTGAGTGCAAAGCGCCGTAATGATATCTTTTTTGCCAAAACAAGGATCACAGAAATAACTATCTTTAACTTCGCAGAAGTTACTTAAAAAATATATATCTCTGAAAACACTCTCAAGAGTTATATTAAAGTTTATGATTCTAAAATGTGGGAGAAATTTTACAATAAGAAATGTTTCCAGAAGGTTTGAAGACAGAAACAAGAATGAAGTAGCTACAGATAACTGAAATGAGTATTGGTAAGCAATCCCATTCCTTTATTTGTAGTACTCATAAAATTATCAGGAGGAAAACAAAGTTGCGATAATGGAAAGGAAGTAGGATACGAGAAAAATAATAAGACAAGAAATAAGACATTATTACTTACATGACAAAATTACAAATTAAATTACGGACTTTGTGGCCATGTACACCTACAATTACAGGATATACAGAATGAATCTGATTTATGAACCATGTTCTGTGTCATCTTGTGCAAACTTAAAAGTAATTAAGGTAAACATGTCCGGCAGGTGGAGAAAGGACAGTATGGGAATAAAAGAAACGAACACAGGGAGTTTTTCGAAGAACCAATGTAAGAGGATCAAGAATGAAGATGAATAAAAAAAATATGGGTTTAAAATTCTTACGAAAAGCCTGGGTATACTTTTCAACGAATCTACAATTGATCGGTGATACTTATCAGACATCTCTGCTATTATTTCAGATTCACAAAGTATGAACGAATATCGCATTGAAAATTAAATTTCTCGAGCCTCTTAAACTAAGAATATTGATCTCCTCAGAGATTATTTGGGAGTCGAAGAGCAAAAAATGCGTCGAGAGGTCATGACCGAAAGAGGGCAACCGATGGGTAATGGTACCGCATGGTGGGCTAGATCGACTGAACTGGATATCCTGGTAAGTTTTACAGCCAGGGTTATAGCCCTCCCTTAACACAAGCAAGAAATCTTGTACTCTACGGACATGCCACCCATCCCAGTTGTGGACGACTATACACTATATCGTTCTACTTGCTGCAACCCCTCGCCTTCGAGTTCACCCTCACCTACAAGGTTACTATACTCTTTCCTCTCCCCTACTCGGCTATACCAACCTTTTCCTCGTTCTCCCTCAGCCACGCGCTCGCTCGCGTAGTATACTGACGGCACCCATGAATGAGACCACGTGTTTCAACTCAACTCAGTACCATCCACGGCCAAGGATTTCATTCTGCCGGTTTTTCTCTAGGGTTACGTGATTGGTGCCTATCAATAGATAGGTCGTTTCAAATCATCTTGAGAATTTCCAAAGAAAGATCCATTTTTTAAATTTTAAGTTACAAATTGCTTTGAATTATTTGAGCATATAAAAGTAATACTTCGTGGCTTTTATTGTAAGCAGCGGTCAAGCAGATTCGAACAAGTACAAATAATGTTTAAAACTAGCAAAGTAATTGAAGATTCTTTATTTTGAGGTTTTTAAGAAATGGTTTTTTGCACATCTTTCAAATTTGAAGAATATGAATATTAAAAACGACTTTCAGATTTCGAGCGTATCAATATTTTTATATTTTCATTCTTGAAGGCATCGAACTTGGAAGAATTAAAATTTTTTTAAATTGTAAATTGAAAATTTTTTATAATTTTACAGACATACAAATTGAAAGCACTTACAATTTAGCTTACAGAAAAGATTGAAATGTTTGGGAAAACTCCAGAAGTACCTGAATAAACCTTTAATGAATCATAAAATTCAAGAAGAAAAAATTTACGTTTAAATCAGTCGTTCAAACTTTGAACTTGACTAATAGAAAATAGATTAAAGATTCTATTAGGGAATTGTGGGAAATTTAAAAAAAAGAATGTACGTGTTTTATTTTAAACTTTACATTCATTGACTGAAATTTCAAATCGTATTATAAATGTAAAATTTAATTGCTTTGCTATCTTATTGTTCTATAAGGCTGATCTTTCGAAATTAACACTTCTTTGCAGAACTTTAACCCTTTGAGTGTTGAATACTTGCGGCCTATGCGATCCGTATTGACGAACGGCCAGCGCTGATGATCGCTGTGGACGGAATACTTTTTCGCAAGACTGAACTCTGTTGATTAGCTATTCAAGGTGCAAATAGTAATAAGTTATAGTAATCCTTTTGTACGGGATTAAATGATTAAAGAGCGTTATTTTTTAGTATTAAGACTAAGACAAAACACATATATGCGTCCTTAGTCCACACTGATAGCTTTCGCCAGACGCATATATGCGTCCATAGCGCTCAAAGGGTTAATACGTTATTTCTCTTTTTATTTCTATAAAATAACAGGTTATCTGTTATAATCATTACCTTTTAAAATCCGACTTCTAAATAATAAAAGCTATTGCGAATATCAAGATTTTTGATTCGTTTGACTGAAGCTGAATCTCTCATACTTCAATTTTTGAATAGTTAGTTATTAACACGTTGACTGACACAGCGTCCTAGGCAATAACGCAAACTAGGAGTTATCTCGTAAAATGGCAGTCAACGCGTTAACAAAGAATTGAGACACTGATTGGCGGTAGTCTATGTAAAGCGAACCAATTTGATACGGAAAATACGTCGAGGGGTTTCTGAAATTTAAGTTCCCTAGGAATTTCGATCCCTCAGTCAGAATTTTTACATGCAACGCTAAAGGTCTTACGGTCCAGTGGATGAAAAGGCTCAACATATATACAATTGGAGAGCAACCCTGAATAATAATAACAAAAGGATAGTAGGTACCTGTCCATGATCGTACTCTTCCTGTTTGTTTCGCTTTTCCTCCCTTTTCCATTCTCCCCTCTCGTCTCTTTCTCTTTTCCATCTTTTTTTCTTATTCGGATTGTCCAAACAGCGGATGTGATTTGAGAAAAAGCAACGGCCTCCAGCACAGGTAGTAAAAACGAACGAGGATCACATGAGGGGAATAAAAGTTGATGTCATAGAGTACTGGCCAAAGGACAGTTCTCGGCGGCTTAGTCCTGTGAAATACGAAGACAAAGAGACTCGGAGCATTTTCACACGCCCTGGGCCTCGCGAGTAAACTAGGGGTGGTCACCCCTTAGGACAAGGACCGGTCATATCACCTGGCCGAAGAAATGAGAGTCGTCACCAACCTGGACCCATGTATGTGTGTATAGACGTTGCAGCATAAATTAATCTATGCAACCTAACTGCCACCCTCTTGTTCCTGCAATGAGAGCGCATGAGGTTCAACTGAAAAAGAACCAACGGCAGCTGACGAGGATCCCCAGGCTGATACTATGCGAGGGGAATTTAGAAAATGAATCGCCATTCAAAGTAACGTTCGTTAATTACTCGACTTATGCCCCTCAACGAACGTCCTGCTAGTTCTAATCTAGCTTTGTTACTTGAGCAAAATTCAATTTTCATAGTTAAAAGATTCAGGACTCCTGTAAACCAAAAAATATTATCATTATGGAGAATCACAATTTCATTTAATTAAATATTTACTTTAGATGGAAATCATCTCAAGAATCAAGAGAAGAAAAACAGAAGTAGAAGTTCTTTTTTAACAAAGCTCAATTCTAAATGAAAGTTTGCAGACCGGAACCAATTATTGATACTCCTTTGAAACGTTTGCTCAAAAGGAAGATCAAGCGTAGAATAATTGAATAAGTTGATTCGTTGCGCTATCAATCTAAATAAATGACTGTGTTTGGTAGAAAAATATATTTTAATAATTGCTGAAATATGCTTTCAAGGAATTTTCAAGACGAGGATCGACCGTCTACTTGGAAGGTCGGACTGGTTTCCAAGGTTCTTAATGATCGAGTACCCATCCCTTCGACACTGTACAACATTTACCAATAATGTATCAATGGCAGAGACGTGTGCAAAGAGCGAGACAAAAGAGAAAAACCGCCTTTTTTCAGTCCTGGTTTTCATCGTCGTCACTCTTGTCGAGCTACTTAATTCCCTAGAGCCTAACACGAATGGATCCTTTCTTTTTTCTTTTTCCTCCTTCGCATCCATATTGAAATCGACATCTTTCCTTCAATGAACAGTGTTTCTCACGGTGTGAAAAAGGGGCCGTCCATGGAGGTAAAGCATTGTCGTGCCCAGTCGATTAGCCAGGACTTTTCCGAAAATTCAGGATGTATTATGCTCGTTTCCCTCATGGCATTGGCTCTATCTCGGGATCTGCATCTCGCTGTGCACACCTGCATCGTGTCGTTAGCTCGTGAGACTGTAACAATGAGTCGTGACAGTATGTTTTCGGGATACATCGTGTGTAGCTTCCCGACCTCGAACATTTTTGCGAGAAGAAAAGAATTTTATGCTAGATTCCAGGGACTATAACTTTTCCCACTTTATTTTTATTTTATTTTTTTACGAGAGACAAGAAACTGGGTTTAATTCTATCTATGAGGAGACTAAATCCAGAGTCTGTCTTATGATTACATCTTGCGATACGAAAGCATCTACTATCAAATGATCCAAGTAGTATATATAATTTTGGCATTGCAGGAAAACATTGTCACATTGGACTAGACTAGTATTCATAATTGTTAAAATGATTTTTAGCTTTAAATTCTACCTTGCTAGAGGGATGACAATTTTATTATATCACCGTGTTTGCTATGAACAATTAAAAATTTTAAGAATTCGAAACTAGTCGAATCCTCAAAACACAAAAAACCCAACCAAATTTGGACCAAAATCACCACTAGAAAAAACCTTGAGAAAACAAACAAAAAAGGAGGAAAGAAAAATCAATCGTGTTTTATTAAAGAAAAAACATTATTGTTATGGAAAAAATTTGAAACTTACGAAAAGTAATACTTTAGCTGGCACTGAAGAGAGCCTCCATTTGTGGCCGAAACGTTTGCCTTTTTATCTCTAATATGTTTCCTTAATCATTGATTTCTAATAGAAAGGAGCTGATCCAATGTCAATACAAAAATACTATGACGACTTTAAATAATTTTTTTTTAATAGAATTTTTCATTACTGATGATAAATCATGGCTTATTTTTTCTAAGAAAATATTCTCTGCAAGTCTACCATTTCCTATTTTGCAAGTAAAGTTTTCATTGGCTGATATCATTAAAATAATTTTTTTGAAGAAACATTTTTTTATAAAATAACTATATTTGAAGATTGTTTACTTCTTTTCAAAATTGGAAATGGTAGAGTTGTAGGAAATATTTTTTCCGAAAAAATTAGCCATGATTAATGAAAATTCAATCATTTTCAAAAAATTGGTAAAAAGCGATAGTAAGGAAAAAATTTATTTAAAAAAACATTATTAAATGTATTACTTTACGTAAGTTTCAAATTTGTCTCATAAAAATAATGTTTTTTCTATCATGAATCATGACTGATAATATCATTTCAAGTCTTAAAATTATAAAGAAACTTATAACCTTATTCTGCAACCTACTCGTGGCCACTCATATATCCCGATCAATTGATTTTATAAACTCAAAAATTATATTTTGTTGAAAAGAATTTTTAACATTCTCATCGCATGAGAAGATATTGGTTTTATCTGCAAAATCACTTTTGGAATTTATATCAAATCTTTAAGTTTTGAGACTCTCTGAGTCAGAAAAATCGGTTTTTACGATAGTGTCTGTCTACCTGCCTGTCTGTCTGTAGTCGTAGTAGGCCGTATACTCGATAACTCTCGATAGACTTATCGGTGCCAAAAAGTAAGGACAAGTTCGCTAACCAGCCACATTCGACCAAAATTGTTAAAATAAGAGTGTTTTTGTGTTTTTAAAAAAACTTTATAAAAAAAAAACAAAATTTCAATACTGGTTTCTGAAAGTTCTCATAAATCTCTATTAATTATCATAATAACATTTTTCGTTTAAACTAAAATTAGGAAAGCTACAGTAAATTTTACGAAACACGAAAAAAAGTTAATATACAAAATTATTTACTACAAAAATATCTACAAATTCAAATCACTACATTTTTTTATGTGCATATTTTTCTTTTTAATTTAAACAAATACAATTGAAAATCGAAAATTTAAATTTATACCATATTTTGTGAAATACGAAAAAAATGCAAGAATGCAAAATTGTTTACTTTAATAAGGTCTATAAATTTTTATTTTTCGTTTAAATTAAAAAAAATACGATTAAAATTCAAGAATTCCATTTTTTAACTAAAATATGTGTAATACGAAATAAGCCCTTAAATGCAAAATCGTTTACTTAAATAAAGTCTGCGATTGTTTTTCCTTATTGAGATATTTGAAAAAAAATTACTTTAATCTTGTAACTTATTAGTAAGCTACAGCAACGTATATAGAAAATTGAACTCGAAGCTCGAGTGTTATGATGAAAATGTGTTCCTTAAGTCTGATGTAAATTGAATTCCTTTTTTTATTTCAAATAAAAAACAAATTTAGTAACTTTGAGAAAATGTAATTAACATCTACAATATTATAAAATTGACTTGAGCTTCAGTATCAGATTACAAGAAATAAACTCAATTGTATGCGGAGAATATAAGACAGAGCCCGAAGCGCACTCAAACTTTCAAACGTTCCAAGGTGAAATATTTGTTACTTTAAAGTAACCTCATGAAAAAATTAATCAAGCGTTTACAGTCATTATTATTATTTGTTAAAAAAATATTTAGTAATAATTCCACTAGTTTTATTACTTTTAATAAAATTTTGATAGTTTATTATTTTCAAATTCCATTGAAAATGAAAGAAAATCAATAAAAATGAACAATTTAAGAATTGATTATATCCTTCGCAATAGTTTATTTATTTCCAACTGGTACTGCTTTTTTAACAGAAAGTTACCACAACATAGATAATATTTTAATTATTTTATTAACATGATACTGTTCCAATTAATTTTTTTCTGCACTTCAATCTAGATAATAACTAAACAGCCATAAGGATGAAAATTCTTTATAATTAAAAAAATGCCAACTACAAAGAAAATATTTTTTTGGTTTACCAAAAGACCGGCTAGAAATATGATTAACAAAAGAAACTTTTAAGTCATCATTGTCCAATATCAGCTTGGCATGACGATTGCTCTCGAAAAGAAAGAAAAAAAAACGAAACGATCGATCCCTCGCATAAGAGTGACATCAAAGATACAAGGGTAGTCATTATAATACGTACACATGTTTGTATCGCGAGTTACGAGGTTTACGAGTTATTGTTAACCATGAGCTCGTAAAACGCGTGAATTCGTAGAAATCGTACGATTTTTGGCAACAAAGACCGAACCAAGCATAAAGCGGGAAGCGATCCATCTTTGGTATTCATTCACCGAAAGAATGAGTCCCACGAGAGAAGAGGAGAGGGACTGAGAGAAGGGTGCTGTGAGTGGTGAAGGGGGAAGAGGGGGTTAAAAGACCAAAGTAATATAGAAACGAAGATAAAGGAAGGCAAGAAGAAAGGAGATTTAAGGAGGGATGAAGAGGGAATATGAGGGTCAGAGGAAATGAAGAGGGGGTGAGGAGGAGATATAGAAAGAAAGAGTGCAACAGAGTGAGACAGGAACACCTGACAGTTAAATCGAGAGAGGTGTCAACCCCCTTTGTCCTGATGGTCATAAAGATTTTTCTTAGCTTGGAATTTGTTTTAGCGGGATGCCAAGCGGGATATCTGACCAACCATAATGAGTGGCCGGTGAGCACATTGTCATGCTAATCTCCCTTGCGAGACCTCAGAGTCCACCTCTTGGTCTAGCTAGGGTGATTCGCAGCATCCAAGGACCAAGAACTCCTGGGACAAAGGGACGACCGGTCTTCCTTGGATCTAAGCACGGGTGCTCGATGAAAAAAGATTTTTATTCGTAGCTATATAACTCGAACCCGCACAGGGACACGGGAAGATACCAGAAATAAAAGTAGAAATCGATGAACATTTTTTAATCCCTAGGATTCCTTTTATCTTATTATGTACGGAACTAAAAGTCAACATTGTTTATTTAAAAACTGTTTAAGTCAGGGTAAAATTGGGATTTTAAAATTGAAACAGAATCTAGACTCTGAATATTGTAGCACTTTGTTGAAAACTATACCTGTTGAGGATAGTTAGAAGAAGCAAAATGGAGCACTCCCTTCATGAGATAAAAGCATCGAAGAAACTGGTACATCGGGAGCAAAAAGAATCAAGGCGATTAGACCAAGCAGCCCACCTAGGTAATTCACCCTCGTACCAAGAAGTTTAGTTACACAAGGCGATAACAATCTTTTGAACAAATACTTTCCTTTCTCCGCGAGATCTCGAGCAGCGAAGGCAAACAAAAGCAGGGACGGTCTCATAGATCGAATCTATTTAAGAAAGAAAATTTCCTCTTAAAGTCGAAATTCTCACCTGGCAGGAGATTATGCCACAAGCAGCTGAGATCAACATACAAAATTAACATCTGGGAGAGAAGAAAGGAAGAATAAAAAGGTATTCTTAACTACATATAGTAATAAAATAAATAAAAATACTAAAATGAATGAAAGGTGTAAACTGAAGAACGAAAAATTGTGACTGTTACTTTATGGAGATCAAAAATTAATGAATGGACAAGAGGCTACGCGCTTCATGCATGGATTTTAAATTATCTTTCCAATCGTATTCGAACTGAACGAATTCGAGAATTCTTCAACCAATTAGTTTCGCTCAGGTGAGAATGACATCGGCCTTGGCTTCTTGTCGGTTTAGGATATTAGAGAAAGGTTAAATGTGGATCATAAAAGACATAATTAAATTTTTATAATGGTCTCCTTCATTATAAGAAACTACGACTAAGCAAGAGCAGATTATCCACAGGACAAGAAATTATAGCCTCTTCTATTGAGCTTATTTCCTGATTATTAAATCTTCTTAGTATTAAGCTGAAGATGCTTTCTGTGTCCAGTAACTGAACGACGGTTTAGAAATGAATTCAGTGAAAAAATAGTATTCAATTACGATTTTTTTTAAGATTATAGATAGGTAGAAAACGGTACCGAATAGCAATATTTTAGAAGAAGGAAAGAGTGTGACGTAATTGACACAATCTTGGATCAATTTTATCTGGCTTCAGTGTGTGAGGAAAGGCACCCTATTCGAAACATGCCATTCCTGAATATCCTCCAGTGGTACAGGTATACACCTACGTCGTGAGGCCAGGTGTGCCGATTCTCCTGAGGGTGGTAGAGCTGGTATTTCTTTTTTTCTGAAGCTTATTGTTGTTTAGTTTATGTAGGCCTGACCCTGTCGGTCGCTAAACTATTTGTTTACTAATGACGGATTGTCCAGGTCCTGAGGTTCTTCGGTAAACCCCTATATTTTTCCCTTTCTCTCTCTCACAGTTTCTTCACTCTGTTCGGGTTTTTTTCTCTATCTTTATTTTCTTTTGGCGATCACTAGAAATTTTCATCCCATGTAAGGGAACAGCTGATTCCTGTCTAATTGTTATGGAACTCCTGAATAGGCTCCACTGGGAGAAAAAGGAACCATTCAGTAAAACGAAATAAAGTTGAAGTGGAATATAGCGTGGAAAACGAAAGATGCTGTAGTATAAGATGAAAGATGAATTATGGAGTTGTAAATCTGTATGTTGTCTCTTTCATAGTATCAGTCGACTAACATATCCGTGATCATTTCAGAATCAAGAATCAGAATTGTTTAAAAATGTGACGATTTATTCTTTAATGAGAAAACTAATTGTGCTCTTTGCATTTAACTACACTATATTTTCTCAAGATATTATAAATCAGAGACTACGTTTTTGTTCCTTTGACCTTCTTCAAGTAAAAATGATCTCTCATCTAGAAAAAAAAATCTAACGATATTGCTTCTTGGGAATGAGATCATGCGTAAAAGGAGAAGCAGAATGGAGAGAAACTTGGAGGCAACTATACAAGGGTAATTACCCTGGGGTTTGAGTCGTCAACCAATTATTCAAACATTGCTATAAACTTATTCCAAGGAATATTCTTATTGTAAGAAGACAAGTTTTTTGAGGTTAATTACTAGCGTTGACCGGATACTAAAATCTTGATTTCTGAGGAGAGATGATAATCCCTGAAAGAAGGAGAAAGAGAGATTTGAAGAAGAGGAAGGAGGGTGGAGAATGTAAGATGAAGGACTCGAAGATGAACTAAAGAGTCTGAAGAAAGAAGAGAATCTTGGGTAGTTTCGCACGAGTTTACCTGAGGCCAGCCGATGAAGGTCCAAGTCAAGCGATCCTGAGGCTACTCGCGGATCATCCAACCAATCCTAGCTAATTGGCCTCTATAGGTAATTACGCGCAATTAGGAGTAGGCTGGCCGCTCGGTGAGTAAACCTATACCGAGACGTTACAAATTGAAGAGAGCAAAGGAGATGCATAAGATGGAAAAAGAACACAGAACACCTCTCCTGGAAGAAAGAGGGAGAAAGAGATAGAGCAAAAAAGGTGAAGAGATGTGAGAGTGAGACTGACGCCAGGCACACAAATTATCTGGCGACGAAAAAACAACAGAACAGCAATTAAATAATGCTACGTCGCCACATTGTAAGACATTCTACCACCCTTTCTTCTACAGTGTGTCCTAGGATTTTGAACATTTTTTATAAAGGCGAAAGATAGACGTTTGATGTCGTCAAGCGTCTAAATTGGTGCACTAGGATATTTACTAAAATCGTCTCACTTTAGAGAAAAACTAATATAACGTATTTAAATGGTCGATACTAAGTCGTGAAAAAGTGGATGGATAATTGAATTGCTTAATTGTTACATCTTTTTTACCTAAATCGTTTAAGACTTTTGAAATTTTAAGTTTTAAGGGTTGAGAAAAAATTGATAGTAATACCTTCGGTGGTAAAATGCCCTCTGCAAGGATTGTTTTTGTTGGTCTAATGAAGACTATAATAATCATCTATAAAATCTCCTTTCGAATGATTTTTTATTATTTTCGAAATTTTTCTATACGTCTAAATCCGAAATGGATGCTCCGATCGAGAAGAAATGAAAGTATGTTTTGAATTGATAAGAAGAGGCTTAAGAGTTAATTTTGGATTTATTCAAATTGAATTTGATCTGGATGTACGGTTTGAAAATAATTGGAAACTCGCTTCAGATATGTTTGAATTAGCTCTAATTAGCTAGGAAACAGATTTTGGAATCGACCGAATTGAATTCCTAATCAAAATATGCATTAAGGCAATCTGTTATGTCTTTCACACTGAGATTTAATAACTTTAACCGTTTTAAAATAAAATGTTCAACAGATGTAATAAAGTATAAATAAAGATTGCCCTGAAAGATAGTGTAGCAATAACCAAAAGTTAATAAGTCAATAATTCAACAAAACTTGTAAGATAGCTCACTTAAAATAACTTCAGAATGTTTACTTTTGTATGTTTCCCGTTTTAAGAGAAAAATTTTTAACTTCTTTCTGAACTTGTAACACAATTAAGCTTAATGCAATGCAAGTTAACTTCAGATATCATATTGCGAATTCTTCAAATTCTACAATAAAGGAAACTAGTTTGAAGAAAATGTTGTAAATTTTTCTAGTTCTAGAAAATTCTCATCTTATTAAAAGTTTCCAATTTCAAAGTCCGAAGCAGAAAGCTTCAATTGCTAGTCACTTGATATCTAGTTATATACTTTCTTCTGTAAATATCCGTATTAAAGCACTCATTTTTAACTTCACTGAACTAAAAATTGCATTTTTGTAAATTTAAGTTAAACAACTTTCAGTTTTGTAAAAAGTATTTTTGAAATTCCATATGTCAAAGGATCAATCAAAAATAACATTCTTGTAGGAAATATTCACGTAAGGATAAGTTTATTTTCAAAACTTTCAACTTAAAAATAAGTTAATTTTTTTGGGAAAGCGGTTAACGCAACTTTTTGAAGATCTCATCCCTGATATTTTCCTTAGCGAGTACAGTCATGAAACCGAGTAATGTACTAAACTCGTTAGGGGTTGTGGAGTTGGAAAACTTCGTTAAGGATCTTTTTCTTTCTTTCCCTTAGATGTGGAATGGACACCCGTTAGATAAGGACATCAATGCGGCACCGTAAGACTATGTGTAGTGTGGTGTGGTAGTGCGATGCATTAGAGCAACCCGACTCATTAGTGCTGGCACAATTAAGGACCAATTTCGAGCATAATGGCCGCCAATCGAGCCGTACAGAAAGCCTGCAGAGCTCTTGGGAGTTGGAACCGCGCCGGCCAGTCTCTAATAACCAACCAAATTCACGGGTCAAACTTGACTTCAATCTAGTTTTCTTCCACACAGAATCGTTACCACCCTCTTGTTTTCTTTGCTTTCATTGAACCCACAACCACAAAATAATCAAGATTCCAATCTTTATGGGGCTATCTACTTTTTTCCTCTCTTATACTTTTAATTCTCATTTTCTTGTAATATATTTTTAAATTTGAAAATTTTCCTTTTTCTCTTCTTGTTATTGCAGTCAGTGGATTATAAAGTATCGCTTTTATTATTTCCAATAATAATGTGACTGGTTAGTTAACGAATCGTAGTTTCCTGTTGGATAGGGAAACATTTGAAAACTCTATAAACCAGGACCGTGACATGACGCGAACGAACAATAAATAACAATAGGAATCGCATCCGATTTTTGCATGCCAATTTTGGATGGTATTGTGCTGTAGACAATGCACCAATAATTACGCTAAACGCCGACCATTCATACGCCCATTCGTCCGAATTCAAATCGCCTTCTGTATCCATTATCGTCGCGCTGCCCAAATAATCGCTCCGTTATGCTTCTACACATTTTTCGACGATTATATCGCTGCATCCATATACCCATAACGCATAACGCACTGCCAAATCGTTCGAAATATCGAATTTTATTCCATTATCAAATCCAATATTACCTCGAGCGTTTTCAAAATGAATTGTCGAAATTCACAGGCTGCTGATTTTCCCTAAAAATGTTCATCCTATCACCTCCCAGGGCCAATTTTTCAAATGAACCTCTCCTCTACACTGTAAAAACTTTCACTTTTCCCGAAAATCTTCGAGAAGCTTATAACCCTAACATTTCAGGAAATTATGGGGTTGTCTGCATTTTTATGCTTCTTTAAATCTGCCCTTTTATACTAACTAGCAAACGTTCCACCTCTATCGAGAATAAACATTTTGCTTAATAACTCAGGACTAGATAATTGTTATTTTTCAAAGAAAAATGGATAGTTTTACCATATTCCGAAAATAAGAGAGTATTACCTATTTCTATCAGAAAAAGTAAAATTTCTCTAGCAAATAACTAACTTTTGATTATAAATCAATCAAAATTGTAACTAAATTGAATAAATTAATGAAAAATTATACAATAATAGAGTATTTGAAAGAATGTATTGCTCTCGAAATTCATAGGCATTTGATTATTTTCTAATCCAAATAAATGGTTCTCTGACTTTTGAGTGTTTTCATAAAAAATAATAAATATTGATGTGAGTGAAGAGTCTTTGAAAAGGATCGAGTTTGACGTGGACTGCAAAGAGAAATATATGGAAAAGGGCATCATAGGGGGGTGGAAAAGGGGCAAAGGTGGAACTCAAATTTCGAAGATGAAGTACGAGTGGTCCAGAGTCTCGCTGGAAGTGTGAGCCTTTAGTGCGGCTAACCGGTCATTTATTATGCATCGAAATGCCAGCAAAGATGCCACGCGAGTGGACAGGACGTTGTAAACGTGCGCAAAAATAAAATAACGGCTGGTTCTGAGTGATTCCGCGTCGCCCTGGGCGTTCAAGAGAATCCCTTCGTCCCACTGGCACGGCAAGGACGAGGATGATATCTCTTCTCTGTTCTCTCTTTTATTTCACTCCAATAATTACTTCAATTTATTTATCTAATTATCTCCTCATGATTTACGATATTTTTAAAAAGAATATTTCAGTATCAATTTATTTTTACTGCTAGCTTAGTTGAATGTAGTTTCAATAGAAATTTCCATTCTCTCATTTCAGCACTAATTTAATCAATAAGTCTAGGTTTACAATTAACTTCTATGGTAATTAATTGCTAGAGGGTGAATAATTATTGCGAGAAACTTACCAAGTCAAATGTGAGGATTGCTTCTCTTTTAGACATCTTGCGTGATCCTCATCGTTCAATCTAAAATAAAAGATACAGTAGCGTTGAAAACATTATTTATTGGTGGGCCTCATTAACTTTGAAACAGTAAAAAAACAAATTTTGGCGTTATTTATAAATTTGTTATTGGATTGGATAATTTGTTCTTCTTGGAAATTTTTTTCTATTTCATAGTTTATTCTTGGCATATTTTAAATAAAGATTTTCATCATGTTTAACAAAAATTGGAATCAAGTTTTTCAAGTCCATTCTAATGGTATGAGATTCATTGTTATGAAAACCGTACAGTTTTCAAGAAATAACAATTTTCGAAAATTGAAGGAAATTAGTGGTGAATTCAACACTTATTTATATTTTGTAGGCGGGGATTTGAAATATATTGTATTATTGCTTCCAGTTATTATGAACGGCAGCTCGACTCTGCATTCATCTTAAAGCTAATCTGAATAAATATCTCGTTTTATCTTCGACTAAAATTTATACTTTTCCTATTAACGCCGCCCTTATATAAATATTTTCCAAAAATTTCGAAAGCTCATTTTCATAACTGTATAATTAAAACTATAAGTTATGAGTTGTGAAAGAACACATTATTTTTTAATTTTGTGTATAAGAAAGTGGTACGTTCACCAAATATATGATTAACTCCAAGACCCAATGAACTGTATTTAATTCCGTTCCTTTATTTCCTTGCGTTTAATTCATTGAACAAAGTCAACTGTTTTTAGGTATAAAAAAATAACGGTATTAAAATTTAGAACGATGAGATAAAAAAAGTGTTTAACGCTTCGATATTCTTGATATGCATACACGAAAAAGAGGAAATCGATGTTACCCAGATTCAAACTCCAGAAAAGAATGCTTTCACTCTGAACGAGTAAAAAGTGCGCTATTAACTAACACAATAACATTTTATAATTTGCTCCGTATCTTATTACTAGAATTTTAGATCAATTGGCACGTTTTATGGTCGTTTAATATTAAATTCATGTATGGAGGGCTTTAAAGTTTTTGCTGAAATTATAATTATACATATATATTTCGAAAGGTTAATATCTTAGGGAAAATTTATTCTATAACTAGTTTCCTAATTTCAAGTTACCACAGCAAATGCGAATGCGAAAAAATAAATAATTACAGATAATTATGAAATCTTGGTGAGAAAAGGCGAATTAGTGGTAGAATTAATGTTCAAAGTGAAGAATAATATCGCGCTCTAACTGGAAGAGAAAGGCTTTCTCATGGTTTAATATTAATGATACTCATTTATTTGCAGTAAATTTGCAATTATTGAACATTTTTTTCACTAAAAAGTATTTCTTAATTGCTCCCTGTAATGAAATCTTGAGAGCTTAAAACCTAATAAAGATAAGAATAAAAAATCAGAAGAAGATTTTTGTTTTATTGCAGCTTGAAGACTACGCGTATATTGTAGTTGATTCAATCGCCCAAGAGTATCTTTGCTATAATTAGTCTTGTGCTGGGATTTTTATTTTCGTTCAAACTTGAACGTCCTTGCTCGCCCCGAATGTTAATTCCACGGTACTCTCTCACAATCCACACCATTATTATTGTCAACGACTTGTTTTTTTCAACTATACGTCTTTCCAATATAAGAAAATTAAAAAAAAGAAAATAAAAAATGTGAAATGCTAAGTCACATCAGCCAACTTTTAATTCCCAGGACATACATTTGAAAAATGCTGCGATTATAAATAAATGCTAAAAGTTATTTTCAAATAAGTCCTCTGCGTGTTTATTTTCTGATTTTTGTCATCGAAGTGCGACGCTTCTCTAAAAATTAGCACAAAATAAATAAAACATCTTTATCTTGTTTTATTTCCTTCCAAAATATATATGATTCATTTTCCTCGAAAAAAGTATTTTTATTTATCATAGAGTCGGTATCTTAGTGACATAAAAAAATTGAGACTAATTTGATTTAAGTGAATAGATACGAGTACAATGCATAGAGGATGTCCTGATATTCTTATTTGTAAATCAGCAGAGCGTTGAGATAACCCCAAGTTAATATAATACGTTTTTTATCAGAAAAAAATTATAAAAAAAGAAACAAAAAGGATTTGGAGTGATACAAAGCGAATAGTAGAGCGAAAATACGGTAGAAAAGAAGGAGCAATATTTTCGGATGTGTTACTAAGCCCCTCTACGTTTAATTAGAAGCGAAATAAGAGAAGCGTGTGCGTCCAAAGAAGAATTACAAGACGCCCTCCTCAACTCTTGTTCTTTCTTGTACTCCCGCCCTTTATCAACCTCCTTCCCTATTTCCTTCTTGGCCATCCTAGGAAGCTCTTCCTGTCTCGATCGTCCTTGTCTTTCTACTAGATTTCTTTCGGTCCAGCTCCTTCCTACTCACTTCTTTGTGTTTCCTTGTGTTTGTTTAATCAGACAAGGAGCTCAGTCTTCATTTCCAGCACTAATTTATCTGACCTGTCGTCAGACTCTTTCTAGAATTAGTGAGCGAAACTGTATCTACAGGGAGTCTTCTCGCCCTTTACAAACGTCCGAACGTCTGATTCTCCCACGGGCAGATTTAAAACCACGGAGTACCGGCTGTTAGGGGGATTTACTGCCTTTTATACAATTAATTGAAAGGCATGGCATCCTAAAGAGCTTTCCTATACATTAGTTTTTGTATACTATAAAATTAACAGCATGAAAAAGAAACGTCTGGTGCTAAAAGTAGAATTTTGAGTGTTGTCTTCAAAAATGAAAATGTTTGGAAAACTTCTCACGAGAATATACTCGACTTTTATGTGCTCTGAGTATTTACTCTGCATTTATTAGCATATTCAATAAGAATTTTAAAAAGATAAATGTACTCTAGTTTATATTGTTCGTTCAATTTTAAATTATCAATGCATAATCAGCTCTTTAAATGCTTTATAAATACTTAGATACTAGGTTTATTCTCAAGAACATTTACTAGACATAAATTCTCAAGCATTTAGGAATACTGATTCAGATTCGGTTATGAGACATCTTTAGTTCCATAAATGACTTAATTCAATTCGCGGAACACTAGTTCCTATTGAAAAAGTATGGGGAGGTATCTTATTTTTTAACTTGTACAATAAAAAAGAATTTATCGAAAAATTTTTATAGGTGAAAATACGTTTTATTATTTAAAAGCAGTAAAAAAATTATTATCATTGAATAATCAGTCAAAATTAGTCAAATTTATTGTTTAGTTTGATTTTTTTTGGCAAAATAAAACATATTTTCACCTATAAAATTTTTAAGATAACTGCTTCTTTATTGCCAATATTAAAAATAGCATTTCTGCCAAAAGCATGTGTGTCATGAATTCAAATCAATATGGTGTAGAATTGGGAATATATTTAGAGGTTCTTGTATATTTTTATGAATTAATAGTATAAATTCTTTTACTAGAAATGCTGGGGATCCAATAGAATTTTTTCTCAATCTATGATCGCTTCCCATAAATTTTAAATGGGAACAATACCACTTCCCAATTTCTATGGTTATTACATAGAAAATTGCTAAAACATCTGACCCCATGCCAAACTAATTATCTCAAAATTATTACTGTGGGTCAATAAAACAATGAACATGTACGGAAACATGTCACGATATAATACCACTAGTATTCGACGAAGTGAAGTTAGCTCTTTATGGAAGTGGAAATACTTCATTTTTTCAAAAAATTCAGTATCCAACAAATGATGTGGAGTTTAAAATTTTATTGTTGAAAGTACATTTTATTATTTTAAAAAAATATATATTTCTACATGGGCTCAATATTTATTCGTAAATAAATATTATTTATATTCTAGAACATTTTCTTCATTGCCTAAAGTTTCAATTTGTTTAACCCCATTTCTGTAAAAAATGAGATAACAAGTTGAAAATTCGTGAGAGTAAATGAAATTCATGAAGACAAAACTGTTTGGTCATAAATGTTGATAATTATAAAATCACTTTTTTTCATAGAATTTTTTTTTGTTTAATTGAGAAGTTATATTCAATAAGGCGACAGGCGCTCGAAAACCTGTAAAAGTATTGTCCGCCTCGTGATTTCATAGTCGAAATTGAAAATCGAAATTCGAAAAAACCAAAAACATGGTTTTATAGCTCGTGAAAAATGAATGTTAGTTTCCTCTTACAGTTTTTTTATAACGTTGCAAATTTTCGAGTAAATTAATAAAAAGTGTGTTGGTTTTAAAGCATAGAAACCATGTTTTATTTCATTCCACTCGCCTCGAAAAATTCATTAATTAACGGATTGCGAAATTTTTTTTTGCGTTCTACTCGTGAATCTCTGGCGGAGGCGACAGTGCTTGCAAAAAATTTTTTTGTTCATTGTTAAATGGTTTTTTTTTAATCCGAAGAAAAAACTATGTTTTTCGAGCTTCGGACCGAAAAAGTGAGCGAGGAAGTTTGAGCTACAGTAAACTTCCCGTGAACAAGTTGATCATTAGTATATGGAGCAACTTTTTGGAAAATATCAACTAGATTGAACAATTACTTTCAAAAATACAACGAGTTGAACGCAAATGCGAATTAGGTTTTGACGCGATTTTACCGGTTTTGTTACGAGCAATGCAGGCGCGCCGATGAGTAGAAGCGAAGGAAGATAGAGAAAGAGAGTAGGGGTGGCATGCGATGAAAATGAGCGTCAAAACCTAATTCGCATTTGCGTTCAACTCGTTGTATTTTCGAAAGTAATTGTTCAATTGAGTTGATATTTTCCAAAAAGTTGCTCCATATACTAATGATCAACTTGTTCACGGGAAGTTTACTGTAGCTCAAACTTCCTCGCTCACTTTTTCGGTCCGAAGCTCGAAAAACATAGTTTTTTCTTCGGATTATAAAAAAACCATTTAACAATGAACAAAAAAATTTTTTGCAAGCACTGTCGCCTCCGCCAGAGATTCACGAGTAGAACGCAAAAAAAAATTTCGCAATCCGTTAATTCATGAATTTTTCGAGGCGAGTGGATTGAAATAAAACATGGTTTCTATGCTTTAAAACCAACACACTTTTTATTAATTTACTCGAAAATTTGCAACGTTATAAAAAAACTGTAAGAGGAAACTAACATTCATTTTTCACGAGCTATAAAACCATGTTTTTGGTTTTTTCGAATTTCGATTTTCAATTTCGACTATGAAATCACGAGGCGGACAATACTTTTACAGGTTTTCGAGCGCCTGTCGCCTTATTGAATATAACTCCTCAATTATAAAAATTTACGAATAGACAGACCTATTTTAATGCATTTTATTTAATTCTAAAAATTTCCATTCACCTATCTTATTTCTTATAGAAAAGAGATTACACAAACTGAAATGCCGGTAAAGTAAGAATCTAGTCACGTGACCAGGTTGGTCCATGGCCATAAAGACACTAGATTTTATTCAATATAGAAATAAGAAAAAATCATTCGAGAAAATATTTTAGAACAAAAATTCATATATTTTCAAATTTTCCGGAAATTCTATATCAAAATTCAGAGATAGTATACATATTTTCTGGACATTAGAAATATAGATCGACTTTGTGATAAGTTTATATTTTGAAATACAAAACATATAACTTTTGAATAATTTGGCAACCTCGCACTGTTGAGACTTTCCTCAAAGGAAAAGTGACTTTGAAATAATATCTGTTTATTTGTTTACGTGTGTATAAGCTGGGCACACAGTCTTGTTAATCGATACAAATATTTTTCTGGGAGCAATGTATATCTTACTGTGTTTATATTCATTAGCTGAAATAATTCAAAACAATTATAAAATTATATGCTTTCTTTTCTTGTTGCAGAAACTGACCACCTAAGATTCTCGGAATGGAAGAAATACTTTAGTTTCGGTAAAGTTTAATATCTACGGATTCCGAATATTAAAAGTTAGTGTTTAATGAGTTCTCAGTGCGTGTGGACCGGTTGACTGTAAAAGTGGTATCCATAACCTTTCGTGTTTTCTTACCATATTTACGGTTACAGTTTTTCGAATTATTTACGGGAGTTTTGTGGTTTTGTAGTGAATTAAAACGAACAGTTTTGAGTATCCTAAATTAGTGTTTTTTATCCGCGATTCAAATTTAATCTTTTCGAAGTGCCAGTTTTATATTATTAACAGTTAGGGGGAAGTCTGGCGGATTTTTCAAGTATGTCATATATCTATACTAGACTGTCTTCAATTGCTTTCTTGACCTAATTTTTCGATAAAAGTACACTCGAGATTCCCTCTGACGAGAAGCTCGAGCATCGAAGTGTTCTCTGCAACGAGCGCGAGAAGGATCAATCTAATTTAGTACGGGAAAATTAGCCATTATCGATCTTAACCTAAGATAATATTAATTACTGTTTCAAATTCGAGCACGTTTTATCCCATAGTAGTGGGGGAAAGGGGTCGATCAGCTGCTCGTTGTAGGGAACGGTGATGCGCTTGTATAAAGGAACGCTTGTTGGAGGAAATCTCGAGTGTATATTAATATTTTTTCTTTGACTTATTATTATTTAGATTTATTTTTTCTCACGAAGAAAATTTATTACTAATAATTGAAAAACAAGTATTCCATATATTTTTACAGAACAAAGGTTTTTTTTCGGTAATTTTTTTGAGTCTAAAAGGTATTTGTCTATTTTCATCAATATTTTTTTGTGACAAGTATAATAAAACAAAGAATGACTTCTTGAATTAATTTTATGATCTTTATTATTATGAACTTTCTATTTTTAAATCCAATGGACTCCCCCCATTAAAGTGTGAAAGTGATAAAATTATGGAATGTGCTTCCCTTATGCTGGATTGATCCACGTATTTTTCATTTCCGGCATCTTCATCTGGTGAGTGGGAATATTTACACTTTTTCTCTATAATTGCAAATTTTGTAGTTGATTCTTAACTTCCAAGTAACTATATCAAATATTACTAGAAAATGCACACATATCGATATGACAAATTTATCTGCGAAATTTAATTGCTATTTTCTACCAATCTAGTCAGTTCAGTCATTTATTGAGTCAGCTTCATCAGTCAAGATTTAAAGTGATTAAGCAGTGAAGTTAGTTAGATTATTTATGTAAATCAGTCAATTAATTCCAATCCCTGAGTCATTGATACTAATTACTATTAATTTTAAAACCGTTTTTATGAAGCACAAAGTATTTATACGTATATTTATAAATTTTCATTAAACGAAAAACTTTGAGATGACCCCTTAATTTTTTACAAGTCGATTTCAATTTCAAATATTCGGAAATGTTGAGCAAAATTTGTTTCGATTAAGAGAAAGAGAATGTCAACGTGATGAAAAAGTATTAGGAAAGACTTTGGTGAAAAGGGTCAATGGTGACGCTTTTTTGGAAAGACAAAGAGGTATTAGAAGAAAAAGATAAAGAGCCCCTGGATATCGAGGGCAATATTCGTTAAGTCGTACTAAGACCCGGCATGCGGCGAGGTTCGTTCATTGGGATCGCCCTTGCTTTCAACCTTCCCCATTTTTCTCGCTCTTTCACTGTCGTTGCAAAAGCGAAAAGCCTATCGGACATACACTTTTTCTCTCTTTCTCTCTCACCTCTTGGTGGAGAATACGCCAGGGTGAAGATCGCTTTCTCATCCCTGCCTCTCTCTTGCAGGGTCCATGGCGTGAAGGCCGTTTGAGGTTCAGGCCGTCAATAAGGTGTTTGTTTAATTTGCGGATTCGTTCGTATTTTCGCCTCTTTCTTCAGGGGTTCTCAATTAAATTGTATATTTGGTTAAAATGCAGTTCAACGACTCGACTCTGAAGTTGACCGCAACTCACGACATTCAGGGAAGCCAACTTAGGCAAAGTTACGTATTTAAGTGAGAAATTCAAACATTACGATTTGAGAAAAGTACTTAATTAAAAATCAATCTTGTAACATTTTTTTATAACAAACAAATAAACATATATATGCTTGTATATACTTACAATGTATTTTTATTTGTTTAGTCTTATTTCTTTATTTATTTAAACTATTTAAATTTGAGAAATACAGTTATGTAAAAATAATTTGCATATTTCTGTTTTAACAAAAAAATACAGACTCGTTAGTATGTACTGGCAATTTAGTTTTATTTATTCAATGTCATTTATTTATTTAATAAAAATTTGAATAGTTTTAATAAATCAATAACATAGACAAAGTAAAAATATATTTAAAGTATGTTCCAGCAAGTGTATGGTTATGCTTTTACTAAGTTAGCTGCTCTGAATTTCGTGTGTTTGATATTCACTTTTAAAACACTAGTGAAATCTGTGTTTGGAAAATAAAAACTTAATAACGATTCCAAAAATGTTATACATCTTTCTTGTATTCAGACCCTCAATTAGATATTTTCACATCATCAACAGCAAACCGCTTCGTTGAAAACTGAGGGAATTGTTTTCATTGGAAATGTATGGAAAGAGATCTTATTTTCAAATTCCTGCACTAAAAAAGAATTTTCGAAGAAATTTCATTTAGTTTTATTATTCAAAAGGAAATAAACTCAATAGTAACATTATTAATATAAAAAACTTGTCATAATTATTTAAATTTATTGTTTAGGTTAATTTCTTTTATATAGCCAAACATATTTTCACCAGTAAATTTGTTTTAAACAATGCTTCTTTATTGCGAAAATTGAACTACTTTCCTGTACATTCTCAATAAAAACAATTCACTTAGTATTCGACGAAATAAAATTAGCTGCTCATGGAAGTGAAATGACTAATTGATGACAGAAAAGGCAGGTAACAATGAAAATTATACATTTATCAACGGCGCCAAATTCAAATTTTGCAATTAAAAAATATAATTATTTCAAAAAATTAGGTGGTTGAGTTTGAAATTTTTGTCACTGCCTAACATTTTCCAAAGAAAGATTTCAAATTTTTTAAATATGATTTTAAAAAATCTTCGTTCATGTATAATAACTTTTATAATTTACAAAGTATCTTCCTGAAAATTTGGGAGACGTAGCAAGAGACAATAAAGCACGTCTGTTAACTACTTTTTAGTGAAAATTTGAAAAAAATCTGAAAACTTATCGATAATTACAGTTAACTGTAAAATTTTTTGCAAAATTTTCACTCAAACAAAGTTGACAAATGGACGGTACTGGAAGATCTATTCGCATGCTCTAATTCTATTTTTTGAATAAATTTATTATAAGAAAAAAACAAAAAAAACAAAATAATTATTAAGTTGCATGAATTTTGCTTGTTTAGTTTATAATTATTGTTTTTAATGCAAATTAAAATTGTTGGCACTGAAGAGGACCCCCATTTATGGCCGAACCTTGTGCCTTTACCAATTTCTATGGTTATTACATAGAAAATTGCTAAAACATCTGACCCCATGCCAAACTATTTATCTCAGAATTATTACTGTGTTTCAATAAAAAAATGAACATGTACGGAAACATGTCACGATATAGTTCTCCATTGTGTTCTGTAGTATTTTCCAAATTTTCAGGGAGATATTTTGTAAAATAAAAAAGTTATCTTACACGAACTTTTACAGGAATTTAGTCACGTGATCTTGTTGATCCATGGCCTTAAAGAAAAATGAAATATTTCAATTGTGAGAGGACAATTTAAGATACGAAATAGATTCTAACAGCTGCAATTCACACGTTTCTGGTCCTTAAAAATAACAGTTTATCCATTATCCCTCTTATGGTGTGGTGGATAATGAGTCGTTAGCTTAAACTAAAATATAACGGTTCGAGATCATTGTTCCACCATTTTGGGGTCGAGAATAGTGACCAGTCCTGTTGTGCATGAGAACCGACTGAAACAAAAGCTTGCAAACCTGTTGGAAACAATTGACTCGCCCCTGGCCAGGACCAGCTTACGCCGCTCGAGGGGATGAACAGTTGGATGGCTTTTTTTCTTACTAGAACACCCATTGTGTATCAATCGTAACATGTGTGCTCTTGGCAACATGTGATCATCGACGATGATGCATTCGCGAAATACCCAAAATCCAACATACGTAATTTTAATCTGCATCAGCCTATATAAATAAATCGCTTTGAAAGATATGCGTTGAATACGCGAGACTAAATATAAATTAACACGTTATATTAAAAAACTCAAAGAAAAAATCAAAATCTTCAATTAATAGATCATTTGCAACTTTCTTGAAAGAATATTCCTGCAAGTTGTAAATAGATATTTATCTAAGTACGTAGCTTTATTCTCTGCTTCTACAGCAAGCTCCTTGACACTAAGGGAGCTCCAATTTGGTTAAGTTGAAACATCCTTTGGAGTAAATAAAAATTCAACAGACATGAATTTTTATAAAGTAGTATAATCTAATAATTCTCCTTTGTATTCAGATTAATACTCTAGATTACAAAGACCATTCTGACAAAGTCTTTCATTAAATTTATGAGTAGAAAATGTTTTGCAAATTTATTTTAAAAATATATAAGCTTGGCATAAATATTAAAAAAGTTTGTCTTCTCTGCACTCGTGGCTATACTGTATATAATTACAATAAATATACAGTAGACGTAACTGCATGACATATTGTGACGTTTATGAGAGATCTTTATAGGGATACGGATCAAAAACAAAATTGCATAAGAATATGTCCAGTTGCCCTCTTGCTTTTATGAGTGAGCAACCCGATATGCAGTTATTTTTGGCTTCACCCTCGCAAGTATAAACTTCTAGAGGAAATAGGGAGAGTATGGTGCACTCAGTTCATTTTCGAGTGCTCTTGCGACAGTGTGCACTTGCATTTAATCGCACGCACTCAAGCAGCGAATTACGTAGTTCAAGTATTATAGGAAGTACACATGAAATCTTAGAACTACATGTACATGTATATGCATGTAGTAATATATTGATCGGCCGCGTGAGTATGTGATTACCTTGATCAGGTCACGCAATAAAGCTACGCTCCTTTTAGATTGTCTTTTCCGTGACGCTCAAGTAATTTGAACATCTTACAACTAGAACAAATGTATTTCATGTAATCAAGCTATTTTGTTGAATGAATCAAGATCTTTGGTTAAGGGTATCTGCCACCTTTAATATTTTTATTTTTTGAGTTTAGATCTTCTATATAATTTTTTAAATGTTCAGCACCTTTATTTAGAAGGTTTTGGGAGTTTTTAAAAATTCCAGTACCTTTATGTATTTTTAAACTAAAAATTTTAAGTTTTTTGGACATTTTTTGACTTTGAATAACTTTTTTGTTATTTAACCAATTGTCATGATTTTTTTTATTTTATTCCTGGCAATGTGTAGCAACTTTTCGGGTACGGAATATAAGGTAACATGACTGAAAAAAGTTACAAATAATATAAAAGAAAAAAATTTCCAAAATAAAAAAAAATATTTTATAAAGATTTTTTTAGCTGAAGTGCTTTCCATTCCTAAAAATATTGATAATATAGCAAAGAATAAGTGCTGAAAATTTTAGAGTCCTGTGTAATATTTTAGATTTTACTCAAACATATGTTGCAACAAGCACGGAAAATCACAACTTGTGGAAAACGGAGTTTAAAGTAAAGTCTTGTAGTGAAGCCTTAATACACTTAGAGGCAGGTAGCCAACATTGTGTTACTAAATCATATATGTATATACATAAAGGCAATATGTATCAGTATGTTAATCTTTTTATATATATATATATATATATATTGTGTTTTTATAGGGATATCTCGCTGAGAAAAAAATGCTACTGAATCCAATACCATTTCTGCCAAAAGCATGTATATTATTGATTCAAAAAAATATTCTATAAGGAATGATAAACATGCTTTTGGCAGAAATGCTATAAATTCAATAGCATTTTTTTCTCAATGCTGTTATTTACTACTATTTTCCATATAATTCAGAAATATTAGTAAATAAATAAACAAATTATTTTGTATAAAAAGCTAATTTTTGTTAAAAACGCGTTATTCGTAAATCGTAGTAATATTTAATTTTATTCATTTTCCCAAGAAAAAAAATCAGATTGCTCTGAAAATTTACACACAGACTCAGCATACTCAGAAAAGTATGAAAAATAAATAATAAGAAAAGAATAAATAATTTTTGGAATATGTCAAAAAAATCAAAAATATACCAATTACAGGTGGCCGATCCCCTTAAGTCAAGCAAACTTTGCTTGAATGAAGTGAAATATTTGTTTGATTTAACCAAATCGTAACTAAGCAAATCATAGAACAAGCAGTTTCTTTCGTTTCGAAATGTATATCAGCTAGAATATAAATTGGCAGTTGTCAGTGACGAGGAATTTTTTTATTTTTGCTACGAAACTTCCATATTTAGGATTTGAAATTGCCAGTTTTTTTTCAAATAAAAATACCGATATTTATTTTTTAATTGTCAAATTCAACATTCACTTACCTGTTATTTATCTCACGCAATTTGTGAATGACTCCAATACATTCGTTTTTTTATTAATAAAAACCATTATCACAAATTCCTCTGACTCGTGAATATTGTTGATTCAATATCCGTATAAATCAATCTAATGATAATTGAGTAAATGATATACTTGAAGCTAGCATATTTTTTTACTCACAATCAGTGCACTACATCATTTAAATATTTTCTAATCAAAAAAAGCTTTTTCTCTAAAACTTTAATATCATAACTACGATTATCGGACAAAAATATAAAAAAGAATCGACTTTGTGTAGTTTAAGCAACATGCAAGTTCATCAGGAAAATTCAAAAGGTTCCAATTCGTTTCATTAGCGGGGATCTTTGTGACCAACCAATAGAGGATCTTGAGCAAGGGCTTTCATTTCAGTCGTGCGACTGTCGTCGTCCAATACAGCATATTATCGGGTCTTAGCTAATTTTCTTTTTCCTGTTTCTCTCACATCTCTCCGTCTCTATTTTCAGGGAGCTATATCTTCTCTATCTCACTCTTACTTCTATTCTAGTTTTTTTTCCTCTTTCTTTCTACTCGAGATCGAGGATTGTAGGGTGTGAGGTCATGGTGGTGGTTGTGGCGGCGGCTGAGGCAACTGAGGGCGTTCGAAGAAGGGGTTGGGGGTGTCAAGGGGTAGTTGGTCAGTGCTCCTTACTTAGGGGGTGGCGAGTCTGTTCTTAATTAACGCTCGCCTCTTTTGCTGCAACCCCCTAGCCACCACTAGCCCGTAATGAGGGTGTTTCCATGTGTGAGTGCACACCCAGCGTGTACTTAGCAGTTAACCGGAAGCGCGTGTAGGTGACCTAGATGAGACGCGCCCAGTCTAGCTAATTCTTTTCTTCCGCGCTGACCACTAAAGTAACTAGATGGTCGTGTACCACTCCATACGTAAGCTCGCCTTTATACGTGCAAAAGGAAACTGCCAGCTTTCTTTGTAACTGTGTGTCTTTGTGAGAAGATTTAAGTGTCTCACAATGAAATTGTGAGTGTCTTAGTTACCAGCTACATACCCATATTCCGCCTTCACCGTGAAACAACGTCGAAGAACGCTGCTACTCTTTTTCCACGCTTTCTGTGTATTTCACGAGTAGTTCTGGTGGAGAGTTTTAGATGCATGATATTCCACTCTGAGACGAATCACCAATATTCTTCTCAGAAATATATCTTTTTTGGAAAGTCGTCTTAATACGAATAACTAATTTAATCTATTGAGGTTGCCAGTTCTTATAGTTAGGGGGGTTGATTTATATTTTTTTATTGTAAATCATTAAATCCTTTAATTTTTTAAAGTAATTCGAACTTAATTCATAAATTAACCCGTAGTGGTCACACTGGGTCCAGTGGACCCCAGGCTAACTGCGTCTATGTACCTTCCAAGAGAAATATTTTTTTCTCGTGTTTTTTCAACATGAAAAAATTTTTAAAAAGAGGATGAAATTATTGGATTATAAAGAGGAAGTTTTAAACTAAATCCCAGTTCAAGGTTTGAGTCGATACATCAAAAAGAACATAAATAGCAACTTTTTCTGCGCGGGGCCCATTGGATCCAGTGTGACCACTACGTTATTTTTAGGAGGTGTGACCACTACACTCTAAAAAATATCGGTAAATTTTCCTACTATGTATTGGGAAATTTTTCCTAAATCCTTAGGAAGCATAGATTTTCCTACAGAAAGTGGAAATATTTCATAGATTTGAGGAAAATTGACCGAATTTTCGGAATTATTTCCGAAATATTAGGAAATATATCAAAAAGGTGAGAACATTTCAGAAATTTCCTTAGTTGTAGGAAATTTTTCCCATGAAAAGCGGAAATTACTCCACAAAAACGGAAATTTGTTCACTTTTTTTGGATCTTTTTCCACTTAAATTATGAAATATATCTTTCTTTCCTAATAAACTGGATATTTCTACGACCAAACAGTAGGAACTATTTCCAGTTATATGTCGGAAATATTTCCGACTACATACATCTTTGGAAAAATTTACAACCCATTTGTATTTTAAGCTGTCCAACTAATTTCGGAAAAATTTCCGAAAATAGTTTTACAGTGTACAGGTTCAATTCCTGTAGATACGACTTTTTATTTGATTAGAAAATTTTCTAAATATGGCAAAAATTTCAAATAAGCCCATTGCTTGAAAAATGATGAGAGGTGTACTACTTCTGGATTTAGTTATATATATTTTTTGAATTTATTCAAATTGCTTGTAACGGATATGGAATCCTAAATTCAGCTGTAGGATAGAATTTGCAAGTTGTCAAGTCTCGCAGTCAATTGAATAAACATTCTTCTTACTTTAAAATTTTCTAAAAAAGTTACATTTTAGTGTCTAAATTATCAAATTCATCAATAAAATATTTCTCATTATTTTTCATGAAAGACCTCACATTCATAAAAAGGTGTTTAAATTTTAAGTCGGAAACCCAGGAGATTTGAGAAGTGGAAAACTTTACTTAAACAGTAATTTTATTTAATGAAAGTCGCTTTATCTGAATTTGAATTGTTTAATTCATTAAGTTTTGATACCTCAAACATTAAATCCACCAGTTTTACTAAATATTTTTGGCTCCCAAAGTTTTCTTTCCTAATTTAAAAAATTATCAAAATTTACATTCTTCTCCAAAAATGAGATGGTTTGGTTATGACATTTTTTTTTAATGGGAATTTTTGATTTAATGTTTGTTTTGGATCAAAAACACTGTTTTTTCAGGAATTAAAACATAAAACCGAGAACTGATTGAGAATTCGAGTAAAATTTATGTTACATTTATATATTTTCAAATTGTCATTAACATAATTACCATATTATAATTTTGTTTCTCAATAAAAATGAATATTATTCATGAATGTTGCAAATTTTACTAACTATATTTTTAACTAAATTTTAGTTGAATATTTTTTTTAAACTTGGTAAAAAGGAAATGTCAGTAGATTTTTGTATACGCATATAGTGGCAACCCTGTAATTTTACAAGTACAACTTATGAGATAAATCATTGAAGAATAAAAAATCTAAACAGTTCCTAATAATACAGCAGTCAAACTGTCACAAGTATTTCATATTCGTTACGAAATTATGAGATACTTTTGAATATTAAAATTTGCATTCAATATGTACTTAGTTCTGAATGTTCATTGAACGGTGAAAACTATTTTTTGTCAAAACAAAATGATTGGTTTTTTCCCCAGTAAATAAAAAAGTAGCCTGTATTTCGTGACAGATTGTATATTTGAGGGACTCTAAATATATACATAATCATTAATTTTATTTTGGAATTTTCTTTCTTATTCTGTAATGAACGTTCAAAACTACAAGTACATCATTTAATGCTAAAGCCTTATGAAATGTTGCTAATTTTCTTGATATTTGATAAATTTGAGCATGAAATGATAATCTACTTACAGTTTTGAACATTCATTGAAAGATGACTAAAGTTTTTCTTTCAAAACAAAATTAATTATTATGTCTATATTCAGAGCCCTTTCAAATATACAATATGTTATTAAATATAATCTATTTTTTAAATTAATGCGAAAGAAACCAATTAGTTAGTTTAAAAAAAAATATTTTTCATCGTTCAATGAACGTTCAAAACTGTAAGTACATGAAATGATAGACATAAAGCCTAAAGTGGATATGAAGATTGTAAGTAATGATATCTGTCATCAACGGAAAGTTGTTACACGAGTTTTCAATAAAATCTATGAGTCGACACTGACACACGTGATAATCGTTAGACGATTGATAGTTGACTCAAATCGTACCTGACTTCGATTTCAATGGCTACAGTAGATTTGTCCATATAACCTACGAATGGCGAGATATAATTATAAAAGTAAAAAGTTTGCTTGCGGCAAATAATTTTTATTGCTTTTAGTGGTTAAAACTACTAAAAGAGTATTTTCAAATAATATATCTTTCCCAGAAACAATAAAACGTAACAGTTTTAGTATATTTTATTCAAGATGAAAATACCTATTATCTTATTTGTTGTATGTAACTGCTTTCTCGAATTTTTTGCAATGACTAGGCTCATTAGAATACACTTAAATTAATGATGATAATTATATTAATGAAGGAGGTATACTTTGGAAAATCAAGCTTTTTAATCAATTTTAATTTCAATTTTTCGTAAAACCGATTTCTAGAATCAAAAATCTGAAGCTATAAAAATGATTTTTACATTGTATAAAATGTAGTTTTTACTATCATTGCATTTGCACTGTTGATTAATAAAGATTGTCTATCGAAATTGGCAATCCTGTGATGCTTTCTGTATGGGAAGCAAAGAAGTGGAGAAAAGTTTACGTACAAGTTTTTATTTCTATGGTTTCGCACGAAGAATACTCCTGGAAAAAGAGTCGTGGTCGGATATAAAAGGGGACGTAACCGTCCCATTCTTCTGCGACATCCGTTGGTCACTCTGCCTTCCTAGCGGACCGCAAGCGCGGATAACAGCAATTAAGCCGCCCGTTAATAGAGACGATTGTGATTAATTATCGGATTTAATGACCGGCTACACTTGTAAATATACCCGGACTACTATGGTGCACCGTAAAAATTAGAGACCATGATTCCTACTCTACTCGTGTCCTCCTCCACTATGCGTCTGTGACCGCAGAAACGACTTGTGTCACACTTCGCTGACTTTTTAACCGGTAATCACTTCAGCTGTGGGACCGTCCGTAAGGAATATATCGCAAGACCATAACCTTTTCAAGGATATTGTGATATAGTCACCTCAAAGTTATTGTTAAGCAATTCATTTAATGTCAGATCTTCAACCTCAAGCCCAATTACTCGGAAAAAATTAGTTCTTCAAAAATTACCCAATTTATTCGAAAGTTCAGGATATGAGAAACAATCAGTAAAAATTACGAACTTAATGGTTTGGAAATGGTACAAAACTTTCTCCAGGAGACTTAAAAATAAACTCATTAAATATTCTTGAATCCTGGAATTACTTTTTAAATGGAAATCTATTGAAGAATTGTGGAACCCTGATCCATATATTTTACAGACCAGTTCAGGAAAATTTTCAGAACTCCCTTATATATAGTAAAAAAAATATTCATATTTGCTACAGAGTGCGGCTTTGAACCCTAACTTATATATATATATCTCTTTCCTAACGACTTAAGTTTGTGTGTAACAAATGGTATAAACATTCTAATAAAATATTGGACATAATCTGTGACGACTGTCTTGAGATACTTATTTTACTGCCGAGTTCGGTAATTTTCACGGATCAAGAATCAGAGTTTTTATTGTCGGGCAATAATAGAAGGTCTTATGAAAGGTTTGAAAATTTACTTGAATAGTTCGAAATACTTTATTGAAGATGCTTGAATATCTATTGAATTTTTTTTCATATCCCTAAGGTAGTTGTGCAAAAAACAGGCCTCTGGAAGAAAGGTTTTTCTACGATTTTATTACATGAAATAATATTATCTGTTATTTTAAAGTGACATGTTTGATAACATGTCTGCTATTATATTGACCCAAAATTCATAGAATTTTTTCATTTTTCATTATAACCAATTTGGCATCGTTCTTTAATAATAAAATTTTTTTCAAATTGCGGTCGGTTCGTGTGCAAAAATTTTTTTATGTTTTCCGGTTTATTTGTTATACGGTTCTTTATTCACAGTGAACTCTAAATATTTTTTCAATTCGTGATGCTGCATACTGGACTACTTCATTTTGAATTGCAAGCTATGAGATAAGTTTTTCAATTTTATGATAATCCTTATTTTAATTATCTCCATTTTACAGAAATTTTGAATTAATCTTTGAGTTTATGCCACTGAAGAGGACCCCATATGTGGTCGAAACGTTTGCCTTGCTTTCTTTTTGAGTATTTTTATATTTAATAGTGAAAATTTTAATCGAAGAAAATAAAAAGAATCTGATCCTATGCCAAAATAATGAGAAATGAAAAAAATTCTATTATAAGTTATGTTTTATGAAAAAAAACATTATTTTTTCTGAAAAAAATTTGATACTTACAAAAAATAATACTTTTGACAATGTATTTTAAAATCGAATTTTTCATTACTTTCGCTTCTAACCAATTTTTTACAAATGATTGGATGTTCATAAATCATAGCTTATTTTTCCAGGGCAAATATTTCCTAAAACTATCATTTACAATTTTGAAAGTAAAATTTTCAATGACTGTAATCATTAAAACAAATTTTTTAAAAGAAACATTTTTTTATAAAATAGAAAAAAAGTATTATCTATCATTTATTTATATAAAGAAAAATGCAATAAAATATCCCCGCTCAAATTTATACAAGTATACATGTACTTGGTAAAAATTACATGTATCACGTAACTTTTCTCTTCCTATTCTTTTTCCTATTTTTTTATACGGACGACATGCTACCATGTTATTCAAAATCCCCGCTCTTCCCTTACTCTTATCTAAAAACCGCACAATGCCTTTTTTTGGCCCTTTACGAAATTACCTATAACTGGGATCTAAATAAATATTTTGCAATAAAAAAAATATTGTAACTTCTTGAAAGATTTATTATTTGATTAAAAATATTTGTAAAAAAATAAACTAGTCTTTAAAAAAATGCGTAAAAAAGCCTTTTTGGCCTTCTAATTGACCCTAACCCTTTAATCTAAATATACCTATAATCATATTTTTCATAATACTTCAGAAATTTGTTTGATATTAAAGGGATTTATAAAATTCGATTAAAATTCATAATATAAGAATCATAAATGTATTGATGAGATGTGGCATACTTCGTAAAATAAAATTCGTATGAGCATCTAATTGAACATTTTCATGAAAGAATCTAACGGGGAGATTAGATTGTATAATTTTCTAAAATGTCATCCTTTTGTAGACTCAAAAAGTATTCTAGCTTCAATCGTAACTTGTTAACTTGTCAATAAAATAACTTTTTATAAAAAGAACGCAAAAACCTTAACCGCCATTGACAGAAGTCATTTCAAATATATGTATATGTATATATAAATGTAATAATTATAAGTGAATGAAGAATTATTTAGCTTTCAACAATTGCTAAAAATAATTCAGCTGTTGCTGTATAATACAAAGTAACTTATTTATTAGTCGAATTTGGATAAGTCAGATTCATAGAATGAATTGTTATAAAGGCCTGTTGTAATTCTACAGTCAATGTAATGGAAATAATTAAGTTATTCATTCCGTCACATAATATTCAGTTGCTCCCTTTTATGTACATAATGTGTGTCAAAGTTCTCTCTTTTGCAAAAAGTTTGAATGGGATTCGACCATAATCTTTTATCTAAAAATTCCTAACAGTTAATTTATCTCTACATCTAACCTTGTAGTGGTAATGAATAAACAGATGTAGACATGAAAAAGCAGGGAGAATGAGAATCCTGCACAGAACTTTTTGTTATGAGAAAAGAAACTTTCTTCCCCATTCTAAGTTTTGTCAATGCCGATAAATGGAATTCCCTGAGGGGTGATTCTCGGTATAACGCCCTGTTTGCGTGAGACAAAATTTCGTGTTTCACCGTCTCAGAAAATTTTAAATCGTTCTGAAATGCTTCTATTCTTTAATTAATCAAAATAATTACTCTTGCAACGATATAATTAATGGCTTAGGGCATGGAAGACTTATACATACTTCATCTGCGGTTTTTGTTATTTTACTTATTTTCATTGCTTCCCTTGGAATAAATTGAAACTTATTTATCTCATATCAAATTCTAATCCAGAATACTCTAAGGGTGAAATTCGTTGATCTTGCTTGTTTGATTCATAGCACATTTAGATTTTCACAGGAGTGACTAATCACATTGTCGAAATGTTTGATTTTTTCCCCAAAGTGAAACACGTTGTCTGCGTTGGTGTTAGTATCTCTTTGACTAGAAAATTTACGAGTATATGCAACCCTAAAGACGATGCGTCGTTAAAATGAACGGAAAGGCGCGAACGGTTAAAACAGTCGACTCGTCCAAAGTTCCAAGTGGTTTTTTTTCATCGAGTCTCTCATCGAAGTATCGATTGGTTCGTATAATAATTACCTCTCCGGCATTAGGGGGTTGCTCCCCCCGAACTTGACGACCCCCACCTCTCGTTCTGTCTCTTTCTTTCTCTATATTAGACTAGAATACGTCTGTCAGGGGAGCAGAGGGTACTAACAGCTGCCTCATCGCTCGTTCGCACAAACCACGATTCGCTCGACGGCCAATTAATTATTCAGCCCAACTCCCGAAGAATAGTCAGCAGGATTTCGTAGAATGTTATAATATTTTGTGAGTCATTTTCGTTCCTTAGTTTAGAGAAGAATATTTGCTTTCCAAATCGTGTTTGCTAATCATTTACCCAAAGCTTTGGATTCTTTCAGTCCTTTCATAACTAATATAGTTTATTTGATCAATTTGCTCTTTTTATATGTGTAATGAAATTAGTTTGAGAGGAATGATGCATAGGTTTTCCGAACGGATGATTTGAATATTGGTTCAAATGTTCTATTGACAAATCGAATTTTGATCGAAATGTTCTTCTGATTGACCCACTAAGCGAAATTTCATTCTCAACTATATTCTTTTAGTCTGCTCTCGACTTACTTTGTCCCACACTCCCCTATTTTGCAAACGTTTTGGAATATGTGAGCCACTTGTTCTCCCCTACGATAAATTAACGTGCCAGTCAGTCGATAGTCAGTGGCTTTGTACGTCAGATAGATTTACCGAAAGACGAAAGTAATAGTTTGGAAATTTTATTTTACCAGATTTTTCTTTCAATAAATGATATTACCTTGCTTTCTTATTGAGGAATTCTAAATTTTAGTGAATTATTTTTACTTTTGTATGTCACTTTAAATCTCTGTTTAAAATTTATATTTTATTCATGACTTCCTGGTTGGGAATAAAAATGGAAAGAGCGCCGGAATGAAAATAATAAACATTTTTCTACTTGGCAACAGTTTCAATGAGTCTGGCCCACTTGTTCTTTTACTTCAATAAATTAATCTCTCAGTTAGTCAACAGTTAACTAATTCTCGTGCTTGTTGCAGCCAAAACATAAAAGTAGCATTCAGCAAATCTACAATTAGTCTGTGTTGAAAAAAAAAAGGTAGAAATTCGTCGAAAAAAATAATCCTTTCGATTAAATGCCAATAAGATTCGATGACACTTGAGACGGCGAGATTTCAAGATGTCGTACTGCCTTAAAATTAGCCTCGCCCGGAGAATCGCACGTTTGGTTCGCGGGTGTATTAGAATTCTGTCGGGTAATGCGAACAATCTCGCGCTCTAACGAATAGCGCCGTGTTAGTGCCGTGTGTTTTTCGCGGCTTATGATGGTGAGTGTAGAGTGGGTGGCTGTCGAGTATTTCTGTATCTAATTATAATCCTTGGTGAGGGAGCGAGGCAATCGCCTAAAATTAGAGCATATAGTCTAACCGGCACGCCACGCTATTTTATATATTCTGCGGTAGATCCCTCTCGCCCCGGATTCGTCAAGTCGTCTGGTTACTTCTCGTCATCAACTTTCCGTGATATTCAGTCACCTTTGATCCTCCTGTCATTTGTCTCCAGATTCACTTTTATTACCATGAACCCCATACAATTTAACTAAGAGGCTAATTCATATCAAGGTTAAATATAAAGTTTGCAAAAAATCTTCCCTTAGTGCCTACTAATTAGTATTTTTTATAATTTGTTAGACAAAAGTTACTAATTTTGAATGAAATTTTTTACTTATTCAGATTATAGTTATATTATAAGAGGGCGAGTTGTAAGAAGAATTATTAAGAACAACATAAATCAAATCATAAATCTTGTGAAATTAATTGCTTAATAAATTCGCTAAATCATAATTAATGTCTTAGAGGTAAATCAGAAAATTTCTGTTAAATCATTTGATATTTAAAATTGATAAAAAAAAATTTATTTCGGTAATCCTGAGACTAAGATTGTAATCAGTTTTCTTTTTAATTAAGTAATAATACTATTACTCTTAAAGAAAAGTAAATAATTTGAGTGTTCAAAAGTTTTCTATTTTAAATACTGAAAAAGGAGGTGAGGTTTGTTAGTATCTGAAAGTGAGAAAAAAGCTCTTGCTCTCGAATGATCAGAGTTGAATTGAAATAAATATTTCAGTTTGATCCTGCCCGCTGTATGTGTCCTGGAGTTTAATTTCTTCCCTTCTTAATGGCCCTTGCGCCTCGAATTAAGCGAGGGCGCGAGGCCGAAGAGAACGAAATAATAATAATTTCAGGAAACAATGACACGAACGACAGCTTGTGATTAAGCGGCCTGGAATAATAATCAGGATAATGACGGGTTTACACCCCCGATTGCGCGGACAAGGGGGTGGCACGATAGCTCGAAGGGATGACGATTAGTTGGTTGCTTCGTTTGTAGGCTTAATTGTCCTTTGGCGTGATGCAATAAGCGTTTTTTTCTAACGCTGCCACCAACAAACGTCACTCGCAAATCTCTACATAGAATCAGGAATAGGATGTGAGAGAAGTCATAATTCTAAAGGCAAAAAAAGGGTATTAAAAATGAGAACTTATCAGACAATAAATCGAAAAGAACTTTTGTTATTCTAATTTTATCATTTCAATGAACTTATATTTATTAAAATAAATTAGTTGTTTTTATTATAATTGAGTTTTAATTCGGACTAGATAGAATCTACCCTTCTGAATCTGGATTAATCAATATTTGACCGATTTACTTCTCTTAAAAAATGTTGACTGAAAGATTAGTTTATCAGTTTCCTTGACTGACAGAAATATTAAATGGCCACCCGCTTGACACTATAGAATGAGTTGCTAATGATAAATCACTAATTTTTTATCATGAGACAAATTTTTTAATTGATCCAACTAAAGTTTAGTTGAATTAACTAAACATTTTCCCAGTATGTAATTAGTTTTTGCTTTTATTATTAGTAAAATTGATCTCACTCAAATTGAGAAATTACTCTCTAAACCTGAATCAGTGAACGGCCACTGATTCGCAGTGACTATTCACTGAAGGCAGCAGCTATAAGTCTTTCACTGAGAATCAGTGAAATTCGACTGACGAATCAGTGAAATAGATTGATCTCACTTATTGATTCAGTGAAATCTTCAGGTGGGAATAATAAAAGCAGCAATATATTTTAATGAACGATGAACACGTTTATGTTAGGTTAAACAACACCAAAAAGAAATTACGTAATTATTATTATATATTGTAATTATTATTGTGTATAATTATATTATGTGTAATTAAAAATTAAAGATCCATCGTTATACTTTAATCGTTCGCAGGAGCTTCGCGAATTTAAAGATTATGTTCACGTGGCGCGTTCACTGATTCCTCAGTGAAATCAAAGCAGGGCACTGATTCATCAGTTGATATATTTTCACTGATATAATCAGTGACTATTTCACTGATTCAAGTTTAGAGAGTAGACATTCAATTTTACCTTTTGAAGTTTAATTAAAATTAAAGTACTTTTACAAGTATAATCAATCGATTTTTTTTTTCTTTTTAAACATTTGCTCCATAAAGTTTATAGGGTTGTAGTAAGAATTGAGTGACACGGGGTTTGAGATAGATTTGAAGATTGTAGATAACAGTCGTTGCCATCAATCGAAAGTTGTTACACGAGTTTTCAAGAAAATCAAACAATCGACACTGACACACGTAGTGACGATCACTGGACTACCGATAACCAACTCCGTCCTACGTGACTTCGATCTTCGATCTTAATGGGAGCAAAAAATAGTCTAGAAAAAATCTTCAAATATCATTGTAATGAAATGCTGATGCGTTTACTTGTGAAATGGAATTTATATTCTTTTCAACATTCAAAAATCAGAATTGATAAAATGTCACTCTGAAAAAAAAATTTGTTAAAATCAAACTTCTTTTTTAGATAAACAAAAATTTAATGATTCAGTCGATCGGAATTTAGTTAATTGCAATGAAGCTTGGTTAAATATAACAAATCATTCGATCTACACAACTTTTTGGTTGGAACAATCATCTATTTAGTTCAATCCACCTAAAAATTAATTGACTGTATATCCAATTAGTTTATTTAGTTGATGCAATCAAATTTTTGTTGCATCAACCAAATTTTTGTTTTGATCATAAATGTTAGACAATTTACCCGTAAAGATTGCAATAAACTTTAAATACTTTAGTCAACTTAATTCGATGAAAATATTAATTTATTTTAGAGAAAAGACGATTTCAAAATATGTTTCGAAATTTAAGGGCTAGTGGAAAAATCAATTCAAAACCCAGAATCATAAAAATGATAATTATATCGATGAGACAAGGGTTACTTGGAATTTGCCTTATTTCTGGTTGCGTAAGGTAAAATGGAATCAAGCTTTTGAAAATTTGAATTTCAGCCTGGAGCCGCTTACTCTAGGCCATAAGGACATCGTTAAGATTATATTTAGGCATCGTAAAAGAAAATATGTGTTCGTTGGAGCCAAGTCACTCATTACGTGAGACAGCATTAAGGCGTCTGTGCTCAGAAAGCTTTGAGAAACGTTTATGCGAAAATGTTTGTGCCTAAATTACGATTAACAATGATATTCAAACTAAATTTTCGGAATGGGAACATTGTACGCAGATGAGCATCTTTTGGCTATTTTGTAAATCGCTATGATAGCCTACGGTCAGGAATTATGTTGAATATGAATTAGTTTGTTTTATTTAGCATTGTAGTATTATTTGTTTAAATATTAATTTCCATTGTAAAATCATTTATTTATGATGAATCAAAGTTATTTTCAGTAATAATCTCAAAAGCCTGACCCCGTGTGGAAAAATTTCATGGCGCTGGCCAGCCCCAAACCAGACTGTCTGGTTTCCAGTTCTGACGCTGACTATAAGGCCTGGTCTGGGGCTGGCCAGAACTATAACGTATCGATCAGCCGCTAGTGAGCGGCTAGCCAGCCACAAACCAGCGGTTCGTCAGCCACTAATTCGCGGTTGGTTAACCAATAATTGGTGGTCAGCTAATAAAGTTTTGGTTGAAAAACCATGTTAATTGAACATTTATCGATTTTTATTAAAAATCCTAATCTCTCAAAGTAATTCAATCTTTTCTTATATTCTTCTTTATTAGATACACGGGGTTTGTACTTAGCTTTTAATTAAGAAATAGATCATCGTTTGACAGGTTATTCGATTTGTCAACACGTTTGAGCGATAAAGACTAGCAATATGACACGCAAAGTCTCAAAATAATCTTCGCAATTTTTGGAATCAAAAAGTAAGTTCACCATATACAAAATTGTTTGTTGTGGAATGCTGACCAGCGCCAGATCTGAGCCATACCAGGACTTCCAGACTAGCTGGTCTGGACATTGCCAGACCTGGGCCAGATCAGACAATAGACTGCCATGAAATTTTTCCACACGGGACTCCGCATGAATGAATCCTTATGATTATAAACCTCGAAACAGTTTATTGTGCCAGATTCATTCTAATTATATTTCTTGGTTTTAATCGTGCAAAAATATGACTATTATTCCCGGTCTAAATCATAATTCAATGTCAGCATTATGATAATGTGAAATATAGGTTTGCTGTACGTTAATGCTGTACGGTGTTTAAAAATAATCCGAATTATTAAACAGAACAATATAAATCACTCAATTGGTGAATTATAATTATAATTATAATCCAAATTATAATTCCAGGGAATATTTTAGACTTGGCTGGGTCAAAATTTGGTATACAATTTTCAATTTCTCACACTTCTTTTTCTATCAAGTTAAATGATCTTTAATCAAGGACTGTTTTGTGTAATTATATAGTAAAAAAGTTGCTTATCAGTATTACCTTAGTTGGTAATAAATGTCATAGGGATTAAACTTTCTCCTGAGCAGTATGAAAAATTCAGTTATCTGTAATGAGCCCTGAGACTCGTTCTTCTCGACGCGATCTCAAGCTCGCTTATGCGATTACTCAGGAAAAATTGTGAGCTCCTTTAAATTTGCCACTAGGAAAGTCACTAATGAACTGCATTGATCAAGAATGTATACAAGGTTTAGTAAAATATTTCAAGAGACAGTTTCGTTAGACTTTTAAATTAAGTATTACAAACCGAAAATTAGTGTTCAAAATTAAGTGCACTTTTCTCGAATCAAAATATTTATTAAGATCTAAAAAAATATTTGATAAAATCAAAGCATTTGTTCGAAGCAATTAAATATATTTTTTTATCAATCAAACGTTTTAAAATGCCTAAATATTTTGAATAATTTATTACACCTAGCAAAATATTTAGTTAAATTAACTGAATGTTTTAACTAAAGTGCTTGATTACACAAAACAAAAAAATTTGGGTGGATTATAATTATAGCGTTTGATTTTGGATCTTTGGGTTTTAATTTGAAGCTTTTTTATAACATTTTCTCTGTTCAACTAAACTCTTAAAAGAAATTCACTAAATGACAATCGGAGATTTAAAGACAATTTGCTAAATAAATTAAACACGTTGAAGATTAATTTGTATAATTTTGTAAGATATTTTAAAGCATATCTAGTTTTATATATAAACTCAATATACAGAATCATGTTGAACCGATTTTATTTGTATTTTTCCAAGGGGAATAGTATGGGGAATCAAAACTTTGGTTTTTTACACGTTTTTGTTTTCATAACTAAGGAAGAATGAAATAAATAAAGGAAGGGGGTTTTATGGTGATAACCTTTCCATTTTCCCCCCTTAAAATTTCTACGGAAGAGTATTTTTACTTAAGATTAAATTTTCTTGTTAAATTTTGTTATTTTATATTTATTCTCCATTGGAAATAATGAAAAATATGCAAAAGGATTTATTACTTATATAGGTTTTTATGGATTTCTGTGGCCAATCTTTTTGTCAATTATCCGAAACGTTTTCTTATTGTTTTTCTGCTACAAAGTGAACAATACCCCCTGCTAATAGAACATTTTGGTCGATTGATGTTTCTTACTTTTTAATTTCAATTTTTTAACAGAATCGGTACAATTTCAAGATATCAGTCATTTTGAATTCAGTTAATCCTTAATTTTCTCCATAGACACAAATTGCAATCAATTAAATATGGTTAAATACAATAAAATTTTATTAAATCATATTTTAATTTCGCCTAAGTTTATCTAAATCAAAACCAAAGGAGTATAACAATATAATTAAATTAATCAACTAGACGTTCCTTAAATTTCTCCCTTTTAATGCAAACTATAATGGTAATAAATCTCAGACACGCTCGGAAATGTTCGTCCCCTCATCATTTGTAATATACTTCCGAGCACTTTTGCATCCAAATTAATAATCGTAGCTGGGTAGCATCGGTGATCAAGAAAGTCAGAGAAATGAAAATAAGTAGAATACTTTGAGTGTCGTCTGACAATGTTAGCAGCGAACTTTCGTCCAAGCACCGGATTCGTCGAATGAAAAGCGTTTGCGGGATGGTCTCTCGGAGAACTTTCCGTGGGGTTGGTCGGGGGTGGTAAAGAGGTATGCAAAGCAGGCGGTGAATTTAAGCGGTCTTGCGCAGAGAATAGCCTCACCTCGTGGTCGTCGTTGTTGTCCTTCTTCCCCTCCTCTTGCTTCTATCTCTATCTCCGTCTCTATATTTCTCTCTTTCAATTGGACCTTTCTCTCTCTCTCACACAGATGCACACACACATATATATACACACACTGTCTCACCCCCTCTTTAGTTGCCCCAAGTGCGTGCACATTTACACTTGACACTACCACCAAGTATATCCAAATGCCACTCTCACGTGTCACTGAAACACGGATGTCAGGTGCATTCAATACGCAACACACTGTTACCTATCTCTGTGAATCAGCCGAACGATCGAGATTTAGATACGAGACGTCGCCGGAGCTTCGGCAAAAGTCTGAAACCGACAATTGGCGGTAAATTGGAAAAGTGCAAGTTGTCGTCTTGCGATAAGACGTTTTCACGGGAATCGGGTAAAATGGCTGCTAGCCGCTCCGGCGCGTCTGAGCTACTGGCTTGCCTCCCTCGTTTGGGTCCGCACACATACCACTAATTTTACACGGACGCGTTTACACACCCGCAACCACCCACACACAGTGGCATACATGCGCAAATACATATGTGTTAGGTGGTAACACATGTGCAGCAGACGACCCTATCGTGCGCACATGTTTACGCGCAGAACAGCTGAGTGCACGCACTTCTTCGTATGTTGGAAGAGTTTCGCGGTACGGGGAAGAATCTCCGAGGAAAAGCACTCTGGGTTCGATGTATTCCATCGGACGTGAAAATACACCTTAAATGTGGTTTGAAAGCGTCGATCGCTCGATTTCACGATCCTTAGAGGGAAATTGAGATTCGGCAATTTCGCTAGACGTTTAGTCGATGCGATTTCTTACGCTCTTCCTGCAGGCAATTGGTGGCGGTATTGCCAGAGTTGAAAATAAAAGTCGACTGATCTAGAGAGATTTCATTGCTTTCGATAAATGCCAAATTAAAGATTTTAGGGGTTGATCTGGTTTGAGTGATGCGGTCGAGGATTTATTGTCTTTCGTAACTACCTTTTGATTTGAAATAGAGGAGGAAATTCAGATTGGGCTCTGGATTCTTATACTCTCTAAGGAAAAGCAATGTGTATAAAAACGCAAATTCAAAGTGACCTAGAATGGTTCATTTCGAATTGACGTTTTTTCTGTTAATGGAGATATGTTGATTTTTCAAACTATTAAAATATCCTTGGGATGCAGATACATTGAAAATTTATTGAATAAATAATCAAGAGGCATACCAGCTTCAAACAGACCCAGAAAAAATGTACTTGTTCTAATAAAACTATTTTACTTAATTACTTAAGATCTTTGATTAAGCCAAAAGAGATTTGGTTAAATCGTCTGAAAAATTTGTTTGATTTTCCAACTTGTATCCAAACAATTCATCCTTGGTTGCATAAAACAAATTCTTTGGCTGAATCGTCCAAAAATTTGGTCAACCGTACAATAATTCTTTGATTTATCTGACTAAATTTAGTTTGGGTTGATCAAATATTGTTCTGAGTAGCAAAACTAAGAACTAATATTTTTTCAATAATTACTATTAGTTGGAGATTATGAATTCATTACATTACTACTTTACTTCACGGAGAAAAATGGAGGGTCAGTCTGAATATCTAGAGGGTCAGGTTGACCAAATATGATGATCGACTATAGGACAGCCTTCTAGATAATCAAACTGATCATCCTTGAGGGTCGAAATGAAAATTTAAAACAAGATATTCAACTTGATCATCCCAGAGGATCGATTTGATTATCTTGATAGTGTGACTGTTTCTCTGTGGTAATCAAGCTGATCATAAATCGAGAGTCTCCCTGATTATGTCCATAAAATTATGGAAGGACTATTTGATAATCTAGAGGGTCGGTCTGACTCAAAATTTTGAACCTCGAACTTCGACCCACCGTTTTTCTCCGTGTTGTAAGCGTTTTCTACAGATTTTTGTTAGTTAACTCAACCATTTAATTATTTGATATAACTACTCCCATTATTATTTTAATGAATTTAAAACTTACTTCAAATAATTAAACAGTTAAGACAACTATTTGGTATTTTCATTAGTACCCGATTAACACCTATTCAGATTATATTGGTCTGGATAGTCTAGTCAAAACCCAATCAAGGGCCATTTTCAAATAGGGGTAAATGGGGCGCTTTCTGCACGGGAATAATAAATACTGATAGAAAATGGTCCGTACAGAAAACAGGACACAACCACTGTGTTTGGAAGCAGTAAGTAGAAACAGACGAAGTAGTACATGCCGCGTCTTATAAACGCGTGTCTTTCTCTATTCGTCTGCAACTACTAAGAATAGCCAGAACGCGTCTCTAATGCACTTACAAGAGAGCTAAGGAGTCATGACGACGAGTAGTGAAATTGATCCTTTGACAGTCTTGCCAATGCAGAATAGATAAACAAGATAATTTCTTTTTATGCTTGTTTCGTGCATAATTAAGAAATTTTTTTTGGAAATATAATAAAATGAAAAGAAAATTTGATTTGAGTACTATATTACACATGTATTGAAGGATAAAAAAAATACAAAATTGCGGCTTGACAGTCATTTATGTACGACTTTTTAAAGAAAGGTATTTTGCGGGCGAACTGGTATCTCTATCCCCAGTTATCTATAAGCTTGAATACATCAAAGAATGTAGGAGTTTTCCGAAATATTCATTTTTAATAACATGGCGGTCATTTGAAAATTACGTTTTGATTTGCGAATAAAAATGTTGTGGTAAGTCACGTATAAAATTAACAATTTTCAAAATATTGCAAAAATCGTAGGTACTAAAGTGGAGAAACTATTAAGGAATATACAGTTGAAATTTCAAGTCGATCAGATAAAAATTGAATGAGTTATAAATTCACTCAATTTTGAAAGTATGGTTTCGAGAATAACGCTTTTAAACTTCTTGTCAGAGAAAAAGCGTAATTTTTTATTGTATCTTCAATCTGCGATGTCTGCTCTGCACAGTTAACCTTTCAAATTTGGAAACCCTTCTTCTTTTTCTTTTCTAACTGCTTAAAGTTTCAATGACTTTTCAAAACATTCTAGAGTGGTGTCACTCCTTAAATTAAATATTGATTTGAATCAATGACACATATGCTTTTGGCAAAAATGCTATAGATTCAATAGCATTTTTTTCTTAGTGTAAGAAAATGTGTACTTTGAAGCATGGGAAACAATAAAAAAACGAATGCAGTAAAATTGTTCCTAATTTGGTCACAATTGTGAAAAATTCCTGGGCCTGATTAAAGAATAAATATTTATTCATTTAAATTCATTGATTTTGTTCTTGTTTCATTAAAAAAAAATTTCTTTAACTTGAGTAGATTTGTTTGATTGAAATAACATATTTTTATAAATTAAAGACAGTTAAAATCGTTTTCTACATTATTAACATTTTTTTAAATTATACTTTGTGTAATAACTTGCATAATCAATGTAATAAGTCACTTAACTGGTAGATTTTTGTATTTTCCGTTTCTGTAAAAAAATGCTTGCTCCTTATTAAATGGAATTTATTTAATTGACATTCATGTTTATGTGAGACCAGTGGCATCTGCAACAAAAGACATTCCAAAATTCGATCAGGGCAGAGTTCCAAACCCCAAATGACTGTCTAAGCTCATAAACAATTTTTTTTTCTTGCCTGCATTCTTTCGCTACCCGACTTCGAATTATGAATATGCAAATGAATAATAAATAAGGATAACGGGTGCGTTGACCAGTGCAGAGCGAACTTTTTTTAAACACTTTTTGATTAATCCATTATCCTGATCGGAAGACCGGTTGGTTATATTAATTTCGCTAGTTTGTCGCGATAAACCGATAACTGTCTTGCATATAGTAGTAAAATATGCTCATACTGCACCGGGGTCACGAACATTGTAACACATACGTAACTCGCTCTAACGTACAGCGAGAAGTTCACTCGAGTGAGATAAATGCATTTTGAAATGAAGTAGTCCCCATTAAAATAATCATCGGAATAAGCTCATTAAATCACTATGTGCTCCATGTTCTACAACTATATTACGCGTTTTAAATTACAGTTATTATTTTTTTAAATTGCAACTAGTTTCTTTACTTAGCAAAAATTAAGGATAGAATGCATTTATTGATTAATTTATAAAGCTTCAAAATAACCTTCGGAATTAATAAATCACTAATTGAACTGCTCCGAGCAAGACCAAAAATAACTTTATTTGTGAGTGCACTTTAACACATGGGAAAAAAGGTTTGGTTGCCGTAACCAGAAATCCGTAACCCACACTCTAAAAACAAGTGTGTTACTTCTACACGTGAATCACGATAGTGACTTTTTAGGCATTTGAAGTGTGTATTTTTAACACACATTTTTGGTACAAAACGTTAAAGTGTTTGAAAATTAAACGTTACGTTTGTAATGTGTTAAAAATACACACTTCAAATGCCTAAAAAGTTACTATCGTGATTCACGTGTAGAAGTAACACACTTGTTTTTAGAGTGCAACTTCTAGTTACGGCAACCAAAACTTTTTTTGGGTGAATTGAAGTTTTATTTCAGCGCAACTTTTTAGGACAGTCAATTGAACTTTTAAAGAAGAAAAAAACGGAATTATCTTAATCTCAACGCTACAGTTATCAAAATATTTTCTTACAACAAGAGATTGACAATTAGAAAAAGATTACTGCTTTTGCGATGTTCCATGAAATTATGCCAATTTTCACATTCATTACCTTGTGATTACGTAACATTTGGGAAAGAGGAGGTCCAAACTCTGCAAAACCAAGCAAAAGTATTTAACAATTTTCATTTTTCTATTATGATTGATTCTCCATACTTTAATTATATAATCTAAGTTCAATAGCGTGTAGGTAGGATTTATTTAGAAATAGTTTTGTAATGCAACTTTAATAAACCTTGTGGAAAATGTGGGAGTGATTTGTGGATTTGAGGAAAGGAACTCGAGAGAATGTGTTGAGCTTGGCCGTATGGCATCTGTGTAGCTTCACAGAAACCCAATTCTAATAGTACAATCCGGATAGTGCAGCTAACTTCCGCGTCGTGACGCTCGTGACGACTTTTCGATGTAAACGTATCTTACGGGCACGCGCGAGTATACAAATCAATATTTTCTACATATTTCACAAGTTTTCTTTAATTTAACCAACGGCTGGCTCCCTTACTTTTATGATCTCTCACAACTGCAAAATCCTGGGTGAAAATTGCAAAGACCTAAAAGAACAAATAAAAAGATATATACTTCGCTGGGATTTGAAGCAGGTGTTCAGCTGTGGAGTAAAAATGTAAATCGTGATAATGGGTTCTTAAAAGTAGTCTTTTTCTCGTATTTACTCAATTGTACTCAAATACTAAACGGAAATATATGCAATTTTCAAATATTTAAGCTTTTATACATACTTTTATACAGTTTCACAATTAGTATTTTTTAGCTTTTTAAAATGTAAATTCAGATTAAGTTTTCGATTTGAAAAAAATTTTTAGGTCAAACTAGAAATAAAATTTTTAAAATTCTGAAAATTCTGAAAAACGCGCTTAATTCATGTAAAATTTAGTAGAAAAACTTTTACCAAAATATACTTCCATGCAGCTGTAATTTGTTTAGTATGTAGCGTAGTAGCAAATTCATTTTAGGAAGACATTTCTTAGAAAAGCGTAGTATATTTCTTCAAGTAATGTGCTCTCAGAAAATGTTTTTAGATTACTTGAATTTTTTTTCAATTACGACTGATTCAATTGCTTTTGGTAATAGACGAAACGAAAGCTTTACTTTATGTTCTAGAACGAGCTTATCTCCAGCTAAGTTTTTCACAAGTCGTATCTCGGAACTCACGACTTTGACACGAATAATTGCAAAGCAGAAAAAATAGGTGACTGCTTGGATTCGTATTAAGGTTTCCTTTGAGCATTACATTTTTTTAATTTTCTATTTGACTGTCAGTTTATTTCTGCTCTTAAGGCTTGATTGCGAAATTCTCTTTTTAAAAAGACTGTTTGACTTGCAGACCCGAGAAAAGCAATGTAATTGGATAATCAAAGTTTATGTGCATCTTTAAAAGCAAATAATTAGATTCCATTCTTTTCTATTTTTTAATTTTACATTTAAAAAATTTTTGAAACGTCGAATTTGTAGAGAGAAAAATATTTTGTTGCAATGAATTTTATAAAATTTAATTGTCGTTTTATTTGTAACGAGAACATTATTGAATAATATAAAATAAATCTCATTGCTCAACCAAAGAAGAAAAACTGTCGGTCATTTTTAATTAAAGAACTCGAGGCGTCAGCTGCTCTTAGCGAACAACAGCCGTTTTGCTTTTTATTTTTTCTTACTCCTTGCCACTGCTATCACTTACGTGTATCACAAACCCTGTAAAAGTAAAAAAAAGCATAGAATGTATGTGCATAAATGCCGCACTCAAAGAAAATATTCGGTGAGTTCATATATTTTTTAATTCATGTAAATTATTTCATTTATTACAGGCAGATTCTACACCGAATTTACATAAACATAAATACAAACTGTCACGAGGGGTGCAGATTTTATTTTACCCTATGTGGATAAATAATTTAAAATAACTATTCGGCAAAAATGAATTATTTTTTAATTAGCTGGACAATATCATCATTTTTTAAGATTGAGGTTTAAAAAACTATATATTTCCTTAACCTTAGCTTCTAAAATTCTCTAATTTACTGATGTTTTGAATTTTGGCTTTTTAATAGTATAATTAAAAATTTCAATTATCACGTAGAGTTTTGAAAATAAATGGGTTTTCATGATGTAAAATATTTTGAAATATTTTGAGTTAGTTTAAAATATTTAATAGAGATTCGAGAGTTTTTGAAAGTGAAAAAAACAAGTACTTTTTGTTACATCTTAAAGTTAGGCGATTTTTAAACTTAAATTAAAACTTTTTTTACAATGTACTAATACAACAAATTTCTACTCCAACATTTCTACTTTGAAAATTAGCTTTGAAATTCCAATTAAGATCTCTTCAAATTTTTTACTTATAATTTTTTATTTACTGAATTTTAGATGTACATAATTTTTGAAAACTGATATTTGGAAAATTTTTAGAAGCCTGGTAATTCTGGGTGCTGAAACTTTGCATATGTGAGCTGATAGATAATTTATAAACACTATTCACACTAAAGTTGCCGCCCATTACTTTATATATCATATTCATGATTTTAATAAATTCAATAACCTGATACAAAAGAACTTGTAACAAATTTTCAAAACTTGATACATCAAAACTTTGAATTCCAAAAGCTGTCTTAAGAAACATAATTAAAACATTCTTTGAAAGATATAGAAACCGTTCATAGCCTAAGGTACTATTCCTCAGGAAAATTAATATTAAATTCCCAGGAACAAAATTTAACATTCTTATTATTCGTTAACTTATTTTCATCAAATACGTAATTACATTTATAATATTAAAGCGGTCTATATCAATTTGGAACAGCTGCTTCAGTTCTTCTAATACACTCAGAAGAAAATAATGAAAAAAATTTTTCGGCTGAGTTAACCAAGTACTTTTCTGATTGTACAATGGAAAATTAAATAACACCAGATTTATAATATAAAAAATTTGAGGGTTTTTTGCTCTTTATTTGTATACATTGGGTAGGTGTCACAAAACTTGGAGCCTCTTCGATGAACACATTGTCCTATTATTTCCTCTATTCTTTGTTCCTTTTTGCTTAAGGTAGTCGTGTGTTTTAGGTTTTATTGTAGTTGACTTCGCGCGCCTCTTTTGTTTTCTTTTGAGCACCATTAGAGGAGCTAATTGCCGCTCATACGCGATCGCCTTTTGTTTCCTCGTTTTACCACTTTTTCGAGACCCACACTTTGTCCTCACATTCAGTTGTGAGTACGTTTACCTAGAAGTCGTCTTCTCCTTTTCTCTCCTTCGTGATTCATAATTTTCCATCTCTGTCTTCACCAGTCTGCTGTCCTCCTTTTTAGACGAAAGCAGTGAACGGCTTGTCATTTCATCTCCGTTCTACTGAAACGAGATTGGTTTTTGCAGCTCTTAGAGTACACCTCTCTCACTCTCACTCTCACCCTTTTCCACTTTTATCACCACTTTCACCCTTCCTTCTATTGCTCCTTACTGTGCTCAGTGTCTCCATTTATGCCTGGCGTCGCGAGCGTATTTAGGGAAATGGTTTCGGGGCTTAAGCCCCCACCCCCTTGAAAGAAGCAGCAGTAGACGTCTTTAGACAATTTTTAAGCGTTTTCTTGCAGAAATGAGAGATGGAAAAGGCGGGAAATGGTCGACCGAGGCTCACCATTGCGTGAAAAAGACCCTAAAAGGGAATGCACGATTTAGATGATGAATAATAATGCTGAGAAAAACTTTCTATAAACAGCAATTAGTTTTATATCTAAGATATGATTAGTTTATTCTTCGATTATTGAAAACATGAGATTAAGAAATTTATTTCAACAGTCAGAGAAAACTTATATTCAAATTTGAAAATTTGTTTGTTGAGCCTCCTTTTTTTAAATAAAAATTTGATAACGTTACGAAGAAATTTCATTCTAAAAAAATAACTATTTTGAATAAGACAAAATCTTTGTGGAAACACTCTAAAAACATGTGTGTTACTTCTACACGTGAAATACGATAGTAACTTTTTAGGCATTTGAAGTGTGTATTTTTAATACACATTACAAACGTAACGTTTAATTTTCAAACACTTTAACGTTTTGTACCCAAAATGTGTGTTACAAATACACACTTCAAATGCCTAAAAAGTTACTATCGTATTTCACGTGTAGAAGTAACACACTTGTTTTTAGAGTGAATTATTTTCTTAATTATAAAATATATTATTTTGATTAAACCAAATTAATTTTTCTGATTTTAAAATAATTTTTACTTTGAGTGCACTAAATATTAGATTCATTAAAAAGAGATAATACAAGAGATTAGTTTCATTCTAAGAAGTATTTTTTGACTCCATAGTGATGTACAGATTTATTTGGCCTAAAAAAATGTTTATTCAAATAAAAATTACTTTTATGTGTGAAACCTTATAACTCGGAAGTTTGTTAATTTTGCAAGTATAACAATTAAGCTTTTAAAATTTTTCAAAATATATGATAGGTATTCCTAAGTTTTTTTCTAATTTTATTTTATTATTTTATTTTATTATTTATTTCTCCTATTGTGTCAAAGATTTTAGCTCTGGTGACCATATAAAGCTCTTGTCATTTGTTACGGAAAATTCCTTTAGAAGTTTAACAGTGCATGATTGATAGAAAACCCATATTTCTCGATAAACTTAGAAGAGATCATGTTTTGATTTGATTAGAAAATAAAATAGTGCTAATAATTCAGGTTAAGGACAATCTGTTTCAATAAACTTAATACTCGACTTTGAACTACGTCGATTACTGTAAGTGACACAGAAAGAAACTGACAGGAGACTTGCATAGCAAGGAATTAGCAATCTGCGCAATTAAAGAAGATATTTGCCACTTTAAATCCCTATGATATGCATGTATCATTTTATTTGTATTTTAATTTTCTATAAAAATTAAAGAAATTTGTTATTTCAAAAATGTTAACTTTAGATCATATTTAAAGTTTTTAGTATATCCTACGCTTATTTCTTTTCAATATCTTCCATATGGCATGCAAGAAATTTTCCGCTGTTTCTCGATTTGATGGTCAAGAAAATACATTTTAAAATTGCTTATTTCTGAAACAGTCATAATGATTATATCAAATTTTAATTGATTTTTAAATTAGGATGCTAATTTATATCTCAATTCGCATAAAATTAATTTTAAATTTGGATGCTAATTTATATCTTAATTCGCATAAAATTAATTTTAAATTTCAGATATCAATATTAAGAAAATTAATATTCTGCGTGTTGCTTGCTCATAAAGCTAATCCTGAACCTAGAATAATAATTTACTAAGATAAAATTTTATATTTTACTAAACAATTATTTCGGGAAATTTAATAGGCATTTATAGCAATTGCATGCTGTATAGTTGCCAACCAGGAACTAAACAATTGTCGTTATAGAAAGACCTCGTCTTCGAGGCTAGAAAAGCGATCCTCTGCCGTCGAAGTCGTCGTCGCCGCGTTTATTGGGATTATAAAGCGTGCAGAGGAAGGAGGGCAGGAAGGAGAGATTTGTTTGAATTATTCAAATTAGATACGAAATTGAATGCGTGCTCTGCTCGTGTGCAGGTAATGACGGCACTTGCATATAAATGGTAATTATTGTCATTATTCTGCCCGGTCGTTGTGTACGCGCATCGTCGTACCTGCTGTAATGCCGTGTGTTCCCATACACTAGTTGAAATAATTATCAAAATTGTTATATTGTTGCTATAATTACGAGGGACATGCTATGTCCTTCTCATTTCCCCCTTCCTTTTCTTCTTCCCTCTTACGGTTCAAATCATGATTGACCCACTTTTCTAGAATCTCTGTCTTAATTATCTGTTCAAATTTTCAACAGCAATTACATTTTTTATCCCCCTAACCCAAAACTATAAACATAAATATGTGTTAGAGAACAAAAGTTGAAAACCCACTCAAAGATAAATTAAGCATTCGGTCCATAAGGGATGCCTTCTTTATATTATGCATTATCTCATTTGTCCAAATCCAATTAAAAGGAAATAAGATTTTGAAGGTCACGTTTTTTCTTCATGAGTCCTTGATGTAGGTAATTTGTATACTTCATTTTCGACTTATGAAAGAAATTATTTCAAGGAGCTTCCTAACAAAGGAAACACAGAATATTTGAGCCAAATTAACTTCGGCCTGTTCTTTTTGCACACTTATCACCCTCTTTTAAATTGTCGGTAATTGTTCATCGTCACGAGTAACACCAACAAGTAACTCAGTGATTGTCAATGGTCGTTGTGGTGCTCTCGAAATTAATAATAAACCTCGAAGCGGCAGTGGCATTGAGTCCAAAGCCCTCTTGTCGTAGATTTAATAAGATCGAGAGGGGGAAGAAAAGAAAGAGAAGCAAAGAGAAAAAGCTATCCAAAAAAGGAGAAAAGAAAGAGAAAAGAGATGGTAACACAAAGCAGGCTCTCTTAAGTCGGGAGCTGCTGAAGCAAGGGCCACTTTTGGCTCAGAGGACAAAATCATAATAAAGTCAATAATTAAGCCACAATATAGCAACCGGAAAAAAATGATGGGTCAAGGGGCCAAGGGAAGGAAAGCCCGAGTAACTCTTATTGTCCGGTTCGTTTGAAAAGAAGTCGAAGATACGAGATCACGCGATGAAGACCTTTTTCCTAAGGAAACAATAACTGCGACAAGATCACAATACCGGAATTATTAGCTTTCCGTTAAATTAAAACTTGTAATCACCATTCATCCTTATCATATCCACTCTTTATTCTCTCTTCAGCCTATAAATAATTCGTTTCATTCTCTCATTTTCTTCATTACTGTGTTTAAAAAAAATGTATTAGTTCATAAATATGAAGTTCTGATGATTATTTATTAATCATTTAAAAAATCTCAAGATTGCGGGCACTTTTTTTTTACTACGAGCTATATATTACACTGTAAAAAAATTTTCCGAAAATAGTCGGACAGCTTAAAATACAAATGGGTCGTAAATTTTTCCAAAGATATAGTCAGAAATTTTTCCGACATAGAACTAGAAATAGTTCTCACTGTTTGGTAGGAGAAATATCCAGTTTATTAGGAAAAATTGATATATTTCATCATTTAAGTTGAGAAAGATCCAAAAAAAGTGAATAAATTTTCGTTTTTGTGGAATAATTTCCTCTTTTTATGGGAAACTTTTTTGAAACATTTCCCAATGGTTTGGAAGTAAGTCCGAAAACCCGGTCAATTTTCCTCAAATCTATGAAATATTTTCACTTTCAGTAGGAAAATCTATGCTTCCTAAGGATTTAGGAAAAATTTCCTAATACATAGTAGGAAAATTTACCGATATTTTTTACAGTGTAACTTAGAGCGGAGTTTATAAGCGTTTATATTCTATCGCTCTCGCACTAAACATTAATTTTAATCCTTAAATCTTGAGCGTTGATTGATTCCATGGAGAATAATCTTATCACACAACAAAGCTAGAAATCTTTGCCGTTAGCAAAGCAGAAAATACGTGATTGATTCCCCAACAAGTTGTATAAGAACAAAACCAGCGTGTGATCGTGTCGATCAAGAGACGCGATCTAAGTAATCGAAGACGAGAATCATGAGAGTATTCAGAACAGATATGAGATTGAATGATCGTCATTGGATTATCTAGTTAAAAGACAGAGGAAAGAAGACGCGAAATAAGAGGAGTAAAGACGTTATCTCACAAGACTTAAGATTCATCAAGCCGATATATCTTTTCGGTCATTCAAGTTTCTAACTTGCGATCAAGGAAGGATAAAGGAAATTTAAATCATAAAGTACAGTCATTTGGAAACAAAAAGGAGTGTAAAACATCCTTGGAAGCGTCAATGTGTTACAAAGTTCCATTTTGCTCTTCTATTAATTCAATCCTAAAATCTAAAACTTATTCTCACGATAATCTTTGAAACCACATCTCATTTCATTATTGTTTGTTTATCTTCTTTGCTTCTTTGTCTTTTTACATATCTTTGATGGTAGATACTTGCGAAGAATAAATCTGTTCAGTTTTTCTTGTAGGGCTTTATTTTGCATTATATTTTTAAGTGAAAAAAATATTATACTTTAATTAAGATGAACTTGGAAATTAGGTAATAATATTAGCATTCTTCACGCGAAAAAATTGAGATGAGGAAATCGGGATTAATTACGGAAATTTCTCTAAATAAAATGTTACGTTTGGTTTTTCTCAATTGATTCTCCAATAAACAGAAGAGAGTGTGACGCAGATTGGCAATAAATATTGAATTTATCATTAAACTCTTTTATTTATTAAGGAATCAGTTGGAAGAAACCAAACGTAGAATTTGTTTTCAGGAATTTCAGTAATCAATCACGATTTCCTCATCTATATATTTCTCTCATTTGATCTTTGAAGGATGTGCAATTAAATCAAAATTAAAGACTACATAGGAAATTTCTGGAGTATGGTATTAAGATATAAAATATTTTTAATACATTTTGCAGTATTCAATATTAATTTTAAAAAAAAGTATTTACAGTTAGTGGCCAAATTATTATATATTCACTTTGTTTTTGTTGATAGCATAAAATTTCCTATCATTAAAAATACACATATTAAAAATTTACCCTAAAAATAACATAATAGATTTCAAAATTACACTGAGAAAAAAATGCTATTGAATCAATAGCATTTATTTCCAAAAGCCTGTATATCACGGATTCAAATCAATATGCTATAGAATTAGTAACATATTTATTAGTTCTTGTAGTATATTTTTATGAATTCATAGTATACATGCTTTTGGAAAGAAATACTTTTGATTCAACAGCATTTTCTTCTCAGTGTATGCATAAAAAAACCTCAAGATGAACCGTTTTTGTCAATTTTTGAGAAGATATTGTGAAAAATGTCCAAATTTCAAACCTTTGTTAAATTATGAATAACTTTTGAAATAATTGATGTTTTTCGATGTTATGTGACTCATTTTAAAGGTAAATTTTCGTGACGTGTGCCAAAAAATTATACTAATTTTTCCCTAGATTCTGAAACGTTCTAAACTTAAAATAAAAAAGGCGTGAAAATTGTAAAAATTATAATATTCAAAAAAAAAAGGATTTTAAAAATAGATACAAGTGATAACCCACAAGAAGGAATTAAGTTTTCTTGGAAAATTAAATATAATTATTTCTACTATTTTTCATGAATAAATTTACAAGTTTGAATTTTTACGCATTTTTTGTTTTAAGTTTAGACCGTTTCAGAATCTAGGGAAAAATTTGTATAATTTTTTGGCACGTTTTTTTACATTTCAAGTAAATTTACCTTTAAAATGAGTCGAAGAACATCGAAAAATATCAATTATTTCAAAAGTTATTCATAATTTAAGAAGTTTTAAATTTTGACATTTTTCACAATATCTTCCTTAAAAATTTTAGGGAAAAGTTTTAATATATGATTTGTCAATAATAGGAGATTTTATGCGATCAACAAAAACAAAGTGAGTAGAATAATTTGGCCACCCATTGTAACTATTAATTGACGAAAACCATGCATTTTATTTCAATGACGACAGTATATAAAAAAACTCAGACTGTGGAATTCCCCTTTGCAAATAAAAAGCATCCATAATTTGATAAATTTTATCAAACCATTATAACAAATTTATCAAATTTTTACTATCATGGAAAAGTATCCAACACGTAAACTGGACTAGATCAGAGCAAAAGTGAACTTCAGTTAGTTAAAAACTTTTCTGTACGGCTTGTGTTAAAAATTTGACATGCAAAAAATCGCTGAATTTCAACAATGAAAAGAGAAGGATGTAAATATCATTCTCAACCAGCGGTGCTCAATTAAAGAACTTCAATCCATCAATTACGACTTCAGTATCGAAGCATTCTACGTACCAATCATACTTCTCTCCCTTTCTATACTATTCATCAGAATATTTATTAACATAAATTCCCATGTAAATTACATTCTCGTATGTTGCCGAAAAAGAAATTAAAGTAGAGTCTAGCACCTCTTCCGGAGGAAAGTAAAGTTGTCCCTAATTGCTTCTTGTATAGAATAAAGATAACGGTGCACAATCTCTTACAGGATTATAAACTCCTGATCACTCGATGGAATTAGTGAAAAGGCAAAAAGAAAGTGTTCCAAGTATGTAGAAAAGCTGCGGATTCTTCTTCTGTTTGTTTTTAAGTATATATAAGCAAAGTATTCCAATCAATATTAATCGCAATATTTGCCTCGTTGGGCACCGCGGTCTATTACCAATTAATTCGATCGTGCGAAGTATGCAGAGCGCGGGCAGTTAGCAAGTCGGGACGAGCTGTCGACGGGTTAGATATTGTGTCAGTTGAGTCGTTCAGCATTAAAAGTAATTACGACGTGATTGACCGAAGCCCGTGTTGACCGGTGGGGTAGGGGTTGGAGGGGGTAAATCATCGCAGTGACGCACGAAGCTCGTTGCTGCCACCCAATTATACAATCAGCCAGATGAGAGAGACGAAGATGATGATGATGATGATTATGATGCGGATGAGAATGACAAAGACGGAAACGCCACTGACAGAGAAGGAATCAGAGCTACGTGCGAGAAGGAGATCGACGATTACGTAGATGACTAAAGGGACAAAAGAGAGATAAAATTGCGGAAAGTGAGATAGAAGAGAGAGAAGAAAAACAAACCGATCGCGATCGTTAATGTCTATTATGAAGCTTCGCTGAGTGCGACTGACTGCCTGCCTTGACGCAGCTGCCCTCCTCGTGGCGACTATAAGTTGTGATCTAGAAACAAATGAGCCATTGCAGAGGACAATCGTAATCACAGTCGACCCTGCCAAATGGAAGGGGAAAGAGGAGGAACTAGAGGGAGGCGCGCCAAATGAGTGCACAAATTTTGATCATCCTATGAAATATGTCTAATATGTTTCTTTCCTTCTAATTAAATCCTTCAAAAATTCTTCTATGAGACAATCAGTTCAACATTCCATTCATCATCAGGCAGTAGTAAATTGATTCATTAATTATCGAAAATGGAAGATTTATCAGAAAACTACAAATGATACTTATTTTTCTCATCACGTAATCCCATTTTAAAAACTGACATTGTAGAATAATTGACAGACTTCAAGCATCCCACATGTCTCGACTCAGGCGCCACTATATTTTATTCCTTAAACAGCTTGACATCATTCAGGATCTAATCTGCAACAAATTTAAAAATATTCTTTCCATTATCAAAGGAACATGAAAAGATTTTTACAAATTTCTGATTACTTAGATAGTATTCTATTAAGTTGGGACATTTTCCTATTTATACATATAACAAGCTCTAAATTCTTCAGTCACTGTAAATAATTTGCCAGCGAAATAAGTATCAGAAACAAAAACCTTTTGTACTAATTTTTTTTTAATTAGATGTATTTGCTGTTTTCAAAAATGAAGATAAATTTTTTCACTAAATCAAAATTAGCAGTGTGACTGCGTTCACTGTACTGAGGCAGGACGTGGACGAAAAACATAATGTTTTGATTTCGTTGTTGAGTCGCGTGCGACCTGCGTCACTGAATACCGAATGCCTACTTCATTCGAGTACAGTATTCTGAAGTACTTTTCAAGAAACAAAGAACAGTAAAAATAATAGGGGTAACTGCGTCAGGATAATTGTACAACCAATACTGCAGACTTGCAGTTCAATCTAACTACTTTTGACTCCTAACACACTAAGTGGAATTGACTTTGCTGCAACACAAACACACTTAACCAAATCAAATTATCTTCTCACTCCAGCATAATAGCTAAGATTGATAAATTTATTTCCGTCGAGGTAAACTTTTAATGTCAAAAGTATCGAGGACAAATGAATAAATAAGAATAATGTTAGAATTTAAATTTATACTAGATTCTTCTGGTATGCAGAAAAAGTTGGAATATGTATGCATTGGGAAAGTATTTATAAACACAAGCATGTTCCGAAGAAGGAGACAGAAAGCGGTAATCGGTACGAAGCAGATCCGGGCTAGGTCGTTCAACTAACCAAGCAACAACGATACAAGCATCTAACAGTCCGACCGAAGAGCTAGCAAGGACCAAAGCACCTTACTCCTAACAACCTATAGCCCACGAGCATTGGTACCAACAACAGGACATTTTGCGATCGTGCGCCTCTCCGCGTGTACGAGATGGCCCGGTGTGAATGTGAACGGGTCCACTAGCAATCGTACAAAGAAATCAGCATGTGTGACATTATGTTCAGGCTACGATGTGCAATATGCATGGCGATCACAGATACTCACAGCTACATAGCTCTAAGCTTTGCTCGTACCTGCATGCAAGGGTACGTTCACTAAGACTCTCTTGCATGACCATTCGGGTATTAATAACGTCACCAATACTACTATTTATCGGATGCATTAATTTATTTTTAGATGCTTATTTATTTCAAGTACTGCTTTGACCCAAATGAGTTCATTTTATATGCTAAGGGGGGGCAAATTCATCTTGGAATAGTGTGTTTTAAGCAGGAAGCACACATTTGGATAATGGAAAGCGTCGAATTTCATTTTTTCAAATATAGGTATCAAAATAATTAGAATTTAGAAATTTCAAAATTTTATTTTTTTATATCGTTCGTTTCAACCCTACACATTATTTATGTATATCTTTTGATTTTCATTTTATTTCTCTACATTGCGAAATCTTATAATTTCCACGCATTATAAATCGCATTTTTCGATACTTAATGTTAAAAGGGATTAATAGGAACAGATTTCAATTTAACTGAAAACTTCATTACCGGGCAAATTTAAATTTTCATTTTTTCTAGCGATTATATTTTTTAATACAAATATTAAAAGTTGCGAATTATTTTGCCATAGATATATTAAAATGTAGTTATTCTAATAGAACGATTTCTTTGATTTAAAAGTCATTTTATTCACGGAAAAAAATAGTTCAATAAAGTTTATATAGAGCTGTTTAAGAGTTAAGGATACAGGCATTTACGGAAAAAAGTTTTACAACATTTATAGAACTTTTCATAATTAACGTGAAACTTTCAATAATTATTCCTGAATGTTCCCCTTTTTATACTAAAAAGTTCTGTCAATTTTGCAGAACTTTGTTCGGTAAATGCCTTTGTCCCCAACTCTTGAAAAGTTCTATAAACTTTACTGAACTATTTTTTTCCGTGTTGATTTGAAATAATGCAGAAAGGTATATTATTCATCCAATTTGTTTTAGCAATTTTTTCACGTCGAAAAAAATATGTTTTAATTCACGAAAATATATTGAACAAATACATAATTTTCTCAAATCAGAAAATAGAAATTACGTCATATTTAAACATTTTCTAAATATTTTTGTATAATTCGAAACAATATATGTCAAAGAAACGATTTCTTCAATTATAAACAACATTTTCTAAATGTTGTTTGGGTTTGATCATTTTGATCAGCAAGTAACCTTAGGTGATTTATTCCTGATTTTGAAGTAAATTCGTAGAGAATGACGACTTTCTTTTTAATAGTTCCTAGAAAAGTCTATCTCTACGATCTTTATTATATTTTCAGAAATGTGAAATTTGAATCCATTGATTTCTAATTATTTTAATACATTTTGTAGAACTGAAGTAAAACCATATTTACACCAAAAAAAATCTGCCCGCTTCGCGGGCACATTCTCATTGAGCGCTTCGCGCGCAGCTCGCTTCGCTCGCAAGTTTGAGCGCGCCTAGGGCGCGCGATTCGATCGTCGCGCTTCGCGCTCCGTTCTTTCTGGACCTCGCGCTTCGCGCTCGGTCTTGTGCTCTTCGCATACGTTTATTTCTTATAATTTGATACTAAAGCTCAAACCAATTTAATGATATTAAAGATGATGTAAATTAGTCATTTTCTCAAATTCACTAAGTTTCTTTTTCAGTTTAAGTGAAACAGGAAATTCAATTTACTTAAGGCTCTATCGGCCTTAAGGAACACATTCTCATCATGACACTCGCGCTTCGCGCTCGATTTTCTGTATGCATTTTTGTAACTTTTTAATAAATTACATGATTATTGATAAATTTATTTTCTTCCAAATATCTCAAAAAGAAAAAACAATCGTAGACTTTATTTAAGGAAACGATTTTGCAGAACAACGCTTATTTCGTATCTCACATATTTCGGTGAAAAAAATCAAATTTTTTCAATATTAAAAATCAAAAAATTAAAATATACATCCTGTCGAGAAATTTCTCGATAAGAATGTGTAGACCTTATTTAGCCAAACAATTTTTCATCTCAAAGTTTTTTTTGTATCTCACATATTTTGTCTAAAAAATGAAGTTTTTGAATTTTAATCATATTTTTTGGAATTGAAACGAAAAATATATGTTTTATCAGAAACTGTGTGAGACAAAACAACTTTTTTCTTATTTTACATATTATTGTTAAAAAATTAAATTTTGGATTTTCAGTAGTTTTTTTTTTAATTAAAAAGAAAAATATGCATCTTATGAAAAAATGTTACAATTCAAATTTGTAGGTCTTTATTTATTCAATAATATTGTATCATAACGTTTTTTCGTATCTCGTATAATTTAACTGGAAAATGGAATTTTGATATTGACTTTTTTCGAATTTGAATATGCTGTAACATTTCTAATTTTGATTTAATCAAAAAATGTTATCAGGATAATTTTTAGAGATTTATGAACACTATCTAAAACCAGTATTGAAATTTTTGATTTTTTCAAAAAATTATTTTCAAAAACACAAAAGTAGTGCTCAACCCCTCAATTTTGATTGGATGTGGCTGGTTAACGAACTTGTCCTTACTTTTTCAGCTCCGATAAAGTGTACCAAAGCTCAATTTAATCTGATAATTCTATCGAGAGTTATGCCGCACACGACCTACAGACAGACAGACAGACACTTTCGTAAAAACCATTTTTTCTGACTCAGGGGGTCTCAAAACGTAAAGATTTGATGAAAATTTCGAAAGTCATTTTTCACATAAAACCAATACCTTCTCATCCATGATGAGAATGTAAAAAACGTTTGTTGCTGCAACATCTAATTCGTTGGACTGTGGGGCGCCACCCAATTTTTTGGTTTTGTCAACCAATAAATTGGATGAGACAAGCAACCTTATTTTCTCAGTGTACTCTCTAAATATGAATCAGTCAAAATCTACTGATTATCAGTGAACTTTGACTGATTCAAATAGCTAAAAAGAGGTTGCTCTAAATCAGTCAAATTCCTCTGATTGCTTCAGTGAAAATTAACTGATTTAACAGTGAAAATATTTTTTCCAATGATTCAATTAGTGATAATCAAATGATTTAACAGTGAAATATATTTTTTAACTGGTGAATCAGAGAAAAGGCAAATCACTGATTCAATCAGTAAAAATTTGACTGATTCAGATTTAGAGAGTAACTAGGTCTTCTATTCAAGTTCTACAAAAGGTATTACAATAATAATAAATCAATGGATTTAAATTTCAAATTTTGAAAAATTTAATAAACTTCCCAGACATAGACTTTTTTTAGGAATTAGTGCAAAGAAGGTCGTCATCCTCTATAAATTCACCTCAAAATCAGGAATGATTTATTTAAGGTTTCTTTAAATCTATAAAACCTTCGATTTATTTTTATTTGATCTATCAATTTTAATTTAATAATGTTGACGTAATTAGTAATAATTAGTTAACGTCATTCTTGATTCTTTTGTATTAATCTACTCTCTAAATTTGAATCAGTCAATTTTCACTGAAATAATCAGTGAAATTTGACTGATTCAAATATCTAAAAAGAGGTTAATGTAAATCAGTCAAATTTCACTGATTAATTCAGTGAAAATTGACTGATTTGACGGTGGAAAATATTTTTTTCACTGATGAATCAGTGAAAATTAACTGATTTAACAGTGAAAAATATTTTTTCACTGATGAATCAATGAAAAGGCAAATCACTGATTCAATCAGTGAAAATTTGACTGATTCAGATTTAGAGAGTACAGTTCAGCTGAATTAAACACGAATTCCATTTAGAAAATGTTGTTCATAATTAAAGAAATCATTCCTTCGACGTATATTTTTTCGAATTATACAAAAATATTTTGAAATTTTTAGAATGACGTAATTTCTATTTTCTTACTTAAAAAAATAAGGTATCTGTTCAATATATTTTCGTGAACTAAAACAAATTTTCTTTCGACGTAAAGAAATTGCTAAAACAAATTGAATAAATAATATACCTTTCTGCATTATTTTGAATAGAAAAAATTAATTTCAAACCTAAGGAATGGTTTTGTTAATCTAATTATATTTTAATATTTTCATGGTAAAATAATTCGCAGTTTTATTATATTTGTATTAAAAAATATTATCGCTAGAAAAAATAAAAATTTCAATTTGCTCAGTTATGAAATTTTAGTCAAATTAAAATCTGTACACATTATTCGCTTTTAACATTAAGTATCTAAAAATGCGATTCATAAGGCATGAAAATTGTAAGATTTTACGACGTAGATAAATAAGAAAAAATGAAATCTTCCCTCAGAGCAATATGGATAGTTTTCAGCTTTTCTCGTTTCTTCTTGGCGATTGAGAGTGACCTCGTCGCATGATGGCGAGCAGGCACTGCTTTATTGGTATCACAAAACGAAGACGAGGTGTCGGCAACCGCAGCGGCGGTTATTATAAAACAAAAGGCGACTGTTGATGTCGATAATAAAGAAGAGGTACTCGCCTCTGGCTTGTGAGAGAAAGAGGGACAAAAGAAAAGCTGTATCTGGAGGTACCATGCGCGAAGGATGTGGTTCCACGCACAGCGATCGACTTAATTCGCGCTCCCGACTCTTTTTCTTTGCCATCCACCTTTTCCCTTCTTCGGTGGGTTGCTTCAGTCTCGTCCTACCGATCTCTACCATCTTCTATACTTTTCTTATTTATCTCCTTATTTCTGCTTCCTCCCACCTCTTTTATTCCCTCCCTTTCCCTCTATCCGCTTACCGCCAATCATCATTTTCAATTCTCCGTGGTGGAACGGCCTCACCCCGTTATACACCTCGTCTTCCTGAAAAAGAAAAAAAACTTGAGAATATTATTTCTCAGATCGGCTGTGATGTGAAAAACGGATGCAAAAGAGAGGTGAGAGGAGACATTGAAGATTATAGAAGGAGAGGATAAAAGGTGTCACGAAGAAAAGGAAGAATATGCGAGCAAAGCTGACTTGAGGAATCTTGATGAAATCTGCCCATGTTGTTGTGGGATCACATACAATTTTCATGGTACGGTACGTTCAATGCTGCGATTCTGTGCTCCCTGAGGTTGCTAGTCCCATCTACGACTGTGAGATTTTCATCCCTTGGTACATTGTAGTAAACATATATTCTTTGTCCATGATTCCAAATCTATTAGTAAGTAACTTGAAAATTATGTTTCCATAGAACATGTTAATCATTGGAAGATAATGGATTTATAAATCAAGAATAAAAATCTATATTTGGTTAGCGACAATATAGTATATTATATCGTAACAGCTGCCAAAAAATATTGTACAGATCAAGAATACAGATAGTATTGTACACAATACTATATTTTCGACAGTTAAACATCGAAAATATAACACTTAGTGGTATATAGGGGATAAAGTATTTTGATGGTTGGAAATACCATTTTTGACGGTAAACCAGAACCATTAGGAATTTTTGCCATTGGTCCAAAAATATGCTACTTAATATAACACGTTTCGGGAAATATCACCAAAAATGATGGTAAAAATTGAAAATTCATATGCCAACATTTTTTTAAACAAAATATACCTTTAAAGATGTGTATGCATATCTTACACGTTTACATTATAAGACATTCCATAGGTTGAAATATTACTTTCACGCATTTATGGAATATTATAATCGTACTCTCTAAATCTGAATCAGTGAAATAGTCACTGATTTATTGGTGAAAATATATCAACTGATGAATCAGTGCCCTGCTTTCATTTCACTGAGGAATCAGTGAACGCGTCACGTGAACATAACTTTTGAATTCGCGAATTCAAAACTTTCATCTACACTTTACTTATTTATCGTCCCTTAAAAATAATAATAATTACGTAAATTCGTTTTAGTGTTTTTTAGCCTAAAATAAACGAGTTCATCGATCGTTAAGATATATTGCTGGTTTTATTACTCCCACCTGAAGACTTCACTGATTCAACAAGTGAGTTCAATCTATTTCACTGATTCATCAGTCGAATTTCACTGATTCTCAGTGAAAGACTTATAGCTGCTGCCATCAGTGAATAGTCACTGCGAATCTGTGGCCGTTCACTGATTCAGGTTTAGAGAGTAAAGTTCAAAAAAGTTCCCATCAGAGTCCAAAAGTTGGAATCGTAGATGGCACTTTTTCTCCTTCTTAAAAACGTTCTAGAAAAACAGTCGTCTAATACGAGTTCCAAAATTTGGAACCGCAATTTCGAGAGTAGTTTACTCTCTAAATCTAAATCAGTCAAATTTTCACTGATTGAATCAGTGATTTGACTTTTTACTGAATCATCACTGGAAACAATATTTTTCACTGTTAAATCAATTAATTTTCACTGTTTAATTAGTGAACACAACACTGAAAGAAATGCTTCGGATTTATAGCTGAATGTTTTTAAGTAATTCAACAAAATATATTTGACAGTTAATCAAAAATATTGCTGCAATAGTAATTCATATGGTTGGAATACACATACAGGCTGAACTAATACAAGCAAACCTTGGTTTTCGGTAAATCTCCAATATAATATAGGTCAAGGAACCACAATTATGTCTGTATCGTGCGAATTTTTTTTTTCAGTGAATATTTTCCACTGTTAAACCAGTTACTTTTCACTGAAGTAATCAGTGAAATTTGACTGATTCGCAGTAACCTCTTTTTTGCTATTTGAATCAGTCAAATTTCATTGATAATCAGTAGATTTTGACTGATTCAGATTTAGAAAGTAATGCGTTAGTTGTAGGACGTAGGTGCGTTAAAAGCCGTAGGTCGTAGGTTTAATTGCCCCTCGGTCGGACCCATTTAGGTAGGTTTTATTCGGCTAAAATGTTTGCCACTTGACAAATAAATGAAGGGAATCAACAAGGAGCATGAAAGATCAATAGTGTCACTACGAAATGATGCAATTAAATATATTTACACCAGAAGATTCGGTAAAATTATATGAATGCTGCTATTATGTCTCATTATTAAACACATATTTTAGACAGACAGCGTGTAATGTTTGACATAATAAACTTTACCATTATGATAGGACTTTTTCACAACTTTTTCCAATAGTTCTGGCTTACTCTCTAAAATGGTACTTCTTCTCACACTGAGAAAACTGGAGTGTCAACCTAAGCATTTGGAGGGTGAAGCAGACTATATTTGAGGTTAAACTATAGGACAGCCTTCTAGATAGTGTAACTTATTACCTGTGAATTGTGAAAATAAGATGGTCAACTTGAATACTTTAGAGGGAAAAGTTAATCATCGCAGAGAGAAAAATAGATTATCGAAGAGGGAAAAATAGACTATAATCTACCTCTATGATCTACCTCAAAACTATTACATTTAAGCTTTCACAATTATTATGTTATTATAGCAAGTGAAATGGGTACTTACCAATTAGTTGGCGAAAATAACCCTAGTGACACTTTAACACGTAAAGGACGCGAAACCGGCAAAGAAGTTAGAGTCCACGCTGGTGATATTGGAGGAAAAATAGGCGAACCCACGTGACTTCACAATTTTCGCGCGTATTTCACCAATCGACACTCTTTATAGTGATTCTGACACTCTGGTAACAGTTAAGCAGAATATCAAATGAGTGTCTCCCTGACCAAAAAGAAAAAATTTCGGAAAGAGTGTTGTACTATCTAGAAGTTCAGACTGACTATCTACATTTTGACACACAAAGTTTGACACTCCAGTTTTCTCAGTGCACGTAACACGAAAATTTTTTCTACAAGGAAAGAAGATTTAAAGGATTATAGTCAATGTATTTCTCTTCATACCTTCTTCATTATAAATATTTATTTAAATCTATTTCTTTTTATTCCAAATCAAGTCGTAAATTTGTCATCAATTTGGGTTTTTTAACATTCAATTTTAACTAAAATATATAGCAATCATACTGATTGCGCAGAGTAGTATATTTTTTCCTCCGTGCTCCTGGTTTAAAATGCAATTAGCAAGCAAGATACTTCGCTATTTTGCATAACTCGTACACATTTGTTAAACATGAATTATTTCTGGCTACACTATAGATTTTGTCATTCTCGAGCATTAAATTTGACGTTCTTGTCCAATAGCACCGTTTGATTCAAATTCGTGAAATATTTATCCTGCATCCATCAACGAGATTTCGTACCTCTCTTGTCAGAATCGTGCACAGGCGATGACCGCTGGTACGAGTTATTTTTTTCGAGGCAGATCAAGCAGACAGATAGGCTTGGCACGAAGTAGAAGCGCACTTAATCCGGTAATAAAAACTCTGGCTCACGTATATTATTTTATTTAGTTTCCCAAACTACCGCGGCTTAAACGCATCCATAATTACCAAAAGGTACGTGAACCGCTTAACTTATTGCTATGACGAGGCTTGTGGACCTACCTCGTGTCGCGGAGTATACGCGCGGTCAAACGTACGTGCGTAATTTATTCGAACATGGATTTTAACTCCCACGCCGTTAAGGCATACTAAGAGATTGGGCCCACAATTGATACTTTTATTTTAAGACAAACTTCATTATTCATATTCAAAACAGAAGGTGAGGTGACAAAGTTCCATATGCGATCGTCGAACTTTGTTAATTGAATCTCAAATTCCAATGACAATCAACAAAATATAATGAGTTCCATTTACAACAATGCCTAATTTATTATTAATAGTACATCAAGTACTCTATTTCTATAAGTAAAAAACCTTTGCAGAATTCCTGTTGTTGATTTATAATGTTAATTCGGTAAAGAAAGTTTATGAAGATAAATTGAACTTCTCACAAGTACTTACAGTTTTGAACTGTCATTGAACGTTGAAAAATATTTTATTTGGAAAAAAAATTTTTGGTTTGTGCTCTAGTAAATTAAAAAGTAGCGTATATTTAATAACAGATTTTACATTTAAAAACCGCTAAATATAGTTCAAAATTGTAAGTACATCTTTTCACAACGATGGACTCATTTCTAATTGGTTTTTTTAAACAATGGTTACCAAAACGTTTATTGAATTATTAATTTATTCGTATTATGATCTTTGTGTTTTCCTTTTAAAATGATTAATATTTAGTCAACATTTATTAATTCAGAAATCAATAATTTAATAAGCTATAATAAGCTATAATAAGCTATAATAAGCTATTATAAGTCAGTCAATAGAAAAGATGCTAATTGATTCATTTTTGTAACATTTGACTGTTTAGTTGACAAAATCTTAACTGATTGAGTCACTGCATGACTTTGTGTTTTCATCAGTCACTTTTAAGTAAATCAGACGTAGATAGTAATTTAAAATTTGTCATATTTTAATTTTTTATCATTTTTCATCTTTTTGTTGCTACGTCTGTTGTGCATTTTTAAACTCCGAAATATTTCAACATGAATAAAAATATACTCGTGGACATAAAAAATTCAAACGCCCACTTTTAGCAGTTAATTGATTTTATCTGAGTTTTCCAAATAAATGAGTACCATAATAAGTTACCATAATACCATGGAAATCAATCCTTATAATTACGCCAATAAATTTGTTTTCATTTATGATAAAAGTTAGTAAAACCTTGACGATAAATTATTATTTATTCCCACTTGCTTGACTTTAAAATCTTGAGTCCTTATTCCCTACATACAATTTTGTTTTTATTTGCTTAAAATATTTTCCTCTGCGGAGCCTAGATATTATTGAAAATATAATATCAAATAATAATTCAATACCGTCGTCTTTTCTGAAGTAAAAAAAATGAATATTTTTCTATAAATCATTACTGAAGAGTATCAGTCCCAAGTCACAAATGATCCACCACCAGGAAGAATAACAAATCCAATAGCCTCTTTATCAAGATTTTTTTCCAGTCGTTATTATACATTACTTCAACCCATCCTGGTTGGTGGCATTCGGATCATACACAATCCGGACACCACTAGTCACCCCTAACGACCGATTCTTTGAAACCAACAAAAAATAGGCCTCGGGTGGAGCGGGTCCAAACTGCAGTGTAATAATAACCTTCCACGGTGCGCTCTGCATGAGGGATAATTGGAGGAGGAGCCGCGAATGGCGGAAAGGGATCTCTGGCGATAAAATTCGCGATGGAAAAAAGCGAATTCCACCGTTGAAGCATTACGTTCGGTTGAAGGTGGGCATAGAAGAGAAGAGTACAATAAGATTCTTCGTGTACATTTCTAGACATAAAGCTCTTTTCTGCAGCAACAGCAACTCTAATAACAACAGCAGCAACGACTACGCTACCACAAGTGAAGATCGGGCTCTAGTCAAGAGAGGGCAAGACATTAGAGCGGGCCAAGGAGATGAGAAAGTACCTTAGTGCGTAGACTAGAAGCCCCGTCAAGGCATTATCCACTTACAGGGAATTATCCTTCTCGAGCAGTCTGAGATGCTCCAGACTCGTTCCTTTATTCGGGAGCCGGAAAAATTGCCGCGGAATAGCCAGTACCACCATTGTCTAGCAAATCCCAAAAGATCTAACAAAGGAAAGAGAGAGAGAGGGGGGAGGGGGTATCGAGCAAATCGGGATAGTTGAGACCTGAGGGTCGGACTCAGCAGCTCATTTGAGTGTTAATCGTTACCCGCGGGTCAAATTACTGCCTCTGTGTATACTGTACTCAAGGAATGCCAATTTCATAAATGCAGCTCCTTTTCTTTTTTCTTCTTTTTACTTTTGCCTTGATTCCTGCTTATTCTCGTTTTGCCTCCTCGCCACCTCTCCCCCTGGTGAGGGCTCTTTAACTCTGACTAGTCGTGAAACCCAGCACTTTCGTCTTGGTCAACATAATCATGAGCTTCCACTCTCAATAGCGTTTCAGTTCCTTAACTCAAACAAACGAAGGTCGAAATGTGTTCTCCAGTGGCAGAGGTATGCCTATCCCTCGTTAAATTGCTGGTTCTGAGTTTTAACCGTGGCAAATTCAAGCTTCTGTAAATTTTGTTCCCCCTCTACAACTCTACTTATCTCGTGAGCAACTTGTTTCACTAATTTTCATATATTCTTAGAGATACTTTAATAGCAGACTCAATGCCTTGGTTGCTGAGATACTTCTGAATATCGATGTTCGCCGATATATTTTCACGCATGACGTTCTTCGAGGCATACAGTGTTCTGCGGGGTATTATTCACACGAGTTATTTATTTATTTAAGCATGCTTGACCAAGCGGGAATGGATAATAAGTCTTTGAGCAAACTCTGTGGGTATTATAGGATGGTGCACTGTTGTAGAGTGTCTTTCGAGAGTATTCGCATTTTATTGCGCGAAATTGGGCTTTGAACAAGCAGATTTATTTACACTGTGATGTTGTAAATCTTTACTTTGAAAATTCCATGTTTGCTCGGAAATTTGTTATCTTCTTACCTATATAATAAACAATTTTTTTGCCTTTCTATTTGAAAGTAAAATTAAATTAGAGCTCCCCTCTCGTTCACCTTAATTGACTATGGGACAGCCATCACATATATATTCAGTTCTAACATTCAGATATCCGGCTTCAATACCTAAGACATTAAAGCATGCACAGAAATTAATATCTTAAATATTACAGCTGAATACATAAGAGTTGAATAGTTGAATATCCATTTATCTCCGTGCACGTACACTGCAAAAAAAGTTTTAATTTAAGATTTATTTTTCTTTGATATATGTATATGAAAAAGTTTTTATTAAACAACGTTTAGTAAATTTAATACATATTTATATCCCAACGTATTTTAATAAAATGTTTTATTAATGATTTTCATATACATGTAAGTTGAATATTTAAATTCCTCTAAAATGGTTTAAAATACTCAGTTATTGTTAAATATTGGAATCAGGGGCGTATCCCGGGGGGGGATACCCCCCTTAAGTTTTCCGGGAGTCGGCATTTTCGGAACTTTCGTTTATATATTTGAATACTCCAAAAAATTTTACGTGGTGACGAGAAAAAGTCGGCATTTTTTGGAAGCTTTAAAGTTAAGATATTCTTAACACGCGAAACGTTCATTCGATTTTTCACCTCATACATAAATAATTTTTCCAAAAAATTTCTGGAATTTTCTGTAAAACCGGTAGTCGGCATTCACGAAAGTGTCAACTTTTCGAGAATACCGACTAGGTGCTAGTCTATCCAAAAAGTAGACTAAAGAACTTTTTTTATTCAGCAAAATGTGCTTATAAGGCCGTATGGTAGACTCTGACATCACCAATTATATACAACCGCTTTATAATTAAGATGATAATTTTAACAAATTTTCCAGAGAAGACAGTAACGCGTTACATTTTCCTGCATTGATGTCATCTTCGGAAATGTTTTTAAAATTATTATTTTATTAATAAGGCTGTCGCATATAATTGATAATTACAGACCTTACTACACGGCCTTAAGTATCATATATGTACGAAACAAAATTTTATAATCGGAAAATTTTTCATACGCTTCGGCATTTTTACGAAATCACTCCCCCCCCCCCCCCCCATATTTTAAAGGTTCGCTACGCCCCTGATTGGAATCTGATGTACACTCAAAGTTTGGAGTGATCCAACACTTCTTGCAATCTAAAACTACCTATAAGAATAATAACGATAATAGTGTAGTTTTAAACACACTTATTCCAGATTTTATAGTTTCCAAGATCATGGATAAATGACAACAACAGCTGGCTATTCTTCGAAAGTCGTATTTTTTTCTTAGTCTGTAAATTACGAAGTAACTAAGCTTTGTCTCGGGATCGATGCAATGAGCATTTATTTACAATGGAAAGAAAAGGCCATTACTACTCCAGAATTACTTTACTTCTGGCCAATCAACGCAGTACGTGCAAATTGTTGATGCAACGCCCGAGGAAGCGTTGAAGTATGAAGGCTAACGTCGTAATCCGCGTCGTTACTTGCACCTTCACTTCAAGTTTTGTGTGGCTGGGAGAGAAAAAATGTTAAGTCAAACGATACCGCCCTGAAATATACATTTATCTCTGAATTTTATAGGCGAAGGGTTACCGCGATCCCTTTTGCCTTTGATGGCTATTCCGGTAACAACTAATGTTCGGCCTAACGCGAACGGATCACTTGCAAACGGCTTTTTGCACATCGATTACGATAGTTTTACGATAGTTAGTCGAGTGTTCTTACGCTCGTAAAGCATCCTGCCGTCCTTTTCAGATGTTTCACCCCACCAATCGAATAACACGATTGCAGAGGAAAGGTCAAAATTTCTACCCATGGAGACATTCGCTTGATACTTTTTTCCTGAATTGAATTACTTTCTCATTCTGTTCTTTTTCTCCGTGATGTTCTGGAATATTTAAATTTCTAATTTTATGTGATTTTAATCAGAAAGCAGTCTAATGACATTTTTTAAGTAACTAAATAGTTTAAGCAAAATTATTGGTTGTCGTAAAACAGAAACTAGTTTGGCCTGATCAGTGGTCAATCAGAATTCATTTGATTGAATCCAGCTGTCATTAAAATTTCTTGTTTTAAAGGTTAATATTTGGTGTACAATCTTCAATTATCATCAGACGGTTTACTCACTTAAATACGCATTTTCTGTAGTTTCAAAAAATTCACAGGTGTAGCTATCGGCACAGTCGAACGCATCTCTTTTTCCACAGGAAGATTTCAAATTCTTTGAATTTAAATTTATTATCACAACTTTATATTTATAAATGTTCTAACAGTTAACAATCAAAATTGTTGAAGATGTTAACAATTCAAACGACCTTATTTACAAAGATTTTGATTTTTAATGTTCAAAATTGATCAACTTTTTTATTATTTTTAATATTACAGTGTTAAAGACATCAAACTTGTATCTCAGTCCTTATATATATTAAAATGATAAATATTGCGTTTTCCCACTTGAAAATTGAAAAAGTTGATTTTCCACGTCTTTTAACTCTCTCAATTTCAAAATTATTATCTGTCTTATTATTCACTTTTTAAATCTTGACTTATTTTCATTTCAAATACTGAAATCGTAGCTACAGAGTAACGATTAATTTGAGCTTCATAAGGATATGTGACTTGAAAATATTAAAAATTGTAAAATTCAAAAATGGACATCCACTCAGTGTGCCATAAAATTATAATATTGTTTTCTTTAATTAAAACAAATTTTTTTATTGGCTTCTAGTTTTCAAATTAAACAAATATTTAGTGTGTTCAAAAAAATGATTCATTAAATAGGGAAAAAAAACATTTTTGTTGAATGAGAATAATATATTTTCAAATTAAAAAAATCATTTAAACTAAAAATATATTCCAATCAAATTTATTTTTCCGCAAATAAAATAAATTTATTGCAAAATAAACAACTTAGAATTGTTTATATTTAAAATTATGGTACGAAACGAAAATAATCTATTTGTAAAATGAGAGCAAAATATTATTTCAAGCTTGAAAGGAAGCAAAATAAAAATTACGCTTTCATAGCTAAAAAAAACACTTGCTACTTAAATATATTTGCTTAAGTGAAAAGATTCCCTCAAGGATGAAAAAAAAGAAAAGATATCAGGCTTTCAACCGTATAGATAGGATTTCACTTTTCCACACCCGCAGCCAATAAACGTGCCGTCGTATCGCATGAAATAGACGTGCAGCGTACACCTCAGCTCCAATAGGTAAATGTGGGAGGAATTTTCATGTCCTCGGAGTCTTTATAGGATTGGAGAGTACTGAAGAGCTCAAAGACCCAGGAAGGCCCTTTTACGAGACGATACAGGAAGCTTGGGAGTCTCTCGACAATCATAATTCCCTTGGAACGAGCGGTAAGCCCCTGCAAGCTCTTCAGGAGCAGCTATTGGTATCGAATACGCTCGAAAATGAGGCATTTCGACGTTACTGGTTCATGCGAGCATTCTCGCAGGCATTCGCAATGGAAGAAGAGCGATGAGAGTGATTTCATGAATCTTCCACGGGGGATTCCCATGGATGCCAGACGTCTCTAGAAAAATCTATAACACCAGCTACTAGTAGGCAAAGCTCACTTCCCGACCCACCTTGGCTTAATCATCGTCATCCACAAGGCAAATTTTCGTTACGCATCGTCTTGCTGCTTTACTCACTAATCCTCGGATAATTTTATCAATACATGTGTCACGTACACTTGGAGCAATACGCGCACGAAACACTCTGGACTCCTCGGTACTTTTGTTATGAGGATTATATGATATTCCAGTCAGATGTGCGGGTGAACAACGGGCATTGTCCTACACGAACTGAATGGCAATTTGGTGGATTCGAATGCTGGGTAATTGCCAGCTTAGCGATCATTATAACTCGACGAGGTTATGTTTGAACCTGGCAACTTTGAGAACAACTCCTTCGATCTTCAATTCTTCAGATTATTGGAAATCTTAAATGACAATATTCAGTAACGGGTGGTGCTACCGAATCCATGATTGGAATTCCATTTTACAACCCTTCTACATTATTAAAATGAACGTTGTTTAATCTTGCTACTCGTTGAATATGAATCATTGAAATTTACTTTAAAACAGTATATGCACTGTTTTGCAGTGAATTTTACTGATTATGATTTAGCGATTAACTTGTATCTATACAGTATATAGAATATATATATATATATATATATATATATATATATATTGTTCTTCTTGAAGGATGATTCGTTATAATGGTATTTTTTTTAAAGCTTATTGTGATATTCTAATTGTAAGTAACTTTTCAGACATATGTAAAAATTAAAAAATTAAAGATAAATTAATCAAATGTGATCAATCTCGTGTAGGAAAATCTTCTCGCGCTGTTCTGGATCTAGACTAGACCGTCTAGACTCATATGTGGCGCAGACTAGACGTTCTATCTAACGGCTAGCTAGAACTGTAACACTTTTGTAAAGTCTTCGGCTAGACAATCTAGAAAGACGAAAGCCAATGGCTATTCAGAAGATAGTTAGACAATTGAAAATTTTTATGTTATATTGGATTAACTAGCACCAGATCTGGGACAGACTAGAAATTCTAGAGTAGACGGTCTAGAAAGATACAGATCTGGCCTCATCCGGCGTTAGACTGTCATGACATTTTTTCACACGGGATTCAGATTCGAAGTTTCCCAAACTATTGACTTAAGTATACTTTATTCACTTTAATAATTTTAGAAAAACAATTTAAAACATGTAAAATATTATTAAATTAACGTATGCTATGAAATATATATGGGGAAATTAATCATTTAAATTGAAAATTGAAGTTTTTTGTGTAGAAATTATGTTGCTTCGGATCTATGTTTCTGACAAGAGCTATTATAATATAACAATATTGGAGAATTATATGGTGACATTTTTATAGATCCTAAAGAATTATGTGAAATTTCTCCAAACTCACTTCTAGGAGGGTACCGCTTTGCTATAACAGCGTTTATGAACGTGTCACTATATAATTTTAGGACGCTAAAGTGTTATTCGTTTACTACCGATATCATTACATTGCCACTGTCCCTGATAAATTGTTGTTTAAGCAATATTTTATTAGAAGATTAAGACTAATTTTGTAGTGAAAAAGAATAAAATTACTCTAAAGTTCGAGATTAAGAAACATCGATATAAAGTCGATATAAAATATACGAATGAACTCTAGAAAAACAATTTCCGAATCAGGAAATGATTCACGAATACTGAACTTACTATTTTATGTTCTTCTAGGTCAGTTATAAAATGTTATTTAATAAATAATAATGATAGTGTAAATGCTAATTTATAATTCTATCCATGATTTTAATTTGGGTGTATTTGGATCCATATTAAGTCGCAGAGAATAATTAATTACGATGTTTGATGTTGTCTTAGATCCCCTTAATAGGCATCACTGTTATCCCGTTGAGTTAAAGTATCCGGATACCAGTGCTCGGAATACGGATCGAGTGACGATCGATCACTAGTTTTTCTAATTAGTCCTCCTTGGACTCTTCCTGACGAGGTCCTTTTACAATGATTGACCATCGTGGATACTTAGCTATTCAAAGATATTCCAGTCACGAAAATCACCACCCTTAGACTAGGTTTAATCTTTGATTTTGAAACTAATTGTATATCCATTGTCTCCTGCTGTTATGAAAATCTCATTCCAGTATGAAAAATCTCAGTTGCCCCCTTCAATTTACTTGACTTATAAAGGGTTTCCCAATAAGGGTGATATGTTTTGAAATTGAAAAAAACACTGAATATTCATTCGGAATTGATCGAAATCTTTTTTATTATATTGGATATTCTATGCCATTTATGATTTAAACAATATATCGGCCAAATGTCCCCCGAGACTTGAGCCAAAAATGCGCCTCATCAGAAAAGATGATTTTTTGATGAAAATTGGGATCATTTTCAATTGATTCCAGAGCCCAATCCGCGAACTCCCGACGCAAACGATGGTCATTAGGCTTCAGTTCTTGGGCCAGAATCATGTTATAGGGATGCAGGCCAAGATCAAATCGCAAAATACGCCAGTTAGTCATCCTGGACAGGCCCAATTCCTGAGATCGGCGTGGCACGGACAATTCACGGTTTTCCTCGATACTGGCCTGTACGGCGGCTATATTCTGTGTAGAACGTGCGGTACGCATACGATTTTTAGGCTTAGTATCCAATAGAGTAAATTCACTCTCCAACTTATCGATTATTCGACGAATTGAGAGCGCGGATGGAGCAGAATGACGACCATATTTTGCACGATATGCTCTTTGAACACCGACAAAACTTCTCGAATTTTGATAAAATAATTAGACAATTTCCAAACGTTGTGGAAGCGTGAAACTACTCATGATTAAATGGCAAACCTTACTGATGACAACTGACAGCAGACGTCAAAAGTTTCAGTTCAAATGATCCCGATGGGGACATTCAAAATCATATCACCCCTATTGGGAAACCCTTTAGTAATAAATAATAAACAATAAACTTGAGTGCCCACGAACAATGCCATAAAACCGAACGCGGAACGTGACAATAGAATCGCGCGCTCAAAATTGCAATCTTAACGCGCGATGAGAATGTGCCTGCGCCTACAAAGGGGGCAGGGCGGATTTTTTATTGCTATTACTTAAGTAAATTTTATATTGTTGATATGAATTCACTTTTCTCGAAGTTACTTCGACTTTGAGAAACACATTCTTATCACGACTCTCTCGCTTCACCTACATATTCGCAATCGAAATGAAGGAACTGGGACTCGTGATTCAAAGGATAAAAAAGGACTTTTGGTATTCAATAGTATTTTTTAAAATTAAAACGAAAAAAAACATTTTAATAGAAAACGTGTGAATGAAAATTTGTAGACCTTATTTAAGGAAAGGTGTTACTTAGGAAATTAGCAAATTTTATTGATATTAGGTTTCTACATGTTTGTGTCTAGAGTACATAAAATTTTATTTTCAAAGTTTGGGAAATGGTTGCGAAGATAAAAACGGACGTAGATAGACTACTTTTGGTTTCGGAATTGAAATTTTTTCAATTTCCAGGTAGAATTTTACAAGCGGCTTGGTACCGCGCCAGTACCGCAGAATAATTTGCAGCACTGGCGGGGTACTGGCATAGTGCTGGCATAAGCACGGCCTACCACTGGCGCGGCTCTGAAAGGAAACTTGGCTGGAAGCTGTCCATCGGAACTGGCGCGGTAATGGACATCGGTAGCATGCCAGCACTGAAATCTGTATTATTTCAGTATTGGCATTACTCCGAAGTCGGTTACTAGCCGACACTTGGTCTCAGGAATGGGGCTGTACTATGCCATTACCGCGCCAACCCTCGGCCCGGTACCAACTGTCCAGTAAAGGCATTGCTCTTTGTTTACAACTGGCACGGTACTGTGCCGTTTGTAAATACTGGCATGAATCCGACTTTTTCACCTGGGTTTTAGGAAAATATATCGGAACATTTTTTTTCATTGTCAAAACCAAAAGTAATCTATCCACGTCCGTTTGTATCTTTTCTACTATTTCCCAAATTTTAAAAACAAAATTTTATGTATTTTGGACTCAAGCATGTAGAAGCTGGATCAAATTGTTTACATGAACTTGCTGCTTTTCTCAAGTGCCACATGCCCTTGAGGGGGTATTCTACCCGAGTCGGTCCGAAATATCGATGTTTTTAAATCGTTGTGAAAAAAAAACTTTTCAATATTTTTATTCACAATTTTTCGTAAGTTATTCTACAGAATATGGACAATAAAATTTTTTTTTACTTTTGAAAAAATCTTTAAAATATAATTTTTTTGACGCCTTGGACTTGAGCTTGCCTAAAAAAGTTGCTCCCTTGCGTACACGATATCCTCCGTTCAAAGATTCTGAAAGACAAATTTTAACCCATTTTATAGCAATTACACTTCCCGCTATCGCCTGAACTAGGGAATAATAAAAATAAAAAAATTTTCAATTGTTTTTCCATTTTTAAAGAAATATGATGATTTTTTGCCCTGTTTATGTTTGTATTTTGCATTAAAAACAATATTTAAACAAATGCGCTAGGCATAATCCTAGTTTCAGCCAAAACTATACATTTGCTAAGTAAGCTCAAAAAATGTCAAGTCAATTGGATCAATAGTTTTAGAGTTATCGTGTCCGCAGTTTCGAAAAAAATGGTTTCGAGAAAAACGAGTTTAAAGATTTACAATCACGGTACATCCAAATGATATAACTCACGGTCAATCAGCGATTCCAGGACCATACATTGCCCCCTCTTCTTTCTCGTAAAACTCGTTGTCTACGTCATAAATATTAAAAAAAAAAAATCGATTTTTCGGACCATCTCGGGTAGAAAATCCCCTTAAGCAAGCAAATTTGCATGTTAATGATTTTTTCGTATCGCATATTTTGTCTGAAAAATGGAATTTTTGATTATCAATGGTATTTTTTGTTTTATTAAAAAGAGAAATATGCATCTTATAAAAATTGTTTGAATTAAAATGTATAGATCTTTTTATAGTAAAGAATTTTGCATTCTGTCGATTTGTTAGTATTTTATATAATTTAACAAGAAAATGGAATTTCGTTATTGATCTTTTTCAAGTTTTCGAATACTATAATTCTCCTAATTTTGGTTTGATTGAAAAATTTCATGAGAAAAATTTGTAAAGATTTTCAATTAATATCAGAAATTAGTATAGGATAGGATATATAATATAGGAATTAGTATTAGTCTTAGCCCAGCATTGGCAATATTTCATTGAGATAAAATTCTCCGGTTCAAGGATTACTGTTCAAGGCTGTCTATCAAGTAGGTCATGTAACGTCAATAATTGCAACTACAGCGTATAAGATTATCCGGAAACTAATAACCAAAATGGATTTTCTGTGTACAATCCAAGAGAACCCACTTTTCATGAAATACTTAAGATGAGGATATATGTTGAAAAACAAAAGTTTTATATCGTAATAGCGTCCTTATGAGGAAAATATCATGCCTTTTATTCCAGTTATCCACAACACGTGAATAAAAAATGTGAATAAAAGATTTAAATATGCATCTACATTGAGAAACTCGCTTTTCAATCCGCGGAAGATTTTGGTTTAAATAAGTATACTATAAAATAAGAATGTTTATCCAACGTTAATTTACATAGCATATTTATTTTATTGAATAGTATCTGCTGTTAGAAGATTTGGTAGACGTTTGTATTCAATAATACGATATAATTATTTTGAAATAACCATAGAAATTGGTAAAGGCAAACGTTTGGGCCACAAATGGGGGCCCTCTTCAGTGCCAACAATTTTAATTTGCATTAAAAATAATAATTATAAACTAAACAAGCAAAATTCATGCAACTTAATAATTATTTTGTTTTTTTGTTGTTTTTTTCTTATAATAAATTTATTTAAAAAATAGAATTAGAGCATGCGAATAGACCTTCCAGTACCGTCCTCACTCAGAAGTCCTCTCCTGTCAGATTCGTGGAAGATGTGAATTGCGGAATGCACCACCTCAAAGGCACACAACCACAATTAATTCCAAAGTAAAGCACAGAATATAAATCCAATCGTGAGCCCTCGATGGAGAACGCACAGCACAACACACACACGCACGAAATCGAGAAGTTAACGGTGAGTCGAAAACCGGTAAATTTGAATTTGGGAAAAAACTTTTTATCTTCTCTTTTCGAGCACGGAGTCGACAGACCGTTTGGTAGTCTGCCACTCCATTTCAAGGCAGAGAGAAAAATGATTTAGAAAATATTGAGAGTTTTCTGTATAGAAGAAAACTTTTATGAAGAGTCAGGTTTCAACCCCAAAAAGTATGTACATTCAAAAATCTTTTCAATGTCCCGGGCACTCAAGATTTCTACTAATTATCTCGTAATTATTACTGTGGGTCAATAAAACAATGAACATGTACGGAAACATGTCATGATATAATTTTCTTTAATCTTTGATATATTTCAATCTTTGATATATCTTTGATAATTATTTAAAATTCAATTTTTCTCCGCGATTTAAAAATATTTAAAGTCCTTTAAGGCCATTGGCCACTCATGTCACGTGATCAATCTATTCCCTGGCTATCGGTTTTTTTCTCCATGTATAAAATTTTAAATCAAAATTGGTCAAAATTTAGGAAATTATAAATAATAGCATATGGAAGGAATGGGGGAAGGCATAATGTATTAACCAGTCAGCTGTGGCGACCATGGTGACTTCCATTTATTTATGACGTGTATACACGTCAAACACACTTAACTGGTTAAAATAAAATTTTTACTACCAACTCAGTGTCTTGAGTTGTGCTGCACTAGTCTAACGCTGTCGGTAATATACTTTGCAAATTTGCTAAAATTACTTATTTTTATCAAAATTTTCAAATATTTTTCTGAATATTCAAGAAATAACAGACCTATCTCAGTAAATTTTGATTCACTTCCCAAAATTTCAAGACGATATTTCAATCTCCGTAGAAATGTAGTTACAGAGCTGTGATTGTCGATAACACTTCAATTTTATATTTTAAAATAAACAAAATTTCAGAATTTTTACTAAAACGAAGTTAACAGACGTTCCTTATTATCTTCTAATACATTTGCCAAATTCTGAGCAATATATTTTATGAACACAAAAAGTTATCTTACATGGTTGGATTAACATATAATTTTTGTCACGTGACCTGCTTAACCCATGGCCTTAATTAAAACTACAAATGTCTTGAGCTCCATGTTGATAATTTTTGACGACAGGTGTCAATCTTTACAGCCTGAGCGATGTGCGTTCCTTTAATCATGGTTGTTGGGTGAAAATGCAATATGAGCCATCTCTTATACCCACATCAAGGTAGCAAAGCAGCAGCAGTAGCAGCGAAAAGGGAACACTCATTATACAGAAGCCAGAACCATCGTATCGCTAATGACCGTGGTGCAGTCGTTGGTTCGAAGTAACATCAGCAGCAGGACGGTAGATTCTCCGTCACTCCTCGGAGCCAGAAGACTTCTCAGAGAATCATTAATAACGAATACACCTCAAGAGGTGAGTGTCTTCTTCGGGGTTGCGTATCTTGGCTCGAGGCTTGGCGAGATTCCCCCGAGTATCATCACCCGGTCGCGCAGGCGTTGGAGTTAGGATGACGCTAATGACGAAGGCATATGTCTGGCTATTGACGCTAACTGGACCACGAAGAACGCTGCAAACAGCTCGTGGCGATCTTTCAGATGTAGTTGATGCAGCCATAGTTGCTAAGGCTTGGTAACAAACGTCATCGTGAGTAGTTCGTGCTGGGTAGAGCGAAGAGACGGCGGGATATTTTCGAGCCACGGAGATGATTTACCTCACAACTAACAATATCCCTTCTTAAGGCGCTGGCGGATTTATTAGTTTTCTCTGTTCGGGGGTGTGCGGAAAGCAGCACCTTCGATGCGAGTCCAGCGATGAACGAAGGCCCCGGGCACAAACCCGGCACCTCATTACCCGATAATTTACTACGCGAGTAATTAACTGGGCACACAAACGGTGCCAAGGCACCGGTTTACCCGGTGCACATAAAACCAACCGCTCGCTTGCTCCCCGGTACCGGGCCATATATCAGTACGACTCTGTCGTACTGATCTATTTACCCATTTATTTTCATGCAACATACTTTAAGGTTACATGTATGCAATGGGAAACTTTGAGAATCGTGGATGTTTATTACCTCGCAGTGTAAGGATGCAAAATGCAGGTGGTTTAATCGGATAATTAATCAATTGAGTAAAAACATTGATAAACACTGGTTTAATTGCACAATGTGAAGATTTATGTCGACAAAAAGATAGTATAAATTCTCACTTTCTTAGTAAAATTTTGAATATATGAAGCTTTAGCAAAGTTTATTAATAGTTTTTAAAATTAATTTTGGTTTGAAAGAGTATTTCAATTTTTATTTAATACAAAGTCAAAATCATCTTAATGTTGAAGCAAACTGTAATTTATCATTTCAAGCAATCCGCAGAATTTCGAATTTTTAAAATATCAAAATGATTGTTTTGGTTCAAATTTGGTAAATTTAAGAATTCGAATTGTATCGAAGTTGGCTACTCGACTGCCGAAACGGGAAATTACTTCTCTTAATGTTAATCAGTACTTTTTTTCTCATTTCATTCAGTGACTGCTTTTTAGTTATTCAATCTGTTTAATGAGTGAAATTCACTGAGAAATCAGTCAAAATCAACTTATTACATAGCTAGAAATAAATTACGGAATTCTTCACAAAGTATGTAATTCTAAAAAATTGGAGTTTAAGTATCTAAAATTTTGAAAATTTCAAAATTCTAGTTTCAAGAACTCAAAAAATTAAAGTTAATTAAACTAATTATTATAAAACTGAATCTTATTATAATTTAAGTGGATAATTTTCAACATCCACTCTCATCTTCAACCAGTTGTTTTTTTCTATAGAAATTTCTATGAAATTGCAAAAAAAAAACTACTGAAATTAAAAGATGATATGTAATTTATTCCTGTTTCTATACCCTAAGAATTACTTAATCAGGAATTTTTTTTAATTCCAACGATGGTTTCTCCAAAATTATCTCTTCATTCGTGATTAGAATAATTTGATGGCCCAAATAATTAAGTGCCAAAGAAAAATGCTAATTAGCTTCTAAGAAATAAGGAATGCTCTGGGAAGTTAATGAGAAAAACACAATTCATTCAACTTCTATTGAAGAAACACGTCGTTTATTATTATTCTGACCCGAGACACGTTCCGGGATTTTTCATTTGATACGCATTTGGCGATTTTGCGCGTGTCTCTCTTCACCTCAGCTTCTATATAGTCATCTGATCAAGACTACCTGCATGCTAATCGGATATATGAGACCAGAGCTATGCCAGAGGAACACTTGTCGAAAGGACCGCGACGAATTTATATGACGGTGACGAGAAAGTACATCGTCAAGGTCATGTCGGTTTTCTATTGGTAGTATTTTTAAAGTCTAGACACTCCAACATGTCATTACAGCATTAATCACAAAGATCAAGTTGTGACTTCATAATGGCTTTTATTCTTCAATTTTTTCTTTCTTCTAAGTATTTTCACGTTCTTTTAATTTTAAGCACTGTCTTGCGTTTAAGCTGTGATTAAAATGCTTTATTTTCCTGAACATCTATCATTCGATCCATCGATTTGTCATTACATCTTCGGCGATTCGATGTCAATAACCTCAAAGTGGGTGCGTAGTACTAACGATGTTCAAGTATCATCACGTCTAGTGAAGATCTTTTACATTTTTTTTGTTTCAAATTTATCAATGATGACGCCATTTATATAAACTTTTGTTTGAAAAATGTGTGCATCTAGTTATAAGAATACAAGAATCTATTAATTAGTTTATTGAATATAGACAAAATTTTAGAAACAATTTAAAGAATTATTGATTTTAAACTTGACAACCATCTTTCAAAGAGAAGTTAAAGGAGTGAAGAAGGCGTAAAAATAATAAGAGGAGAGTAGTAAAACCACTTGGCAGATTCTTACAGTTGAAAAAATTCGGAGAGCGTGATAGGTCCGGAGAAAGGGCGGCAGTACTGATTAGAATGAGAATAGGCGTGGGTGTGGATGCATGCGAGGAAGAAGATTAAAAGAAGAAAAGGAGAAGGAGGAAAAGAAGAAGAAAGGGAGAAGGAGATGGAGCTTAAAGAGATGAGAGATAGAAACGACCAAACTAAATAATAACCCCCTACCCAAGACACCCAACCCAACCCTGGCAAGGACCACCCGGTGTAACACACGGAATAAGGAGTAGTGCCTGCCACGGTCTCAGGTGAGGCAAGGTGAGCATTTGAAATGGTAATTGCGAACCGAAACGACTCGATGCGCGATAAAACGATTCCAAGTGTTCAACGTGTTTAATACTTGTCGATAACTACTTGTTATTAACTTTTTGCCATACGAACAATCTCGATGGCCCAGGTAGACTATGGTTTTGAATACACTTTTGCAAATCGTTTCTTGGTCGAACACCAAAGTTTTTGCTGATCGTGTCCTTGATAACGATCTACCTAATGCATTATCAATACAAATTTGACTCGAGATTCAGAATTGTATATCCCAATTTAAATCTTCCCTGGACGAATTATTTGTATGGTACCATAAAGACAAGGTAATCGATTTTTGTAATAGCTCAATTAAATTTATACGCAAGACACTACAAAAATGAGTAGTTGTCTCAATCACTATTTTAGTATGAAATTTTTTTCTAATTTATTTAAGTTGCCTCAACTATTCAATTATTTGATTTTACTACTCGGATTGGCACTTTAATAAACTAGAAGTTACTTGAAACAATTGAATAGCTAAGATAGCTAATGAAAATCCATGGAAAAATTCTTACTAATAAAGCAGTTATATTATACTAACATAAAATCTAATACTGAAGTTCCGAAATTTCTCAACAGACAATAAATTATAATATTTCAGGGTGGCCACTAAACTAGTATAAAATGTAAGCTTGAAAAAAAACTTATTATCATTATAGTAAAAATAATTCCTAAATCTCACGAGGATGTTCATTTTTTGCATACGCTTAGTCTACAAATATGTAAATCATATAATATTTTTTTGCAATATAATATGACTAAATATCAAGTTTCAATTTTCATAATTTTATCGCATCTCTAAATTATTTTAAAATCTTATTATCATACAATTTTCAAGTTTTATGACTTACATATTCCCTCATTTATAAATTCAAGAGGAATTTTAAAAGTGGAACACTCAAGTATATATTTTTCCCAACTTTTAAAACTCCGAATTTTCTAGAAACGTAAATACTAAATTTTGCTGTTAAATATGGAAAATTGTAAATCAAAATATAATAATGATAATAATGCTTCGAATAATTAGGCTCTTTTAAAACATGAGAACGAAAGGATTTCATAATAAAAATTATAGAAAATCTTAATCAACCGAAAACTTTACACTGTCATTTTTCATTTTATTCCGGGTCCAAATAATTACCAATCTTTCTGCTACTTCCCCGGTTATGCAGTCGACTGGCTACCCTCTAATTTAAACATGTAAAACATTACGATTTTCACACCAACTCAATATTAATGCGGAGTTTTAAAAAGTAGATTGTCAATTTTGAGCAAAGTAGTTTAGGAATGGGAAAATAAGTAAGCGAATTGGATTTAATCGTAGTGTATACACTATTGCTCGTGCCATCATGCCACGTACTGTTCCAGCAAGGCCAGGTGTGCAGAAATCGCCAGCAACAAGGACCAGCAGCATCAGGAACATCAGAAGCAGCAGGAACTCGCTAACGACCCCGTGAAACAAGGTGGTAGGGACATAGAAGGAATGGGTGGGTTGAACTCGAGCTTAAATATCAATCAGTGAAAGAGAAGAGGTGCTGAGGAGAAGGGGACGGTATGGTCAGAGCAAGATGAAACGACAGTGTGAGAGTCGGTGTGTTCGGCTTCTTCGCGGGTATTTAATTAGCAGCTCGAGAACCAGACGCCATATACTCAGAACTCAATCAGATCCCTTCATAAGTGCGCCAGAGACTCGTATGCATAATGTCCTGTCGCGAGCTCTCTTCAAGGGAAGAAACCTCTACCTCTGCAATTAACCCTTGATACCTGTTTTCGAGTATTTTATGTACCCTCTTATCTACTTGACTCTATCCGGTATAGAGTTACATAACTAGTCTTATAATTAAAAGATGCAGAATACAAATGCAAATTCGCTTTCTTCTTTAGGCTCAGAAACCTTTTTTGAAAAAATTATTATTTATTTTTCTTCTTAGTGAGACTTTTATCGTTACTAGAACTTGTTTTGTATTTTGTAAATTATTTGCATTTTTTGAAAGAATTCTTTGAAAATTTATTTATTTCTAGATCAAAGGACATGTGCATTACTTGAAATTTACTTGAAATGAGGTTTATTTAACTGAATATATTTTTTCATTTCTTGCATTTATCCTAATTATCATATCACTTTTACTTTTCTGATATAACGTAATTTTTACTAATCCGAATTATCATTTTTTTAAATGTTCATATTTTTGTATTTTTATTGACTATAGTATTTATTCGTTTTCGTTGTTTAGTTAAGAAATAAGCGGTCCTTCCTGACAAATAATTGAAGAACTGAAAAAAAATCTGCTTCGGCCTGAATTTTAACCAGGGTCCCCATTTTATATGATTGGTACATTAATATTATCTTTTAATTTAATCAGTGGGTTCTATTTACTAATTTCATTCAGCAAAACGTTTATAGCTATTCGCTGAATATTCTTGCACCTCTTATCGCTGAGAAGAAAAATCAATTGCATTTACTGAGTACATGTGTTAAAATAGTGACAGCATATAATTTCTTAAATTAATAGAAATTTTATGAACGGAGCAAATGTAACAGATCTTTTTTTTCGTGATAGATAAAAATTCTGAAATAGTTTAATCTCTATATTATATTGATATAAATTAAATCACAACATACCACGAAAATGTTTATGACGATTGAATTTAAAAATTTAACATTTAATGAAATGTTCCAAGAAATAAAAAAGCAGTAAAGAACCTTTATCTGGTCCTAAATTTTTATAATTATAAAAAAACTTCTCCAAAAATAAATTTCTTTATAATTATATATATTTAGGAGCAGTTAAACGTTCCTTGGTGCTTTTCACCTAATTACTCAAAGTTTCAACTTGATATTTCAATTAATGTGGAAATGCAAAGGACGAAAAAAGTGTGTCGGTAAGGTAGGGTTCGGATAAGTCATGCATAGCACTAAAATTCCTAACTCAATTTGAATAATCTGAATAGTTTTCTTCTTATGATCAAGATATCAAAAATCGTTAGTACCAAACAATAATCCTGATTGAAAATTTATACTGAGCTGTACGAACTTAAAATTGTAATGCTATGAAATACGGGCGTTGAAGATCGGTTATATCTACCATTGAGCCATCTTCCACTTACACAAAAGACGTAAGTTGATTTTCTCCCATGGTCGAATTTGAAACGATCGATCGATCTCCTGTATACGTATGTATGTCGGATCTTCAAGAGTGTTCGAATCTTGTTTGCATTAATTCAGGCTCTTAATTTAATATCCATTAATCACGTGTGTCAAAGCTGCATGACGTAAGAATTTATTCTACTTTTAGCACTCGTTTACAGCAATGAAATCTTTCGATAATTAAGGGGATCGATATAAGATGCAGCGAGAGAAAAATGATTCCTGACAGGACTGTTTCGTACAGTCATCCACGTCACAATTCTGAATAAATCCGATTCACTCTCTGGCCAAACTTACAAAATTATTCATTGGAACATTTAACTTACATAAATTGTCATCAGAAATTCTTCATATTGTCAAACTACAAGTCATGTTTTTTTCAATTGTTCCAAATTTAAACTTTTGAGGCTTTCAATTTAGAATTTTTCAATTTATCAATCCTTTCAAAATAGGAGTGTCGTAATAATAAATGACATCTTAGAAATTTTTAATTAAATCTTTCAAACTGACTGAATGATTTCTATGGGAAATTCAAGTAGAAATTTTAAATGCCTTTGAGTCTCATACGTTAACTGGATGGTCTGTAAAATAGTTAAAAAGCTAATTGGGTAATTGCTGATAAAAGCCAGATTGAATAATTATTTTTAAATATTGAGTTGAAAAAATGTCAATATTATTATCACAATCCTTTTAGTTTATCAGCTTGTTAACTATTTAATTGTAATATAATATCTGAACCTTCGGATATTTTTTTTAAACATATACCAAACAAAATATTTGTGAATTATGTAAACATTTTAAAGTCAGGATATAATTGTGCGATTAGGAATCCGGTAGAATTAAGAAAATAAAGAAATCGTCAATTTTGATTTGAAAGATCTTAACAACGTAAAGTTATGATGTTGCCAAGTGTAAAAAATAGAAATCAAGATAATTTAAATAATTTACAATTGAAAATTGTTGAACTTGGCAAAGTGACTACTTTAGTCAAACTTTCAGGACTATAGCATCTCTTAAAGTCTGGAGCATTTATTTTTAAACTTTAGTCGAATATTTCGGCTTCTTCAGCAAACATGTAAATGAGTGAAAAATGTCTTGGCACCTTCTTTGCTTCAGCCAACCGGATCAACGTCCTAAAAGATAGAAGTAGAGTGTTACCTGAGGGTTCTCAAGATGACTGTAGTAATTTATACGTTTATCTCATTCCTTCAATATTTATAGAAGGCCCAGCGCTATTGAGAAGATGGCCCTCAAGGACTTAAGAACTTATGAAGTAGACCCAAAAAAGAGGTGATCTCATTTATAGTCTGCTATGTTCACGGAGTGGAAGGATTGTTTTTAGTCACACCCGTTAGATTTGTGTCAACGAATAGGCATGCATGTAATTTAGTATTACTATGCATTCTCAACGGACCACACCGGCCAACATCTGGATCTGGGTTCGACTCTAAAGAGGACGAGGAATTTATCTCCCCACCTCTCGTGATGCCGTTCTGTTGGCAAACTATATATCTAAATTAGCATTACAAAGACTACATCTGCAGTTTCGCTTACTTCGAAACAGTACTGGACATCAAACTACCCTGCCACCCTATTTCCGCATTTGTAATACTGATACCTGTGCTATTGGTTTTACTGAATTTGGTCAAAAGTTAATCTCCGAACAAAATTACAGGATTAGGGATTATCGTAATCTAACTTTGGATAGTATTGGATATTTTCGGGGTGGCAACAGATTTTTTATGTTTAAATTAAGAATTAAACATCTTTGATTATGTTCTTATATGGACTTAAAAAAATATTTAGCTGAATCAACACTAAAAAATGTCTTGGGGAATTATCTCGAAATTGTTGGGACCTAATTTGTACCCCCAGAAAAAAAATTTGATTCAACCAAACAACTTTGTGGAATGGACCAAGGTTTGTAGTTGAATCAAGTAAGAATTTGTTAAACCAATTGAAATATTTGTTTGATTCAATCAAATTTTAGTCGAAACTTGTTAGAATAGCAGAAATTCTGTGATTAAAATAATAAAAAGTGTAGTTTATCAATAAGCAAATTCTTTTTTTATCAAACTATATATTTTTCTGAGTACACGAACTTTTCTGAATACTTTCTAAAATATTTCGCATTTTACCCAAGAATCGAAAAGTCTTGAGGGACATTCTGGATAAATAATTGTTCAATAAATTACCATAGGTTAAAGGAAAATTGCCTAGTCATAGATATTATTTGATTTCCCGAGTTATAGGGAATCCCTCCGTATAGTGAATTACTAGACGTTTTAGGGCAATTCCTTAAAATATCGATGAAAATGAATTTAATCCACAAAAACTAAAAGAATATCTAACAAATTATACGGAAATTTTCCAAAATTTTGTAGCAATCAATTAAAGAATATGCTTTAAATACGATTAAAGAATTTTTTTGTTGATTCAACGCAATAAAGTATCTATTCAACTTTGGTTAGAATAAACGTTTTGCCAGAGTTAAGTAAAGTTTTTTTTTTCATCAAAACAAATGCACCCTATAAAAGTAATTAATTCAGTTGATTAACCCAACATATTTCTAAAACTGAACAAAAGACTATCAGACAAACAATTTGTTTTAATGAGATCAACAAATTTGGTCCATTCAAACATGATTTGGTCAAATTAAAAACTGATTCCTCGAGTCAAACAAGTACTGCTAAATTAAAGATTTGGTTAAATTAAATAAAGTTTATTTCCTGAGTGCATCAAATTTAATAATTCATATGTGTTTTTAACATTGGAAGGAATCTTTGAGAGAATTATCATCCAGAACCGTACCCTATAATAAAGAAGAGTATAATTATTGGACATGCATGCATGAAAATGAATGTGTGCGTGCCTGCCTTCCTGAGTGCGAAAATATGCACAAATTCATATGTAATCTTAGAGATTCATGTATGTGAAGCCTCACGACATTGATATGAAAACAATGCTCCGAATGAAAGAATGACGTGAGTGTGTATAACGCTTTTGCGGTAATTATCTATAAACACAGTAATTAATGGTTGCTCTGGCCAATTCGGGGGTGTATAGGAACGTTTTGGTACTCACCCTCTTGGCCCCGGTTATTATGTCGATTACTGCGAAAGTCGTAATTACAAAAGAGAGAGCAACGTTTTTCGCTTCAAAGAGGCCCACAGTGTGTTATAGTTACTTTCTGCTCGATAAGCGAGCTCACACAAACAAAACGTTAATATTGAAGAAAATGATCTTCGCTGCACGTATTGCCAGAATCAAATTATACCTCTGATTATTACTTACCCACTGAAGATAATGATATTATGCTTTTCTAGTTGTGCTTGTATGCAAGGAGGACGAGAAGTTTATTTTTTAATATTTTAGATCCCTCTGCACTCCATTTTTATAATTTTTCAATTCGTATTATATAATAATCAATATTTTTTTCACTGTATATTATCCTATGAGCATTAACGACAGTTCGTAATTATTACAACATTTGAGAACCAGATGGACTTATAATTTAAATACGCTGAGATTAAAATCTGTTTCTTCGATAAAATTCAAAGTATTTTTTACAAGTAAATAATTTATTTTAATTTAGAAAAATTTGCAAATTATTTTTAAATTTAGTCGAGCATTTTTAAAATCTAGTTGGGTCAAGTGAATTCACTAAAATAACGTAAAATGTTTATTAATGAACTAATTTTAATTGCACTATTATTTTAAAATTCAGTAGAACTTTCTGTCAATTTTTCTTAGTGCAGTTGGATCTAATACCATTTAATGAGAATCAGATAAATAAAAAGTGACGTATTAAAAAAAATTTAATTTTTGAAAAACTCTATACAAAATCCTAGCGATGTATTATGTAGTATAATTTATAGATTATTTTATAAAGAATAATAATTTTTACAGATAACAAGAGCATATAGGTATTTATTTAACACTAATTTTTCCAGTATATCAATTTATTATCTCCTTTCATCTTTTAGATAAAAAAGGACTTAGCGAGTAAACACCTTATTGACAGGTAAATAAGGTACCTCAAATTACTTTTTTTATAGTTAACTAAGCCCTGAACTAAAAAAAGCTATAATCTTCCAGCCGAACAATAAGCTTGTGGAGAATTATTCGGCTCAACCGACATAATTGAATCCGTGTACTCATTGAACAAAATCCTCACTATACTATAAAGGGTGGGCCTCGATGTTACGTCAAAACAAAAAAGTAGGTGACACTGTACTTATTTAATCGTTGGAAGCAAATATGCCGTCAGACTTTGGCTCGTGGATCGACAGTTGGTGGTAATCGGGTCGCTACCAGGGGTTCCACGTGTTTCGATAAAGCATCCGCGTATAATTAGCGTAATAAGTAGTTTTTTCGAGGCGGGGCTATGGAGAGTAGCTGAAAACAAAGCGTTGGCTGAAGGCAGCTAATTTCGGTCGGCTGGTGAACAAAAGGGGCTGCTTACGGAGTCTGAAAGAAAGCCCTGCGCCTCCTGCACATCCTCCCTCGTCCATTCACTCTTTCAGTGAAACGAGTCCGCTCTCGGTTTCAAATCAAATGGCGGCGGGGGCACCCTTTACGTTCGTGCGAGTATTTTTTTACCTCTGTTTCGGCCGCCCCCTTTTATATGGATAAAGATACCCGCCGACAAAGACTATAGCCAACGCATATCAGCTCGGGGCACCCAAGCTCATGACAACGAGGGCACACAGCGAGGAAACGGATTAATTACGATGTTTAGTAGTAATTAGCGCAGGGGGCGGTTCTTGCAGATCGTTCGCTTAAGCCTTCCTGTCGACAGCCGACGCTGGGAATTTCTTGATTTTTATTATTTCGTGGTTGCTCGGGATCAGGAAGCGGATGGATGGACGTTCAACCTTTTTGTAAACATTAATGGAAGACGAGTATAATTAGGAGTAATCAGTCACTCCCACCTTTCCGAAAAGACACTAATGAGTATTATCACGTGCAGTATCTAATAATTATACCATGTTTTAATTTAACCTTGTAGTACTTGATAATTACAGGGTTTCTTGAATTAAATGATGATCTCACAGAACAGTATTATTTGTGGTTTTAACACTGTAGCCCATTTGAGGTATTACAGACAGATATATTTATGTATAATCCTCAAAATTTTGAGATTCAATAATTCAATGCATAACAAAAGTTTAACCTCCAAGTCTAAATGCTTTGCAATTTTGAAGGCTTTCAAACTTCAAATAATAAAATTAGACTTTTTTGTTGAGAATTACAATTGTTTATATATACCAGCGGAAGGCCAATCGATTGAAAGTTTCTTCCTTGAAAATATCTAATCCCCTATCTTCAAAAATTAATATATTTAACGTTTTCTCTGAAAAGGTAAAACTCATTAAATGCTCTTTCCAATATTCAAGACATTTCAATTTCAATTGAAAAATCCATCAATTACTACAATTTCTCTTCCACTCTTTTATTCAATCATTTTGATTAAATACAAATAAGAGTCGTGAAAGTATTGTAGCGACCGAAGGAAGAGTTGAGAAAATAACGTGAAAAGGAAGATTAATTAATATAAACAAAACACCATTAATCACAGTAATCTTTTATGGTGTAATCTGATTCATACAAATTTATTAAACGGCTCTCAATTAGAAATCAGAATGCTTCACCTTTCTCAGATTTTCAAGGATATTTTTCTTCTATAGTTACCCGTTTCTTTTTTAAATTCTAATTTAAGGAAGAATTGTAGGAACTATCGGAAAAATTACTAATTTTCCAAATCATTTCATTCAATTATGTCGATCATTAGAAGAGTGTATCACTCACTGTGATAACGGAACTCTACTATATCGATTTCATCAACCTGTGGTTTAGAATTGACTTTGAAGTAATTTTTATAACAAGATGGAATTTTCTATAAATTTGAAAAGTATTTTCTGTGAAAAAAGTAAATTGTACAGACTATTTCCTTAGTTTTCTTCATTTATAATATCATTTTATCGAGTTTATTTTACTGAAACTGGTAAATTCTATCTCTAATAAAATAAATCATCAAAGGTTTGAATCAGGTAAAAATTATTGACTTTTCATTCCCGGAATAATTATCATACAAAAAGTGCCCAAAACAAGTAAAATTTCTTCATCGATTTCGACCATAAAAATATATTATTTTTATCCGATTGAAACTTTCCATGGTTTATTTTATTCCAGATAACATTTCCTACACTTTTACTAACGAAATAATCTAAATGAAAAAAACTAAAAAAAAGTAGCCACTTCGACTAACTTTTTTCCTGGCCTTTTTGACTTTTCATCTATATAATTCTTTCTTGAATGAATTTTAAAAAGAAAATATAATGTAACATCAAACTTCTTAGGATAGATTTAATTAATTCTTCATTTTAATGCTATAAAATTCTACATTTCATTACAGATCTAATCATATCAGGTCTGAGGACACTTAACCTCGACGTAAATCAGTTTTTCTGATTCAACTACTGATACACGCACTAAAGAAGTTAACTCATAAAAATAGCTGACTTGGCTGAAGTTGAAGACAGCACACACCATCGGTAGTTCATACACATCCTAACAGTAATTACCAAGCTCTGCCTAAACTCGTTGGAGTAGCTAGAAGCGAATACTAGGAACGGTTCTCCAAGGTGATCGATCGTACGAAACGAGCCGTAACGGTTGCACGGTAGGCATAGGAGAAGAAGAGTCAAGTACATGCCATAGTATTTCGATGAATTTACGAGTTGCCTTAAAGACGGTGCGATAAACTGGTAACGATCCTTCCCGTACTTCTTTTCTTCATGGCCTGTCTTGCTGAGCTTTCCTTTTCCCTGGAACGCAGAACTTCCCTCCGCTAGTGGGAGATGCAAATTGCATAACGAGACACTGCATCGCATGTCGTGGCAAACTTGCAGTCGGATTATTGGTATCAGATGGCTATAGGAGACTGTCATAATACAGACGAGCCACCATCAGCATTCACGCAAGATCTTGTTATATTAATGCCACCCTGTACTAACTGATGGCTGGTTATCTCCACCTGAAATTAGTATGCCTCCGAATCCATCGATTTTGTACTTATCAGCTATCTCTAAACTCAGCTCAATAGCCCTCAGAACGCTCACATACCCTTAAGCTATTTTACTCCTTATGGTAGCTGCATAGGGTGTCTATAGCTTTCCAGGAACTCTGGGATTTCTATTCTGTTTGAGGAAAACATTTTTAAAATTTTTTTTTGCTTTAAAAGATCATTCATCTTAATATACATTTTAACATTAAATTCAATAATAGAGAGAAAAATGATAATGTTGGTTTTAAGGCCATGGATCAACTAGATCACGTTATAAAATTTCTCTAAAAGCTTGTGTAAGATAACTTTTTTTTTTCAGAAAGATACTTTTTAAATTAAAAAAGTTATCTTACATGAACAAATAAATGTATAATTTAGTCACGTGGTCCGATTGATCCATGGCCTTAATCTTTCAACTTTAGATTTATCAAATCTTTTATTCTTCTGTTTGGACCCTCAAAATTCCAATTATGAGGTGAAAAGCATCCAATTCAAGTATTTTAACAGACTTCTTCTGATTGAAAACTGTTCTAACTTGACGTTATTCCAAATTTTTATATATTTCAATATAATTTAAACTTCCTTCATCGAAATAAGCAATCAAGTAGTAAGGATATGATAATTGTTGGGTCGACCGGAACAAACTTTTCAGCTTAACATTTATTGCTCTCTAAAAAGTTAATGGAATGTGATATTGATGCTATTCTTTTATTCCAAGTCCTAAATTAATATAAAAGATATTTTTAAATGCAATTATTGTTGTAATCAAACAACGAATTGATCATTTAATTATTTTCAACCAATTGCATGCAGACAATTTTGCAAAGTTGTTTGTATTATTTTTATAGAAATAAAAATATCTTAGGATTTGAGAGTTTCATAGTTCTATTCATTGCCATTTTAAGCATTGCAAAAGTAACGATTAATTATATGCAACAATAAATCAAAATAGTTTTTTCATTAAAACTAGTTATATCCGTTCTATTTTTCATAAAAAACATATATTATTTATTCATTACAGTTACCATCCAAGAATTTATCAAATATTTCTTTCTGACAACTTTTCTCCAACTATGAAGTCTTAGTTATTCTCTAAAATTAAGATAGTTTGAACTTGAATCAAGCCTAATTTTCATAATTACATGATAGAATAATGTTTCTTCTATCAAAATTCTCTCGTAATCAAAATTGTTTTTTCCATACATTGTTTTGTAGCGTGAATTTTCAAAATGTTTGTTCATAATATGATGAGCTAATTTATCCTATGCGAAAAGAAATGAAAATAGTTGATATAGGGGAGAAGCGGCGAAATTGGGGCGTCGTCTAAATTGGCGCACCCTATTTTTCAGAAAATGATAACATAAAAAAAAAATAAAAATAGTTCTATCGTGTGCATTCTTGTATGATATGTATTTGATAGAAAACATTATAAAAATCTAATTGCTTAATACAGTTTTATTGCGATTAATCGTTTTTTGGCATAATGGTTATGTTCGAAGCCATTGAGTTAAATCTTTAAATAATAGTAATTCAACGTGAATTAGATTAATGCGCAACGATTTTATAATCTTTGATATTTAATCTTACGATTAGGATAGAATATTTGTATGAAAAAATAAGCATTTTACGTAAAAAGTATTTAATTAATGAACGATACACTTGCGGCAAAATTGGCGCATACGAGATTCAAATCAGAGGCGAAGTTGGCACACGTGTTGTGTTTCAGGAAACCGGTGACTGAAGTCAAGTGCTCGGATATTTATGATTGAAAATATAAAGAAGATAATAAGTACACAATTATTAATATATAGATATATACATTTGAATGTTGCTGGACTTTTCTGCTAACCTTTTTCTTAAGATTTTTTGTGACATGGGAGGTAATGTGGTTCGCAAAACTGATGTAACGACTTTGTAAGGTTATATTCATTTGAACAATCAGTGGTTAAATTTTTTTTTTAAGTTTGAGGTATTAAGGCATTTTAAAAGCGATTTTTAATAATTAATTTGCAGTCTGACAGTGTTTTGAAAGTTTTCTCGATTTTAAGATGTGAAAGAAATGTAAGTAAAAAATTTGTATTTTTGATTGATTGTTTCTATTATTTATAAGTCTTCTAAAGTTAATAATTGTATATACTTCTGATTACAAATTCAAATAATTCTCTATAAAAATGATTTCAATTTGAATATTCACTTAAATATCCACAATTGCCAGTATTTTATTGTACAAATATAAAATATATTTTAACTTTGGCTGGTTTATGTGAATAAAGGTATAAAAAACTTCACATATCTTGATATACTATCTCAAATTTAGTTTCAAATTATAACTACCTCTTTTCATCAACCTTTGCTACTGAAATTTAATTCTAAATCTATGAAAATATAACTAATACGTGGCAAGAGAAGATTATAATATTAGTGCGTCAATTTACCCGACATGGCGGGTAAATTGACGCAGGTGCAGTCCTTCGGAAATCTGAATAAAAACCTGCTTTAATAATTTTCAATGCAATCTTTATCCATTGGAAAGTATAGAAAAAATATCCAGCTATTAAATAAATATTTTTTCATAATTTTTAGTCATGTACTTTCTTTTTAAACTCGCACTTTCTATTAGGTGCGCCAATTTCGCCGCTTCTCCCCTATACTATAGTGATGTTATTTCTAAAAACAACATTACCCTGGCGGATAACTTTGTCCTTATATATCCTACACCATTTTTTTCAGTGTGGTTCTTAAGGTAGTTCATCCACGGAAATTAGACCTCACGAAAAAATAGAAAATTTTGCTTTCAAGAAATGCAAAAAAAAAGCATTTAACAAATTGTATTTTTACCCCAAATTTCTTTCTTAACGCTTCAAACCAAATTTTAAAAAATGATGTGATTCTAATAAATTACGGATCATTTTTTTAAGAAAAAGATTCTCTACAATCTAACCGTTTCCAATTTTCTAAAATGAATAAATTATTACCAAATTCAGCAATTTGTTTATAAGAATTTTGTTTTGGAAAATTGATTTTTAATAGTTTCAGGCATTAAAGAATTTATTTTCGAAAATTGAGAGCGGTAAAGATATGAAGATTCTTTTTCCTGAAAAAATGATTCGTGATTTATTAGATTCGCATAATTTTGTAATAGTTGGCATGAAACGATAAGGAAAAAAGTTCGGCAATAATAATATTTAATTTATTAAATACATTATTTTTCTGCATTTCAAATTTTTTTCATGAAAAATAATCTTTTAACTTTCAATATAGCCCTTCAACAATAATATTGCTATTCTTGAAAGCAAAATTATCTATTTTTGCCTGAGGTCTCATTTTTGTGGATGAACTACCTTAAACATTTTTAACTCGCAATGTTTAAACAAGTATACCTGTTGGTTTTGGATGCAGATAGTGAAGAAAAGAAAGGATATTTCCTGGGCAAGGAAGAAGATTTGAGACTTAGAAAACCAAATCTAACACCTTCAGCACTTTGCAGCGTTCCATTTGCTACTACACATATGGAACTTGTGTTTGAGGAACACTTTAATGTTGAATTTTTATTTCTATTCTAATATAATAAATACGGACTACAGAATGCTTGAGGGAGATTCACTCTTACAATGCACATGCCCTCGAAGATCAAGTCTACCGTACGCGAATGTTCTTCATATTCTTAGAATAAAATATTGCGTGTTGCTAATGACAGAGTTTAAATATGAATCCTGAGATGTTCTACGTTATTAAATGAAACATAAGTCGATTTCCTCAATGTATTCCACGTACTAATTTAACTTATGTACTGATGGAAATTTCAATTTGTGAGAATAAATGTTGACACTGTAGATAACAAATCAACAAGTTTATTCATTTGCATAGATGATAAATTGGAGCCCTTATTTCTTCAGTATCTTACATAATTATTATTGACTTAGTCAAATATACCTCATGAAATATTTCAAATTGTAACAGATTTTATGTATTGAGAAACGAATAAGTAATGTTCGTGATTCCAAAGCTCTAAAATATTGAATGAAAAAACCAATTCCCGATTTTGTTCACTTGTTCAATTGCATGTCGTCGTTCACTTTACACCCCTGATGTACGGCAGCGCTGTATAATTTCATGCATCCCAGGAATTCAAGCTTGCCACATGGATAACGATCAAGATTCGTCGGATAACTTTAAGAGTGGGATTATATTTATCCTGATAAAATATAAAAGACTCTTCCTTCTATTATTTTTTTTATTTTCTAGCTTTTATTTTGTGGATCACTTTTGCAGATAAAACAGTAAATCGTAAATGTTTCCGCGATTTTCTAGACTTTGTAGCTCATAAAACATAGGTGGTTGTATTTTTATTTTGAGATTTTCAAAATGTAGGTATACAGATATTTAATGAGCTATACCTTTTCAAGAAGGAAACTGATAACGTTATTCGTTGAAGATTATCAATCAAAGTTTTTCTAAATTATAAGATTTCAAGTTATAGAATTCAGACATAAAAGCTTCACACTTTTGGTTTTAAAGTTACAATTCCTTCAATTTTATCTTCGAAATTCTTTATTTCCAAATTTAAAACCCATAAATTCGTCAGGTTTAAAATTGCAAGGATCTGACTATTTTACTTGAAATTTAATCTTTCATAAGTTAGGACAGTTTTGGTAAATTTAAAAATAAATAATTTGTACATTTTGTGTGGCATTATTTTCATTTCATCATATTTATTATTATTATTTGCAGAGTTGTACGTCACTTTCGGTATTTCTATAAATATTTTTATTTATTTATTTATATTTTAGACCAAATGAACCTTTTTTAGTGCCTTTTATTTATTATTTTATTTATTTGATTTATTTCAAATTGATATTTAATTTTGCGTAGGAACACGACAGGTGAAAAAATGGATTCATATTAATTTTTTTCGACATTTTCTTTTTTTACATTGCCACCCATATAAGGCAGATAAACGTAATCCATTGTTCTTTCTTGCATTCCCCAAAGTTTCAGGGTGATATTTTAGTTACAACAAAAGTTATGTGGACGAAAAAAAATTGATAACTTAATCACGTAACTCACGTAGGACATGACCTTAATGTTTGAGTATATAATCACCCTCCCTATTAACGATTTCCAAATGGTACTTAGAGTATAAGAAATTAAAACGTGTTTCATAGTGATAAGAAGCTTAAACTTGTTTCGTACACGCGCAACTAATCGCTGTTAAGTAAGCCCATTTACGTGTCGTGAGGCACGTAGTAAATAGTCTAACGAAAAAGTATGGACGGTGACTTGACGATAGGAAAGTTCAGTAATGTAGGGTCGTTCAAATTCAAATCACCGTAGAGGGATAAGCGCTCGAGGGCACAATAAAGGTAAAAGAAGCCAAGAGCTTCGAAGACGTCTAATCATTTTGCCAGGGCTTTACACGCTTTTTAAACTGGTAAAGTATTCCACAAAATTATATGGCTGAACTCTACGACCTCTGCATTCTCTACCACATTCGTACGGCACAAATGCTTGGCTTTTTTAAAAAAAAAAAGATTATTCAAACAATGACTGACAGACAAAAAAATTGTTCAATATATTTATCTGGAACTTAATTCAAATAAAACCCATAAAATGGTTTCAAATTCTCGGAGCAATATTTCAATTAAGAGGATGAATTGTGAAAAATGAGTTAATATTGAAGTTTAGGAGAAGACAAATTTAGGAAAATAGCCTTATTAACTGCCTCCATATCTTAGGAGGGAACGTATCTAATTAAGAAGATGCCGCGGTCAGCGGAACTTTGCTAATAACTTAGAAGAGGCTCCAATGGATGGGGTGAGGGCCGCGTTCCTAAAGTTTCTTAACTCGTAAGCTTTCCCGCTTGTAATACGCATAAGCAAGACAGAGAAAGAAAATGAGAGTGCAAGAGAGAAGACACCTTAAGAAGGATGGCAGCAACGAAATGAAGGGAGTTTCCCGACGTCGAATGAGTTTTTGGCGATTAGATTAGACTCCACGGATGAACCAGCTGTCCACTGGAATTCAAGGAAGAATCTACCTAAGTGGATGAAATCGGTTAACAAGATTGCGGCATCCGATAGTAAAGCTACAGTACTTGGTACCAAGTTTGAAGTTGCCTTTTTTGATTTTCAAAAAGTAAAGAACTGAACTAACTTTTAAAATTCCTCTTTAGTCTACACGAAGAAAACCAAGTTTAGAATTTTTGCTAAACTACACTGAGAAAAATAGATACTAAAAATGAGATACTAGAATGTTGGATATTACCTTATATCATCTAGATTATACTACATAATATCTAATATATCCTCTTAAATATACAAGATATTAATGGCCAATAAAAGTTTATATTCAAAATTTTAAATATTAGATATTAAACTTCAATATCTAAGATGTTATAAACAGTAGCGTGCACGTGCCTGAGGAAAAGTCACGTGATCAGAGTCTTTGAATTTCATATGAAATTTGTCTATCGCGCTCGCCCATAGCTTTTCCGGTCGCGCGATTTTTGGTTTCGACACTGAATTAATAATGTTGTGTCTATATGAAGTTTTGAAGTGCGATTTTTGAAAAAATTTCATATTACTAGTATTGAAATCAGTAAGTATCTATCTATATAAGTATGTCATTTTTATACCTTCAATCTTTGAAATGAATTTTCTAACCTCTCAATAACACGTTCTCTATGTAACCGTTTTTAAATTCAACATCGAATCGGAATTTACTTACTGGAATTCGTAATAGATTCCAAATGTTTAAAATTATGTTGGACGTTTTTATAATCTCCATTTATCAACAGGTTGCCTTGACTTTGAGAATAATCAACCAAATATGGACTTGCGAAAACTCTTAGATCAAGGAATTTAAGAAAAAAAGGAGCTTATAAGAATATTTTGAATTCTTTAATCAATCATTATTTATTTCATGTTATATTTTCTTAATTTCATTTTTTTCTTTCAATTTTTCAATCAGCATTTTTACATAATTATTAGACAATTGCATTCATTGACATAAATATTGACTTTAATTATCTAAGATATTACAGTTTAATATCTCAAATACTATGATCTGATATCTAATGTATTTCAGTTTAACATCTGAGATATTTCAAATTAACATATTGGGTTCTTTAGTTTAATATCTTAAATATTGCGAAAAAACATCTTTTTTTTAATATCTACAGATACTCTATTTCAATATCTAGATGGCTGTCCCATAGTTAAATCGCAAATGTATTATCTGCTAATATCAAGATATTGCGGTTTACTATCTATTTTTCTCCGTGTACGTTTCAATTTAGGGAGAAAGGTGCCATAGAGAGAATTTTTCGCAGCAAAATACTGGAATTCAGATTAATTATATTATAATTTACTATAGATTGTGTCAAACTTTACTATAATCTATACTAAAGTTTCATATCATTTTTCGAATTTTGATTACGAAAAATGTCCAGACTGCTAGGAATAATTACTATTCCATCTCGATTTTCTCTAGACTCCTAATATTTTTTAGAATTATCATTATAAATGAAAAAATGTTCTGTGAAAAAAGGAACGCATTCGAATGGCAATCGAAAGGTCCGAGGCTCAATACCCAGCGAAGTGGAAGCGTTCCTTTTTTCACAGAAATTTTTTAAAAATATATTGGAAATTCGATCAAGTCTTAAATAACATTAAGGTAATTCTAAAATCAGATGTTGATATGGTCGATACAGTAGAGTTCCGTTATCATGGTGAGTGATACACTCTTCTAATGATCGACATAATTGACTGGAATGAGTTGGAAAAATTAGTAAATATCATTATAAAATAAAACATATATTGCTATAAAAAGGTCCTCCGTGTACAACTTTGATTAAGAAGTTTTAAACTTTCTGCTCATATATAAAAAGCACATTATTCTATATTCTAATAGAGAGAAAATAATGTCTTCTATTTTTGTGATGAAAGATTGAATATTCTGATTGAGAAGATAATTTTAAGGAAGTGTTTCGATTATTATGGACGAAGGAATCTAATGTGGTGCAGAATTCCAGAAGGAAAATAAAAGCTAAATTTATTCCGCATGGTCGAAGCAAGTTATTTCGATCGAGTTCATTGCGAGTCGTCGCAATATCGACAGGGTAGGCACGGCGATCGATGATAATAATAATAATGGGAAATGATCGCGACCGCAGAAGCACGTGATCCAATGACTATAGCGAGGAGACGATGCCTCCTCATTATTTCGATTTCCAAGCAACTAGCCAACGACCTTATAGCCAGCCTTTCGAAATACGGATGCGTCCTCTCCACTTCTTATTCTTCATCTTCTTTATTCTTCGTGCGAACCAATCGTCGTTCGCTCTTCTTCTGTATTGCCTGCTGCACCAAACCTCGGACATCCGACGCTTTCGCCTCAGCTTTCGAACGTTATAATTGCGAATCGTGCACCGTAAACTTCAGGTTACACCTGGTTCGTGTCTGTCTAGGTCGCAAGAGCAAGTCTCTTCCGATACTTCCTCGCGTTAAGAAGAAATTAGGATCATCAAGAGAGACTGAGGGGAAATTGCTATTTTGACATTTGATGAAATAAACTGAGGACAGACGTCTGGAGATTTGAAAAGGGAATTGGCAGTAAACTTGTGTAAAGCAGTCTAATGCACATTTTTTAAGATCAGGCTAAAAAACAGGTTTTTTACTTTGCAAGAATGATCTTTACGAGCAATACGGTATATTGATTATGCGATTATTTTTGATAATTTGCAGTAAAAAGTATCCTCATTGAAAATAACTGTTTAAAGTGTATTAATCAAATAAAAACATTTTTTATCTTTTGATCTTATCATTTTTGGAATCTCAAAATAAATTATGCTAATTCTTAAATTTTTTCTTACTCTTGTTGTGAAAACTTTCTTTTAACTTTATATTGTTCTTATTTTTTCAATATCAATTTTAGGAATTTTAACTATTCTCAATTCCTTTATTTCACACAAATTACCCCTTTCAATTTTTAAATTTGCAAAGTTTTTAATTTATCAAATTAAGAGTAATATTCCGTTCAGTCAAACAAAACTAAAGAAAAGATTCCGCTAAGGCCATGTCCTAGGTGGGCCATGTGACCAAGTAATCAATTTTTTTTTCGCCTATATAACTTTTTTTGTAATGAAAATACCATTCTAAAACTTTGGAAAATGGCAGAGAGGATAATAAACTACGTTTATCTACTTCATTTGGGTAAAGATTTAGAAATTTTTTTTCCCGAAGAAATTAAATATGGATAATTTTTGTCGCCTGTCGCATTTTCACACGAAATGAGATATTGATTTGAAACTTGGGGAAATTGAATAAAAGACAAGAAGATTTATCTCCTCTTAAATATTTATAAATGTAAAAAAAAATTTCAATAAATAAACATAGTTGTGCGAACACCGACCGTCCCCACAGAACTCTGTATATGCACGATCTAGCAAGATCTGTCATGGTAATGCAGATTGCTTGATTGATTATTTTATAATAAACTTTTCTGTTCCCCTAAATGTGCGCTTTCAATCAAACTTTCAGTTCTACTTTATTATCGTTTTTCCACCTTTTTTCCACTTTCTCTTAACGTTTAATTTTAAATGTAGACAAGAAAAATATCGATCCGAGGACCGACTTGGTCACGTGACCCACCTGGGACATGGTCTTACGTTAATTCATGAGTGTAGTTTTTGGAATTTCCCATATTCTATTTTTTGCGTTTGTTTCTATATTTTCTATATTAAAAAGATATGTCCAGAAATGGTTTTTAATTTGAGGAAATAACATAATGCATATAAAGCCATTGATATTAACTACAATATAACTTTTGTGTCAAAAACTAATATTGACTTTATAATTGTTTTTGAAACTGGCTCAAATATTGGGTCTGAAAAAAATGGAATATTCAGATATGTATATTGATAAAAGTAACAATTCAGAGCGTGCAGTTCGAAGGCGAAATTGGCGGTGAAAGAAATCGTGAAGAAGTTAGCACGAATGAAGCTTACGGGAATTCCTGAAGGTGAATAACTGTGTGGCTCTTTGTTCCAATATATAGATTGAACGGGAGGTTCGAAGGTTAGGAGATAATTATTCGGGATAATGACCGCACAGTCTATTTCTGCAAAACTCGTCACTTCTTAGTGACCTTTCACAGAAATCTTAGATCATGAAACCGTTCACTCTAGTTTCTTGTTCCTGAACGAAAAATTTTGAAAGACAAATATAATTTAAATATTTAAAAAAATATATAATAATACATTTCTATAATAATGATCTGCATATTATTTTATTTATGTTGCTTTTCAATAAACACCTCATTTTCTAAAAATACTCCGCTGTCCATACAAAAAGTTTGAACTAAGTTCGAAATTTAGCATTGTCGATTGATTTTAATTCGCTCAAGCTATATAATCAGGATTATTATCTTTTGTTCTATAGCTTAGTTTTAGGATAAGAGCCGAGGTGGCCCGGTGCATTCTTTGGGAGAATGCATCAGTCTGGACCTATCCATTTTTGATAAAGTGCTCATAATGTTTTTAACGAGTACCGCGAGTAATTTCATAATTCAGCCGAGGGCGAATCGCGGACTCATGGTATTTGAGGGATAATGATTCGATGATTATGCGGCCATATCTCACCCATGGGTTCGTCCAAAGTGATACAGCCACTCAAAAAATTTGAGCAACTACTTGCACAGTGAAAACAATGTCGAAATGCCCTCCCACGCCACATATAGGGACTGTACCACTACACGGCGAGCCAGAGTAATTCCTCCAATTATAAAATTATTATCCTGCGGTTGGCACCCCCGGGCAACACGCGGGACGAGCTAGCTTACTCGTCTCGTTCGCCAGCTATAAGTGTTCATCGCTGTTCTCCGTGTTCTCCATTGCTTTTCGTCGTTCAAATACATTCCCCACATGCTTTCATCTCTTTGTCGGATAATTATATTATGAAAGGCTAATAAGTAATTTCAAACATTATTGAGTTCATTCTTTATGCATAGGATAAGACACACTCCTTTGATTTTTGTTTGTTTCACAACAGTTAAAAGTTTTCAATACTCAAAGAGCTTGAGAGAATTTATCGTTGTCTTTCAGCAGCATAATATATTAGCAAAAAATGATACAAAACCTGCCCCAAACGAACGTGTCGATTATTCAATGACGAAATGAGTGGAATGTACTAATGATTAATGATTATATTATGATTAATTATGCTCAAATCAAAACCGTTAGGAAAGAAGTTGTAATACTGATAGTACTTTAAAGGAACTCAAATATTTTAATGAATTTAGTGTATTTTTGGCGGTTGGAGAAGTTTTCTGCTCGATGAAAAATCCTCAAAAAAGCATCGTTACTCCACTAAGTGGCCTTTTATCGAGAAATTTATATCGGTCGTTAGAGAGTGGAGTGCAAGGAAAGATGAGGGGAAAATAAATAAATATAGCAGAAGCAACCCTTGCTCTGTGACGATTCTTTCTTTAACGTGAGCTCGTTCATAATACGTCTGGTGGCTGTTTCTGACTTTAACCGATGCGTTTGTCCCTTATGCGTTACTTTCGAACACAATTTTTTAACATTGTACTCATGGACGAAATAAAATCAGAAAATAATTTTGATATTTCGAAATGTCATATTTTTGAAACCGCACACTTAATTCGTAGTGTCAAACTGCATTTGAATAGTTAAATTTTTCGTCTATTTAATTTTTGAAGTTTTAAAACCCCCTTACTTACAAGAATAAAAGAAAATGTTGAAATGTATTGTATTATTCTTTTTTTAGAAACACAAATCGCAATTGTTGGACATCTTACGCTCGGCCGATGAAAAGGTAAGTCTCGACAATATATGCATTTTATAGTCTCACTTCAAAGCTCTCACGGTTGAAGGAATTCAACAGGAGAAAATTGTAAGCCGACTTCAGGCGTCGACAATTGGTTCGTGATCCTAAAGAGCGTAGAAACCATCTATTTAGAAGATTGAGGGTCCCAAGACATCAAAGAGAAACAAAACTCGATTCTTCTATGCTACCAATAGAAACCAAATCGTTTAGCCTTTTCGCACGAAAACTACCAGTCTACAAAGTATTATTCCCGGAAAGAGTAACTGCTGGTCAAAGAAAACTAACAAAGTATTTCAAACCCCGTTCTCAAATTAATTTTTTTATACTCAATATCAAAGTTAATCCCTCAAAAGGTGAGGAATTTGCATTTTCGTTTAAGAATTTAAAATTGCAGATTTACTTTTTTTATCAGCATATTTGAAAACATTTTAATCGTATTTAAGTTAAAAAGTAAAGATATTTTTCCATCAACACGGAGAAACTTTTTATATCAATTTTTACTATAGTATTTTTCAATTTAGGGAAAATCGTATTACTTTGAGAATTTTTGATAGTAAAAATACTAAACTTTATAATAATGATATGAAACTTTAGTATAAACTATAGTAAAATTTGCTATGAACTATGCTGAAGTTTCATATCATTATTATAAAGTTTAGTATTTTTACTAACAAAAATTCTCAAAGTGATACGTTTTTCCCTAAATTGAAAAATACTATAGTAAAAATTGATATAAAAAGTTTCTCCGTGAAGAAGAATATTCAAACACTGAAAAAAATGGTTAGTAAAACCAACTGTTTCGGTTTGTAAAATATGCCTCAGCTATTTTATTAGTTAGCGCAACAATTTTTTTTGTTGGTGTTACTACCCAAGTTCTTGTGATAACAATTGAGATAGTAACACCAACAAAAAAAATTGTTGTGCTAACTAATAAAATAGCTGAGGCATATTTTACAAACCGAAGTAGTTGGTTTTACTAACTATTTTTTTCAGTGAAGTTGACAATTTTCTAAAAACTCATACAAATGCTTAAAATTTCAAAGCGTATAAAAATGTTTATATTTCAATTTCTCAGGAAATTGTGATTTTTTAAATTGTTAAGACCCCGTCGTAGAGTTTGACGTAACCAATTACATACGACCCCTTTATTGATAAAATAATAATTTGAACGCATTTATCGGGGAAGATAGCAATGCGGGAACTTTTTTGGGAGTTTTTTTGCAAACATATAATAAGATTCCATTGGGACTTTTTTTTACTCAGGGCCTTTGTCTAACAGTGGGTAATAAATCAATAGGTTATTATTAGATTGTTGCGAGTGATACAAAACTTAAGATTAATCCATTAGGCTGTTTAAAAATTTAAGATGTGAATGACTAAATGGATGATTAGAAAAATGAATAAGTGATTCTCATGAGGCAGAGTGTCCTCACAATTGAAGAAGACAGGAATGTTTGACAGCCATTTTTCAGTGATCACGCCGAGTTAGTTTATCGATCTTTGTGATCTGAAGGTACCCTCTCCGCATCATTCTCGCACAGAGTCCAATAAAATCTCGCGCAAGAGCCATTCCTCTTTTTCTATTTCTTCACTTCCAATGAAGTGAGGTTATCTCTCATCTTCTTGGTTCCTCAATCTCTTTCCTTCTCCCTTGTATTCTGCCATTTCTTTCAAGAGAATTGGCTCATTCCGTCTCTCTTTATTTGCCTTTCTTTCAAAAACTTTGAACACACGATGGCGCTGGAAGATGCTGATGAACCTAAACTGAAAAAAGTCCCTAATGCCACAGTATTGTGCACCTAGTTAGCGCTGACTCAAAGACCGCCCACGGGTAGAACTTGGTTTATGAACGAGCCTACCTTCATGATTCATTTTTATTTCCTCGAAAGTTTTGATTGATCGGAAATTAGAGACTAAATACCACCTGAGGCCACGACACGTCCGAATGAAGATCGTAATCGCCCCCTAGATTCCTTATGTGAAACTTACTCTTTCCCTTCCTTCTTCCTCTTGAGTTTAGTTTATTTTTATTTTTCCTCCCCTTCATCCGCATGATCTTCTGGTTCTCTTCCGTTTAACCGCAACCGATCCGCTCAATAGAATAGAAACATCCTCTTACCTCGCACTTTTGTGAACGATGCGTTTAGGTCTCGATTACCCATAAATCAATGGATAGGGTTAAGGTCAGACTAAACGTTGGCGGCAGTCTTGCCATTCTCGAAATTATTCGTTTGTTGTACTGGTGGCATTGACTGACGACGGCCTTGACTTCGAAAATTAAATAGATTTAATTGCTTGATTCAATTAAAAAAGTAGGGTGCCAAGTAATAATATTTAGGTACCTTACAATCACGAAATAGGTCAGATTCAACTCAGAAATTTGGATAATTGATAATAATTTATTTGTATGCATACTTATAATCGTGATTCTGAACCTACAGTCAAAGTTCCATTATAAATTACAGCAGACTTCCTTCGATGCGACCAATAGCATCGTTTCTACTGCATCATATTCAATTGAAATATCTCATGATTAGTCGTGATTATATTAAGTTTGTACGTCATCGTGATTGGAAACCCAGCATGAATCGTTAACTTTGTGACACCTTATTGATTAAAGCCTGACAGTTAAATAGATACAGAAGACGAGTCGACGAATGAATGAAGTACTGTATGCATATGTTTTGCAATAAAGCTAAAACAGCTTATTAACCAGGATTTTATCAAATATGGAAGTAATCTAAAGGATATTAAAACAAACTTTTGTAGACGTAAACAACGATTCTTTAATATTAATCAAAAAAGTGAGAATATAATGAAAGATGATCTCTGATATCATTCAAATCAATTTTGAACATTAAAAATGCGGACGAAGAATTGAAGATCCTAAGAGACAAATTATTTACTAAAGAGATGTATATGATTCAAAGTAAGCGCATAAGCGTCGCACTTTTTGCACTTCATTTGACAAGCAGTTAAGAACGAACATGTTGGAAATGATAATAAGAAGGAGATGAGAAAGAAGAAGCAAGAGACGGGCCGGAATCAGAGCCAGGGACTAATCCGGCTGTAGATCTGATCTTGCATCAATAACCTTAATAAACCAACAACCACTCATGCTCGGATAACACGCGGACATGCTCGTGGATCTCCTTGGAGGTACTTTCACCGCAGGCGACTAGTACAATGCCTCCTCGTGATTGGCATTTAACCCATGGACCCTTTGCCCACACCACCTTCGATCCCTTTTCTCTGTATTCGGATCCTTTCTGAAATCAAAGATTAAAAATTTCTTTAAGTATGGGGATTGTGCAATTAGGAATTTTTAATTCTTGGAATGTTAAAAAGTTAAAACTATCAGGCGTCAGATTCTCACGAATAGGCATACATACATTCCTGGCTTTAGTAGAAGATTCTAAATTGTGAAAAGCCTGACCACTGAGAAGTGCAGAACTTCACGGTTATAAATTTATAGGCCTATGCTAATTTATGACGTCTACTCAACTGGAAATCCTAGAATTACCTGGGAATTTACACCATAAAAAAAGTTTGAATTCAAGTCTAAAAATTGGCTAACTTCAAGATGTAATATTAACTAGACCTTTAGAAAAGGATAGAGTTATGCGCTTATACACTGAGTGGCAAAACTTATGCCAAAATCATCTATTAAACGGTCGCTAGAAGTATAGAACCCACTTGTCGAAGTTTTGAATCTTTGAGCTGTAGTAAGGCATATATGCTCGGCTAGAAGAGTACGGGAAGGTACTTGGGTCAGAGGTACAATTCTTGAGACGTAGATTGAAACTAGTAGTAGACATTATCCGCTATAGATAAGTTGGAACAGTCGCTAGAGAAATAGGACCCACTTCACAGTAGCGCGACATTAGGCTGCAGTACGGAATTTATGGTTATAGATAAAGAAGAGGCACTTACTTATGAAAATATATTTAAAGATGAAGAAGAAAGTGAAAATAGTTTTACTGCCAATATATTAGAATTTAAGGTTAGACGGAGAAAAATGGTTTAAAAAATTGAATATTCAGGTCCAGTGACTATAGGACAGCGATTTGAATTATGAAAACTATAATCTCTATTATAAGTGGTATGGTGTAGGAACATAGAAAAAATTGTCAAAGTCGAGGAACTGGGACAAATCGGTCCTACACCTCCAGCAACTATCCTGAGCAATCTATACCACATATTAACCTCAACTGGATTCCATCTTACTCTCGAAACTTTCAGCTTTGAATCGAGTACATTCCCAAGTACCTCAACCCAACCAAACAGTACTTACAATGGGTCAGAGTCGCGAAACTGGGACAAGTGGGTTCTACTACTCTAGCAACTGTCCCAAGCAATCTATACGACATATCAACCTCTACTGAGTTCCAGATGACACTCGAGACTTTCAGCATTAAATCGAGTAATATCCCAAGCACATAAACCCAACCAAACAGTACTTACAATGGGTCAAAGTCGCGAAACTGGGACAAGCATGTCCTACCCGTGTAGCAACTATCCTGAGCAATCTATAATGCATATCAACCTCTACTGAGTTCCTGATAACTCTTGAGACTTTCAGCTTTGTATCGAGTATTTTCCCAAGCACCTGGACCCAAGCAAACATTACTTACTGTTGCCATCATCGCTTACAGGAAATAACACTTCCGACGATTAAAAACAGTTGATTTATTTGATAGAATTTGAGAATACATAAAGTTATGTGTTGAGGAACTAAGGAACCTGAGTAAAATGCAGTTACTCTGCTAAAGGTCCTCAGAAGACTAACTAAAAATTATACCTGAACTGAGGTGCGCAAAAGTACATTAAAAATTAGCCTGGGCTTGTACAGGCACCTAAGTACTGACTAAAAGAACAGTTACTATTTCCAGCTGATACTTGAAATTCGGCGATCATTTAAAATGCTACGAGATATATTAAAATCAAACACTTACAATGGGTCAAATTCGTGAAACTGGGACAAGCATGTCCTACCCCTGTAGCAACTATCCTGAGCAATCTATAATACATATGAACCTCTACTGAGTTCCATCTGACTCTGGAGACTTTCAGCTTTGAATCAAGTACCTTCCCAAGGACCTCAGTCCAACCAAACAGTACTTACAATGGGACAAAGTCGGGAAACTGGGAAAAGTGGGTTCTACCCCTCCAGTGACTATCCTGAGAAATCTATACCACATATCAACCTCTACTGAGTTCCAGATGCCTCTCGACACTTTCAGCATTGAATCGAGTACCTTCCCAAGCACCTTAACTCAACCAAACAGCACTTACAATAGGTCAAAGTCACGAAACTGGAACATGTGGGTACTACCCCCCCAGCGACTATCCTGAGCAATCTATACCACATATCCACCTCTACTGAGTTCCAGATGACTCTCGAGACTTTCAGCATTGAATCGAGTACCTTCCCATGCACCCCAGTCCAACCAGACAGTACTTACAATTGGTCAAAGTCGCGAAACTGGGACAAGTAGGTTCTACCCCCCAGCGTCTATCCTGAGCAATCTATACCACATATCCACCTCTACTGAATTCCATCTGACTCTCGAAACTTTCAGCTTTAAATCGAGTACCTTCCCCAGCACCTGGACCCAACCAAACATTACATAAAATGGGTCAAAGTCGCAAAACTTGGACAAGTAGGTCCTACACCCCAAGGGACTGTCCTGAACAATCTATACCACATATCAACCTCTACTGAGTTCCAGATGACTCTCGAGACTTTCAGCTTTGAATCGAGTACCTTCCCATGCACCTCAGTCCAACCAGACAGTACTTACAATGGGTCAAAGTCGTGAAACTGGGACAAGTGGGTACTACCCCCCCCCCTCCCAGCGACTATCCTGAGAAATCTATACCACATATCAACCTCTACTGAGTTCCAGATGACTCTCGAGACTTTCAGCTTTGAATCGAGTACCTTCCCATGCACCTCAGTCCAACCAGACAGTACTTACAATGGATCAAAGTCGTGAAACTGGGACAAGTGGGTTCTACCCCTCCAGTGACTATCCTGAGAAATCTATACCACATATCAACCTCTACTGAGTTCCAGATGCCTCTCGACACTTTCAGCATTGAATCGAGTACCTTCCCAAGCACCTCAACTCAACCAAACAGCACTTACAATAGGTCAAAGTCGCGAAACTGGAACATGTGGGTACTACCCCCCCAGCGACTATCCTGAGCAATCTATACCACATATCCACCTCTACTGAGTTCCAGATGACTCTCGAGACTTTCAGCATTGAATCGAGTACCTTCCCATGCACCCCAGTCCAACCAGACAGTACTTACAATTGGTCAAAGTCGCGAAACTGGGACAAGTAGGTTCTACCCCCCCAGCGTCTATCCTGAGCAATCTATACCACATATCCACCTCTACTGAATTCCATCTGACTCTCGAAACTTTCAGCTTTAAATCGAGTACCTTCCCCAGCACCTGGACCCAACCAAACATTACATAAAATGGGTCAAAGTCGCAAAACTTGGACAAGTAGGTCCTACACCCCAAGGGACTGTCCTGAACAATCTATACCACATATCAACCTCTACTGAGTTCCAGATGACTCTCGAGACTTTCAGCTTTGAATCGAGTACCTTCCCATGCACCTCAGTCCAACCAGACAGTACTTACAATGGATCAAAGTCGTGAAACTGGGACAAGTGGGTCCTACACCCCAAGGGACTGTCCTGAACAATCTATACCACATATCCACCTCTACTGAGTTCCAGATGACTCTCGAGACTTTCAGCATTGAATCCAGTACCTTCCCATGCACCCCAGTCCAACCAGACAGTACTTACAATTGGTCAAAGTCGCGAAACTGGGACAAGTAGGTTCTACCTCCCCAGCGTCTATCCTGAGCAATCTATACCACATATCCACCTCTACTGAGTTCCAGATGACTCTCGAGACATTCAGCATTGAATCGAGTACCTTCCCAAACACCTGGACCCAACCAAACATTACTTACAATAGCTCAGTCACGAAACTGGGACAAGTGGGTTCTACCCCTCCAGTGACTATCCTGAGAAATCTATACCACATATCAACCTCTACTGAGTTCCAGATGCCTCTCGACACTTTCAGCATTGAATCGAGTACCTTCCCAAGCACCTCAACTCAACCAAACAGCACTTACAATAGGTCAAAGTCGCGAAACTGGAACATGTAGGTTCTACCCCCCCAGCGTCTATCCTGAGCAATCTATACCACATATCCACCTCTACTGAGTTCCAGATGACTCTCCAGACATTCAGCATTGAATCGAGTACCTTCCCAAACACCTGGACCCAACCAAACATTACTTACAATAGCTCAAAGTCACGAAACTGGGACAAGTGGGTTCTACCCCTCCAGTGACTATCCTGAGAAATCTATACCACATATCAACCTCTACTGAGTTCCAGATGCCTCTCGACACTTTCAGCATTGAATCGAGTACCTTCCCATGCACCTCAGTCCAACCAGACAGTACTTACAATGGGTCAAAGTCGTAAAACTGGGACAAGTGGGTACTACCCCCCCCCCCCCCCTCCCAGCGACTATCCTGAGCAATCTATACCACATATCAACCTCTACTGAGTTCCAGAATGACTCTCGAGACTTTCAGCTTTGAATCGAGTACCTTCCCATGCACCTCAGTCCAACCAGACAGTACTTACAATGGGTCAAAGTCGTGAAACTGGGACAAGTGGGTACTACCCCCCCCCCCCCCCCCCAGCGACTATCCTGAGCAATCTATACCACATATCCACCTCTACTGAGTTCCAGATGACTCTCGAGACTTTCAGCATTGAATCGAGTACCTTCCCATGCACCCCAGTCCAACCAGACAGTACTTACAATGGGTCAAAGTCGTGAAACTGGGACAAGTGGGTACTACACCCCAGCGACAATCCTGAGCAATCTATACCACATATCCACCTCTACTGAGTTCCAGATGACTCTCGAGACTTTCAGCATTGAATCGAGTACCTTCCCATGCACCCCAGTCCAACCAGACAGTACTTACAATTGGTCAAAGTCGCGAAACTGGGACAAGTAGGTTCTACCCCCCAGCGTCTATCCTGAGCAATCTATACCACATATCCACCTCTACTGAATTCCATCTGACTCTCGAAACTTTCAGCTTTAAATCGAGTACCTTCCCCAGCACCTGGACCCAACCAAACATTACATAAAATGGGTCAAAGTCGCAAAACTTGGACAAGTAGGTCCTACACCCCAAGGGACTGTCCTGAACAATCTATACCACATATCAACCTCTACTGAGTTCCAGATGACTCTCGAGACTTTCAGCTTTGAATCGAGTACCTTCCCATGCACCTCAGTCCAACCAGACAGTACTTACAATTGGTCAAAGTCGCGAAACTGGGACAAGTAGGTTCTACCCCCCCAGCGTCTATCCTGAGCAATCTATACCACATATCCACCTCTACTGAATTCCATCTGACTCTCGAAACTTTCAGCTTTAAATCGAGTACCTTCCCCAGCACCTGGACCCAACCAAACATTACATAAAATGGGTCAAAGTCGCAAAACTTGGACAAGTAGGTCCTACACCCCAAGGGACTGTCCTGAACAATCTATACCACATATCAACCTCTACTGAGTTCCAGATGACTCTCGAGACTTTCAGCTTTGAATCGAGTACCTTCCCATGCACCTCAGTCCAACCAGACAGTACTTACAATGGATCAAAGTCGTGAAACTGGGACAAGTGGGTCCTACACCCCAAGGGACTGTCCTGAACAATCTATACCACATATCAACCTCTACTGAGTTCCAGATGACTCTCGAGACTTTCAGCTTTAAATCGAGTACCTTCCCCAGCACCTGGACCCAACCAAACATTACATAAAATGGGTCAAAGTCGCAAAACTTGGACAAGTAGGTCCTACACCCCAAGGGACTGTCCTGAACAATCTATACCACATATCAACCTCTACTGAGTTCCAGATGACTCTCGAGACTTTCAGCATTGAATCCAGTACCTTCCCATGCACCCCAGTCCAACCAGACAGTACTTACAATTGGTCAAAGTCGCGAAACTGGGACAAGTAGGTTCTACCTCCCCAGCGTCTATCCTGAGCAATCTATACCACATATCCACCTCTACTGAGTTCCAGATGACTCTCGAGACATTCAGCATTGAATCGAGTACCTTCCCAAACACCTGGACCCAACCAAACATTACTTACAATAGCTCAAAGTCACGAAACTGGGACAAGTGGGTTCTACCCCTCCAGTGACTATCCTGAGAAATCTATACCACATATCAACCTCTACTGAGTTCCAGATGCCTCTCGACACTTTCAGCATTGAATCGAGTACCTTCCCAAGCACCTCAACTCAACCAAACAGCACTTACAATAGGTCAAAGTCGCGAAACTGGAACATGTAGGTTCTACCCCCCCAGCGTCTATCCTGAGCAATCTATACCACATATCCACCTCTACTGAGTTCCAGATGACTCTCGAGACATTCAGCATTGAATCGAGTACCTTCCCAAACACCTGGACCCAACCAAACATTACTTACAATAGCTCAAAGTCACGAAACTGGGACAAGTGGGTTCTACCCCTCCAGTGACTATCCTGAGAAATCTATACCACATATCAACCTCTACTGAGTTCCAGATGCCTCTCGACACTTTCAGCATTGAATCGAGTACCTTCCCATGCACCTCAGTCCAACCAGACAGTACTTACAATGGGTCAAAGTCGTAAAACTGGGACAAGTGGGTACTACCCCCCCCCCCTCCCAGCGACTATCCTGAGCAATCTATACCACATATCAACCTCTACTGAATTCCAGATGACTCTCGAGACTTTCAGCTTTGAATCGAGTACCTTCCCATGCACCTCAGTCCAACCAGGCAGTACTTACAATGGGTCAAAGTCGTGAAACTGGGACAAGTGGGTACTACCCCCCCCCCCCCAGCGACTATCCTGAGCAATCTATACCACATATCAACCTCTACTGAGTTCCAGAATGACTCTCGAGACTTTCAGCTTTGAATCGAGTACCTTCCCATGCACCTCAGTCCAACCAGACAGTACTTACAATGGGTCAAAGTCGTGAAACTGGGACAAGTGGGTACTACCCCCCCCCCCCCAGCGACTATCCTGAGCAATCTATACCACATATCCACCTCTACTGAGTTCCAGATGACTCTCGAGACTTTCAGCATTGAATCGAGTACCTTCCCATGCACCCCAGTCCAACCAGACAGTACTTACAATGGGTCAAAGTCGTGAAACTGGGACAAGTGGGTACTACACCCCAGCGACAATCCTGAGCAATCTATACCACATATCCACCTCTACTGAGTTCCAGATGACTCTCGAGACTTTCAGCATTGAATCGAGTACCTTCCCATGCACCCCAGTCCAACCAGACAGTACTTACAATTGGTCAAAGTCGCGAAACTGGGACAAGTAGGTTCTACCCCCCAGCGTCTATCCTGAGCAATCTATACCACATATCCACCTCTACTGAATTCCATCTGACTCTCGAAACTTTCAGCTTTAAATCGAGTACCTTCCCCAGCACCTGGACCCAACCAAACATTACATAAAATGGGTCAAAGTCGCAAAACTTGGACAAGTAGGTCCTACACCCCAAGGGACTGTCCTGAACAATCTATACCACATATCAACCTCTACTGAGTTCCAGATGACTCTCGAGACTTTCAGCTTTGAATCGAGTACCTTCCCATGCACCTCAGTCCAACCAGACAGTACTTACAATGGATCAAAGTCGTGAAACTGGGACAAGTGGGTTCTACCCCTCCAGTGACTATCCTGAGAAATCTATACCACATATCAACCTCTACTGAGTTCCAGATGCCTCTCGACACTTTCAGCATTGAATCGAGTACCTTCCCAAGCACCCCAGTCCAACCAGACAGTACTTACAATTGGTCAAAGTCGCGAAACTGGGACAAGTAGGTTCTACCTCCCCAGCGTCTATCCTGAGCAATCTATACCACATATCCACCTCTACTGAGTTCCAGATGACTCTCGAGACATTCAGCATTGAATCGAGTACCTTCCCAAACACCTGGACCCAACCAAACATTACTTACAATAGCTCAAAGTCACGAAACTGGGACAAGTGGGTTCTACCCCTCCAGTGACTATCCTGAGAAATCTATACCACATATCAACCTCTACTGAGTTCCAGATGCCTCTCGACACTTTCAGCATTGAATCGAGTACCTTCCCAAGCACCTCAACTCAACCAAACAGCACTTACAATAGGTCAAAGTCGCGAAACTGGAACATGTAGGTTCTACCCCCCCAGCGTCTATCCTGAGCAATCTATACCACATATCCACCTCTACTGAGTTCCAGATGACTCTCGAGACATTCAGCATTGAATCGAGTACCTTCCCAAACACCTGGACCCAACCAAACATTACTTACAATAGCTCAAAGTCACGAAACTGGGACAAGTGGGTTCTACCCCTCCAGTGACTATCCTGAGAAATCTATACCACATATCAACCTCTACTGAGTTCCAGATGCCTCTCGACACTTTCAGCATTGAATCGAGTACCTTCCCATGCACCTCAGTCCAACCAGACAGTACTTACAATGGGTCAAAGTCGTAAAACTGGGACAAGTGGGTACTACCCCCCCCCCCTCCCAGCGACTATCCTGAGCAATCTATACCACATATCAACCTCTACTGAATTCCAGATGACTCTCGAGACTTTCAGCTTTGAATCGAGTACCTTCCCATGCACCTCAGTCCAACCAGGCAGTACTTACAATGGGTCAAAGTCGTGAAACTGGGACAAGTGGGTACTACCCCCCCCCCCCCCCAGCGACTATCCTGAGCAATCTATACCACATATCAACCTCTACTGAGTTCCAGAATGACTCTCGAGACTTTCAGCTTTGAATCGAGTACCTTCCCATGCACCTCAGTCCAACCAGACAGTACTTACAATGGGTCAAAGTCGTGAAACTGGGACAAGTGGGTACTACCCCCCCCCCCCAGCGACTATCCTGAGCAATCTATACCACATATCCACCTCTACTGAGTTCCAGATGACTCTCGAGACTTTCAGCTTTAAATCGAGTACCTTCCCCAGCACCTGGACCCAACCAAACATTACATAAAATGGGTCAAAGTCGCAAAACTTGGACAAGTAGGTCCTACACCCCAAGGGACTGTCCTGAACAATCTATACCACATATCAACCTCTACTGAGTTCCAGATGACTCTCGAGACTTTCAGCTTTGAATCGAGTACCTTCCCATGCACCTCAGTCCAACCAGACAGTACTTACAATGGATCAAAGTCGTGAAACTGGGACAAGTGGGTCCTACACCCCAAGGGACTGTCCTGAACAATCTATACCACATATCAACCTCTACTGAGTTCCAGATGACTCTCGAGACTTTCAGCTTTAAATCGAGTACCTTCCCCAGCACCTGGACCCAACCAAACATTACATAAAATGGGTCAAAGTCGCAAAACTTGGACAAGTAGGTCCTACACCCCAAGGGACTGTCCTGAACAATCTATACCACATATCAACCTCTACTGAGTTCCAGATGACTCTCGAGACTTTCAGCATTGAATCCAGTACCTTCCCATGCACCCCAGTCCAACCAGACAGTACTTACAATTGGTCAAAGTCGCGAAACTGGGACAAGTAGGTTCTACCTCCCCAGCGTCTATCCTGAGCAATCTATACCACATATCAACCTCTACTGAGTTCCAGATGCCTCTCGACACTTTCAGCATTGAATCGAGTACCTTCCCATGCACCTCAGTCCAACCAGACAGTACTTACAATGGGTCAAAGTCGTAAAACTGGGACAAGTGGGTACTACCCCCCCCCCCCCCTCCCAGCGACTATCCTGAGCAATCTATACCACATATCAACCTCTACTGAATTCCAGATGACTCTCGAGACTTTCAGCTTTGAATCGAGTACCTTCCCATGCACCTCAGTCCAACCAGGCAGTACTTACAATGGATCAAAGTCGTGAAACTGGGACAAGTGGGTCCTACACCCCAAGGGACTGTCCTGAACAATCTATACCACATATCAACCTCTACTGAGTTCCAGATGACTCTCGAGACTTTCAGCATTGAATCCAGTACCTTCCCATGCACCCCAGTCCAACCAGACAGTACTTACAATTGGTCAAAGTCGCGAAACTGGGACAAGTAGGTTCTACCTCCCCAGCGTCTATCCTGAGCAATCTATACCACATATCAACCTCTACTGAGTTCCAGATGCCTCTCGACACTTTCAGCATTGAATCGAGTACCTTCCCATGCACCTCAGTCCAACCAGACAGTACTTACAATGGGTCAAAGTCGTAAAACTGGGACAAGTGGGTACTACCCCCCCCCCCCTCCCAGCGACTATCCTGAGCAATCTATACCACATATCAACCTCTACTGAGTTCCAGATGACTCTCGAGACTTTCAGCTTTGAATCGAGTACCTTCCCATGCACCTCAGTCCAACCAGACAGTACTTACAATGGATCAAAGTCGTGAAACTGGGACAAGTGGGTCCTACACCCCAAGGGACTGTCCTGAACAATCTATACCACATATCAACCTCTACTGAGTTCCAGATGACTCTCGAGACTTTCAGCTTTGAATCGAGTACCTTCCCATGCACCTCAGTCCAACCAGACAGTACTTACAATGGATCAAAGTCGTGAAACTGGGACAAGTGGGTCCTACACCCCAAGGGACTGTCCTGAACAATCTATACCACATATCAACCTCTACTGAGTTCCAGATGACTCTCGAGACTTTCAGCATTGAATCCAGTACCTTCCCATGCACCCCAGTCCAACCAGACAGTACTTACAATTGGTCAAAGTCGCGAAACTGGGACAAGTAGGTTCTACCTCCCCAGCGTCTATCCTGAGCAATCTATACCACATATCAACCTCTACTGAGTTCCAGATGCCTCTCGACACTTTCAGCATTGAATCGAGTACCTTCCCATGCACCTCAGTCCAACCAGACAGTACTTACAATGGGTCAAAGTCGTAAAACTGGGACAAGTGGGTACTACCCCCCCCCCCTCCCAGCGACTATCCTGAGCAATCTATACCACATATCAACCTCTACTGAATTCCAGATGACTCTCGAGACTTTCAGCTTTGAATCGAGTACCTTCCCATGCACCTCAGTCCAACCAGGCAGTACTTACAATGGGTCAAAGTCGTGAAACTGGGACAAGTGGGTACTACCCCCCCCCCCCCAGCGACTATCCTGAGCAATCTATACCACATATCAACCTCTACTGAGTTCCAGAATGACTCTCGAGACTTTCAGCTTTGAATCGAGTACCTTCCCATGCACCTCAGTCCAACCAGACAGTACTTACAATGGGTCAAAGTCGTGAAACTGGGACAAGTGGGTACTACCCCCCCCCCCCCCCCAGCGACTATCCTGAGCAATCTATACCACATATCCACCTCTACTGAGTTCCAGATGACTCTCGAGACTTTCAGCATTGAATCGAGTACCTTCCCATGCACCTCAGTCCAACCAGACAGTACTTACAATGGGTCAAAGTCGTGAAACTGGGACAAGTGGGTACTACCCCCCCCAGCGACTATCCTGAGCAATCTATACCACATATCCACCTCTACTGAGTTCCAGATGACTCTCGAGACTTTCAGCATTGAATCGAGTACCTTCCCATGCACCCCAGTCCAACCAGACAGTACTTACATTGGGTCAAAGTCGTGAAACTGGGACAAGTGGGTACTACACCCCAGCGACAATCCTGAGCAATCTATACCACATATCCACCTCTACTGAGTTCCAGATGACTCTCGACACTTTCAGCATTGAATCGAGTACCTTCCCATGCACCCCAGTCCAACCAGACAGTACTTACATTGGGTCAAAGTCGTGAAACTGGGACAAGTGGGTACTACACCCCAGCGACAATCCTGAGCAATCTATACCACATATCCACCTCTACTGAGTTCCAGATGACTCTCGACACTTTCAGCATTGAATCGAGTACCTTCCCATGCACCCCAGTCCAACCAGACAGTACTTACATTGGGTCAAAGTCGTGAAACTGGGACAAGTGGGTACTACACCCCAGCGACAATCCTGAGCAATCTATACCACATATCCACCTCTACTGAGTTCCAGATGACTCTCGACACTTTCAGCTTTGAATCGAGTACCTTCCCATGCACCTCAGTCCAACCAGACAGTACTTACAATGGGTCAAAGTCGTGAAACTGGGACAAGTGGGTACTACCCCCCCCAGCGACTATCCTGAGCAATCTATACCACATATCCACCTCTACTGAGTTCCAGATGACTCTCGACACTTTCAGCATTGAATCGAGTACCTTCCCAAACACCTGGACCCAACCAAACATTACTTACAATAGCTCAAAGTCACGAAACTGGGACAAGTGGTTTCTACCCCTTCAGTGACTATCCTGAATAATCTATACCACATATCAACCTCTACTGAGTTCCAGATGACTCTCGAGACTTTCAGCTTTGAATCGAGTACCTTCCCATGCACCTCAGTCCAACCAGACAGTACTTACAATGGGTCAAAGTCGTGAAACTGGGACAAGTGGGTACTACCCCCCCCCCCCTCCCAGCGACTATCCTGAGCAATCTATACCACATATCAACCTCTACTGAGTCCCAGATGACTCTCGAGACTTTCAGCTTTGAATCGAGTACCTTCCCATGCACCTCAGTCCAACCAGACAGTACTTACAATGGCTCACAGTCGCGAAACTGGGACAAGTGGGTACTACCCTCCAGTGACTATCCTGAGCAATCTATACCACGTATCAACCTCTACTGAGTTCCAGATGACTCTCGAGACTATCAGCATTGAATCGAGTACCTTCCCAAACACCTGGACCCAACCAAACATTACTTACAATGGCTCAAGGTCGCGAAACTGGGACAAGCATGTCCTACTCGTGTAGCAACTATCCTGAGCAATCTGTAATGCATATCAACTTCTACTGAGTTCCAGATAACTCTTGAGACTTTCAGCTTTGAATCGAGTACCTTCACAAGCACCTCAGTCCAACCATACAGTACTTACAATGGGTCAAAGTCGCGAAACTGGGACAAGTGGTTGCTACCCCTCCAGTGACTATCGTGAGCAATCTATACCACATATCAACCTCTACTGAGTTGTAGCTGACTTTCGAGACTTTCAGCTTTGGGTCGAGTACCTTCCCGAGCACCTCAGTCCAACCAGACAGTACTTGCAATAGGTCTAAGTCGCGAAACTGGGACAAGCATGTCCTTCCCCTCTAGCCACTATCCTGAGCAATCTATACCACATATCAACCTCTACTGAGTCCCAGATGACTCTCGAGACTTTCAGCTTTGAATCGAGTACCTTCCCATGCACCTCAGTCCAACCAGACAGTACTTACAATGGGTCACAGTCGCGAAACTGGGACAAGTGGGTACTACCCTCCAGTGACTATCCTGAGCAATCTATACCACGTATCAACCTCTACTGAGTTCCAGATGACTCTCGAGACTTTCAGCATTGAATCGAGTACCTTCCCAAACACCTGGACCCAACCAAACATTACTTACAATGGCTCAAGGTCGCGAAACTGGGACAAGCATGTCCTACTCGTGTAGCAACTATCCTGAGCAATCTGTAATGCATATCAACTTCTACTGAGTTCCAGATAACTCTTGAGACTTTCAGCTTTGAATCGAGTACCTTCACAAGCACCTCAGTCCAACCATACAGTACTTACAATGGGTCAAAGTCGCGAAACTGGGACAAGTGGTTGCTACCCCTCCAGTGACTATCGTGAGCAATCTATACCACATATCAACCTCTACTGAGTTGTAGCTGACTTTCGAGACTTTCAGCTTTGGGTCGAGTACCTTCCCGAGCACCTCAGTCCAACCAGACAGTACTTGCAATAGGTCTAAGTCGCGAAACTGGGACAAGCATGTCCTTCCCCTCTAGCCACTATCCTGAGCAATCTATACCACATATCAACCTCTACTGAGTCCCAGATGACTCTCGAGACTTTCAGCTTTGAATCGAGTACCTTCCCATGCACCTCAGTCCAACCAGACAGTACTTACAATGGGTCACAGTCGCGAAACTGGGACAAGTGGGTACTACCCTCCAGTGACTATCCTGAGCAATCTATACCACGTATCAACCTCTACTGAGTTCCAGATGACTCTCGAGACTTTCAGCATTGAATCGAGTACCTTCCCAAACACCTGGACCCAACCAAACATTACTTACAATGGCTCAAGGTCGCGAAACTGGGACAAGCATGTCCTACTCGTGTAGCAACTATCCTGAGCAATCTGTAATGCATATCAACTTCTACTGAGTTCCAGATAACTCTTGAGACTTTCAGCTTTGAATCGAGTACCTTCACAAGCACCTCAGTCCAACCATACAGTACTTACAATGGGTCAAAGTCGCGAAACTGGGACAAGTGGTTGCTACCCCTCCAGTGACTATCGTGAGCAATCTATACCACATATCAACCTCTACTGAGTTGTAGCTGACTTTCGAGACTTTCAGCTTTGGGTCGAGTACCTTCCCGAGCACCTCAGTCCAACCAGACAGTACTTGCAATAGGTCTAAGTCGCGAAACTGGGACAAGCATGTCCTTCCCCTCTAGCCACTATCCTGAGCAATCTATACCACATATCAATCTCTATTGAGTTCCAGCTGATTCTTGAGACTTTTAGCTTTGAATCTTTATTGTTATCTACGGTATGCCCTAGCACCCCTTTATTTCGGTTTTTAATTTATATATGTACGATATTTATTATGCTGTCGGAGGTATTATATGTGACACGATTTGAGAAAAGAAACCTGAGCGTTTCAACTCAGATTTTACAGGAGGGGTGAAAGAATAGGCAACGTGCCAATTAGATCTTCCGAACCTCTGATGGAAAAAGTCTTAATAAACGAAAATTATTGCATAATAAATTATTCTGATTTTATAATCTCTAAGTGAAATCATACATCAATCCAAAATGATGATAATCTGAAAAATGATTTTTGAAACCTGAGGTTCCATTTCTGAGTTCGCGTCACATATATTATATGAAAAGCGACACTGAAAGAACACACATATAGTAGATAGTTAACACTTTTTTCCGGCTCAGAACTTTTTGGTCCTGTTGAAAAGAAATAAGTTAGCTTTCTGTCAGGACGCCCGTTAGAACACTGGAGAATTCCGTGCTGCCGGGTGTTATATCCAGAGAACAACATAAACTCGGTTGGTAACGACATTTGCTATAGAGATTTCTTTACACTGTACCTTCTTACCCTTAATAGTGAGAGAGAGATAGCCCGGGTCAAGTTTGTTGGCGGGGACGGGGCGGATGTCTGGCACCTATATGCATAAACGAACCATACCGGCCTCCGACACCTTCGAACTGTTAAACCATCTTCTCCGAGAGTTTTTTTTCTTCTTCCAACTTTTTTTCACTCTCGCCGGCTTGGTCCGTTCTTTCGACGGTTAATTAGATTTTGATGGTCGGCGCGAGCATTTGCATCCTTTATACGAACCACTCTTTGTCTTTTTCTCATTTTCTTTCTTCATCCACTTCACTCTCGTTGTCTAACCTCTTTCTTCCTTCTTTCGCTTCCAGAGGATCCTACGAAACTCCTCTCGGCCCCCTTGTCGACTCTTTTTTACGTTATATTCTCTCTCTGCGGGGGAGAGACGTTTAGGCTGCGACCGCTTAACTCTTGAAGCGATTTAGCGGCCCAGGGGCCAAGTGTCAACAAGCCAGCACTGCCCAGGTTCGTACACCCTCCTGTATACATACACGCATTGGAGCTTCTTTGCTCATCATTTTTTGCTTCGCTAACGCTTCGCACTTTCGTGTCAGGCGTTGAACAATATACGGGGCTTTTAAACTGCCTTTCGCCTCTCGTCGAGATTGACTTTTTACCATTGTTTTTTTTTTCTTGTTCGCATTTTTTTGTTCATGGAACAAGAGAGTGTGATACCGATAGTTTTAGGATTAAGTCTTTTGTTTCATTTCTTATAGGGTGTGGAATATAAACATCGTTTCTTTTCGCTTAGAAAAAATATACTTCTCTTTTGAAGAAAAATATATGAATAAAAGAAATATGATTGTTTAGAATTGAAGATTTCAAGGATGTTGTAACTGAATTCCTGACTTGTGAAATAATTGAATAGGGTTGTCAATCATTTCTCTTGAATTCTTATATTTCACGGGGAATCATTTTGTGGCATCTAGGTAATTTAGCAAAATGTTATTCTTTATTCGATTAATATAGGTCTGACATTCTAGTAGGTGTAAATTAATCTCCAAATTGATAATTCAAGATTTTAAAGTATTTTCGACGATCTTCTAAACCTTTAAGATCTATCCGTTTAGTCCATAAAAAATTAAGAAGAATGATCTTAATAGAATTTTTGTGTGGCACAAATCTGAAACTTGACACCACTCTATCCATTGCACAATCCTTTCTTGTAATCTGATAGGTTCACACTGAGGGACGCTTACTACTATATTAATTATCATAATAGAAAGTTAGATTAAATGCTTAAAGTGGCATGTAAAATGAATTGCTGACTCCCGCTTCGTCCCACGTTTGAGAAAAGTTGGAATACCACTCTTATTATAGCATAATTTACATCGCTAACTGCCAAGTATCATTTTCATGAATCGAAAAGAGTTTTCCATTTTATTTCGAGAATAACAAGTAGAATATCTGATTGATAATTATTTGCATTGAAGTAAAAGAGCTTAAATCTTATTACCAAGAAGGATGTTAAACCCAATAAGATAAATCCTGAATCTCGTTATGTATTGAAATAATTTTGTCCCATGAGCGAATTGATTTTTTGAAATGGTACAATTAAGCAAAACAGCATTATTTGATAATTCAACGAGACGAAATTCTAAAGAATTATATAAAGTATTAAGAGACATCTCAAGAATCAGACCATTGTTGATGTCATATATACACAACTCAAAGTTGATTTTTTTCTTGTAATAAATTTCCACAATGCTTTCTTCCCATCTCTAATGAGGCACTAGGGCGATTTCCCCGTGGATTGTGTAAGCTTTTAACGAAGTAAATTGGAAATATTTTGTTATAAAGCGACTGGCAGCACATAAGTCGTAATTTATTTAGATTGATTTTCAATGAAATCCGACGAGTCAGAAAGAATGTAAATCAACTCATCATTGGTGGTTAAAACAAATGGTTGTTGTCGGTAGTTAATTTCTTTTATTTAGGCACTTTCCTATCGTCCTGAATGAAAGTTCGAATTTGCGATCGATCCGGTTACGACAGTCGGCATGCTTCGAATTCCGACATGGCGGGGTTGGAGGAACGAGCATACCTGGCGCGAGGGCGAACGTCAAAACACACCTCATCCACATAAGGCACGCACTTACTAAGACGCCCTCGTAGACTCGCAAGTATGTGTAAGTACAATACAGGATCGGTCGCTCAACAGATTCCTATGGAGCAGCCAATGACTGGAATGACTTGCACTCAATGTCGAACTGAGGGTCCCTCTGGGCCTCTCACTCAACCTATCTTCTTCTCTCGTTCGATCTGCTCGAGGAATCATCTCTCTCGTTTTGTCCAGGTTACCTCTCTGAGGGAGGTGCAGGCTTAATTTAATTAATTCCATACGCCATCTTGACAAGTGTGCCCATACGCGCATCGAGAGAATAATTTTCATACTCATCCTCCGTCTTTTTTACTCTTTCTTTCTCTCTTTATTTCTTTCTGCTCCCCTCACTTCCACTTTTCTACCATCCTCCGCGCCCTCGCGAGCGTTTCGACCATTTCTTTGGTTATCAGATCCCCGATTCATACTCGTCAAGCGCGAGTGTAAAAGGTGAAAAAAAGTCCACGTATTTGTATATGGTATAGCATACACACTCATACTTATCTGCTCCCATCTCGCTGAGGTCATTTGTCTTTTTTGATGTTGTGCCATATCTGATTCGTTAATTGCGAGACCTTGCGTGCGATTGACTCTCGGTACGGCGAGAGTGAGAGAGAAAGAAAGTGAAAGGGAGAGCAAATAGTCAACTGTGAGAATAGAAAGAGCCAGGCATACATTCTATGGAGTCGTCACTTGGTTTAATCGGGTCCAAAGAGTGACGTCAATTGGTTCAGGTGGTTTGCAGAGTAAACGGCACTGTTACTGGCACTTAAACATGTAAAATTTATTCTCCCAAGTTTATATATAAGAGATTTTGTATAACGCACAAAAGATCCAATCTTATACTCACTTTTCACATCAGGGATAGATTCTTCTTGTTTTTTTTTTGTTTTTTTTTGCACATTGAACAAAAAGTATAAGCAGTGAGTAAACTTTTCAGGCCTGCTAATGGCTTTTTAAACATAAAATTAAGAAACAAATGAATACAAAAAGATTCAACTTGATGTTTTATATAAATGATTCTTGAGTAATTAATCATCAAGTTATATACATATTAAATATAAATATATTTAGCACATAAATTTTCCAGTGTTTAAATGAGTCAAACTAACTGGTTGATTTGAATTTTAAAACCTCATTCAGGATTTGATTCATCGGTGAAGATTCTAGAACGCGAAGATTTAACACTTGAAATGAATAAAAATAATGTAGTGTATATATGCTAGTACTTGCTTAATTATTTTCGTGGATACACTAATAAAAAATTAAGTGAAATCAAAGGGGAACTGAAAAAAGTTGAGTATCGAGATCGAAGTAGTTTCCAATGTCAACGACTGCGACCTGCGTGTCTCGCTTTCCGCATCTTGTGCTCTGCTTTGTAGGTAATTCGCAATTCGTGTCGATCGTAACTTTCAACCGGGCATCCACGTTTGCGTTCCCGTTCTGTCCAGAATTACAGCCGGATTTACAAGCAGCGGCGGATTTACAAGCCGACCAAGAGTGCCCTTTCCTGTTCGCCAATGCCTGATGTTCAAACTACTCAACCCTGAAATCCTTGAAAGGACCGAGAAGTTTGAGAGAAACCGCAAACAATTTTAAAAACTTTTTGAACAGAAGGCAATGACCCGAACAAATTAAAAATATATTAAACTTTGGTTCTTATGGTTAAAAGTGTGTGAAGTAAATGATTCTTAGAAACGCAGTCTGTTCCTTAATTTTGCTTTCTTTTTTTTAAATTTTATCAAGATTCTCTAAATTACCTTTAATTTACAATTCCATTGCCCTTTTCCCATCTTTTTTAATCGAGAAATTTTTAACGCGAAATGAACATTCTTCTTATGTAGCTCTTTTAATTCCATTTGAAAAATCAATCAAAATTTTGTAATCTTCGTCACTTAGGCAATCTAGAATTATCAAGAGATTACTTAAAGTAGCATTATTTTTTTGCAATATTAGTTTTGAAGTGTAAAAGATGAAGTTAAAAAATAATTTATTTGAGCACCTTAGACAGTGAGATTTACAACTTTTTATGGATTCTATTAAAATTTAGAATAAAAAAACTGATAACATTCGACTTCTCATTTGCATTCTAAAGGCGATAATTTTATAAAAAGATATTTAAATTTTAAATTTTATAAATTTTGAATAGATAAATTCCAATTTCAAACTTCGTGAAAGCTTTTCATTCAATAAGTTTGAAAATAAGATAAAGTGTTCATATCCATTTTATACTAGAATTTACAGATTTTTATAATTGTCACGATTCATATAAGCTATTTTACTACTTTTAAACCTTATTTCCTAAAAACTATTTTGCTTGAACATGTCTATTCCTTCAATTTCTATTTTTTTTAAATCTCCGTTTTCCCTCAAATTCCAATTTTGAGCGATTGTGATTCCTATAATTATATTAATCAGTTTTAATACTTGGCGATGGAGTTCAGGTTTAATAAATTCACTGTCTATATACATTGGTTGGTGAGGCATGGTACGAATAATCGATCAGATCGTGATCGCGAGGTCCAGAACGTTGACTTCAATGTCACACAATCGAGCGATTTCGAGTAAACGATCGTTCCGCGCAGTTCAAGATCACGATTTACCCAGAAGGCATATGCTAAAGATACGAAAGCAACCTTGGTTCGCAAATATATATTTTCCCAGATCGCTGGTAACCGTTCTTCATGCTAATTGCATTAGATTTATGGAGCTGGACTTTTCATATTCCAGACTCATGCGTAGGTTTAATTGCTCTCTTTCCACGCAATAACCCACCTCTGCGCATGGCTAATGCACGCGTGCATTGTCCTGATATTATAACTAATGCATCCGTGATATATCTGACTTTTTAATTGTTTTTAGTAGCGCCTTAAGCTGCTCCTTTTCGAGGAAAATGTATTAGCATGAACTCACCAGGTTTTAATCTAAAATAGAATATTTTAGGTCAAACAATGAAAGTTATGAGACCAACTTTTTGATATTTTTCTTTTATTTCAATTATATTCGAACGAAATTTCAAAGTTGATATAGATAAAACACTATCTAGATTTATTCAATTATGGCTAATTTCAAATTTAGTAAGATGTGAAATTTTGTTATCTATATATTATGACTCATGACTCAACCATTTAAATCATTAGAGAGAAAGGGTCCCAGGATGGCCTGTTTTTGATCATAAGAATGTTTTAACTCAACAAAATTCGAATTAAACAAATTTTTGAAAATTAAATTTTCGAGTTTTTGTTTGGTTGACAAAAACTGTTTTCTTATTCTGTGACTATAAATAAGCTCTAGTGATTCTCTTTTTTCCTATAATGTCGAATGCGTTTAATTTATTTATTTTCATATAATCAACTTTCACGAAGACAAAAACGAAAAATTAAGAAATTTTTAAAAATTCTCTTCAAGTTTTAATACTTGTTACTACGTAAAACTTTAGTAACGATGTCTTCAAATAATTTTTATTTACATTCAAAAGAATTATCTTTCGCAATAATAAAATTTTCTACAGTTCTTCTTAATTTTCTGTTAAGACGTCAAGAAGTTTCAGTTAAGGGCATGTAATACTTGAGAAAAGTAGCAAGTTCATGTGAACAATTTGGTCCAGTTTCTACATGTTTGTGTCCAAAATACATAAAATTTTGTTTTTAAAATTTAAGAAATGGTAGAGAAAATAAAAACGGACGTAGATAGACTACTTTTGGATTTGACAATGAAAAAAAAAATTCCGGTATATTTTGCTAAAATTGAATTTTTTTTTTAAATTTCGAAACTAAAAGTAATCTATCTACGTCCGTTTTTATATTCTCTGCCGTTTCCCAAATTTTGAAAAGAAAATTTAATGTACTTTGGACACGAACATGTAGAAACCTAAAATCAATAAAATTTGTTAATTTCCTAAGTATCACTTATATCATAATATTGACAACATAAGTTACAGAGGATTCGCATAGAAATTGTTTATAATATTGACTCACGCGAATGGATATAATTATTAAGATATATTTATATCTATAGCTGATGAGAAAAACAAATTTCGATACAGATTCTCCACCTGATACTCGAATGATTCCAAAGAGACTCCTTTGATATGAAGATGATATCTCCATTCTGGCTGAAGTCGTTCTCAACATCCAAATAGTGTCTCTGCAAGTCCTTAGCTCGGCAGCCGCAGGATTAAATTCTTGATGAGCAAGAAGAGTTTTCAGAAGAGACACGCCCTGGAATCCAGTCAATGAGCAGTCGCGGAGGTCCATTCTTTTCTTATAAGTATTCTCCTCCTGATACCTCGACATTATCGCGACGGACACCCAGTATAGTCGCGAGCGTCCTAAAACAACAATGGAGGCATTAAGATGATCTACGGCCAAGTCGCTTGACCCTCTGATTCAAAAAAGGTGTTCGAATCCACTCGAGAGAAGGAGAGAGGTAGTGAGATAGAGGATCACGGTTGAAGAGAGGAGTGAGAAGAATAAAGGGGGGATGGAATATGAGAACGTGTGGGTGTCGACTTAATGCGACTGTCACGGTGTTAGTTAGTATTGGGCTTCAAGATTCAAGATCACGCTCGTCTCTCTTTCGTTGTGTCTGTGTACGCGCGAATGAGCTTTCAGATACCTTGGTGTGTACGCGCACTTGTAAGCCTGATTAAATATATATTAGGGGAAGGGGGTCTGGTCGCGGCAGGGGGTGTGGTATTTTTTCAAGGAAGGCAAGTGGGCCCCCAACTAAAGGGTGCGGTCCGACCAAGGTACCAAACTCAAGAGCTAAGATACTCAACGTAACGACGCTCTCTTCTTCGCGTTATGATCCACCGGATTGTTATTCTTATTGACGTCCGGTATCCTGGAGAGGCGAGGTTAGGTAATACAGGGTGTCTAAGGTAGAATAACGAAGTCACAGTCTTGCTTTTATTCGCTTCGTTATTATATCCAAAGCACTATTATATCGAAAATCTATTTGCTGCAATTATTTTTACGGTGGTTATACACCTTTCTAGAAAAGATATTCATGATGCTTTTGCTCTCTATTATTCCCTTCTGAGGGGTTTGATAAAAAAATTGTATTAAAGATATTCTCAGGTACGACATTGTCCTTGGGAGTATTTGGTGATAAAATATCGTGTTTGATGATTCTGGTATCAATCCTTAGAAATTGTGGCGGTTTTGAAAGGTAGGAAATTTTACTTGCTCATTAGATAGGTACATTTTTATGGACACCCGTTCGATGGCATGTTAATGAGTGATGATCAAGCTACCTGAAGCCTTTTTTTCATTTTTAGTAATTTCCTCGTCCTTAGTTGGCTATGTGGATGGCTTTCAACTATTTACGTATCAATACACGTCTCGTCTTATTAATGAGTGTTTGATAAATTTCGACAAGGTACATCTAAATGTCCCTACGTGGGTGACCAAAGACATATAATGTTTTTCTTTTGTGGCTTCCAGGGTTTTAGATTAACTTGAGACTAAAATATTTGACAGCTTCTATTTTTCTTAACCATAAGACTTTTACAATGAGTTATACAATTGTAACTTTTACTGCTGCTTAGAATATCAAGAAAAGACATATATTAGTCGCAAGAATTATATTTTGAATATTTATGAACACATGTAAAAAGTAAAAAATAGATTTATTGAAAAAAATCTGATTATTATTCAATTTCGAAAATGACAAACTTGTAAATTGATGATGTCAGAAATTTGTAAATTCAAAAGATTGCAGAACATAGATATTTGGATCTTCACAGTTTTTTATTATTAATTAGGCGAGGGAAAATTGAAAGTATAGGTTTCATTTTCAAAATTTAATGTTCAAGTCTTGTAACTTACTGTTAACATTAAAAAATATAATGTTAGCATTAAAAACCAGTAATTTCGGGAAGTTCTAACTTGTAAATTTATAAAGTTTGTCAGCTGACAAAAAATTAAAATATCAAATCAGACAATTTAAAAAGTGGACAATGAACATATTTTAACACTTAAGTGTAAATGAGTCAGGATAAAAATTTAAAAAACTAGGAATTTATAAAAGGAAAACCCTATAAAGTTTTTATCAATTCGCTTTTGCTATTACAAAATAAAATGCAGTTTTAACATTTTTGAGAAAACGAAGATGTTAAAGCACTTAAAAGATATTCTAATCAATATGGCGTTAAAAGTCAAACAGATTCAAATTTATTTACTTAACAGCTTAAGATACCAAACAATTACTAGATATTTTTGCTCTTATACAAGATAAAAATGTTGAAAAATGTAAAGTCAAAAAATCAACTTTTAGCTATAAAAATCAAAATAATTCAGACCAGTCTAAACTCGTCACATAAAATCCTCAGAATGCTAATTTAGAAACATGATTCGTTTCTTCCTGAATCTTTCTCTTCTAAACTCGACCACCGTGATTGAATTTGGCATTAAGCTAGGCAACTGATATTCTACAAGTCAAGTAGACTCATGCATGTAAATTCGACTGGATGTATAGAAATAGAATCGACTGTAGTCTGAATCGAGTGACTTTCTCTTATGCGGATGAAACTTAACATTGTTTAATGATGTTGTATCAAAGAATATGCACACAGCACACACCAACCAAGGGGAAAATGGGGGCAAGGGTGGAGGTATTATAACCAAGCCTTGGTCAGATAAGTCATAATAGTGACTCGTCGGACGTTGTTAATACTCAACACAGAATCAAGACGAGATAGCGCGCTAATGCACGCATTTATTTGAAATATTAAACCTCACGTTTTCTTACTGGAGGGAGTGAGAAACATAGACGAGGGAAGAGAGGGTGGGTAAGAGAGGTAACAGTTTCCTTGTCATTGGTCTTTGTCTTTTTCTTATTCTTTCGAGAAGGGAAAGGAGAAGGATAGAAGAGTGGGCTGAAGAAGGGACAATTATTAATGATGATAATTAGCCAAAATATTAACCAGTCACCCCGTGACTTTACAGTTGTATATGTGTCCATAAAACACATAGATCTTTTCTCTATAGGGCGTTGTAAATGCTTAAGATAGAAAAAGACAAATTCGGGAGCCTCACGTTAATGATGAAAAGGCTGATGGCTTATCTAAATCGAGAATTTAGAATTCTCTTGTATTATTTACATCGGAAAAGCAGAGTCATTTATCCTCTGAATAGAAGTTGACAAGAAACATATATTGTCTTGATTACCAAATTTCCTGGATTAGTAAGTTAAATTAGGTGTATAAAATGGTTTATGATTTTTATTTTATATTTCAAAATTTTTCTTTGAGTCAAACGTAACTGAATAAGGTGAACAAAAACAGTGAATTATTCCATTTTAAGCGATTTCGCTCGTTCCCTATAGCGACCTTCATAGAAATTGTAATGGCCAAACAGTGTAAGGAGAAAACATGCTTCTGGATTTCGCAGTTTCATATCAAATGAAATAAAAGATTTTGATTATGCAGCATGATAATATTTGTATGATGGTTTTAAAATTATGAATCTTTTCGTCCAAACGAGTGTACACGAAAAACCTTTCTATTTATCTCACCAACGAGAAATTGTTTCTTTTCCGAGACTCATGATGATTGTTTCTCTCCTTCCTTTGCATTGTATTACTCTCTCCGAAGAAGGGAATCGTGAAGAGGTTGATAGAATCAACGCCGAGCAACTGTGATACTACTAACTCGACTCTCTCCTCCTAATTATTAATTCGCTCAACTGGAGAAGATAAAACACGAAATCATCGTCGAACCGTTGCCCTCCCACATATACATGCACACACCTCTCGCGTCATTGCTAAATGTACATTCAAATGATTAATTAAAATCACATCACGACATGCCGAGTTCCATTCCCTCGTATATATTATCAATGTGCAAACTCACACTCCGGAACATTTCTTGTCTGAATCACTCTTATATTATCTGATAAAATGCATCACTCTGTTTGTTTTTTTTTCTAGTTGGCATATGAATTTATCAATGAGATTTATCATAAGTTAAATATTTTTTGCTTAAATTAGAAAATAGTGAATATTTTTTCAAATATTAAGGTTAAAAGTCGGGGTTGAAACTGAAATGTATTCAAAGAATACATTTAACAGTATCTCCAAAATTGAATAGCGCAATTCTGTCCGGTAAGAATTTTTTGGCTCTACGTGATCGATCCATCGAAATTGAAGGCTTGCGATACAATTCATTTATTATCGCTTGCCAACGATCCTCCATAATGTTTTGAAAGAGGGATATAGGAAGAGAGGTGTGTGCGTGTGGCATTCAAATGAAGGAATGCTTGGGGCGCGGGAGTGGGGTGGGTTGAACCCCAGGATGACACTTCTTGTAGGTGATTTATACCCGTTGGTCGAGTGACCATCATCTCTTGGAAAGATCTACAGGATCTCAAGTCATTTAGTTAGTCTCATGATCATCATACCTTATAGAAGTGGAATAGAATACAGTAACAGAAAAGTGTAAGCTTTGGTAAATAGGAAGTAATCAAAGCGTTCTATGAGAAATTTGATTTGAGGGGAGATTTTAGGTGAGAACAGACTAAATAATCGCTTGACATCTATTACATGCCTTATGGAAATCGCAAGCGTACCTTTGTTTAGCTTCAAGATGTCAGATAAACACGAACAGCGGTAGTTAAATTTATTTTAGAAACATTAATAGAGATTGTCACTTTTACATAAACTTTGCATATTCCTGGAAAAATTATTTGATAAAAATTAATGTCGTGTAATGGTAAATTAATGAATCATAGCCAAATATTAAATTTAGGTCAAGTTAATAAGAATCGTAGAGAAAGAAAATTAATCAGTATGCTTTAAATAATTTATCATAATGTAATTAAATCTGTAAAAAGCAAATGTAATTACTTTCACAAGTTTAATCAAGTGAGTTTTCTAATAACATTGATTTAGTAGGAAATAAGCAAATGTCTTTCAAATAAGGTGAATACCGTTAATCGAATAAGAATTCCATATCTTAATCTTTACGAGTTTATTTCATTTGCAACGCTAATTCCAGAAAGTATTTATGCTCAAATTCGTTTTTTACGAAAGCTGATTTAATTAATTGGCACAATTATGTACCATCTCACAGCTAATAAATCCCGCAAAAGTACTCCTTTCGCTTAAATCTTACCAAATATACAGTTTATTTGATTTTCTGAATTTATAGATTTTATTAATTACTTACCAAAACTCTTTTCATAAATTGAATATTCATGCCAAACGTAATTAATTACTTTGTATTAACTTTGTGAAAAGAACTTTTACAACTTAATCCACTATTTATGGAATCTGATAAAGTATAATAGTTCAGAACCCATTTTTCATTTTAAAGTATAAAATTTAAATATTATGTGACATTTTATATGATTGATATTATCTAGTCTTGGCAGTCTAGGAAAGTAATTACCGGTTGTTTCCAATAAATATTAAAAAAACACATGTACAAGGTATTCGGAAGCTGGAATCCTGTGAGTGCTTGACCGATGTAAATAACACTAAAATAGCTAGGCGCTAGATTAATATGTGCGTAAAGCCTTTCGTGTCACTTAAGTGAGTCCGAACAGCCACATTAACTGTGTAAATATATACTCGAGTCCCAACTGTAGTGGTTGGATAAGAATTAGTGTTTTATGTGCGAAAGAGGAGACACGCGAAAGGAAAAGACGGGGAAGGTACAGCCCTGTCTCGAGAGGATTCCAAGTGGATTTTTGCTACTTTCACACAGCAATTTTTCCTGAAAACCGTGGAAGAATCTGAGGAAAATCTAAGCTCCACTCGATCCCACTTGGACCCTCTGGTAACGTTCATTAATTTATTGTCGTTCAATCTATTCAGCGTTTCAGATAGGCCCTATCAGGATTTTGTAGCCGTCCAATTTATCCAATGATTAATGAACTTGTGGACCAATGGAAATAGTATGAATAATTTGCTCTCTTTCTATGCAAATTTTTTTATAACAGTTTTTTTTGTCTTACGACCAAAACATTAAGAATTCTTATATTCTCCTGTCGAGAACTTGAACTCTTAAATATTTTAACTTATTTCTGTCTTTTTTAACATTCATTTTATTTATATTTACATAAAAAATTCTATCTGTACCAAAATTGCCAATTTTTTTAGTTGTATCAGGATTTAATTAAATTGACGAACCAACCTTTTGAATATCTCTCTTTTGGTCCAAGTAAAATGAGAAAATCTAATGAAGAAATATTAATAAACTAATAAAAATATAAAGTTATAAATTAAGCTCACTATGAAAAAAAGGGAAAGTTTTCAAGTATCTTTCTTGAGGTCTTACGATCACTAAATAATATAGAATTTATGTAAGTTTTTAGAAAACTTTTTTTAAAACCAAATAATGGCAAGAATATTCAAAACTTTACTTATTGATTACTTAAAAGTACCAGCATGCTCACAGAAGCTACAAAACTGCAAGCCATAGACAAGCAATCACTCTCAGCGACTTTCGATTACACGGCTTGCTGTATGGCGGATTCTATAAATAATTAATCAAAAATTTAATTTAAATTTCAATAGAAAATACCATCGAGAATTAAACGATATTTGAAACAACGAATTTTGAAGATGGAGTATGGGATTATCGAGCTGTTAATAGAAAAACCTTAGAGCCCCCCATGCATGAAGTGGCGCCTTTTTAAAGCTGGAGGAAGGAACGGCCCTTGACGATATCCTCGCGCCACTTGCGGGGGTAAACAGACGAAATTATATCGAAGAAAAATTACCCCGAGATAATAGTGATTAATGATCGCAAGCCAAAGTCCGACGGTGTGTACGTGCGTCAGTGCCCGGTAAAATATGATACCTCCTGAACTCCTGTCCGTGAGGAGTTGACCCGCCATCTAGCGTTGATTTCGACACGCCGATTCGCAAAGACAACGGTGACGAGTGGCGACGTCAAACTTTCGCAGAAGACTATCAACGGAAGAAGCAAAATAAGAGGAATGGAAGGGGGAGGCCAGACAGCAATCTTCTCTAATTAACACATTAAGACTAATCAGAGCCATTTGGGTTATTCCTGTTCGAGGGCCCACTCGCATAGATTTAATGTTCCTTCTAAATTAATTCTAATTATTTCCAGACGCAATCGTGCCTCTTAGATAGAAATCAACGCTCTTTCTGACCACCAATCTCGAACCTTTCAGACAACCATATTTATTCTCTAACAATAAAATATGCCCAAGTACACTGAGAGAAATCCTATTAGTTGTGCTGACTAAAAGGTCACAACTATATATTTTTAGTAAGCAGTACCAAAAATTTTGTAAATGTTACTAATTTTTTTTGTAAAATTGATCAAGTTCATTTATTTTGAGAAATGTAAATATTTTATTTCCATATGCAATATTTCGTGTGTAAACATGACTTGCAATTCTTTGGTAATAGTAAACTTCAAGAAATAATTGTACAGACGAATTAGATGTTACCTGTTATCAACTGTTTTGAATCGTTTTGAAATCGTTACATACATTGATTTCTTAAAATTTTGCTTTTGTTCCTTATCAAAATGAGAAGAATTAAATCATGGTAATTTTAAAGTATAATTTTAAACTGTTGTGCAGTTTTTGATGAAAAACCTCTCAACAATTATCATCCTCTGTTACATTTTGAAAAACAATAATTAGAAAAGTTTTTCTCCTAAACAATTCTAACCTAAGAAAGTTCCCATCGACATTCACAAAAATAAAATAGATAGAATGATAAATTTAATATGAACGCAATTAGTAAATTTTACAAAAACGTATTGGTAACATCTATTATAAGCTCGATACAATGTGGGAATGCATGAAAATAGTCGCGGCTACAAAACGGACCGACTAATCGGATTTTGTAAGTTTTACTAAAAATTTTAATCATTACTACTCATTTAATATTGCTGTAAGAACTAAGGTGCTTAGATGATACAGAGTAAAAAAACATACATGTGACCCTTTTTTACAAAAAAAAATAGGTAACCACGACTAATACTTTCTCTCAGTGTAGTTCAATTGAATAATAAAATCTTATCTATCTCATTAATATTAAATAATGAAACACTTTTAGATAATAGTTTCATTATAATAAATTAAACATTAGGTATAATGAAAAGAAACTTCCTGATTTGACTTTTAACCTGGAACTTAGAGTGACAAAAGGGATGTGGTGTTGTATCCGTCACATAATCTTGAATACTTGGGAGACAAAATTTTTCAAGAAGATTTAAAACATCTTGCATATATGGATAATGATATACTGTTATGCACATAGTGTTCAATCAGAGCTTTGTAGATGAATACAATAGGGCTGGTATAAAAGAAATGAGAGCTGAAGAGGATCAAGCGAAAGATTTGACCTGAGATAACATAGAGAACTTATATATTCGACCCTGATGGAAGACAGGCTGTGTCTACCTATGTAAAACACGTGCCCAGAAAGCATTTAAACCAGTTTCCAAGTGCTCGATCTACCGTTGAAAGAACAGTCATTTTCATTGACGACTCGCTCGTGAAATGTTCTGACAGAAACATGACGTTTTCAGTGGCAACAGACAGGAAACAAATACTCTTACATAACTTTTTCTCCAAATATTTCATTTCTAGTTTGAATGAATTATTCTAAGGTTTTTAAAACTTTAACTAATCGTGATAATTATTCAAAGTCATTTCTCAACTAAATTAAGTATAGTTGATGAGAAAATATAAACAAATATTATATTTTGTGCTCCAACTATATACGAATACAATTAATATGAACAATACTTGCATTTTTTTTATTCCACAACTTTGAGTTAAAGGCTAATATATCATTAATTTAAAACGTCACGTTCTTTTGTTCCTCATCTAAATAAGAGTGTTCATTGTGATTAAAGTTGATGATACATATTCAATCTCATGTTAATACTGGATAACCTTGTGCAAATTTAACTCCCAATTATGACTTTTTGCGATTCTAATGATCAATTATATTGCAGTACTTTTTGCTCAGTGGATTTATATTTTGAAATTCATTTTAAATAAAAATATTAAAAGTATCGCTATTCAAGATAAACATTTACATAACTTAATTAGAAATATTTTTATTTCAACGAATTATCCATGACGTAAGCATGCATTTATATATACCCAATCTTATGTTAATGTTTTAATATTCTTGTACAAAATTGGACTCCTTATTATTTTTTTTACGCTTCTACTGATCAATTACATTGCGTATATTTTTACGCTAGTGCTTGAGCTATATAATTTAATTTAATTAAATTTTATGAATGCAAATTTATGCTGCCACGCGATGGAAAAGGGTTGTTAATTACATTATCATTTAAACTGAGATAATCAAAGCAAATTGTTTGCATAGAAAATATTGACATAAAATTATATTTCTATACATAATAATGTAATTTTTAGGTAAATAGATTATGCTTTTCTTATATTACGGCATAAAATACAGTTTTAAAGTAATTACTGCTATAAGGTTTCAATAACTTTATTAAGAGGTTGGTTTATTATAAACACAAGAGATAAAATTGTAGATCAAGTTCAGACTTTTTGTGTCATAAATGCCTCGTACAAGTTTGATGTTTTTGTATACTTTTCTCCTGTGAATTTAATAATCTTTCAAACATTTTATAATGCTAGACACACTGAGAGAAAAATTTCGTAATTTTTTACTGAAATAGTTCAGTTGATTTTAACGATAAAAGAAAAGTTTGGTCACGACTACTGAAAAGATATTTTCAGCAAATTTCATAAAGTTCTTCTGTAAATTCTTTTTGAAATAACAAAGAAAAAAAACACGTGACATTCATATTTACGATATTCTTCTATATATTCGATTCTTGCCATCGAAAAATGTATTTTATGCTATAAATATGAAACACTTCCATAGAAGTAAAAATTAAATAAAATAGTTATTTTGTAAACAATGTAATTTATTGTTTATTTCCTCCAAATATTGCGTTAATGATCCCTTATTAAATTAATATACATATAATGTTCTTATAACAAATAGATTGAATTTTGAACAACAATGGAGCTCGGTTACTTTAACTGAAAAATTATGGAGTCGTGAAATACAACTGAAAAAGTCAGTTAGTACAACTAAACTGGCGATTTTTGTTGAATTAACTGAAAAAATTCTTCAGAGTAACTGAAAGCTGCAGTTGATTTTAATGCATAGGACTTTACTGAAAATTTGTAGTTAATATTACTGACGTGAATTTCTCTCAGTGCACTATTTCTGTATTGATACTCAATTACAATTTCTAATTTCTTTTAACACAGACGCAGCTTTCTTCCATGAATCATTTAATATAAAAACGTAATTTTTCTTAAGCATGCCAATGAACAAGATATTTTCTTAGGACGCCAATTTACATATGTGATTCGCAACAAAACACGTCATATCCTAATTAACATTCAGCATTAGACACTCCTTTTTTAACATATGATGATCATCGATAACCATTGCGTTCTTCCAAGCGAAGGCCTCTAAACGTAACTCAATATCGCATTGTTATCACTTTTGCATTGTTGATTATAAATTTGAACAATACCAAGCATTTTTCAAGGGAAAAAAAACTTTTTATTGACATTAATTCTTTTGAATCAATTTAAGGTAAATATTTCATTTTCGCAAATAAATTTTCAAAACTTGTTTCATTTTATTAATATTGTTTAATATTTGTTTAAAAGTTTGATAATATTACAATACACGTAATAAATTGAAAGGCAACAAAAACTGTAAAAAGTGGTTCGGAGCGCGTGTACCGGCGAATGAAAGTTGGATCGTTAAGTCCAAAGCAGGACAGCCAGCGCCATCTCTGAATGCAACGATGAACTAGAAATCAAACTTCAAAGTAAATAGAGAAAAGCGGGAAAAATTGGACTTAATTAATAAATACGATTTTTGTGTTAATGAATAAAAAATAGGAAATGTGAAAATTTGTACGTCTTTACTTGAACATTTTTCAAATTTCTTTGACATTTCGTCAGCGTTCTTAAGCTTTTAAATAATTAGGCTTACTTTCTAATTGTTCTACTGAATAAACTTTTACTACTTTCAAAAGTTTGATAAGATAAAAATTAATTAGCACATTTTCTTAATTCTTACTCAAAATTCTTTTCATATATCAAGTCTCAAATTTTGTTTACATAGCAAACTAGAGATATTGAAAATCGCAAAAGTAGAATCTATAAAGTCATTGATGCGTTTCTTCATTAAAGACTAAGGAGCATAAGTCGTTCGGGTGACGTCGCGATTGAAGAAATATTTGAATCTTCTCCTCGAGATAGCCTTGAGAGGTTCATTACGAGGGATTACCTGATTCATATCGAAGCTTCAGAATTCTCGTTTTCGCGCCCAAGACATGAATCACAGTCTTAGCATACTGATTGGAACGGAACGAATTAGTTCGTACGCCTTTCTCTCTCTCTGGATTTTCATATTAATACCTTGTCTTATTCATTCCAGAAAGGTCCGCGTTTGATGAACTCACTCTGCGTGGGTGAAGATTTTCATACTCTATCACCTAAAAAAAAGACAACGTTAAAAATTATACAAAACTAAAGGTAAATCAATAAAATACGACATAATAATATAATAATTTATTGGTGTATTTAAAATATTAAAAAGTTCTTCATAAAATTTGATCCGAAGTTTTCTGCATTGGGTTTAATAATTTTACAACATCGCATCGTTAATTTAACGATGTTTGTTTTCTCAAGCCCATCAAATATCAAGTGTTAATACTCATATATACAAAATGACTCATGATTGGTCATTCATCGATAAATATTCACGTTACCTTAATTGAAACCACGGCATAAAATATCGATTATCAGAGTGCGTGTGGTACAAACAACACCTGAATGATGTACCGACAATGACTTTCCATACTTTGGACATCACATCACCTAAAATTAGCATTCAGAGGCCCTAAAGAACGAGATCGTCCAGTTTATAGCTATTTAAAGCATAAAATATGCATCGAAAACTATTAGCTATTCAAATACTAAAATTGCATTACATTTTACATGGCACCATAATACGCCTCTTCATCTCGAATTTCTATTTAGAAAATTACCATTATTTTTATATTTTTTTATATTACCATACATATATATTGATTATCAACCTCTTTCTTTAATCTCTAGTTCTTTGATCGAATAAAGAGCGTTCTCGTCAATGTGTCACGGAATCATTTTTTGCTTCTTGTTCACGTTTCTGCTTCCTCTTTCTCCGTTACACCCTCGGCGTTTGATCAATGGTCACATGGCGGAATGTAGTCCCAATAATTCGTGAGCGTGATAACAAACGCTTAATTAGCACTGATCTTGGCGAGACTAAAAAGTAGCATAACGAAGGTCGATTCTTGGCTCTTGGGTTGTTCGATTCGATTCGATTCGCCGCTACATGTTGCTCCGGTGTACCAAGGCTTTTTACAGGACGTTGCAAGACCGAGCTTGATGAAGAAAAAGTCGTCGCGCTTCATTAGCAATACTTTTTTCATCTACGCGTAGTCCTGACGAGTTTTTCGTACCCTTTCTTTTTTAATATCCCTGCCATGTGACGTATTGCACGTTTTACCTTCGCGCAAGAATAAATTATTAAATTGTAATTGCTCCATTTATACGAGATTTCCCAGACGATTGTGTGTGACTCAATCATTTCTGGGTAATATGCATATATAATGCGATATATGATTCATTTTTCTTTTGATATGTTTCCATTCATTGAATCAGATATTCAAACGCAAAGTAGACTTTCTGTTGACTACAAAGTGTAATCAATCATTTTTATTTTCGTTTCAGTAGTTACAGATTAACTTTGTACATTCTCCAATGACGAACAAGATTTTGATGTCAAATGACATGATAGACAGTCAGACACAATGTATTCATTTCTTTCAAAGTTACAATGAAAAGTGTTTGAAACAATCAAAATATCTTTGTAGATTCACATTTTTTTTAAATAGAAAATTTTTTTGAGAAAGACGACAATAGTTTAGGAAAATAAATATTATTTTCTTAAAAATCACCTAGAATCTCTGAATTGAAAAGTCTTTAAAAATGTCTAAACTTACCGTGATTCAAAAATAATAAATAATAAAGTTTTTGATTTTTAAATTCAGAAGAATTTATTTCACATTATATTTTTACCCCACGATTGTCCATTTACTATAAATACATTGCTAAAACTGCTTACATTTATATCGAATGTTCCGCAAAAGAATGCAATTATGGGGTTGTAAAATACTGTTCTTATCAATTTTGAATAAAAAATATTCAATTATGCGGAAATGTGTAAATAGTGAAAATTAATTATTCAAAAAATTACAATTGTATCACTTTTTTACAAAAGTAAATGAAAACTACGAAATAATGTTTCTCGCTTCTTTTGAATATATCTTCTGGAAAAAAATTAAGTGCATTTTGTTTTAATATCAAAGAAGTCAATACATTCAAATGTAGCCAATGTATCGATACACGGAGTTCTTTTTAGAAATAAGCAGCTGCCTAACGGAGGATGCAAACTGGGGAGAAATATTACATAATTTGTCGATTAAAGCCCCATTTCTGCTGTCGAAACAGGATCAAAGGATTCTGATAAAAAAAAGGAAGTATCGACCTTCGACGGATGGCACGATACGGCAATTAATTTCATCGAGTTTCGCCAGATCTCTAGATCCGTGGCCCAGCCGCCTGGAGGGGCCCCGGAATTCCTGAAACTGAGAGAAGCGATCGGATCTACTGGCCTTTTCAGCCCAGCTCAGTTGCGCTCTTTCCACGCCAGCCCGCCAATCTAATTAATAACGGATCGGCGCCCCATCCTTTCCCGACGAATCGGTCGTGCCGCTCAGGCATCGATTTAAATTGAAACGTTCGAAACAAAGGAGGTGCCTGCCGCGAAATTAAACAACGGCGCAATATCTCGAGGGCCAAACTCAAAGGCACGTTCACAACCGATTAGGCAGATATCCACGCGGTCGCGAATCCGATAAGAACAAAGATACCTTACTTGGTAACACAGGAATGTCTAATAACGAACATCCCACTTACATTATTCATCCACGCTTCCAAAGTCTCTCTAAATTTTTAATCCACCGTTCAAGAAAATCTATCCGACTTCGATTTTCTATTTTTACTCACACCACAGTGCAAGAAAACTGAACCAAAAGAAAAACGAAGAAAAAACCAAAGGTCACAAATTGTAAATAAAATTACCGATTTCACGTGGTCTGGTTGATCCAGGTTCTTAAAAATAGAATTCTGGGTAATAGTGAAAACCGATGTAATACACACAGAGAACATTTTTATTGAATGTAAATAAAAGTTTCGTTATGCCGATATTTTTATTCGAAATGCTTAAGATATTTGTTTGGATGTAAATTATGGGACGAAGAATTGGAGCGAGCAGGAATTGTGCGATTTTAGTTCGGTGGGAGCGTCGAGTGATATCTTACGAGTACAAGCATAACGGAAAGGCAGACAGGATGTAAGCAATTATATTGTTTAATGGTGGTATAGACGAATGAAACATCCGTTATGGTATGCACGTTATTTTGGTAATTACTGTCTAATGTTACCTGTCATTATACTATGTGCCACTAATAGACGACGAAGCGCAAACAAAGATCAGGCGGTCACCCTCTTATGCGGCTTTAATAAATAAATCTCTGAAGCGTGAAGCATTTAAAAGACTTTTCCTCCTCTTTCAGTGACGCTACTAGTCACTTCTCACCTGTCCATATATTTACATTAAAAAGCTCTGATAACCCTACTTTAATATAATCATAATCGTGGACAGTTGTTAACAAAAGACAAATAAAGGAAGAAAGAAAAAAGACAGATTTCAATTGAATAATTTTTTAATTATTAAATCTTCCCCCGGTTTATTCTTTATTATTTACGATTGATCTTCCATTCTTTTTCAACTGCAATTAAGGTTTTAAATGAATCGAGCGGTTCACTTTGCGAGATAGAGATAAATTGGTTTCCGTTGATGCAACTGTCTAGCCAAGTCGAGGTATCAGTCTCGAGACAGAGTTTTTAATCCGCGAAGCCACCCCCGGTGGAATCGTTCCGTTTTTAAATTAAAGAAATAAAGGACGGATTCCATTCCCGAGAGCGTAGCGCGAAAACCGTGGTCGGGGGACCCGCTGGGAACTCATTTGCACTTAAAAAAATGACGAGCGATAAAACTAACGCCTGGCCATGGGGAATTAACGGAGAGAAGCTGCGAAAGAGAGAAAGAAGAGGAAAAATAAGAAAGAAACGAAAGTTCTTGAAGGGGCAGTTAACAAATGAACGCCGGCTTTATCGGGCGGAAGTGATTTTGATTCGGAGAGTTCTCATTTAAATCTTAGCGCTCTTACAGGCTCGGCGTTCACGTTTCTACAGCCTTCTTTAATTGGATTTTTAATTGGGACGATTCTTGCTACATTAATCCGTCGCGAAGTTCTTCCGTCTCTCTTAGTCTTGCTCCCTTCTTATTGTTATTGCTGTCCTTAAGACCCCTCGTCAACGCTATTATACCTCGCTACTAATTCTCCACTGCCTGACCTCACATTAGCTTCTTTACATATTTTGTACCATCGAGCGTACATTACACCTTCAATCTCCTTCAGAAGCTGAATAAATTAAAACCGTGTCATTTTAAAGACAGAACAAACAAGAAGGATAAACATCTAAAAGTCGAGTCACTTAAAAGTGCAATTTTTTTCGCGTGAGGTGAAGTTCCAATGTGGAAAAATAGTCAGGTTCTATTCACGCCCAGATTAAATTTGATCAAGTATGATGATCCAGCTGATTATAGAGTTTTATAAAAATGATCTTGTGACAAACTACACTCAGAACAACATTTTCTTGATCTTACCAAACTATTTTGATAAATGAATCAAGGTATTTAGTTAAGTAAAATAAAATTTGGTTAAATTAACGAAAATTTTATTGAACCAACTGACACATTTGTTTTATTCAATCAAGCCGTATCCAAAAAAATCTTTGCTTGCATACATTAAATTTTTTGGTTAAATCACTCAAAAATTTAGTCAGTCGTATAATAAGCAATTTATTTGGTTAATCCAACTATATTTTGGCTGGATTCAGTGTTGGGTAGTAAATCGTTAGATGCAACGAAGTTAATCATAAAAAAAAGTAACGTAAGGTAGTTACTATTTTTTCGGAAACTTGTAACTCTTTTCGTTACTTTGTATTTTTTTTATATCTCACTTCTGATTGCTATTATAGCTTCGAACAGGTTCTAAAGAAAATTTTTCAAATATATTATGAGTTGTTAAACTTTATCCAATATAAGGTAAATGTCCCAGAAATCGGTATCTTAGTTTCAGTAATCGGCACACAAATAATCTTACATTTTATTTGATTATCATTGATTTTGACAATTTTTTATAATAAATTTCACTAAATTGTACTATCAGTTGTTGTAAAATACTTCAATTAAAATTTTTTATCATTGCTTGGTCAAATTTCGAGAGTAAAATGATGATCAATGATCACTGGTACACTGACGATTACTGGGTCATTTACATTATATAATTGAAATATATATTATCCACTCAACGAAACATATTGCGTATTTTCATTCCATGTAAAAAAATCATTTCATTTCAATCTTTCCGAATTAAATAATTAGCGTGAGAGAGGATATTAAAAGTAACATTCCACTTCATTCAAAATTGAACTTACACTACTAACTGCAACGAGTTATTTTTTTTTTGAATAAATAGCTCTAACGATTTTATTTTTTTTTGTAAAGTAACGTAACTATAACGAGTTGCTTTTTAGAGAGTACCTTACCCAACACTGCTTAGATGAGCTCAATATTTTTCTGAGTGTATCCAAAATTACAATCCTATCAGATTAAATGAAATTATGCGTATATATGTATGGCAAATTAAGACTAAATGAAATCGAAAAATCTCATAAAATCTTCTGTCTCAGATTAATTTAACTAAAAGTAGACTTCAGTGGACAATTTAATTTCGCATTCCAAGCGGTGCTGAAAATGTAGAATCAAATTCGGAAGGGTAGACCGGTGTCCGAAGAACGAAATCAGAAACATGGAACTAGATCCACGGTGATTTGTTACCGTGAATGAAATCTACAAATGCAAATTTTGGACCGCACGATTTCCCTCGTCGAAGTGCCCGTACGGATTTGGGGCGCTCTGAGTTTAATTATCGGGTTAAACGTAGCGAACGCTGATTCTGATGAGAGTTCCGGATTCAAATGCTCCGGATCTCCGTCTCTCTCCTTCTCCTCTGTCGTTCTCATTTCCTATCTCTCTCTTCTCTCCACAGCTACGTGACTGTCACCCTGTCGGGCTAGTTAACTAACTAACAGTCCGGACAGTTAGCAAGTACTGGTCGCGATCCGTGGGGGAGATACGTCACGTATAAACCCCCGATGACATTGTTCGCACTCGGATTCATATTCAAATTGGCTCGCACCGGATTGCCATTGCGATTATTGCGATTATTACTGTTGCCTCTGCTGTTTCGAGAGAGGGTTGAAACTATTTTCATTAATCCTTGGCCTACTCAAATAGAATGAAAAAAATACACTTTCTTCGTGAAGCGCTTTGCTTTCTGCTTCATAAAGAATGGATATTTAAGATTTCATTGATTAGTGGTTTTGTAATCAACGTATACCTGTTGTTATTTAAACTAACTTTTAATTGTTCAAATAGAAGAGTTCTGAAGTATATGGGATTTTCACTACTTTAGGAGTACAATATACGTGATATTTTTCATCCATTTTTATATATCCTGAAGCCTATCATAATATCCCGCAACATTTATAATTACTTTCACTCTAAATATAGTTTTATAAAATTCACCCCACCCACCCCCTCGCCGTGCAAACTTAAAAAATAAACTAGAAAATTGCAGATTGTCTCATAAATTATAAATGAAAGTTGGTAGAAAATTTATTCAAAATAAAACACATTAAAAACATTCATGGGAATAAGAGATCAATTTATAGAAAGGCGTAATTTTATTAATAAATATGTATCACATGATAGGAAGCTTTCTCCCTTTGGCGTGATAAACCGCGATGTTTTTTTAGACCTCACCACCCTAAAAATAATACGTATCTTATGAAGAACTAAAACTAAAATTTGCGACATTTATCTGAAAAGAAATAAAAAAAAACGTTATCCAGAAAGAAAAATTTTCTTTAAATTTGAGTCTAATTAACTAAATTTTATTGAATTTATTTTTATTTTACGAAAAATGTATAATAATTTATTAAAGCATCCCACAAATTTTTGTTACAATAAGGCAGAAGTTTCCAATAGCGTATTTGTTACTTAACATTTTTCTGTAAGTATAGAAATAATTTGTCAAGAAATCCACATAAAATTTCCAAACATCATTTTTAATTTGGGAAATTCCTCTTAACCCAACAACTAAGTGGATCTACTATAAGAGGAATCGAAGTACTTCGGAAACAATTCATCGAGATGTAGAACGATACCTCAGAGACAAAAGGAGAAAAAAATAAACAGGTGGATCGTTTCAAGAGAATTTTCTCTGATTTCCGCGGAAAGCGACACCTCTATTTTTCCCTTCAGGAAGAGACAAAAAAAGTAGAAATGGAAAAAAAAAGTTTCCGCGTCGCCGAGGAGGAGAATCAGTCGTTGAGACGTCCTCGCGAACGGGACGAAGCGAGGATGAGCCAACGAAAGAAGGATACACGTATAGAGTAGAGGGCCTGGCTGACTGAATCGTATGATTCTATAAAAGGGTCGCGTGGCTCAGAAACATTCACCAAGTAGATGGTTAAGCTTGAACAGACTTGAAACATTGGCGATAGTGGTGACTGGCCCCAACAATTACACCGGAATAAAAGCAAATAAAAATCCAGGTAGGCCGGAGGGTTGAAAAACAAGACTAGACCAAAATAATGGTTAGATTCGTCATAGGAGATAGTTGCCAGGGGTAATGTGAATCCATTTAAAAATAGACCTACTTGCTATCTAACTTCAGTTCCCTTTGATTCCGTGACTGCCACCGTTTCGAGCTTATACGTATGGCTTATATGAATTTTATGTCTTCTTACATGCGTTCAACTCATTCCACTTTTTCACCAAAGAATACCACAAATCAATGTTATTAACTTTAGAACATAGATTTCCAATCTTCGTCTTTATTTCAGTTATTTAAAGCATGTTGAAGCCCGGACTCGCTTCCGTGAAAAATTTGATTATTCAAAGTAAAAATGTAATTTTTCAATGAAATTATCAAACTCAGAAAAAAATCGTTTGATTCAAGCAAACTTTTTTCTATGATATACAGATATTAAGGGGAGATATAAAATTATGATTGATTGTCAGAAATTTGTTAGTCAAAATTACCAAATTTATTTGTTGGCAGAACCAATTCTTAATAAGAACAAATTGGTTGGTATTACTATTCAGTTTGTCGGTATAACTATGTGTAACTAATAAATTTAAATCAACCTTTTTTCTCAGTGCAACTACTAATTTATTGGTTCGCACAAATATATTTTTTGTTAATGTTACCCTTCGCGTTGTTATTTCAAGAAGCTGAGAAGTAACATCAATCAAAAAAATAGTTGTGACAATCAATGAATTAGCAGTCGCACATTCTACAAACCAGAATACTTGAATCAACTATTTTTGTAAGCGTATCAATAAATTTATTCATTTGATCCAACCAACAATATTTTTTAGTATAAGTTTACAACCAAAGCGCACTAAATAGATTGACAATAATGTAGGATTCTTCAAGAAATAAATAGTATATGCGGATTCATAAGTATTCATAACGCTCTATAATAATTTGAATAATGCAAAAGAATATAGTCTAAAGCAATTAAATTACAAAAATCCGCTTATAAACGATTACCAATGACAATTTAGTAAACTGAGTAGTGAAATTGCTCGTAAAGCAAATCTCCCCTCCATATCGGAAGCAGTAGTAACAGCCAATATTGGTGGGGCGAAAATGGCGGATCATCATTCTATGAAAATGAGACTTGCAGAGTAAAATAATAAACCATTAACAGAATTGGTTAAAAATGAATGAATTAATTAAATTGAATGCAACTAATAGAGTTAATGACATTCAATTGTTTAGGTCAAAGGAAAGAGATAGCTAGCAACATCTGGCGGCTCGGTTTGAAACTATGTAGTGACCAGCATCCCTTTCGTCTTCAGGGGTAGCTGGACCTGCTCGAGACGTTTCTCCAAGTGGGGAATTATAGAGCTCGTTCTGCCTCATATTTTTCTTCTTCTCTTTTACTTCCACTATGACTGTCTCTTTCCTTGACTCGTCCCCCAAGGATCGAGCCGCAAACAGCACGTCGGAAGAGTATAGCTAACGTAGCGCAACCTAGTTAGTATGCATAGTGCGGGAGTTCGCCGGGAATGAAACGTCAACCCGAGACTCGTCTTGCCTGCCTGTGCTTTCGTCCTTTCCAACTATGCCTGTACACAGTTACACATCTTCCACGGAATCACGAATGGTTGGGACCTTCAAATTCTACTCCCTAGCTTTTATTCGCAGTGACATATTTGTTCTCTACTTGCTTCGATCTGTTCATATTTATTTCACTGTGCCAGAGATCTCTCTTATTCGGTTAATAGTACATCTGAGAGCATTCATTTTACTCTCGAGCAAACTCTTATCTTTTTATTTAATTTACATTTTTAAGTCTCACTTGAAACACTCGATAAAATTCTTATTGTAGCTCTCCTGCTGAAAAATAATCAGTTTAATAATTATTAAAGCCATCTAATAAGTGGGCAGCGTGGTTAAATTATGGTTAATGCAACCATGTAAGATACTTTTTAAAAAATGTATTATATATTACATGGTTGCATTAAGGGGTTAGTCGGAGTCAGAATTTTCAAAAAATCGATTTTTGGATTTTTGCATATTCTTATAGTGTAATACTTTGAAAATATGCTCTCAATTTTTGGAATCGATCTAAGCAAAATTAACTGAGCTATGTTAGTAGACAAACAAAAATTTCATTCACATGTAAGCTATACTTAAAATTTTAAATGCGTTTTTCTCGAAACCAGGGTTTTTAAACCGGTGACCACGATTACTCGCAAATCACTTAAACTATTCACTTCAAACTTGACAGGTCTCTTTGATATGTAAGAGTACGATGCTTGATCTTAGATTTTTATTTTCATTCAAAACAATTCCTTTAATTAACAAAAAACGGGTGATTTTCTTGGCGAAAATGGGACGTCCAAGTTTGACCGGTCACCATTTAGTCAAAAAAATTTATTTTTTTTCACAAGCTACGACCAAGCACCGTAGAAACTAATAAATTAAAGAAATAATTTGGGATTTTTAATTTCGAATAACCCATTGAGGAACTGGAATGGTCACGGCAGAACGTCTTTCGCAAAATATTCTTTGTCAAACTACGTGTTTTTCTTTCATTTTTAATTATTTTCTACAGAAATTTTGACCAAGCATCAATAAAATTATATACTTTCGGATGCTAAAATGATTGAAAAAATATATGCATATAGCAAAGAGAAAAAAATTCTCAAAAATACACTTCTCTTCCTCCTCCGATTAACCCTTTAACAATAATTTAATCACGTGATGTCATTTTTATAAAAGATTTCGAGCCAAAAATGAAAGTTTATCTATCATTCATAACCTATATTAACTTTTAATTGTACTTTTTTACTTTTTAATTATTCCACAATTCGAGAATAACATTAAAATCAATTAATTTATAAAACATGGTACACACTGATAGAAATGGTTTGGGAGTTTTAGCCATTCGGTTGTAAGTTAAGAATTTATAATATAATATGTTTCTCTGAACAATGCAGCATGTTGAACACTTTGTTGTCAATTATCTCCTCAGATTTTACTTAACTGATTAAATTAATATTTTCGATTTAATAGAGTCAAATTGATCAAAAATTTACCACGCCCGGAAAATGTTTTCTTAAACGAAATTGAAACAGTTATTTTTCTGTAAAGGTCTTTTCTTTTTCTCCGGGAAGTAAGGAAATGGACAGGGGTGTAGCTACGAGAGTGTTACAGGTAGCAATCACTGAGGCCCCAAAATTCCCGGTTCATCTATTGATTAGTCCTTCTACTAAATTTTTGAACTTTTAATTTTATTGTATATATATATATATTGTTGTATATATTGAGATTATTTTTTACTTTATGGGGGGGGGGGGGAGTTTCCACCTAGGCCCAGCAAGGTGAGGCTAGGCCACTGGAAATGGACAAATGGTAATATTTTAGTTGGGATAAATCTTGATATTTTCGGTTTGTGAACATTTTTTTTCCAACTCCACTGAGGAATAAACCTTGTTTATATGAGTATGAATAATTCGTGACGTCAAAAAGCTCCATAAGCCCTTCAAGTACGTTCTAAGCATGAATACTTTTGCAATTTTTTTTATGCCAATAAACCTACATATAGAAAAAACATTTGTAAAATTTACAAGGAGTTCGGTACATATTTTTACGATATGACTTTTTAGTAGATTTTACAAAAAGTTTATCTCAGTCAACAGATTTTCTGTACTTTTTACCTTTCTTCCAGTAAAATCTACTAAACTCGGATTTTTTTTGTATTCTATACTTAGATTTTACTGGACGCCAAGTGAAGCGTACAAAGGATCTGTTGATTGACCTGGTCTTATTGCAAAATCTGCTAAAAAATCAAGTTTTAAAAATAGGTACCGAATTTACTGCAAATTTAACAAATCTCCTTTCTGTGTCTAAAATAATATCAAAAAAATGTTTGAAAAAGTGTGTTTTTCTAAAAGCGCCCCGTGTATAAATAAATAATCAGCCATATCAGACTTTTACCCATAAAATTTAATAATCAATATGCAGACACATTCTGGGGTTAATCGTTGGTGGTTAAAATCACGTGATTACGCGTGCCACAATGCAATGGTTCGAGTTCAAAATGAAGCTCGATCATTGGGTCCTCGCAGTGCGTTTCGCTGTGTGGGCGAGCCATTATTTCGAAACAAACGACTAACGACCCACCGCTGAGCGTCGATTGGACGAATTACGGGAATCGACGTACGTGAGGACACAGGTATGCGTGAATATATGCAAGGGTAACACTGTGAGGACGGCGCCACGGTAGTATAATTAGCCTCGTATGAATGAGCTTTAATTGGCCCCAACCCCATCATCCTCGCGCTTGCACTACCATAACTAAAGCTTCAGGGCTTTCGGCAACCCTTTGACTTGAGAAGACAAAGTGATTTTGGTGCCAACGGGAGGGTTCTACATTTCTGCATGTGTCTGTCTTCATTGCTCGTCGGATATTATTAGCATTGTTAACCAAGTAACTTGTGCTCTATTACCCCTTGGATTCGTGATCCTTGACGCAGGATCGCGATCCGTTGAACCCTTTAGTCTCTCGCCCGCGGGCCATTTTCACGATTCCGCATCCCCTTTCCCACTATGTCTTAATTGGCGCACTGGGGTATAATATGATGATCCTGTCGAGTGATCCTTCAACCCTTGTCCGCGTCGCTTCTTTACATTAGGGAACATGTGAATGAGAAAGAAACAAAAAAAACGAGTTTCTTACAATGTAAAAGTGTGACCTGATCTATTCCTTTAATTCAAGTCAATTTACTAACTGTACTCACTCGTGTTAAAGACAATCAGTTAATTTTTTTCATAGTAGCAAAATATATCCATGTAATAGAAAAATTGAAGAAGCTAGAGATAAATTATTAAATTTATTGAAAAAAATAACTTATAAGTCAGAATTTATGAAGGCACTTACTGAAAAGTAAACCTATACACAGAACTATCATTCTAATAATTACGTCGTAAGGACCAATAAATGTTTTATTATGCCGGGTGTTTTCTTTTTTAATAACGAGATATGAAGTACAGATAAAATACTCTCGTCAGGTTTTCCTGCCATTATGCGATCTGCTTTTCTCCTCCATTCGTACAAAAGTGCCTCACTCGTACGTGGCTATAATAGCAGTCGCGGTTATATGAATATGAGAGGTCGATACCGCAGTTTCCGTATAGAAAGAGATCATCTGCATACGGAGCGTAATCCCTGCCCTCTTTTATGAATATCCCAAGAATTTCTTGTGCACACTTATTACATCACGCACGTCTTGACGAATCCTTCGAGTGCTATGATCTTATCATATTTTGTCTCTTATACAACATTATGGATTCCTGACAGGTACACATAAGTCGTGTACTATCGACATGAGCGGAAATGATGCAACTAATTTTCCCTCCTCTGCGGAATATGAAACGACAGGAACAGTTTCTTGGATGAAACATCTGTAATATTTCTTAACTACGGCCCTGCGCAAAGCGGATCGCGAAAGCAGACAGAAGGGAGGACAAGATAAATTCAAATCCGGGACTGAAGAGGACGAACCGCAAATCATGTTCGGTTACTATGTACATGTAGGATCATCCCTCTTCGACACTGACCAACCCCTTATACTATTTCATCTGAACTGTCATCCCTTTACTTATCCAATGTCCGTCAGAATGGCTTGAGCAATCTATAAAGCCATCCATAGGCGTGAATGTTGAATGCACCCTTTGTGGCTTTGTGTACACCTATCGCCTAAGGATTCATTTCGGTATAACTAAAATGATCCTTGCCTTCAAAGTCTTGTTCATTGATGAAAATTCAAATTCTACTTGATTTTAAGGCTTAAGGGGTAATGGCACTCTAGCGGACGAGAAAATAGTTTAGTTTTGACCATTTTTCATGAAAATATAATAAATACTCTCTAAATATGAATCAGTCAAAATCTACTGATTATCAGTGAAATTTGACTTATTCAAGTAGCTAAAAAGAGGTTATTGTAAATCAGTCAAATTCCACTGATTGCTTCAGTGAAAATTAACTGATTTAACAGTGACATATATTTTTTAACTGGTGAATCAGTGAAAAGGCAAATCACTGATTCAATTAGTAATAATTTGACTGATTCAGATTTACAGAGTAGAATATGGAATCTGTTTTTACTGTATTTAAAATTAAAAATGAATTTTTTTGGATAAAATGGCGATAATAGAGTTCAGCAAAGGAAGCATCTGTTTACTAGAAACGTTTCATGGACAGAAAAATCTCTCCTCCAGTTTTTGACGTGGAATGAACAATCAACAAATTTTTAGCCCTGTATAAAAATATGTCGTGAAGTACGTATGGAAATTAGAAAATCCTTTTTTTTTTATAAAAGTTGGCGTTTTTGATCAAACAATTTGCAATAAAACGTAAAATTTGTACGTACTTCCCAAAATATTTTCATATAGAATTCAATATTTTCTTGTTTGTTGTTTCAGGTCAAAAATTGGAGGAGAAATCTTACTGGCGCGGAACGCTCTGAGTAAAAATGTGCTGAACTCTGGCGATACCTTTTTATAGGAATTTTCTTTTTTCGGTTGTGAATACATTTGAAAGTATGTACAATCAAGGATTTGAAACAGATTTCATATTCCATTTAGCATATTCCAATAAAAATATTTCAAAATTTGAATACTTTTTTAGCCTCGAAAGTGTTATTACCCCTTAAGGGGGGAAGTCCATGTAAACGCCTCAAAATCAGTCATATTTTAAAAATGTTTTTGAAGGTGATAAAATAATTTTATTGTTTTTAATTTTTAACATAACTTTATTCAACCTTTCTAAAGTATAAGCAAATTTTTATTTTTTTATTTCCTTCCAAAATGGCGGTTCAGGATAATTTTTCGTCTGTCGTCTTCGGCGCGAGGTCCAAAAGTGCTCTATTTATCACACATTAACGCGAAATATCTGAAATTGTAGGCAGTTTTAAAAAATACAGTTTCGAGATAATGGCGTTTAAAGTTTCAGTACAGTATAACGACCAGTTTTAGTTACTTACTGATTAATCTGAAATCCCAGGTCCATACGATAGTCCTTCTAAGTCTTCAAAAAACTGATTTTCTTCAATCTGTTGCTGTTTGCGAGCTGTACGATTTTTTGAAATTTTTACATGGATTTCCCCCCTTTTTCCCCAAAATTTCCCCCAAATTGTTTTGAATTATCTTAACACTTTTGTGTAACATTTCCCAAAAATTTTTTGAGAACAATTTTATAAAATCCCCAAGATTTAAGAGAGACTTTCACATTCTCCCAATAAAATGTCAAAAGTTAAAGGAAAATTTCTTAAAAAATGTAGATTTAATTCAATTTTTTCAAATGTATTAAATTCCTCCACCAAGTAATAAATTATTAGACATTTTAGGAAAACTTCCCGAAATCTTGGTGCAAACACATTCCTTTTTAACTTAACTATGCCAATTTATTTAAGGCAATTAATTTTTTTTTCTACTAGCTGGTCATAAAGTGGATCTTATTACTGTCTCATTACTTATTACACTATTTAATGAAAAAGCAGGGTAAAGGTTTCATTATTTTAAATTTTAACAGTAAAGAAAATACAGTTTTATTGTTTGCTATTCTCAAAATAACGATTTCACTAATGGATTGACGAATTTATTTTCGCGAATCATGTGCACGGTGATATCTGACATACAGTTAGAACTGTGACATAAAAATGAAAAACCACGGAAGTACCTCAAGATTTTGGAAAATATTAATTTTTGTAAAAGTGGTAATCTATGACAAATTTTCATTTTTTTTAAATTCTTTAATAAAAATCAGTTTGATAAAAAAAATATTCATTAAAACTTTTTTTATCTCATTTTTGAGACTAAAAACTAATAATTTATACAAAAAATGGACATTTTTCTAACCTCAAAGGTGATGTCACTCCTTAAAACTTTTGAAATTTAAAAATAAAATTGATTCATAATAACAACGAATTAAAATTTTTCCAAACACACCTGAGAGTATTTTGGCTTGGGTATAATTTTTTCAGAAGCACATCTTCGAATTTTATCATTATACATAAATTAAATCTTTCGTTACTCTAAAAAAAGTCTAGTTGAACTGTTTTAAGAGGATTTTGCTGAGGATTGCCATGACTAATTACTTGACTAGTTTTTTTAGTCTTCACTCGCTGGGTAATAAGGAAAATTCACGAGAGTTCTATCAGATTTTGATGATGATTTCCACATGCGCAAGGTTACTAACGATAGTCACGTTAATTCAAGCTGCATGCCCTAATTTGTGGTAAAAGATTATGTTATCGACTGAGGAAAATTTTTCACATGATGGAATAAAAAATTTTATTTAATGAATACATGTACATTGAACAAATATAAAAAAAAGAGCACAAACGCTTTACGCATAGACATGCCTCTGGCAAACTTAGAATAAGTAAATGCGTCACGCTGAAATGGAAAATCACTGCTGGAGAAGAGACAGATGACCGTTTTTCAACCAAACTGATCGTTTATTTATGTCATGATGTGCCGTTTGAGACTTGTCTTCTTTCGAATTTTAAATCACACAAGTACAATTTTTAGAATAAATTCAAACTTCTTAGCTATTATACTGAACACCATCATGAATAGTTAAACTATGGGTAATATTATATTTATTTCAAATTGAATCATTATCCATGCATTTTCTTTATAAAAGCCATAGTTTTCATATAGTCAAACATTTAAAAAAATTGAAAATATGCCAATTAAACATTCGTATGAAACAAATAATTGTTGTATGAATTGTAGCCCAAAACTTATAGTATTTAATTTTCTTCAAGTGCACTTGAATTAAAACTGACGCTTCACGCACACAATGATGACATAGATGTTACATAGGAACTCATAAATATAGGTGCGTATGTAAAAATGTATATATATCGCGAGGCGTTAGGTGAGGGGGTGGAATATTTTAGAGTGCTCGGGAATCGAACGTTCGCTCTGTGCCATGCCATCAATATACATGATCTATACACCGTTTCGTTATATCGTGTGTGACCCTTTCGAGCATGCATGTGTTATGTATAGATTTTACGAATTGTACGTACATGTACGTATCATCGAAACCCACACCTACACGCGTGCCCGAGCGAATACATCACATCCGCGGTTACTAAAGCTACGCGATGCTCCAGACGGAAGCGGCCCAACCCGCAACTGGGTGGTGGGAGATAGATTTGCATACATATGACGTCATACACCCCGTTCTCTAATATCTCGAGGCATGGATGAAAATTAAGTCTCGAATCGAAAACGATACCCACTCAATCGAGCGTGCGTTTCGATCGTTAAATCAACGTGGCTTTGGAAACGATTCCAATGTTCCATGCACTCATATGGGGTGGGCAAAGCTGATCCTTTAACGGGGTTCGGAAATTGCTATCAATATATATAGATTATTTCTATTCAGCTTAATTAAATATTCAATCCAATCAACCAAAATTGTTTCTACAAATTAATATCGCTGTTAGTCGAAAGTCCACGCACTGTTCAATTTAAAGTATCGTGAAGTTATTTATTGATTAATTTCTCACCTCGATTGAGGTTTTAGAAATACAGACTATTATTATTAATTCACATTCGCAGTGCTGAAATAATTAATAAACTAATTCATAGTTTAAACTCTGGAACCAATTTTAACTTATATATATAGGTTCAACATTTACATGTCTTTTTAGACAAAAGCGTAACTGTCCCTTATATCATTTCAACATTTCATAGTTAAAAATATTTTTTTTTTTTTTAATGTATTGATAACGAAAAATATTTATTATTTTGGTAATAAAGTCACATGAGCTAGTTAACGCATACCTTTAGAATCCATGCATGACAATCTTTTTTATATTTTTAACAATGTTAAAATTGAATATTTTAAAATTATTTTTACATGAATTTTATGAATTGACACACTGAGAAAAATGGATTGCTGGATTTGCAATGGCCAACTATAGGTAGATATTAGACCCATACGATTTAGATGATAAGTTTGAATATCCAAGATATTTAAAGTTAACAACTAGATTCCACAGCTTAATATCTAAATATTCAACCTTAATATCTTTAGATTATTTATTATTCCAGAGTGACACTTCCAAGATAATAAATGATGAAATCCATTCCTTTCAGTGCAGTCATTATAGAAATTAATTAATTGATTAACAACGATTCTAATTTACATGGAGAAAAGTATAGTTATACTCGTCAAATATTTAACTGCTGTATTTGTATAAACTTTTGAAAACTAACCCATAATGACAACATGATTTTTAAAATAGAAAAAAAATTCCAAACTAGTTTGATTGATTCGATTTAATACTATATTTATCGGTCATGCCAATATGCGCATTTGGTATAAGAAATAAATGATCTATTCTAACGAATGAATATATTTGAATTTAAAATATAAGTTAACTAAAAATTCAAAGACAGAAGATAATCTGCTATCGCAATTCTCATCGAATCCTTATTAATGAACTTTAGAATAATCTTACTTCGAATTTAATATATATGTATTATAATTATAATATTAATGAATGAATAAGAGGGTGGCCAACTACTTGAAATAAAGAATCACAATCGGGCGCATGAAAAAACACTAAAAAACACTATAACTGAAACATTAAAAAATCACTAACCTTTTACTAGATTTTAAGAGGCGCGAAATTTTAATTTATATTTTGATGAAAATAAATAAAAACGGTCAAAAAACAATAATTGTGCATATAATACAAAAACTAAATTCAAAGATTGGCACAATTACTATAAAATTAGGTTTGCATAACATTAAAAATTATTTATATTAGATGTAACAGTGAAGTAATTCATTCGTGTTTAATTAACTATTTTATACAGTACATTTTGTTATTTTTTCAGTAATCCAATGTACAATTTTATTAAAAATTCTATTTTTCAAATGTTTTGAGAAAAATAAATAAATAACAGTATAAGAATATGTGAAACATGGAGACGAGTAAAACAAGTGAATAAATTGAACAATTTTTATTTATAAAATTATTTTTTTCCAAAGAATAGAACAAAGGGCAGTACAACATATTTAAAATGTTTATAATAAAAAACTATTTTTTACTCTACTAAATTCTCTGATTGACTTAAATAAATTCAATGAATCAAAGAATTGAATTGCTATTAGAGAATACTTCTTACACCAAATACAGTGAAAAATCACTAAGTTGTGTCTTCATACAATGACCGAAAACAAATTTTTATTAATCTCAAAACCAAAAAAAAAAATATATGTATGTGCTAATTTTCGGGCAGGATTTTCTAAAAGTAACATATTCATTAATTTTTACAATTGTTTACATGAAAATTCTCTTTTATAAAAACTTTCAACTAAAAACTCTTCTTATTATAAAAAATTATGAACGTTTGGAAATAAATTCAACATTGATTTAACCTTGCAGCAGTCTTACCGAGGATTTGTCGGTTCCTCTTTTAAAATCCTACTGGGCATATCCTAAATCCTCTTTATCCAAAATCCTAAATAGCAGAACAGGAGGACTCCAGCTGCGCTCTAAGGAAGGAGAATCTGTCGACTTGTGCTTGCGTCCATATAACGTAAAAGGATTGAATATACCTATTGGCTACCATAGCTTGGCTTTATAATTCGTGAATCTTTTTTTTTTCTTTAACGCTGCCCTCTTTCCTTTATCTCTCCTCGGAATCTATTGAAACTGCAAGGATTCGCTCCCGCTTATTTCTCAGGGCCGTTGATAGCCCATTGCATTTCCGAAAATTTTAAATCTGCTGTTTCTGCTGACAGTCTGAGATGATAGTTTATTATAGTTGAGGCTTAAAATAAAGTAGCGATATGAGTTAATAAAAAAAGAATTTGTCTCAATTTTTAAATCGCCATCATAAAATGATCAATTCAGAATTACTGACATCATGTCGTTCGGTTGAAATCTCGCCCTTTAGATTCGAAATTCCCCTCCAACTCACCTCTGCCTCGTGTTGCAAAAATTCACATGAGTCAAAATTGCACAAATTCCTCACAGTGGTGTAAATTACTTTTCTATACCGACCTGAAATTGATAATTTTCAGCACACTCTACATACACGGTAAGCGGCACATTTCATGCATGTCTATAAAAAATAAATTTCTAAAGTTCAGTGTCGTTTATAAAAAGTTGAGAATAAATCTTTGTAAACGCCGTGTGGTAAGATCTATCATTACCATTTATATACGACCGTTTTATTAATAAAATAATAATTTTTAAAAAATTTCCGAAGAAAACAGTAATGCAGGAAAATATAACGCATTACTGTCTTCTCCGGAAAATTTGTTTAAATTATTATTTTAATTATAAAGCGGTTGTATATAATTGGTGACGCCAGAGTCTACCATACGGCCTTAAGGGTATGTGATATTTAACAAATCAGAAAATTTGATTGATTTTGCGTTTCTACATGTTCTTGTCCAAAATTCATAAAATTTTGTTCTCAAAATTTGAGAAATGGTAGAGGAAATAAAAGCGGACGTAGATAAACTACTTTTCGTTTTAAAAAAAAGGTCAATTTTAACAAAATCTATCAGAAATTTGTTTTCATTACAAAAATAAAAGTAGTCTGACTAACGTCCGATTTTACCTTTGCCAGCATTTCCCAAATTTTGAAAACAAAATTTAATGTATATTGGGCGTAAACATATAGAAACTGAACCAAGTTGTTCACATGAATTAATTACTTTTCTCAAGTATCACATGCCCTTAAAAAAAGCAGTTTTTTCTCTCAGGGCAAGAATGGCGCATCTTTTCATTTTTTTCATACTTTTTTCTTATATTTCTCAAAAGATGTGAAATCTTTTTGCAGTATGCTTGCGAATTTAATATGCGATGCTAATTATAGGTTGTAAAATAAAGCTAGTACGGCCCTGTGCTTCGAGGAATCGCTCCAGGAGTCTTTGACTCTCTTCCTCTATCTTTCGGTATCGACACGAATACACATCGTCGCGGCTTCTGGTCGTTGTTCTAATAGACGATTTGAATTTTCGAATACATTTTGGGCAAGCGCTTCGTAGAGTAAAGAACTGCTTTGTCCCTCTTCTGCATCAAGTTTGTTTCTCCTTTTCTGCGCCATGCCACTCTCCTGCCTCCTTTCTTTACAAGGCGCGTTATTATTGCGGTCTCTTGTGTAGGAGTAGCCGTTGTCCTATGGATCGAAAAGCGGCAAAGATCTACAAGAAGAAGAAGAAGAAGAAGAAGAAGAAGAAGGGGATAAGGAATGATTTTGAAATATTTGTCGCCACGCATAAATTTGGAGGCGGCGGACTAGCATACTTAAATATGGATCGAACCTTCTGCTCCACCGCCTTCTTCTCTTAGTTTTCTTCTTCTTTACTCTTTTATCCCCCCTCCCGGCTCTGCCCCACACCGCTGCTGTTTCTGCTGCTGATGCTCTTACCTCACCTCGTCGACTTTTTCCAACCCCCTACCCCACCACCTTGCTTCTTTACATCCTCATTCTTTTCTTCTTCTTTTCGGGTCCCGACCTCTATTGTCTTCCGAGCGCTAATAAACTATCCCGCGGGCCACCCCGTGTAGATTTCTATTGTTATTATTTCGCTTTCGAATACGAGAAATAAATGCCACATGAAGTCAAGGCGAATGTACCCCATGGCGTGCGTTATGGAATCTCGCTTTCGCATGTCTCCTTCTTTTTAATCGGTGTCTCAGTACTTTTTGCGAAGATTTTTTCTCTCAAGGCCAAGTGTGAGCTTCAATAAATACACGTTTATAGCTTTGAAGTATATGATTTTATCAATGATGAATTTCTTCATTCATGCGACATTTGTTGTGAATCTCAAAATTTGTTTGATTCAAAATAAATAGTGAATTTTATTTTAATTTCATTCTTGCTGTAAATTTTAATGTTTTGTGATCTACAATGGCATTATGTTGCTACATGTGCAAAATGCTTTTTCGCTTCTGGCCTGTCGAGACATTAACGCCCTCTTGATTTCATAAATATACCGTATAATAAACGTGGGCGTCGACTATACTCGAGTTATTATTTGACAGACATGTACCTATACATTATCTGTACCAATTTTTATCTTTATTATTTTTGATACTTAGTGCAAATTTTAGTAATCTAATGCGAAATTTATAAACTTATAATATGGAGAATACTTTTATTTTCAAATCGAAACTCTATACCTAAATGACTTGAAAGCACTTTTACATTTTTCTCACATATTTTCTACGAAAAAATAATATAGAAATAACATTCTGATTTCACAGAAAATCGTAATCTTTTCTCATCACGATTTTTCAAAGCTGACGAGAATCTCGTTTAACAATTCTGATTGAGTTCGTGTACAAATTCATTCTCATTTCTGTGATTTCCTACAAAAGCAATTTTTAACAAACGAGATGAGCGTTCAGTTAGAATCAACACGGCTTTTATGGAAAGAGCGGCACGTTCTCTAAGCTAAGCGACTGTAAATACGCCACTTGAAACTTTACGTGTTGGTTTCTTTAACTAATCTGCGTAAGATGGAATCCCTTCAGAGAGAAATAATCTATTCGACGCAAAATTCCAGTCCTAAGTACTAACAGTTGCAATCGAGTCACACTCAAGAAAACTCGCCACGGTAATATTATATGCCGGTGAATCCGGAATATTAAGGACTGCCAGATAAGGTTCTGAAGCGAAGAATATTGTAATGGCGAGTACAGCTTCATTTCAAACAAACACGCACTCTTAGCCATGCCAGCTGCATATCGTAATGATAATCATGCAATAAATGTAATCCTGATGGCTAGTGATATAGGTAAGTTGTCAACCTTCAACGAATATTCTATCTCAATATTCGTTAAGTGTTGACTTTTCGCCAAAAAAATATCATTTGCCATTCAAATACAATTGTTTTTAATCAGCTCTGTTTTAAATCACGATATAAATAACGTTTAACTCTAGATTTAAAAGTAATCATAGTAAAAACAAAGTAGGATTTTGAAATTGATTTTAGTAGAAATTTTTCTTCGCGTCTATTCTATTTCCATTTGAATTTTATCAGAGAACTTGAGCTCATTTTTAAATAACAGGCCAGCCGACCTTCTAAATCTGAAATTTAAGGCAATTTTCATCTAAAATCTGGTTAACTGTTTAAGGGGGTGTTCTCATGGATTGGCCGTATTTCGAAGCGTTTTTTTGGAATTTTACTGTGAGAAAATTATAATTGACTTTTTAATGCGGTTTTTTTTTAAGTTTTATTATACCTTAGACTACAAAATTCAGAAAACTTGTATGAAAAAATTTGCACGGTTTGGCCACTGCACCCTTGCGAACATAGGCCTTCCAAAAAAAGTTGGTTGATGGTTCCCACCAAATCTCAAAAATGGCTGTTCTGAAACACAAGAGTATATATATTTTTCTTAATCTATGGTAATGTAGTTATCGTCTGACGGAGGCTTTTTTTTATCATAACAATTTTCAAAATGGCGGGCTATAGAAGAAAAAATCGTTTTTTTCACCTTTTTTCCATCTTTCAAAATTCATTAAACATTTGTTATAAACAATAGGGGAAAAACGTCCGTCGAATGATAGCGAGTACATTTCCACACATTTAAAAAAAATGTTTATCAAAATCCGTCTACTAGTTTCTTAGAAATCGTGGGAACCAGTTTGGAAAAAGTAGTTTTGAGAAAAACGTGTTTAAAGTTTCCAATGAAAAAAAGCGACAAATTGAGTTTAACTTTCTTGACGTAATTGCCGCAGTAAAACAAATCCTTTTGGTATACTATTCTCAGATCCCTAATCTCTGAAAAAATCAAAAAAAAAATCGATTTTCTGAAACCGTTCGATGAGAACTCCCCCTTAAGAGTTAGGGTGTTCAGTAATTTACGGAACAGAGTTCCAGAAAATTTACATAACTTTTTAGAATAAAGTGCGTAACATTCAGGAAAAATCATTGAAAGTTCTCTATTTTATTCTGAAAAGTTCTTTAAGTTTTCTAGAACTCGGTTCCGTAAATGCCTGTATTCCCAACTCCTAAACAGTTCTATATACTTTATTAAACTATTTTTTTCGCGTAGGAGTATTGCACTCTGAAAAGGAGTATATTAATTAAAGCAAAACAAAAAATAGGCAGTTCAGTGTAAAACAGGAGCCGCCTTGCATGGAACGCAAACTTGCTACAAAAAAGAAGATTAAAGGTGGAGGGTAATATGAGAACCTCATATAGTAGTGGCTAAGATCTAATCTGCCGTGTCCGTCCGCAGGAGAAACACTGGACACGCAGAATTTATCTGCCGGGGGTCTCTAAACAACGGGACCGACCCCGTGAAAATATGTTTGCTCCCTGTGACTTTCGTAGAAAGAAGACTTTTTCAAGCAATGCACAAATTTCGAAATGTGCTTAAAGCTCTTTTTTTCATCCGAAATCTGTATGATCTTTTGTAATTACCATTCCGCTTTTTTGTAATAAGGTGAGCTAAATATTTCGAGTTCTTTCCTTATAATAGTTTTGATACTAAAACATCCACCTTGAGTTTTCATTTGATTCCGTAGAGCATGCAACCATTAATTACTGTCTGTGACAGCAAGAAACTGCTGTACAAATGAAACTCTGGATTGTAAGTGTGTATTTTAATTTGCATATTCAATGGGAAAAGACACGCTTCCCAAATGGCGCATTCTTTACGGTAAGACAAAAGATATAGATCGGGAATCTCTAAAGAACAGAGAAAAAAGTAATTAAGTATTCGGTAATACAATTATAGAGGCAGCAGGCAACCAAGTGAAAACTTAATATTAATTATTCAAGTATTTTGTGCTTTGCAGTATACATACTAATACAGGCAATGTAATACTCGTAAAGTAATTCTTCGGAATTACATTGCAAGTCATGTTAATTTTTTGTGAAGCAGCACTACTATCGGTTATTAGATTACAATATACCATATGTTGTTAAATTACCTTACATTTTGGTAAAAATTTCTATTAACGTATATTGTAAAATCACAACAGAAAGGTTTTTATTTAAAAATAAATTACAGGGTGTGCACAAAGAAAACTTAATTTTTACAGGACGAATCAGAATTCAACAGAAAAGTGGTGTCTTGTTCAAATTATATTTTTATATAACCCAGCTTATGATAGATGACGCCACAACAGCAGAAAACCCACCATATTCAGTTACGTGGTCGGTTGAGCAGGCGAATCAGACAGCGTGACATGTAATACTCTACGTTTAGTAAAAAGAGTAGCAAAATATGTGTTAGATACAAGTATGTACATAACTTCATTACTCTAGTTGATATTGGGCTGCTTAACCTCCATTAAGTAATTTTTGAATTTCTTAAATTTGGATCGACTCTTTTGAAAACATAATTTTTGTTACCACAATTCTAATGTGGAATCTTCACTGTTAAAAATTATTGTGATTTTACAATACTCAATGAAATTTTATTACCAAAACGTAATGTAAAATTACAGTCGAGGTATGGTAAAGTATAATCACAAAGTTATAAAGAAACTTTTCGGAATTAGAATGCAAGTGTTGTGAATTCGATGTGAAGCGGCGTCACCATCAGTTGAGAAATTACACTACATCATGTCCTGTAAAATTGCATTACACGCAAAAAAAAGATTCGTAAAATTTACAGGAAATTCGGCACTTAGTTTTACAACCTGAATCTTGAGTATATTTTACGAAAAGTTTAATTCAATCAACAGATTTACTATATGTTTCACTTAGCGTCCAGTAAAATCTACAAAATATGTATGAATCCAAATTTACTAGATTTTACTGAAATATAGGTAAAAACGTACAAAAATCTGTTGATTGAACTGAACTTTCTGTAAAATCTACTAGAGTCATCACTGTTAAGAAAAATTAATATACATTCATATTAAATTTAATAACTTTTCAATCAAAATATATTAAAATTAACAAACATTATTAAAATATATACACGTGTGTATAATAAATAAGAGTTTATATTTTTACATTCTCATCATATGAGAAGGTATTGGTTTTATGTGAAAAATAACTTTCGAAATTTTCATCAAATCTTTAAGTTTTGAGACCCCCTGAGTCAGAAAAAACGGTTTTTACGAAAGTGTCTGTCTGTCTGTAGTAGCAGTTTGTATACTCGATAACTCTCGATAGAATTATCAGATTGAATTGAGCTTTGGCACACTTTATCGGAGCCGAAAATGTAAGGACAATTTCGTTAACCAGTCACATCCAATCAAAATTGAGGGATTGAGCACTACTTTTGTGTTTTTGAAAATAACTTTTTGAAAAAATCAAAAATTTCAATACTGGTTTTTGATAATGCTCATAAATCTCTACAAATTATCCTGATAACATTTTTTGATTACATCAAAATTAGAAATGTTACAGCATAAATATTAAAACTGCTATTACAGTTTTGTGAAATGATAACATACATTTTTACAGTCAACGTGCAACGTAGATCATACTTTATGGTGGTGTAACATTCCTCGTGATTTAGCTACACTGAAACTACATGCAAGAAGCCCAATATTCTTTTTCTCCTTCTATACACAAAAACACTCTATTTTTCACAAAGTATAACTTTTCTTATCTTTTAAGTTCTGGTTCCTTTTTCGCTCAGGTAACTTTTTTATTCAATCCTTTAAAATCGATACTATAACACTCCTGTTTTAATTCTCTTTCTGGTACTTATCTCTGATAAAATTTTTGAAAATTGTTTAAATTCTCGCAATTATTTACAACTTCAAACTCTCCTGATGAATGATATTGTAAAATTCTTTCGGTATCTGCGTTAAAAGCGCTGGCTCGGAAATTGCTTTCAACGCGGTTTTAAGATAAGGCGAAACGAGTGTAAAAGCAAAAAAAAATGTCGGTAGATCGAGGGGACAAAGTAGTAAGATGGACTGAAAAGAGGAGGGAAGTTAAAGGGTATTCAGTAGCGATTAAGCAAATGAGAATCGTTTCTCGATTAGCATACCGCAACATATATTATCCGGAACGGCTGGCTTTCGTGTGACCGGGAATGTTGCCATGGGGGTGTGCAAGGTGTAACGAGGGATGAACGGAAACAAAAGACCGATTGGTATCACCAGTTAAGCGTCATGGTGTCCACTTTGGTCTGCAAGCCGTCAGCCAAGTAAGCTGGCAAAGCGACAGAACCTGTGCCCGTTTTGCGGCTACCTGCCTCCAAGCGTTATCGTCGGCGCGGATCGCCACGATATTTCTAAAAAGAGGGTGTTGCATACCAACGCTGTAGCTCGTAAGTTAAACGCGTTATCAATTACCAGCGCGTGTTTACTCATTAGGTGTTTACAAAACCATCGCTTCCGTGACGCGCGCGCTCGTTAATGTGAGCACGTACACAGTGGCGTATGCACATGTAGAGAACCCTTTGATACGGTAAACTTCAGGTTGACCGGTTAAATGTAAAACCGCATGTTAGAGTAGAGCGGAATGTGGGTGGAATGCAGTTCCCATCCTTCTTTTAACTACGCTCAGTACATTACGCTATTCGCGACTTTATGCGTCGGCTGGCCACTACTTGAAAAAAAAAACCATTGCTGATGCACTCGATTTCGAATTAAGATCGCGTATAACCATTCTCAAAATATTAGATATATTGTCGAACAATATAAAATCATTTCAGGCAGCTGAAGCAATTACGTATTGGGAAAAATATATAACTCTAATCAAAATACCTTCTAAATATGTAAATTCTTTTACACGAAAGACTCGGGTTTAAATTTTTCACTAAACAACGTTTCGGTTTAGGGAAAAATTTGTCATAGTGAGAATTTTAGGCATTTGAATACTAAACTGTAGAAAGATTGTATGAGACTTTACTATACATTACAGCAAACCTTACCATTAACTATATTAAAGTTTATTTTAAAAATGTTAATATTTTTACTACGAAAAATGTTCAGTCGACTATATAAATAATTACCATTGCAACCCGACTTTTCCTGAATGAAAAAAAAATAATAAAAAAAATATGTTGCATACATCAGCAATAGATTTGTTATTTATACAACAGATGCATTTTCACATACCCCAAATCAGCAGAATTTTTTTAATATCCACGATTTAAAATATTCATTGTTTTCAAATTGATACCTTAAAAATTCCTTTTTAAAAAGGTATAAACAATCAATAAACATGAGACAAACTTTCTCTAATATGTAACAAGAAACGCATGTATCTTAACTTTTCTTACATCTTCAAAAGCAGAATATGGAAATATTATAGGCCTTGACATTAGGTTAGGCATTGATAAATAGTATGAATTTTCAACGTATAGATTTGAAAATGATTATCTCAGTTGCTTTCAAATGTCTGCCCCAGTATCTTATACATCTATTCAGTCACTTACACCATTCTTGTTTCTATTTGGGAATTCATGAATGTTTTAGAAACACATGATTTTATACACATACGTGTAACTTTTTGTATTAAAAATGTACTACTCTCTGAATCTCTATCAATGACAAATTGACCACTAAATTGATTCAATAATATGTTTTGAGGACCATTAATGCTAAATAAAATGAGTTGAATTCAACTAATAAAATCAGTATAAAATTTAACTAAATCAAATTAGTATTCGACTTTTCACTAATTCAAATTATGAAAATGGTTTTGTTCAATTACCTTATTCAAAGATTTCTAGGTAGCATAATGTGCGTGAAAATTGGTTTAAATTTTCCAAACGTTACTTTACAGTATATACAATAAAATTCTTTGTATCTCTGACACAATGCGGCAGCTGCTCAAGCATCTACTTTACAAACCTCGTTTACGCTTGTTTCTGCACTTTTATCGAAGTTCTTCCAGGAAAGGATTCTCGTTGTGAGTCACGAGAAGGCGGCTTAGTTCTGTTTTAAAAATAAACCGATCTCACGACAAGAGGAAAGGATCATCTGTGATGGTTAGTGAAAAGGAACCCTTCATGGAAATTAAACTTCTCAGCATCTACTGTTCTAGCTAATTCACCTTCTCGCTTCAAAAGTTCAAGTGACCTCTTACTCCTTGTACACTTCACACCCATATAATATTTCAAATTTATACCAAGCTTTTTAATTAATTAAACGTAACTGGCTCAGCCATAAATTACTTTTTTTAAAAGGATTATGTTTTTGTGCAATAATTATAATAATAAAGTGAATAGGGAAGAAGGACATGAAAATGGGCATTGTATTCTCTACTATTATTCAATATATCATCGCTGCAGCAATGAATATAAAATAAGTGATCGTCAAACTCTGAAAGTATTGGCAGCCGACAATGCATTTCTCGATAGTCGATTTTAATGGGCTTCCACTTGGTGGTGCAGTGTCGGTATTGTTTTCGGTGTCTCAGGAGGCACTTTCAGCAGCACCCTTACGGGCCTTTTATGCTAAAAACACAGACTTTGCAACGTAACCGCATACACGCAATCTGGGAGCCGCGTTTTAATTCAGAGACGTTTGAATGGAACCGCCTCGTCGCCTCCCGGTTTACTACCAATGCGCGTGTAAACCAACGTAAGCACCAGTCTTAACAGGCTTGCTGTCTCGCTCAAAGACCCGCTTTCTTCTCACTCCTCTTTTAGTTTTTTAGGAGGATGCTCGCGTTTATCCATAATTTTATCTTAATTTCGCCAGGCCGCCCGGGCCAGTTTACATTCAGGTTTATGAATTTCACAGGATGACGGATTGTTCCGCTGCGGTACGTGATTCTTTCCTTTATCCTCGTTTTATTTCTTCCACTTCTTAACATCCCTTCTGGTTCTCTCTCTCTCCTTTTCTTCATTTCTTTCTTCACTTGCTCCCGCCTTTCTCAGATCACAAAAACGATTGCACAGGGCCAGTTTTCGACTCTTTCCATTTCTAAGTCAGGACTCTGCTATGAATGAGTATAAACGAATGAGACTTGTAATTCAAATATTTGAATTCATTAAGCAGGCTGATCTTCTTCTTCTCCTCTCTGTTTTTTTCATCTTCCTTCTTGTCTGTCTAGTTACCCGATTTCTTTTGTTTACTTTCTCCTGAGTTTGTATCGACGTCGTGACGAATCTTGTTTTTATTAATGATTTTGCTGAGTTTCATAACCACGACTATTATTAACGTTCTCGATTTCACGACGTACTTAAGATATTGGTTGAACTGGACCACGTGACGCCGGTAATTGCAATTACAGTATGTATGGTCATTCGAAAAATAATAAATAAAGTGGATTTTCAGTACCAGCCAGATATGAACAAAAGACACAAAATGGCCTGTCTCGTACTAAAAATCTATTTTAGTTATTGTTTTTTGAATAACCTTATATACTGTAATTGCAATTACCGACGTCACGTGGTCCGGTGATTTATGGCTTTAACGTAGAATAATAAGGGCATTTTTTACAGCGTTGCCAGACCGTACCATAATTTTGCCTCTTGTACCATGTACCATCACTCGTGTACCATACCTCTTAAATGTACCATAATTTAAAAATACTTCTATTTTTTATTTTTCATTTAACCGAAATGAAATGAAGACAAAAGCAGAATAGCCATTACCCAATGAGAATTGTTTTTTGGCCTATATGAAGCATCTTTGACCAATCAATCATTTCTTTAAATGAAGGCTGAGTAGAGTTAATTTTCATGTGATTTACGTAAAGACATTCTAAAGACAATGACATATTATACTTGCTTTTTATAGATTATAAGCTGTTTTATAAAAAGAAAATGTTCTTTAATATGAGTTACTTTGAGTAAATGTTACAAAGTAGAAACTGTGTTATAATTATTATTAAAATAATTTTATTAAAACATAATATTATTATATTTATGAACAAAATGTTATTAACATTTTATTTATAAAAAATATTAAACTTTGAAGTATTTGAAGGTATATTAATTTGAATTTCGCGCCGCGCATGCGTCTTGTTAACATGTACCATAGTGTACCATAATTTTAACATGCCGATTCCATAATTTCGCTCCGTGTGTCTGGCAACGCTGATTTTTTAAAGCTCATTGGATTTTGAACGATTCTTGGTAATGGGAAAACGAGAATTGAAAATACTGAGGTAATCCAAATTGAAATCGCGAATGAATATTTCCACAATCTGAAGATTAGATTAGATAAATTGTCAAATTAATTTGCATTGGAGGCCATGGATTAAATAGATCACGTGAGCTCGATGATTGGAATTACAGTCTATAAAGTTATTAAAAAACAATTAAGTAGAATAGATTTTTTGTATCAGACAGACAAAATAGTGGAGGTCTTTTTGGCACAGAAAATCCATTTCAATAATTACTTTTTAAATAATATCGCAAACTGTAATTGCAATTACTGATATTACGTGGTCCGCTTGATTCTCAGCCAATTGGATATATTATATAGTAATGAAAAATGTTTTTGAAATGTTAATTTTAAATTTCGTACATTGGAATGAAATTGAACCTCATTTGAAAAAAAATATGATTTCAATGAAATTATAATCACGTATCTAACTTATTTTCATCAGAATATAATACAGTAGCTGAAACTGTACAAAGCAATGGTATTTGAAAATAAAAATTATAGAAAAATTTTTAGGTTTCAGTGTTTTTAGACAAAATTACTTACTTATTGTTAGTAAGTTGAAATTTTTGTATTAAAGTAGCTCCGAAGGTGAACTGCATCATTTTTTAAATTGAATTAAATATTAAAACGAAATTCAAAATGAGTAAGTTCTAAAATAATCTTGTTTAATATTTAATACATGCATACATTGAATATAATGGATCAGTAACTGAATTTTCAGGTATCTCCATGAAAAAAAAATCCGTTACATCAGCCTTAGTATTCATGGAGATTTTTCTAGGAGTGTGATAAAATTCAATACTAGTACAATAAAAATCAGTGCTCAGTTATACTTGTGCCATAAATGTTTGCTTACAGTACATATTATTCTCATTTCATATCATTATTCCATTATCAGTTCAAGCACGTTCTTGTTTAATGTCTATTTTTTGTTATTAGCAAACATACGTCTACTACTTTTAGGATGTTCGGTTGTTTCTGTGAATGGAAGTAATGGTCCCATTTCTCAAAATGAAAAGTAGAAAAAAAATTAAAATATAGTAAAGTGATTCAAGATTTTACGTAATCGTAAATCCAGTTAGACGAGTAGGCGAGTACCCTCATTCAGCTCGCGTGGATCAAACTAGTGGTCCCGTTTTTTATGCGCAGAATGAGTTTGTAATTTGAAACAGTGGCTACTGGTCTTCACGGTCAATGAACATTTACTTCTATAATATTCCGCGTTTATTTTTTCATTGAAGAATCTCTTGGACATTTCTCTATCTCTATGAATTTAATTATTTGAACTGGTAATATTTTTAAAAATTCATAATTATTCAGTATATCTTACAAATACCTGTATTTTTTAAAAATTAAAATAAAAACAAATAGTTACGCGAAAACCTGACATGCAAATAAGAGGGAATTTTTCCTCATTCTCTAGAAATTTAAAAGAAGAAGGCGTATCCTGATGAATGGCCACCAGTTTGAGATCGAGTGGTGCATGTTTACCTGATCCTCAGAAAGATACGACTATGCGTGATCAGTGGCAGACCATATGCAGTTGCAGTTAAATATATAGGTATATATAATGTTGTGGCACATCGGTGGGACTCGTCGTCCTCCTGGACCAATCGGGTGTCTCGTTACACACGTGTGTCGTGTAACTACCGCGAGTCCACCACGTGCAACAATCTGCAACACGTATCTGGGTATGCATAATAAATGAGAGAGCTGGTAAGAAGAACAAGAAAGTGGGAAAGAGACAGAAAGAGAACATTTTCGCAGTTAAGCACCGTGTTTCTTTTCTATCGAGGAAGTCATCTCTAATTTGGTGTACAGATACACTTATGGGCGTGTACTATCTACACATACCTGGAATACAACGTACATTTGCAGTAGCACAGGCTTGGCTGAACTTACTAATAATACACCTTCGCAATTCTCGCTTCGGTATAATAATAATTGGTTAGCATCCGCCTTCTACAATCGATCAGATCTCTTTTCCAGCCAGACTTTATAATTACAGTCTCAGATTCCCAGTATATTCAACGCCTTGCCCTCACAAAGACTGCTTTTTGCTGATTTTTCTCCATTCATTGCTATATGCAAACTAGCTATTGTTTTTCTAAAAAAAAAAAATTCTTTAAGAAAAGGAAAACTCATTATTTTTTATAATTTACGCAGTTGTCCTTGGTCAAAGATAATGATTAAAATGAATTATTGTTCATGTACCTGACTGAAAGAAACAGTCGGTTGGACCAAATATTTAGTTTGAATCATATAAAAATACATTTTTATCAGTCGAGGCAAAGAGTTTACTATTTTAGGGAACTAAATTTACTTCGTTACTTCAAATAGCGAGATAGTTGTCTCAACTGATATTATAGTCCTCCCCAATTTTACAAATCAAAGACTTCTCCGTTTTAAACATTTTTCTTTAATAATGTCTGTAGAGACATTTTTTATCTTTTGAAAAAAAGAATTAGTATTTAGAATGTGAATTCACCTTCGGATATACACAGACTTCATGTAAAGTTTATAATTCTTAAGGCCAAAGATCAACTATGCCACGTGACCAAATTCCTGTAAAAGTTTATGCAAGATAACTTTTTCATTTAAAGTAGTTCGTTCACGAAAATTAGACCTCAGGCAAAAATAGATAATTTTGCTTTCAAGAATAGCAATATTATTATAGAAGGACTAATTTGAAAAAGAAAAGATTATTTTCCATGAAAAAAATTTGAAACACAAAAAAATAATTTTATTAATAAATTTTATTTTTTCCCAAACTTATTTTCTTATCGCTACGAGCCAAATTTTAAAAAATGATGCGATTCTAATAAATCATGGTTCATTTTTTTAGGAAAGAAATTCTCTACAACTTGACTGTTTTCAATTTTTTGAAAATGAATTCTTTAATGGCTGAAATTATAAAAAAACAATTTTTCAAAACAAATTGCTGTTTTTGATAATAATTAATTCAATTTCAAAAATAGGAAACGGTCAAGTTGTAGAGAATCTTTTTTCTAAATAAATGAACCGTGATTTATTAGAATCGCATCATTTTTTTAAAATTGGCTCGAAGCGATAAGAAAATAAGTTTGGGCAAAAATAAAATTTATTAATAAAACTATTTTTTTGTGTTTCAAATTTTTTTCATGAAAAATATACTTTTCTCTTTCAAATTAGCCCTTCAATAATAATATTGCTGTTCTTGAAAGCAAAATTATCTATTTCTGCCTGAGGTCTAATTTTCGTGAACGAACTACCTTAACAAAACATTTTCCTGAAAAGGAAAATACAACAGAAATCGATAAGGAATGTTGTCAACTTCGTTCGATTGAAAATGTTGCGAAAAATTTTACAGTTACCTGTAATTATCGATAAAATTTCCAGTTTTTTTCAAAATTTTTACTAAAATGAAGTTAACAGACGTGCTCTATTATTTTTGTTACGTTTACCAAATTTTCAGTAGGATGTTTTGTGAATTGAAAATTTTACATGAACGAATTAATGTATAACTCAGCCACGTGGTTTGATTGATCCATGGCCTTAAAGTACAATAAAAATTGCTGATTTATCATTTTTCACATAGAAGACATGAGAAAATAGATTAGCGGTTTTGAAAATTGTACGAAACATTTAAATAATACTGCCGAAAGGTGTATTTTAAAGTAATAAGCAATAATCAGGTTGATTGTTTTACGTTCGATTCAACCTTGAATTAGTTAATCTTACATGGAGCGCCACATAAATCGTGGAAAAGTAGAAAGAGGAAGGAGCACGTAATCCGAACACTGTAGATAATGAAGCCGCAAAATTGGGGGTGAGTTGGCAAGGCACATTCGGACTAATTTACAAACTGTATTAATGCGAGAAAACGCAGCGACGGGGAATGGCATGGACGCGGCGTGAATTTAAATCGTCCTCTTAAACGGCGCCGGTTGTCTAGCGCGACGATCTGGCTCACGTACTTGACGAAGACGACTACGGTCTCTTTGGAGCTTGTAAACTCGTTGTCGGTACACGAGCCACGCTATTAGGGGTAGCCAGAAACGATTCTCTGAGTGAGGTCGCCGGGATGAATCTTCAAGAACAACGAGCTACGTCGTTAAGCAAAATACAAAAAATCCAATCTCCACAACTCAACCTTATTATCCAACCTGAATTCACATCCCACACAAACTTATACAATTCAATAAAATTTTAGTCATATTTTTCTCTCGACATTTCTCTTTCCTGACATCTTTTATTTATTTTCAAATAAACTAGAGAACATTATTTGACGAATAATTCCAATTTGTGTTAAAATCTATATATTTAGTAACAAAAAGTGTTCACATTCAAAATGTGATGACTCATGTTACATAAAAGTAATTTCGAAAATACTAATAACATTAGAGCTTCAATTACTCCGCAGGTTTGTTGCATACAAATATTTAATATTTTTATCGGTAAGACTACAAAAAAGTATATAATGGAGAGAACATAAAAAGAGCATGTGAGTTCAATCCTTTTTATCTATGAACGGAAGACAACCCCTTTTAGGGGATCATACCACGCTACGACCGATACGCGTCCGCTATTCGGGTTACATCTCCTCAGGCGTAAAGTCAGAATACAGCTGCATCGATATACTATTAACTTACAAATAGCGAATACATGCATTCATTTTATTAAAAAAAATAAAATAATTTCATTATCTACAATGTCTGAAAGATTCAAAAATGCATTTATAATCTAATCGCTTCTGCAATTTCTCATTAATTTTCTATCAAATTGGACAAAATAATATACGTAATATATGATTGTTATTAATATATAACATAATTAGGAAGAAAATATTTTATAATTTTTTTTTCTATTTGCTACATGTCATCGACGTGTGGATGGCAAGACTGGAATTCGTCCTACCGCAGACTGTTTAGCACACAAAGAAAGTTTGGAAAGTCCTTTTTGCGGATTTTTTGTCCTCTTCCTCAAACTCTAGAAAGTTGCCCTAACGCATGCTAATGCACGCACGAAGCGCAACTGTTCTCGCGGCCTTCCACCGCCATTATGCCCCGTCTATGCTTCTGTCTCACTCTCAATTTCTGTGATTTCTCCAGGAAGGAGAGAGAAAGAGATTCTTCCCTTTATTTGGCCAAATTTGATTCACCAAGAAGATCCGATCTGACATACGATCGCTTCTTGTCTCTCCTCTCTTTTTCCTCCTCGAGCTCTCTTTTTATCGCGCATTCTCTCTTATTTTCTCCTTCCTTTTATGTTTATCATCTCCTTTTTGTTTTTACTGCGAGTCTCTGCTTTCATTGTTCTACTTTTCAACAGACTGTGAACCATCGACAAAGTTGACTTTTTTGAGCTTTGATCCCTTCTTCAAATGCATGGATCTTGGCCCTTTTTGCAAGGCTTCCTTCAATTAAGAAAATTATTGCATTACAATTTAAGGGATAAAAATTGGACTCTATGAATGTAAATGTTTTAATAAATATGTTTGACGAACCAAAGATGTGGATAATTGATATTGGAATGGTTAAAAGTTTGATATTTTTTAAAAGAGAATCTTGAGAATTAATTTTTTTTATTTTAAAATAATATATTTTTTAATGAAAAATTAGCGGTTGCCTTCAATTATGCAATGGAGAAAATGCACATATTAGTGAATCGCACCAACTTTTTTACGCTTATATACATATATATTCACGTTATCCATTACTCTGCACATTTTGTATTGAACATTTACTTTTTTTAAGTTTTCAATTAATAAAAGATTATTTTTTATTTTTTAGGTATGTTTCAAACTTTCAACACTTATATGAGGAAAAGTGATCGCCAAACATGTAAGCAATTTTTTTTAATTACATTAAAAGCATCTTTAGTCCATGTTTGAGATTTATAAACTGTCAGGAAAATTGTGCTATGTATCAGGAGAGCTTTTATTGCCTTTCTTTTAACAGAATAGCAAAATTTATTTTAATAATATCCGACCCTAAAAAGATTGAATTAATGAATAAAATTTTGCATCACATGCAAAAATGTTTCTCAAAAAGAAGAACTGTTAAGGTAGTTTTGGTGCCAAACATCAGCTCTGGAAAACAATTCTTTTAGTGATTTCAAGACTTGAAATTATATTATCAGTCGTGTCTTATGAAAAAAAACATTATTTTTTATGAAAAAAATGTTTAACTTCAGGAAAATAATACTTTTAATAACGCTTTTTGTAATAGAATCTTTTATTACTATCGCTTGTTACCAATTTTTTAAAAAACGTTTAGTTTTTCATAAATCATAGTTTCTGTGGGGAAAATATTTTCTACAATTGTACTGTTTTCAATTTTAGAATTAAAGTTTTCAGTGGCTGGAATCGTTAAAACAATTTTTTAAATAGAAATTCTTTCAGTAGACAGTAGAGTTGCAGAGAATATTTTCTAGGAAAATATAAGCCATAATTTATACACGGAGAAACTTTTTATATCAATTTTTACTATAGTATTTTTCAATTTTGGGAAAAAAGTATCACTTTGAGAATTTTTGTTAGTAAAACTACTAAACTTTATAATAATTATATGAAACTTTAGTATAAACTATAATAAAATTCGCTATGAACTATGCTGAAGTTTCATATCATTATTATGAAGTTTAGTATTTTTACTAACAAAAATTCTTAAAGTGATACGTTTTTCCCTAAATTAAAAAATACTATAGTAAAAATTGATATAAAAAGTTTCTCCGTGTAGAAATTCAATCATTTTTTAAAAATTGGAAAGAACCAGTAGTGAGAAAAAATTCTTTTACAAATAACATTATTAAAAGTATTATTTTTCGTAAGTTTTAAATTTTGTTCACAAAAAATAATGTTTTTTTCTTTCATAAGACAAGATTGATAATATAATTTCAAATCTTAAAATCATTGGAACACTTTTTTTCCAGTAATATGATTTTTCGCACAAGTACTTTAAATATATTCCAGACTAGCTCAAATGTTGAGTAAAGTTTCTCGAATTATTTTTCTCCGTACAGAATTATTTATATGACAATAAATCGAAATAAATCTGCAATATGAAAAATTTGCAAAAATCCCTAACACATAGAAAATTACTATATTTTTATCAAATTTAATAAGCAAAGTGTGAAAAATATCGTTTTTGTATGTCTTAAAAGTTAATAAAACACAGGAATTGAGAGCATAAACGCAAGAACGAGACATAATTTTTAGACCCTTGAGCATTGACCCCTATACATAGCAACAATTGTTTTTTCATTTCTGGAAAACAGATTCCACTAGTTCTTCGAAATATCTATTCTAGAAATGAGAATTCAAAAATTAGTTTTGATATAGTTAGAGGCCAATGCGCATAAGTTTCCAAAAGTTCTATGTGTCGTTCTTACACGAAGGCTCTGAATTTACTTTCGAAATCACAACATAAAAGTAGCAATGAATAAAGATTTTAGCCATACATCTTTTCTAAGACAGAAAGTTTTTCCTTTGACCTGAATTTATAAATAATAAAATTTAAATGCCGAATCTCTGCTCTTCGTTTTGAAAAATAATGCGCCAAATTTAAATTTTAATTTAAATCAGTGCGAAACAATCTTACCAAAAATTAATGTTCCGAACACTTAACCCACCCATTTTTAAATCATTGAAACTGAGAAAGTTCAATGCATGAGGAAGCCATATCCACCTAGTTAGGGATAAATAATTCGGTTACGAGAGACGATTTGACTTGGTGATAGTCGCCAGCGCGCAGTCTTGCCTCCTGACCCCCCTCTCAATCTTCTTCTAATCCTCCCTCATATATACAACTCTTTCCGTATATATTTACCAGATTGAGTGTGTATAAATATATCTATATTTTGTTTGTTTTTGTTTCTAAATATATACATATCCACTCTCAGGAGTGTGTTCAACCCTGGAAAGTGCTTAAGGCCTGGATTTTCCAATGAGCAAATCTTGTTTTTGAGAAAACATGAATCCGGGTGACTACGTAATTATGATTCTAAGTGGGCTACATTCTCTAAAACTAACCTATATTCTCTTTGAACGAATTAGAATTTCATTCAAAACTGTAAAAAAAGTTTTAAGGCCATGAATGAATCGGACCACGTGACTAAATTTATACATTAATTCGTTCACGTTAGATAAATTTACAATTTACAAAACATCTTTCTGAAAGTTTGTGAAATGCAACAAAAGACAATAGAGTACGTCTGTTAACTTCTTTTTAGTAAGAGTTTAAAAAAAAATTGGAATACTTATCGATAATTACAGTTAACTATAAAAAATTTTCACTCAAATGAAACTGACAGACGTTCTTTATTGTCTTTTGTTACATTTCCCAAACTTTCAGAAAGATGTTTTGTAAAATGATAAAGTTATCTTACATGAACTTTTACAGGAATTAAGTCACGTAATCTGGTTAATCTATGGCCTTAATTCAAGTCTAAATATCGGCTAAATTCAAGATGTAATATAAACTAGACAATTTGAAAAGGACAGACTTATGCGCTTATACAATGGGCGACTAAATTTAAGCGAAAATCGTCTGTTAAATGTAACACATTTAAGACTTTTTTGCCGTAAAGAAGACAGAAAATAAGATATATATATATATATATTAGGGGACATGAATTGGGAATCTTTTACAGTGGGTGACATTATATAGGTTAATATTCAGGTGAAACTTTACTAATTGAACGATTTAAACAATTTTTTATTTGAGTATAATAATTTGACAACCCACTGTAGATATATTTTTACAGTTACTACACTAATAGAAATTTCTGTATTAAACTTCCATTACATGTAATAGAAGTTTTTTTCAGTAACGTATATTAAATTTAAAATACTTTTTTCTTAAAAAATTTTAAACTTTTATTTGAATTTTAATACACATGTGTATATATTTTAACAATGTTTGTTAATTTTAATATATTTTGATTGAAAAGTTATTAAATTTAATATGAATGTATATTAATTTTTCATTATATACAAATTTATCAATTTTAATTTGCCACTTGTATTTTAAAGTCTATTTAAATTAATAAGATTTTTAACAGCGTATATGACAAACACTGACTTTATTTTAATTTTAATTTTTTCATACTTTAATAAAATGAATAATCATAATTGTAATTACAGAACTCTAGTGTAATTTTTAATGTCCTTCGGTTCTTGCATTAAAAGCGCTATACAAATTTATACTTTGTAGACAATCGAGGAAATAAATCTCTCATCACTTTTCATGTGATCAGTAATGTTCAGGTTTAATATATGTACAGTCAATTACGGCATCAAGTTGTTTGCAATTTAATAGTACAATAAATATAAAGTCGACTAATCAAACGACCTAGTTTCTTCATTGTGCGAACCCAGTTGTAATCCGCACAAGACATTGATTAGCATTCGATCATATATCAATGTAACTATTGAATATTTAGACTTTATTTACGTTTATTGTTTTTGATAAAAATGCACGTGAGTCAATCTTGCATTCAATGATCCAAGGTGGATAGATCTTAACACGACTGAGCCATATAATCAAATGCTGCCGATCAAAGTAAATAGTGTTATTTCGTATTATATATAATTAATCCCACAAAAAGGATCTTAAATTTTTCATTTTATTAATTAGCAATTCTTATTTTTTGATGGAAATTAATTTTTACACTGAAAAAACTAAAGGTTCTTTTCTGTTACGGCTCATATAAAAAGTGGCTCTTTTTCGCACTATATCGATGTTCCGTAACCATATTCATAGATGAGATTTAGGATGGCACTTGTGTAGGTTTTGTGATATATATAATTAAAAAAATACAGTCCGGTCCCAAACATGGTCGTTCCTTACACTTGGGTGCAACCAGGAAATTTCATTTTTAGGCCCATTTTTTCTTTTTTTCCCGTTTTAATTTGGCTCTGAAAATTTGTTTTAAAAAATTACTTTCGAAGTCGTCATCAATTTTTTTTAACCTGTAAAAAAATGGTACATCGTAGGAAGACTTATCGACTTTCAATCATTGGCGCCATTACGCGCTCATTCATACACTGAGAGAAAAATGCTATTGAATCTATAGTATTTCTGACAAAAGCAGGTTTATCATTGATTTAAATCAAAATGCTATAGAATTGGTAGAGTATTAATGTGTCTTCATGCTTTGAAGCAAAGTTATAACCTTAAAATCATATGTCTGAAAAAGTTTTGATTTCATTAAAAATCAGAATGAATCCTCACAAGTATAGTTTCTTCATTAAAATATTTTTGTCATTGAATCTTTGCAGATGCATTATAATAATTAAGTTATGTTATCAACTAGCAATAAATTCGAAGTGGCAAATCATGTGAAACGGTGCTTTCAAATCGATTATTTTCAGACATTCTGTAGACAAAATTGATTCTTCTGAAAGAAAAATTTGGTTCCTTTTAAGATTTTTTTAAAGTGTCTGCATTTCACACTGGGGCAGTTATTTTCTGTTGCAGTTCCATTCTACCTCAAAAATCGGCTCTAATAAATACTTTGGTTTTTTCATTGTAGAACAAAATAGATACAATAAACTATTATAACACGAGAAGTTTAATCGTCTGCAAAAATTTGTATCAGTATTTCAGTACCATATTTCACAAAAAGAATTAGTCAGACCAACTATTTTTCAGTGTTTTACTCAATTTATGATAGGTGAACAATTTATTATGATCACTGCGACACTTCGTTGTAATGACAGTAGCAGTGTTACAGATAAAAAAAACGCTAGTTTTTTAATTTTTAAATATATTAGCTCATAAGTTTAGCTCATCAGTTACCCAGAACGAAAAAATATTTTGTTAGAAGTTTCAGAATATTTAAAAACAAGTATTGGAATATCAAGTGAATTAATTTTAAATCCACTAAGAAGTAACTGAATTTTCTTAATTTTAACATAATTTTACGGAATTGGAACTGTATAAAACTGCAGTTTGTACATTTAGAAAAATCTGACTAGTATTGTAACATAATTGCTTTTAGTAGAAGCTATTATAAATTCGATAAGTTTTACTAAGTTAGTGTGGTAAAAATAGCCAATTTGTTATACATAAATTAACCACACCATCTTAGTTAAACTAATAAAATTTATAGTAACTTTTACTAAAAACAATTAATGGGGACGTATTAGTCAAAATTACCCTATAAATTCCTAACAGTGTACGCGTGAAGATCAATTCCTCTAAATATTGTAAGTGATCATAATAATTTGATCACCCAGTCTAATAAGTAAATAAAATTTATATAAATAATTACAGTTGTCACCTTCTCATGATTTAAGGCCACGTGACTAAATTATACAATTATTCGTTCATGTAAGATAACTTTTTCAGTTTACAGAGTATCTTTCTAAAAACTTTGGAAACGTAACAAAAGATAATAAAGCACGTCTGTCAACTTCTTTTTAGTAAAAATTTTGAAAAAAATTCGAAAACTTATCGACAATCACAATTAACTGTAAAATTGTTTGCAAAATTTTTACTTAAACGAAGTTGATTGACGTTCTGTATCGATTTTTGTTATTTTTTCCTAAACTTCCAGGAAGACATTTTGTAAAATAAAAAAGTTGTCTTACACGAACTTTTACAGGAATTTGGTCACGTGATCTTGTTGATCCATGGCCTTAATGCATTTTATTATAAATATTTGTAATTTTGGATAATTGGCTTTAGGGTCCATAAATGAAAAAAACAGTAGTTTTAATCAACCATTTCGACTCTGATTGGAGTCCTCATCAGTGATCTTTATTTCTAGAATATGAAAAAAATAACTAGTGAATATTGCGCATGTGAGTCCCACTTTTGAGTACAACTCTGGTATTGTGTAAAGAATAACAATATGAGAAAATTTGCATAAAATTATACATAAAAATTTTTTGGGGAAACACAAGAGGATTCTTAAGAATTAATATTGAAAAGTAACACATACAATTTTTTTTTAACTAAATATATTCCCACTAGTGTTCGTATCAAAAATTTATTATCTGAAGTGAAGTTTTTTTGCGTGTCGAAAAAGGTATTTTTATAAAAATATGAAATTCAATACGAGTGTCGTTAGAATCTTTTCCCAGCAAATAAATCTAGATATGGTTTTGTAGCTGGGATGGAGACGTTCATAGAGCCCATCTTAGAAGGGATCGTTGGTCGATTCCCTATTCCCGATTCCATTACCGCAGTAGCTGATGCACTTCTGAATAAATTTTTTTCAGTCTTTTTGAAAAACACGGTAGAAGTATAGGGTTTCAAAAACGAAGTAGGGAAAGGAGGAGCGTAACGAAGTCAGGGACGTAGAGTCGGCACTTTCGCCTCGATCTTCTTCGATTCTCAATTCCCGATTCTCTTGCACATGTACAAAGAAGATACAATGTAAACTCATGCGTGTGGAAAAGTATTAGAGAGATGGACGCAAACACATTCACAGACAGCGCATAATCATGAGTGACCCTGCATTCGTTATTCCGAGGGTACTTATCTACATGGAATACCAAATAGGGAACCACCGTGGCGAGCCTCGCTCGCTTGCTGACTGACGTTAGTCAATCAAACGGGAGAAAAAATGCTCACCTTGGCGAACGCTCCGTGGTGAATTCTTACCGTCGCGTCGGTGCCTCTCGGTTGAAACGCGGTGCTCTTGTTTTGCCGAGCAAAAGGAGCAGAGACTTTGCCTCGACTTCTTCTGCCCGACCCTTCTCTTCCAAGTTCTGTATTATCCGTACCAAATGCAAAGGATCGCGCGCGAAATAATAATAATGACAATGTCTTCATTGTCAGAGAGGACAAAGGCCGATGGAGCTCTTAGAAACGACTTTCGCAACCTCACGCGATTGTTCGAAACGACCAGACAGAACGCTTAATTAAATCGCATAAATATTTAGTTGATTATGATTCCCGCTACCTTGACTTGTTCTCTAATTTAATTTTATTAATATGTCTGGCCTTGAGAGGCGAATGTCACGTTGACTTTAACTTTCATAATGCAAATCTCTGTATCTATGCTGTTAAACATTTTTGCATTAAATTTCCAATATATCTAACGTTTTTTAGTTTCATTTGAAATGGTATGATAAAACTGAAATAATTTGTAGATGATTGTTTTGAAATTAAATGTTTTTCTTAAAAGCGGTCATGAATTTAAAACAGAGAAAATAGTTTTTTTTTACTTAATAAAGTAATAGGTATGATGATTTAACAAAAAAGTGCTTCTAATGAATTTTTAAAAATATGTTCTTTAACTCTGAGTTTGCGAAAATTGAGTCTTGTATCAATTGCTATGATGACTCACCTTAGTAAAAACGATTTTTCACTTTAGCAGACTTTTCTGGGAATATTATTAATTTTTTATCATAAAGTAGTAAAAGTAGCTGCACTTTTAAAAATAATTGGTTGAATTATAAGTCTAAATTAGTCAAATTTGTCCTTATTCGTTGCTTTTTCTAAATTTCTGTCGGATCAAAAGAATTATTACGTCATTCTGCAACAAACAAATGTTTGTTTCACGAAGTAAAGTATTTGTCTAAAATTACCAAATTATTTGAAAATGCATGATAAATTCTAAAGCGACCTACTTTTTTCTAATAATTCTCATTTATTAGGATATCTATCATAGAATACGCTGAAATGAAGATAAAAATTTCAATCTAGATGGTAAAATAAATTGAATTATTAGAAAATTGTACCATCTAAATGAGAATTTTTATCGGTAATTTAGTGTATTCTATATTAGAAATAGTTCACATTCATTAGGATTTCTATTATAGAATACGCTAAATTATTGATGAAAATTCCCATCTAGATGTTAAAATTCTCTAATAATTCAATTTATTTTATCATCTAGATGAACATTTTTATCAATAATTTAGCGTATTCTACATACGGAGAAACTCATCATTGTAAAATTTAGTATTACTTTAATCCAAGAATGGGTTTTTTGAATAATAAAAATGGCAAAATAGTTTAGAGAAATTACCATTGTCAATAGTAATTAACAATGAAGATAGAAAGACTTGAATATTTTGCAATCGAATACTTCATATATTGGCAGGGCCGTGAAGAAAAAATCCGGGCCTGGGGGGGAAAAATTAATCGGGCCCCACCCCCGCCCCTTTTTTTTTGAAAGCCATGTTTAATCATTATTGCGTAACATACTATAACTATATCATAATTTACTGCTAATACTTATATACTACGCTAAATGCAAAATTTTCAGAATAAACAACGTTCCGGGCTCCCCTAAAAACAACGGGCCCGGGGGGAATCACCCCCGACCCCCCTCCATCTCCACGGGCCTGTATATTGGAATAGTACGTTGCTAAAATTCCTATTGGAAATAGTAAATGTACTGCCGAGTGACGTCAGATACGCCAAACGTTTCCTATATTACCCGAGAATCGCTCCATGTGCTCGTTATGATTATTTGTCAGTACCCGATATAGTAATATATTTTTTTACATTTGAATATTGCGGCTTTCTAACTTACGATTTTTGCAAGCAGAGGGACTACCGAGCTTTTTCAATTTTTAATAATCTCAATCACTGACTGACTTCTTGCTTTTCATTTAATCAACAGGGACTGATTTTCAGTTAGAAATGATTGATTATCAGTCAGAAATTACTGATGGTAAAGCGAGAAGTGTGTGTATTTGTCTAAATCACTGTCAGAATTGATGACAGATTCATAAAAAAAAGTTTCAAGGAATAGTCGACGTCTGCTTTTCACCAAACATTAATTGTTTTTATTATTTTACCAAAAAATCCAAAAAATGTGATTTATGTCATCAGATGTATGTTACATACCCTTAAATAAATCAGTAAAAATATATGATTCATTTTAAGTTTATAGCTATGCTACCTGAATATGCTCAACTAAAACATATGTAAACTATAAATGTAATAAATATTAATCGTGAAATTTTGGAATGGGAAAAAGAGAAGATAGGAGGAAACTAACCGATAATAGACGGCGGGTAGCAGGTGACGTTTAGTATTCTCTTGAAGTATTTGTCTCTTTCTCTCCTTCACATCTAGCTTTCTTCGTTCTCTTTTTCTCCTTGGTCGCCGAAATAAATTTGAATTTGGGTGCGCGCATCTGTTGTCGGCGGGCGGACTAATTAGGGCCTTCTATAAACGAGGCTGTCTATTCCTATATATCTATACAATATATGTACATGAACATATAACACACAGTAGCCTTTTGTAATTATCAGGAACTGTCAATAGATCATCGCACAGGTGTGCTTCTTCTAAACTACCTAGGAAATTATGAAATTTATTTATGTTGAACAGAATTTATAAATTAAAATAAGTACTTGAAGCAGGTTTCAAATTTCATAATCTGATTATTAAAAATAGAGTAAAATAATGTTCATATTTTAATCATATTTGTCTTCTCTAGTCTCGATCTCTTTGTATCTCTGGCGTATATCAAGGGAAATTAAGGAAATTTGTATTCGGAATTATTCATAATTGGAGGGCATCGGTTTGCAGCCACAATGTGGCGAGCCCTATATGCTCGCAATATAACAGATCAAACGGTCGTTGCTCTTTTGTTCGTTAATTAGATTGCCGCGGAAAATTTGAATGAGAAATTGCGCCCAGCCGTAGGCGATTATCAAACTAGCCTGGGTGATCGAAAACGAAATCAAATCGAACTCTATCAACCTTTTCTATCATCATGTCAATTGTAGACCCTCTACAAAGTGAAACGTGGAAATGACCAATTTTATTAAAAATTTATATATCAAATTTCTAGGATTTTAGTTTATTTCCAGATCTTATTCTTATTTTTAATATAAAGATTGTATTGTGAATATTTTGTCGATGAAAATCATGCAATTTCTCTTCAAATTCTCTTCAACTTCTCTAATAACCATTTTAAATCGCTTTTTTGAAGGAGACTAGATTGAACAAATTTTGCCTCAGTAGATGGAGCATTTTGCATATTTCTCTACGGAGAAAGTCGATAGGCTTTACCCGACATCTAGTCGAGTTAGAAGGCGTCCTCCAGGATCTACCTCGTTTCCTTAAAATACATGACATCATATAGCAAGGTAGCTACTTACCTTTCTGTATAAATATGCAGAAGTAGATTGCACATGACGTGAAATACGATGCAATAAAAATATCATAAGTATTTTTAGCATCATGGGGAAGACGTCAAGGATGTTAAAGTCGAATAACTTGGAGCCTATGTGACAGAAATATGGGGTGAATCAGGGGTGAAAGGTTGTCTTTAAAAATGAACTTTGTAATTTTAGAACTTTTTAGAGGATTACGCCATTAGGCAGCTGCCTCGCGAGACCAGGACTCGGGTTTTAATATATTAAACTAAATTAGCTTCTCGTTTCTCGGCCAAATAAATTAAGACGAAGAAAACAGACGACTCACCCTCCTTAAGGGCTTCTAAGGATCTGAAGGTGACGCTATAGTACTAACCGTTGATGAAGAAGTTTTACGTCCGGCGTTGGTCTCTGATTTTATAAGATTAAAAAAATGAAGTATTTCAATGGCTGCTTTTAAATTACTTTCTCACTCTTGCACGCTGGAAAATTTTAATCAACTTCTTCGAAGCTTGAAAGAAATTGAGGTAGATGCAAATTAAATTTTTCCAGGCTTTATTATTAAATTAAAATTTTATTCCTTTATGTTAATTCATAATGAAAAAAGAGGTAGGCAAAATTTGATTATAAATAAGAAAAGTATGTAATATGTCCATTTATGTATTTTATCTAGTTGAGTTGTTTAAAAATCGTCATTTGATTTACCTAGAGCTTATTTATAAAGATTTTTGTAGAAGATTTAAAAATCTTGTCGTTTTATTCTAGAAGAATTCCGTGAACTGACACAACTTTAATCCAGACTTAATGGAATCATAAAATCCCCTCGAAGCTTTTTTAATCGTCACGCAACTGTCTCTAGACACGAGAAAGTTAAAATGCCTGTTTATAAACACTATTCTTTTAAAAGAATTTACTGCCTCTATTCCCAGTTATTTATTATTTTTATACTTCTTTGAATATTTCAATCAAAATGTTACTCTTCAACTTTCAATTGTTTATTTTCCCTCAATATTTTTCACTAATAATTTTAAAAATATCGTGTGAAAAAAGTTAAGTATCTCAGCCTCTGGACTTTCATGTGCGTTCTGAGGTTCTTTTTTGTTTCGATTCCCTTGAGTCGACTTTTCTATCGATTTCAACTTTTTATGCTGTTGACGAACGCCGTATCGCTACGGTCGTACATCAGAAATTAATCTCGCGTAGTATACGAAGGTGGAGACGAAAAAATCGAGAAACATCGTAGAGAGTTCGATCTGAAAGTGATGGTGTAGAGGGGGTTGGAGAGTATTCGAAATATGAAATATGAACGGTACGCGGGCCGAGCGCGTACGGTCGTTTTGTTTCGACGAGGGTGAACGTCAACAGGGTCGTTTGTCAACGTTTCGAATTGTAACCCTGGTTGATCGTTCGTTCCTTCCTCATAGTTCTAACGTCCATCCCCTTTTTCTTTCCAAGTAAACGCCAACTTCGATGTCGAGGTTTGAAGTAAATTGTGCTCACGGACTTGCAACAGACCAGAATTTCTCGCGGGACCACAAGATTGGATTTAATTAAGGATACAATTAAAGTTTGGTATTACGCAATTGCGTGATTAGTCGACTCGACCGCGGCAATCCAATCAAGGGATTCGACGAGTGGCCAACCAAACCCTCTTTTAAACGCGAGAACGATCAATTTGCATGGGATCTACATGCTTAATCACCTTTTATTTTGTATTAAAAAATATGTAGAAATATTTTTAACATTATTTTTCATGAGTACATTTATCTTTAAAAATAATGTTTTTGAAAACTATTTATACTATTTAAGTATTTATTTTATACTACTAATTAAATATTTATATTATTAAACTATTTAAAATATTTGCCTAAAATTACTAAACTATTTGGAATAGCATGATAAATCTGAAGCGATATACTTTTTTCTAATTATTCACATTTATTAGGATTTCTAATATAAAATACGCTAAATTACCGATAAAAATTCCAATCTATAATGTAAAATAAATTTTATTATTGGAAAAAGCACAAATGTTTCTTCCAACTTCAATTCAGAATGATATTTTACTTGTGTAGAAAATGTTTGAAAAACTGATTGTGACCTTATTAGTAGAATAAGCACCGCGAAATTTCAAATTTCTCTCTAAATCTGAATCAGTTAGAATTTAAAAAAATGTTAATCAATGACTGCCTATACTTCCTTCGCAATTAGTCATTTCTGGCAGATAATAAATCATTGTTAACTGTGAATCAACCACTTTTAGTTGATTTTCGACTTTAAATTTCAAATGTATTTGATACTACACCTCTGCTAATTTTGTATTTTATATATTTTTTTTGAAAACGAACATAAATTAAAAAAACAAAAACTTCAAAAAAGTAAAGATGCATTTTTATTCAAAATTACGCTGCGCTGTTGGAAATTTCTATATTAAACTTTCATTACATGTAATGTACATTTCTTTTAGTAACGTATTTTAAAATTTGAAATACTTTCATCTTAAAAAATAAAAACTTTTATTTGAATTTTAATACACATGTGTATATATTTTAATAATATTTGTTGATTTTAATATATTTTGATTGAAAAGTCATTTAATTTTATATGATTGTATATTTATGTTTCATCATATACAAATCTATTAATTTTAATTTACCACTTGTATATTAAAGTCAATTAAAATTAATAAGATATTTAACAGTGTATTTATTTCATTGGCTTACTGTCATATTAAATAAAAATCTATAGTAGTTTTAATAAGAGTATAAAAAAAACCTAATTTTCATATTCTGATATTACGAATGAATAAATAAAAACAAAAATAGGTAATTTATTCATTATTGTACACGCATAAGAAAAATTTCCATGATCTATAAACTAAACCATTTATTCAAATTCACCAAGATTTTTAGTCAAACCAAACATTGTTTGGTAGAATTATCCAAAAATTTGTTAATTCACCTAAAATTTCTATTTCATTTATCCACATAAACCATCTTTAGTTGTAAAAAACAAATTCTTTGACTACATAACGACTAAAAATTTGGTTAACCCTATAACAAGCAAATCCTCTGATATTTGATACATTTAAATTTTGGTTCCATTAACCACATATTTTTCTAAATGTACATAAAAATTGACAAAAGTTTATTCTTTAAGATTCTTCTTGTAATTTATGTTAAATCTGACTGAAAATTCTACGTCGCTATTAAAATACTTTTTATCAGTCATTTTTTACAACGTTGAATTATTACCATTCAAAATTATCATAATCTAAGAATCCTGCATTTTTCAAGTTAATTTTACCACAGCGGGATTATTCCAACTCCCTCGCTCGCGATTAATTTCAGTTTCTCGACACGCGATCCGTCTTGGCAGTTTTACACAGTACCCTTCGTAAATTATCTTATTTATTCATGACTCTAACTCTGAGATTGGAATACTAATTGGAAATCGGAAATTGAATCTATGAAATCCGCCCGCGGTCGTATCTTCGATTTAATTTAGATTGGCCTTTCGATTGTCTGCAGCTGCAGTGAGTGACCTCACGTTCACTCTAGCAATATTAATTACTCGTATCTACCATTACGGGATACACGTAATCATTGGCCAGTCCACCTCCTCTGTCACATAAATTAATTATATTTTAATCAGTTCTATCGTAAATGCGCGCGCTGACTCTTGCGAGGCCGGTTTCATTTGTCGGTGGGCGTCATAATTAGTCGGAAGTTCCCGCCTTCGATAGTGGTCGCGAAAGGGGGTGGGCGTGGCTGGGGGAGTCTAGAAACAACTGACTGCAATACCCCTACCCTCAAATCCCCTGCTATTCTATCACGTGACACTGCCATCCAATCAAAGTTCGCTAATGAACAGGACCTTAAACCTCCAATGTCTCTAATTGCAAACTCTCAGAGTTTCCGGTCCAAAGACGAAGATAGAATGGTAATCTGCGCTTTGCTTATCCCTAGGATATAACGCTTTTATTCCTCAAATCCTTGGAAAAATTGCTTCAAGGTAATTACTTTCCTGAGGAGCTTTTTTATACACAGTAAATTTAATGCTGATGCTTCAGAATTTGAGATAATTTTATGGAGTATCAGGGAAGAGGTTTGAAAAATTTCAATAATTGAATACATTAGTCTGACCTAGAACTCTTTTACTACTTGAGATATATTTTTATTCGAAAACTATTATACTTCTGAGAACTTTTTCTGCATTGATTCAGTTTTACGCAATTTCTATATATAGAAAGAAATTCGAACACACATGAAAAACTTGTGTCTGATCGTTAATGCCGTTACTACTGATACGAAACGGGCATTCAGTTTTATTTTTTTAATCGGTTAGAATCTTGTAAATAAACAGAAAAAATTTTGATTGACAATTTATATGGAATAAAGGATTTAAGAATTTTGAAAATCGGTGAGAATAGTTCCAGCAATCAACAGTAATCTATAGTAATCAATTCGGAAGCATATACATTTCCAAACTCCAGCCTGACTACAATTTTCAATACTACTGAATTTTTATTGCCTGGCTTTAAATTCTGTTTCTACTAAACTGACAGAATATTCAATCTCTCAATACAAAAATAAAAGACATTATTTTCTCTCTATTAAAATATAGAATAATGTGAACTTTAAATATCAGCAGAAAGTTTAAAACTTCCTAATCGAAGTTATACACGGAGAACCTTCTCATAGCAATATAATAATTATAATAATAATCATATAATAATCATAAAAAATAATTAAAAGTAGTATACACCGAAAAAAATGTTTTATCCGAGAGCCAACTATCACCCATAGTTAGGTCTAATCTAGTTGAAATAACACGGATTCCTGTTTAAGAGAATCACGTACATACAGTTGAACAAATCAATATAAACCTTGTTACAGAGAAATAAAGAATTCTAGTTCTATTAACAATTAAATTCAATTAATATTGCTATGCTGTTATTAAAAAACTCCGATGTAAAAAGAATATCTTCTGTATTTGTTACTTTTTCACTGTTTAAACAAAAATTTATTTTTGTCAATAATTCTTCAAGACCCACTTTTATTAATATAAATTTTGCTCTGGTAGATCATAAACGTAAAGTTGTTTTTTGGTTACGTTTAATACATGCGCCTGAAAGGATCTGTCCTTCAAATCAACTTGCTTTCTTTATTTTTCTTACTAAACTTGAACTTTGTCATTTCAACTAGGATTGCAAAGTTGGCGCCTGTCCTAACTAGGCAAAATAGTATACGGGTACAAGGAATTTTTTTCGGTGTAGGTTGTATTGACCCTCAATTTAAAGAAATGGTACGTTGTTGGAAAAAATTGGCTGTAGGGTCCAAAAATGATTAAGTCGATTTAATCAGACTGATCATTTTTGAACCCTAAAACCAATTTTTTCCAACATCGTACCATTTATTCTAAAAAATATTAGGAATCTAGGAAAAATCGAGGTGCAATAGTAATTATTTCTAACGGACTGGGAATTTTTTACAGTCAAAGTACTAAAAATTCGTAAAATGATATGGAACTTTAGTGTAGGTTATAGTAAAGTTTGATACAATCTATAGTGAATTATCATATAATTCGTCTACAGTTCAGTATTTCACTACAAAAAATTCTCACTATGACACGTTTTCGCCTAAGTTGGAACGTAGTTTAGCAAAAATTGTAAACTTTGGTTTCTCCGTTTTTACAAAAAAAAATCTACCGACATTTTGAAATATATTTTACTAAAATGTATGATAGACTTAGTTAGAAAATATTTCCTGACCTTAAATGGCGTTACTAGTGGAAATGTAATATTGTATGGGAATTAAGATATGATGTATGCCGGGAAATTGAAAGTCTCTTTGAAAATTCTATTTCGACATGCGAGAAAGGTTAACCGTCAGTTATCGATCGTAGCACTGTCACATTCGCAGGTGGCACGCGTGCCTGGTACTTACGTAAGCGTCACGTGATTTCCTCACGAGGGAATTTTATCCGCGAGAGAAATTCCAATTCCTTAGGGAGGGCATAGGGTGGAAGTGTAGAAGAAGAAATAAACTTGGTTTCAAGTCTGAGTGAGACGTACCAAGGATATTTCACGTGACACCCTCTCCCGCTTTCTTGTAGCCATCTCATCCCTTCAGCTCTGTCGACACCCCCAGTTCGAACTCAAAATGCACACGTACAATATGACAAGCATAAGTACGCGTCGGACGAATGCATATGGCGGAAAGAATTTATTCGTAAACATCACCACGTACGACTATTCTGCATCGAGTGTCTTCCTGCTTTCCATAAAATTCCGATGAATCTTGGAACGTCCACTTGAAACCAGACGACCATGTCTGGGATGTTGATGAATCGTTCAACTGTCGGACAATGCACAGCCAAAATTAAAAACTCGTTGAGATGCTTAAAATTTGTTAAAAATTGTTTTTTTATTTTAGATTGGGATTTAGGATTAAAATAACCAAATTTAGTGTTTATCAACATGTTTAATACATAAATTTTATCCTATTAAAGACAAAAAATATACAGGAGAAATCAGGGTAAAGTGTAAAATCTTGATGCTTTGATAACTGCAAGCCAATCGAATGATTTCTATATCCTGGGAATTCTGAAACCTGGAAGCAAAAATTTCTTTTCAACAAATATTATCGAGCAGGAAGCTGAGTAGTTTTTCTAGTTAGTGTTTCTGTCAAGGGAATCAGAAAAGAAACTAGATAAAATTAAACTTTTAAAGCTGTGAAAAGAACACGCGTTTTTTCACGACTGCTGGTTCTTTTTTCATTTTTGCAGGTTGCTTCGAAATAAAATACCAAACAACAACAAAGGGCATACAAAAATAGAAATTGGTACTCTTTTAATATTCTATAAACTACAATTCTAAAGTTTGTGATCAATTGAATTTCAAATAATAGAAAAGTAATTCTAGGAAAAATCCTTTAAAATTGAAAAAAAACGTTATTATAGGTATCAAGATCATCAAGATGCAACAATGTATCATATTGAGAATTTTTGGCAGCAAAAATATTAAAATTTATATAAAAAAATTGAAACTTTAGTATTGGCTGTGTTAAAGTTTCCATTATCTGTCTAAAGTTCAACATATTTGCTGTAAAAGATTGATTAAATCCGATTGTTTCTTACACTGAGAGAAAAATTTCGTAATATCAACTGAAGTAGTTCAGTTGATTTTAACGATAAAAGAAAAGTTTGGTTACGAGTATTAAAAAGAGGATTTTAACAATTTTAAGTCAGTTTAACTGAAAATCCTTTCTGGAATAACAACAAAAAAACCCTGTGACGATCGTATTGACGATGTGTTTTCATGCGGAAAAAAATAGTTCAGTAAAGTTCATAGAACTGTTCAAGAATTGGAGATACAGGGAGTTTCGGAACAGAGTTCTGGAAAATTTACAAAACTTTTCAGAATAAAATGCAGAACATTGAGAAAAAATTATTGAAAGTTCCGCATTCTATTTTCAAAAGTTCTGTAAATTTTCCAGAACTCTTTTTCGCAAATACCTGTATCCCCAATTCTTGAACAGTTCTATAAACTTTATTGAACTATTTTTTCCGTGTATATATTAGACTCTTACCATGAAAAATGTGTATTTCTTACTACAAATATTAAACACTTCCATGGAAGTAAAAATCAAATGATATTGTTATTTTGTAAAAAATGAAATATATAATTTCCAATGATAAAATTAATCATGGATGTCTAGTATATAATAAATAAATAAATATATATATACATATTTAATAAATAAATATAATAAATAATATATAATAAGAATTAGAAATTAATTTCATGCATTTAAAATAATTTATGAAGTAAACAATTATTTTTGTTGGTTTTCTCCAAATATTGCGTTACAATTCCTTATTAAATTGATATATAACATTCTCAACAAATAGATTCTTTTATTACTATATCTTAAATCAATTAAAACTAATAATTTCTCCATTTGAAAGAAAAATTCAAATATAATTACTTTGACTTGAAGTATTGTGTTATTATATTATGAATAATAAATCCAGTTATCATTTTAAATGTAACTGCACTTTGAACAACAATAGAACTCGATAACTTTAACTAAAAAATTATGTAGTGGTGAAAAACATCTGAAAAATGCATAGGACTTAACGAAAATTTTCAGTTAATATTACTGAAATGAATTCCTCTCAGTGCAGTGTATAAAACTTGCTTCTTGCTATTGTTACATAATTATCAAAAATTTTTGTAAGATGCATCAATTATTTGATTACTCTAGTAAACTACTCGAATTGTCACTTTAGGAAACTGAACATTTACTTCATTTAATTAAATGACTGAGGCAAATTTGTTAGTGTATCATTAGTTTACCGCTTATTTCTTTCCGCAAAATAGAAAATTTTGAAATACGTAATTTTTAAATTTTCTAAAAAAGGCAACACTTATATCATAACTACAAAACTAAAAAGTTATAATTTAATTTTTATAGAAAAATAGAAAGATCCCATAATAAAATTCTCATATTGAAAAGAGCTCGTTTAAATAAATACAAAAATGAAAATTAGACACCTTTTGAAAAATCTGGTAAGAAATAAATAATTACTCTAACCTTCCTCAGACTTTCCAAGCAGGTTCCACCTCTCCCCAATCCTGGGCCCGATTCTAGCCACGTTGATATTTCTACACAGATTTGCTTGAGCAACAATATCTCAATTTTTTCCAGATCCATTTTTCCTAACGGATAATTGCCTAGGAACTCAAATCAATCTATAATTCTCAAACTTTATCCCATAAAGGTGAGACTCAAATCTGAAAAGCCATTCTTCCGATACCAAGTGGCTTTTAATTTTTCACCTACAGCGTGCTACCGCATTACCATTCTGTAATGGAGAACATGGACGTCCAAGTAAAGAGATAAAAAGAAGGAAGTAGGAGATGAGAGAGAAAAGTTTCAGGGACGAGGGGGGTCATGGAAAGGGTGAGTTGGATCGGTAAGAAGGGGGACGTTGCTGGCGGTGGTAATGGTGATGGTGATGGTGATTGCGATGGCGATAGCTATGCCGATCCCGGTACGGTGGCGAGGTAGAGAGACGCAGGGATCGGAGCGCATTCGTACATAGGTATGTATGTACATGGGGATTCCAGTTTAAAAATACAAATGGAGTATCGAGCTTTGGAGGAACATGCTAGGGGCAATGGAGTGGGGTGAGGATGGGTGGCTGTGGGGGCGAGCTTGACGGAGGGCAATGTCGGGCTGGGGTCGGTCGAGACTGGTGGGAGATATTTCAAAAATCGAATATTGATCAGACCTGCCAATTCTACCCACTGTAATCCCTACATGTGTAGGTACGTACCTAACGCGTTGGATTTGCATCTGTGCGGGGGACCAAAGACTTTTCCATCTGTGTGAATGCATCTATGTATTCTTTGCATGTATAATTTTAGTACAATTGTGTATTTCGAAACATACATTTTTTCTTCATGTGTGTTAAATCTTACGAATCTATGTATGGTTTCTTCTTTTTGTGTGAGAGTATGAATTTCTTTGTGTGCATTGTGTTAACTCGTGTTGGTACGTCTATATGTGAAATCTTAGGCTAGTGTGTATCTCCAGTCTTTAAAGTAATATGTACGAACTTAAGGTGAGTGAGAATGTGGATGAATCCTTGCATGTGTGTTTACCTTTTCTTCATGTTGTGTTTCTCTCTTACTTTCCCAGTCTTGCTTTTTCTTCTCTTACTCCTTATAAGACGTACGTACGTGTACTTGTACCACTGCGAGGACATTTATACCACTCCTGTGTCTTTAAAGTTACGGACAAGAGACATATAGGGTGTTGTTGAATGACCTTAGAATAAGAAATAGACGGTATATCTTATTATATATACTATTAAATGAAGACCATTGCTGAGTATGCGTGCATTAAAAGAGCTAATTAGCTTATCTGCATTCTTATTAAACTTATGAATATACTAAAAGAACAAAAATTGCTTACATTTTCTGAACTCTTCACAAAATACATCCGCATATAATCAGATATTTGACTATATTCAAGATTTATAAGTATTATAATTCTTATATTTAACATTCCAAAGTTATTTAATCATTATAAGAAAATAGTATAAAAATATATAATTAACAAAACTACCACCAATTTCATTCTTACTTGAATAATTTTTGAATTTCGACATTATGTAATGTAGGATAAGAAACAGCTTGTTTGGTTAAAGAATTTTGAATAAGTCCGCATTTTATTCTTTGGTCTGTTGGGTTCGTAAGAGGTCATTTGGTAACACCCTGTAGTATACATTTGTGAGATAGCGTGTGTTAGGAAGAGGAAGCGCGCGTGTGTTAGACGGGTGAAAAAAAGAAGAAAGGAAAATGAGAAAGAAGGGGTGGCTCTCAGATTACTCACCCTTATATATGGGCACTGTGGACGTTAAGGCGGGGTGGGTGGATCAAGGGAGTTGGGGGAGGAGTGAAATCTTTTAATGGCAGCCATCCAACCACCTCCATCCGCTCTGCAATCTCCCTTACCTCTACCGTATTAGCCATTCTTATGTCCACCGAATGCTACCGATCCCCTGCGAAGGACACCCTTCGTTTCGCGTAATCGCATTTTAAATTTACTCGCGTTTGTATATACGTATATGTTACTTCTCGGGTGTCCGCGGGGTTCGAAAGTCGTTTCCTCTAAATCCGTTTCTCCCATTTGCCTCGTCTTCGCTTCTTTTTTATTTTTCCAATTAAAATCAGAAATTACAGAAATACTTGAGAAGATCACATCTATGATGAGAATCTCTACATAATATTTTATACACTTTCCACGAGAAACGAATTATAAAAATCTGCTGCTAAAAGTTACTTGGTGTAATTCATAAAAAATAATTATAAATTTATGGTAATAATATTTATTTATTCATTTAGTTCAACTGATAGAATATATTTTAACGCGGGGAAAAGATCTTTTGTCCAGACAGAATAGTCTAGACGAATTGACTAGCCTCTGCCCTTTGCTTATTCTGCTTTCCATGAATCACAAAATGTCTAGCTATCGACCAAAACATTTGTTTATCCATATCATTTTCGAATTTTTATTTATTTTTGTTTGAAATTTAATTGTTTCAGAAATTAAAAAATCGACAAATATATTTTTGAGATAATCGGGCTTTATTTCTAATATTTTCATGAAGATGAATTTTGTAAAAGGCCTAAAAGAGCAAACTGCAAAATTACTCTTCTACTATATAATTAATAAAAGTAAAACAATTTCTGTTTTTTTTATGATCGATTTTTACATTGAGTGAAAAGTAGACATAAAAAAATATGGCTTCAAATATACGTGCCATAAAAATTCCAGGTAAATTTAATATAAATTTCTTTTTTTCACGCAAGTGAAAAACCCTAAAGCATACTTAACAAACTGAAACATTTGGGACTAAGACAAAATTATAAAGAAATTTTATTAATAAAAAATCTCCTACTTTAAAATACATTAAAGTGTTAAGAAAACTCTAGAAGAAAAGAGGAGGGTTAAAAGCTGAAATTCTCTGAGCTAAAAGCATCCGCGTTGCTAAACTTGAGAGCGATTAAATTTTCTCTGCTGTCTTCCAGAAAAAATATCCAGCATGAAACATTTTTCTGCTTCTTCTTTATATCGGTTGGTGGACAGAGACAAAAAGCTGTCGTCTTATGTGCCGGTGCAAATAAAACACTAACAAAACACTCCAACGCCCCTCGGCACCTTGCTGCCCGGCCAAGCGACCCTTTCTAACAAACGAGCCACGACACCCCCGCATAATGGGGGTAGTAGAAGTGTGTATGACGTCATATGTGTTCACAGGCATACTTACACACACATACACACAAAAAGAAAGATTCGAACACGCATACCCTGAAGCTAAGAGATAGAGAACCCGGAGGAAAACCCGAGAGCTTGGAGGAGAGGTAAATCCATATTTTACACCACCAGCGTCGTCCTCTCAACCCCCGGCGAACGCCTTCACTTGTTTCGCTCGTCTTCTGTCCCCCTGACCATCCCCTCCAAGCTTACATCCTCTTAAAGATCACGCGCCCGACGCGGCGCGGCCTGGCATAGGGGTAAGATCACTTGGGCGACGAGCTTGAATGGGGTTTGGATGCTTTCGACTGGGCCCTCAGCCTCGTATCCAATTATCCTTTCTCTCCTCTGGACATAATTCGAAGGCACCCATTTACTCGAAAGTGATAATATTTTTTTTCCTTTTTTAACTCCAGTCTACAGATGAAAGACGTAATTATGTGCCATTCATATTAGAATTAATTTTTATAGGGCTTCGTTTTGGACAGTTTTCTTCCTAGAAACTTAATGAAACTGCGTTTATAAAGTCTTGAAAGATCTTCTCGCATAAAGGCAAACTGATTTCCTCAAGATTGATGGAGTTTTTAATTAAAAAGCGTATTTCTTGGTATAAAAAACTCTCGTGTTTGAGAAAGAAGAAGATAAATCTCTTAGAACTTATGTGATGTTCAGAGATTTTTCAAAACAATTTTTTGAATAAAATTATTTTTGTTTCTGTTTTTAGTAGGAAAATTTGATTTAGGGTTGCTGTAGAATATACAAAGGTAATGGGATTTTTATTGGCAATAGTGATTCCAATATTTTTATTAGCTTTTTACTGAATTAGAGTTTAAGTTTGGAAATTCGTGTTTATACATATGAGAAGATAAAAATATTTTTGTTTTGTTGAATCTATAACACAGGTCTGCAAGGTTTTATTGGTGAAAAGCTATGGGTCGTTTCCGGAGTAATTTTTGACGTAGAATCAGAATCAGCCTATCACGTCAAGATTTTGAGATAGTTGAGGTTATGTGCTCGAAAAATAGGGGTTTTCGCTACTTTTCAGGTTATGTACAGGGCGCAAGAAATTTTTTTGGTTTTTTTCTCAAATGTCATCATTTAGCACTACTCTTTCCTTTCAAAATGAGCTATTAAACAGTCACTAACGATTTTTTTTCACAAAGATACGGCCATATCAAGTTTTAACATTTATCCAAACAACCTTATGAGCATTCACATTGACTCTTTGGTGCATACCATTCTGCATTCGAAAATTTATCTTGAAAATTTGTGCTTGCGGGTTTTGATGGTCTGTGAATAAGAATTTACAGTCAGAAAATTGACATTAGAGAGCGAAATCGTTTAATTTCGTAAATTTCGATCCGCCATTTTGAATCCGCCATCTTAGAAATGGAAATGTCAATTTTCTGACTGTAAATTCTTATTCACAGACCATCAAAACAAGCAAGCACAAATTTTAAAGATAAATTTTCGAATGCAAAATGGTATGCACCAAAGAGTCAATGTGAATGCTCATAAGGTTGTTCGGATAAATGTCAAAACTTGATATGGCCATATCTTTGTGAGAAAAATCTTGCGCCCTGTACATAACCTCAAAAGTAGCGAAAAACCCCACTTTTCGAGCACATAATCTCAAATATCTCTAAATCCTGACGTGATAGGCTGATTCTGATTCCGGATTCGAATTCTACGTCAAAAATTACTCCGGAAATGATCATTCGTTTTCCAACAACAAATAAAAACCCATTATTTGCAGACCTGTGTAATTTTTTTCATTCTCATCATGGATGAGAAGGTAATAGTTTTATGTGCAAAATGACTTTAGAATTTTTCAGCAAATCTTTACCTTTTATTACCCCCTGAGTAAAAAAAAGTGCTTTTTACGAAAGTGTCTGTAAAACTTGAAAAAATTTAATATCAAAATTCCATTTTCCAGTTAATTTATACCAGATATGAAAAAAAGTTATAATACAAAATTATTTTATACATTAAGATCTACAAATTTGAATGGCAACATTTTTTCATAAGATGTATATTTTTCTTTTTAATTTAAAAAAATACTATTGAAAATCCAAAATTTAATTTTTTTAAACAAAAATATGTGAAATACGAAAAAACGTAAGAATGCAGAGTTTTTCGTTTCAAAAAGATCTACAATTTTTGTCTCACACAGTTTATGAAAAACATATATTTTTCGTTTCAATTCCAAAAATACGATTAAATTTTAAAAATTCCATTTTTTAGCCTAAATATGTGATATGTTTATTAAAAAGTTACTGAAATGTATACAGAAAATCGTGCGCGAAGCGCAAGTGTCATGACGGGAATGTGTTCTACTTGTATAAGGCCGGCAGTGCCTTAAGTGAATTGAATTTCCTGTTTCACTTAAACTCAATAACAAATTTAGTGACTTTGAGAAAATGTGTAATTCACATTATCAGTAATATTATAAAATTGATTTGAGCTTCAGTATCAAATTGTAAGAAATAAACTTAAATGTATGCGAATAGCATAAGACCGAGCGCTAAGCGCGAGGTCCAAAAAGAACGGAGCGTGAAGCGCGACGATTAAATCGCGCGCTCAAACATGCGAGCGAAGCGAGCTGCGCGCGATGATAATGTGCCCGCTAAGCGGGCAGATTTTTTACTATAGTATTGCATGATAAATATCCGGGGTAAATATTTTCCCTTTCACTTTGCCAGTTTTTTTGCATTAGAAATTCATCACTACTTGGAATAAATTATTTTTTTGATAGGCTAAAAAATCACTTATGCGTTCCTTCAAATCTTTGTCAAACTATTGTGGAGAAATTATGCAAATAGGTCCAAAACAGGATTTGAATTCATATCAGTATAAACTCAAAATCATCTCAACGTTCAAGCAAAAATTATAATTCAAAAACTTCTTCTTTTTGAATCCTACAAATCAAATTATTAAAATTTGGTGAAAAATATAAGAGCATGGAAATGTTAAAAACTTTCTCTTGGAATTTCCAAATTATCATAATTACCACTAATGTATAATTTAAATAATTAAATGAAATATCAATAATTTTAAAAAATTTGACTTTACACAATTATGAATTTAATTCATTCAATACTTATAAAGGATGATTTTTTTATCTTAAGATATCAAATTATCTCAAGAAATAGACATCGTACGAAAAAAATTCCACAATAAAATAATAATAATATGATATAATAATATTAATAAGTTTTTTAAATTGAAATTTATAATTTGAATTAAAGAAATTTTTTGATAAAACTTACTTCTATCCCCAATGGATCAGGTAAACTTTTGCGGAGTCGATTTTCCTCCTCAAAAATAAAAAACTTTTATCGCTGACATTTTTGTCTCACGGTTCGTATTTCGTAGTTTCAAACTAAAAAAAACTCATCCTGTATAAAATTTAGTCTAAAAATTTTAAAATGTATGAAAATTAACAAGAATTATAAAAAATAAGACCTGAAAAAATCGTTATTCTTTAGTGACCCTTAGTTTATTGTTTCGACAAAATTTGTTCGCTTCTACAAAAAAATCAATAAAATTAAATTTCATTGAAAAAGTTTTAGTCTTAAGGTAGTTTTCATCCCCGAAAATTAGACCTCAGGCAAAAATAGATAATTTTGCTTTCTAGAATAGCAATATTATTATTGAAGGGCTATTTTAAAAGAGATAAGATTATTTTACATGAAAAAAATTTGAAACACAGAAAAATAAGTTTATTAATAAACTTTATTTTTTACCCAACTTTTTTTCTTATCGCTCCTTACCAAATTTAAAAAAAGTATGCGATTATAATAAATCATGAATCATTTGTGCAGAGAAAAGATGTCTCACAACTTCACCGTTTCTGATTTTTAAAAATAAATTCTTCAATGGCTGAAACCATTAAAAAAACATTTTCCAAAACGAAATTTGTATAGACAAACTGCTGAATTTGATACTAATTTATTCATTTTCGAAAATTGGAAATGGTTAAGTTGTAGGGAATCTTTTTTTTGAAAAAGTGATTTGTAGTTTAATAAAGTCGCATAATCTTTTAAAATTTGCTAAGAAGCGATAAGAAAAAAAGTTGGGGCAAAAATAAAATTTATTAATAATATTATTTTTCTGTATTTCAAATTTTTTTCATGGAAATTAATCTTTTATATTGCTATTCTAGAAAGCAAAATTATCTATTTTTGCCTGAGGTCTAATTTTCGGGGATGAAAACTACCTTAAGAGTAACCGTGTGAAATTCATCATATGTCTCATCTTATTGTTCGTAAGATGAATGCCAACAGTCTTTTATTCTAAATTTGATTTATGACAACTTTGCCCTGAAGATGTCTCCAGAGAGTATGACGAAACGTCAGCAATAGAATTAATAAACTAGTCTGGAAATATAAAAAACACCCTTTTCGTGTTACTATTGTTTCATCATAAATTCTACCTCTGATGTAAAAACAAATTCATTTAGAATAAAAAATTTTCTCAACGTCAAATATGATTTTTAAATTGAACAATCATGTTTGTTCTGAAAACGAAACATGTTTCATCTAAAGCAAACTAGGATCGGACAAGGGCTGAATGACATTAAAAAATTAATTTAATCCTTTCTCCAAATAGAGGAAGTTCACTCGAGCAATTAGTCTGGTTTATCCGGAGTGAAAACAAGGTAGACACTGACCAATCAGTCGTGGTCAGAAGCTAACTGAAAAGGCACCTGGTGATCTAAACCTTTACTATCTCATTACAAAGCTATGTGGAAATCCGCATTAATTAATTCGTCTTGCATACTCGGATCTCTGGCTGGGAAGATAAATCGCGGGCGACACTTGGGAAACTCAAGGGTCGTCAGGGGATTGTAACATAAGGGTGAGTTCGTTAAAATTGTAAAGATCAGTCCGTGGCTACCATCGCGCGTGCCAAGATCAATAGTTCGATTCCGATATAAATTTGGGGCTCGTTTCTCATCGAGGGGTCGGTGTACATTGAAGATGGGGTTGAAGCCGATCGCCCTTTTTTTTATCGATCACTTCTCCTGTTTACTGTTCTATTGTGACTTTAAAGAAACGTCCGTTGCTCGTTTTCCCAACGACGTATCTCCCACTTTCCAAATAAATATTTTTTCTTTATCATATATCCCTGTTCTGAATTAAAATTTTCAATATACTTTTACAAAATGATAATTTCAAAAAAAATTTCATCAGTACATTTTTTAAATGATTTTGATTCGGAAATTTAAAAAGTAGAACTAAACATTTCTATAAAATTATACTAAAAGTACTACATCCAAACATTCGAATAAAATTTTGTTCTCGATCGTTTTAACGATGGAAAAAAGACCTAATAATCCAACTAAAACGGAAACGTTTAGATCGAATCGCAAACGATTCGAAAAAAGTAGAAAAAAGGCCGCAATAACGACAAGGTCTGGCAAAAATTGGCATGGTTTTATTATGCAACTCGGGCGTTAAGGTTAGGGTCGTCTGATGAGTCGACTTGGAGGCCCTCCTTTGGGAAATACTCATTGCCACCCCCTGAACATCAACGGGGTAGTTTTCGTATGGCGCTCGAAGTGTACCCCTGTCATCCCCTACTTCCCTCCATAACCCCTACAATCTCTCTAGGAATGCCAAAAATACATAACCACCCACTGGTTTCGAGTAGAGTTCTGGAGCGATCAACTAAAACGATTATCGTGGCCGATGACTTCGACCGAACCAGATAAGCATTTTTTATGCTTTATCGTTTTATGGTCGGTAGACGACGTCGATATGATATCCCGAGGCGATCTTCACACGAGGTCACACACAGTCAGGATTCTAATGGGTAGATCGAGTTTATTTCACTGACTTTCTGATTTTATTTTATCGCTTGCTTTCATTCTGCTTATACCCTCTTATTTTTCTAAAGAATACATTTTGTCAGTTCTGCATTCTATAAGAAATATAAATAATTCATCTAAAAAATAAAATATATCTAAAATTCATTTTAACTTATCAGAATAAAATTCACAACTTTTTATTATATATATATATATATATATGATAAACTATTTAAAAAATTTTTCTAATTTTCCATTTATTTTCTTCAAAATTGATTTTTCAAATAAGATTTTTAGTTCGCAATGAAAATCTAAAACTGATTGAAAGGATTTTATTGAATGCTCAGTCTTTAAATTCCTATTCTGAAGCTTTAACGTTATTCAAACTTTAGGTCTGTAAAATTTTAATTTTAGAAGGCTGTTTTAAGGGTGATAAAAATTTAGTGCGTATAGAAATTTTATTAAGTTTCAATAAATATTCTTGAGATCATCCTGAAAATTAAAATCTGTAATTTCAGGACTTGGATAAATAATTAAGGTGCTCCGATAATAAATCTTTTATATGAATCTTCAAATTTATTTTTGTTACATTTATCTTATTTAATTTTCGGCGAAACCTCCACGAGAGTCTTTTTTCAAAGATGAAATATAATAAGAATTAAGGGATTATCTAAAATGTACAGGTGTTCAAAATAAATTCCCTCCGTATATTTGTCATGACAATAAAAATCTTTTTCTGCTTGAGAATTACTGAGCAATGCTCTTATTTAAATTTTGGTCAAACGAGACGTTCGTTTGCGTACATCGCTGCACATTTGTATTGTGTAGTCACAGAGTCACTCAGTCAGTTCCAGAAGAGTTTATAGTTCACAGAGGGAGGAGGTTCTTGCGGGAGGGATAGGGGGTTTCCAAAGGGGACAAGAACGAAGCAAGGAAAGGACGAAAGAGGTGGCAGGAAAGGTTTATGAAAGCAAAACGAGAGCGAGACGTGCGTTGCCTACCTTTTCCCATTTCAGCCCCTCATACCAGCCTTGTTTTAGATCTAACATTCGCTTTTTCATCGCATCCTTATATCTCCGTTTCACCAAGATACCGAATCGAGATACTTTTTCCTACAAAATAACGTGTCTTTAAATTGCCTTGCCTTTGAATCTCCAACGTACTACTCCTCCTTTCAAATTCCTTTCAACGACAATTATTCATCCATCATTAGTTTCCATATCAAATAAAAGGGAAAAAAATATTTATGGAAAATATTCCACGTGAAGTATTTAAAAATTTTAAATCGTGTAGTCATATATAAATAAAAAGGTACAATATCCTTATAGTTCTGGACATTCATTGAACAATGACAAAAAAAATATTTTTTTAACAAAATTACCGATTATGTTTGTATATTTATAGTTTTTTGAACGCATAAAATCTCCTAATATTGACAAGACACATATTAAAATTTTTCCATAAAAATAAAATGAAAGACTTCAAAATTATGCATAAAAAACCTCAAGATGAACTGTTTTTGTCTATTTTTGAGGAAGATATTGTGAAAAATGTCCAAATTTCAAACTTTTCTTAAATTATGAATAAGTTCAGAAATAATTGATTTTTTTTAATGTTCTTCGACTCATTTTGAAGGTAAATTCACGTAGAATTTAAAAGCATGCCCAAAAAGTTATAATAATTTTCCCCTAGATTCGTAAAAAGTCTAAACTTAAAGCAAAAAAGGCTTAATAATTCAAAAAACTCTAATACTAAAAAAAAGGACTTTAAAAATACCTAAAAGTGATAACTCACAAGAATTTATTAAATTTGGTTGAAAAATGAATGAATTGAAGAGTGGAATATAATTATTTTTAGTATCTTTCAATATATAATTTTGCAAGTTTGAATTTTTACGCCTTTTTTGTTTTAAGTTTAGACATTTCACGAATTTAGCGGGAAATTATTATAACTTTTTGGGCACGCTTTTACATTCTACGTGAATTTACTTTCAAAATGAGTCGAAGAACATTTGAAAACTTAATTATTTCGGAAATTATTCATAATTTAAGAAAAGTTTGAAACTTTGACTTTTTCCACAATATTTTCCTCCAAAATGGGCAGAAACACTTCAACTTGAGGTCGTTTTATGCATAGTTTTGACGTCTTATATGTTATTTTAAGAGACAAATTTTAATATGTGTATTGTCAATATTAGAAGATTTTATACGGCTATCAAAAACAAAGTGAGTATAATAATTTGGCCACCCATTGTATTTAGGGCCCTTCAAATACACGCTACTTTTTAGGTTAATTTAAATTAACTAATCGCATTTAGTTTTCAAAAAAAAAATATTGTCGATCGTTCAATAAACTTTCAGAACTGTAAGTATACATAAGTATACATGCAATTTTGAATTCTGTGATGTATCGCCAATGCATAATTGGATATTTTATTTACATTAATTCGTTTTTTACGAAGTATTCAATAATTGTAGTGAAACTTTTAAAACTCTATAAATCAATATTTAAGAATTTCAAAATTTTGTGGCATTATTTTTTTTAAAAAAAGCGTTTTTTTAGAAACTTGTAATTTCCGATAGAAAATATTACCCCTAGTGTATAGAGTTAGTTGCAAAAATTTATAGTTTATTTTAAGTTTCTACAGGAAGTCACAATTAAAAATTTGTTACCAGCACTTGATAGATATCTGTTTCCGATTTTCACAAATTTTTTATCAGGGAAGCATAAATTTCTATATGAATCTGTTATATCTAAATATTGTTGATCCTTTTATGAACTTGTTCCACAAGAAATATCTGGATCACCAAAACTATTTAACTATCAGATCACCAATTGATTATTTTTGGGTCTGCATACACTCAGAAAAATATTTGATTGATCCAACCAAAGAATTTGTTTCGTGTATCCAAAGATGGTTGGTTTATATACGATTTGATCGAATCAAACAAATATATAAGTCAATCCAATCATGTTTTGTTTGAATCAACCAAAGATCTTGGTCCATTTGTGAAAATGGTACGATTAGATAAAGTAAATTTGTTTATGAGGATATTTTTTATTTAATAATCTTTGAATATAGCTTTTTTTATCCAAAAAAACTGTTTTGTAAATAAAAAAATTTTGATTCACCCATCCTCTTGGTCAAATGAAAAATAATTTTCATTTAGGTGCAATACTTCAAACATTAAAATTTTTTAAACTATTATTCCATCAATATTTTCTCATGTATAACTGGAGTCTTCCCCTTATCCAAAAATAAGCTCGAATCAATTTCGATTTCAATTTTTCATCCCTCAAGCTGTTTCTAGAGGTGAAGATATTTACGTATGCTTTTTTGTGCCGTTTATAAGGAAAGAGGTTGAAGTACATTTTGGGCAAAGTTTTTGGGAAAGAGAAGTGAAAGTGGAGTGTTTGACCCAAGCACGTAAAGACATAGTCATCCATAAAATCCGTAGACTAGTGACAAGCTTGTCCTTTACCCACCCCTCTAAACCACCCCATTCACTCACCGACACCATGTGTATGGCTTGGTCTTGGCACGAAAGCTAATCATATTTTCTAATCCGGTGCCCGAGTGGAAGAAAAGCAGGAAAGAAGCTCCCATCTACGGCTATATCATATAATTTTCCGACAAAAAGCACTTACGCTTCAGCCCCCGTTATAACCTGAACGCTAACCTTCCACCCCCCGAACACCGCCACCGCCACCGCTACTGCCTTCTTCTTCTTCTCCTTGGAAACGTGTCCCACGTCAGCCAGCCGAGGGGCGAGAGTGCATTTATATCGAGTTTCATAGAAAATTTTACAGGCTCCGCACGGAATATCGATGTGTGAACTCGAGAGAAAATTGAGCTACCCCCCTCCCCAATCCACCCACCCTCAAGCGTTCCTGGTTATTGTGAATTTTCTCCAGTTTCGAAATTTCCATCTTTCACTGTTTCGGTACAAAAGCTCTGAAAAGTCTAGCTGGATTGTATAGAAATTGCATCTATAGAAAATAGATAGGTACAGTGCGATTTGTGGGCATACACTGAGAAAAACGGATATTAAGGATTTATATCAAGATATTTAACTATGGGACAAGAAACTAAGATATTCACTTGTAATATCTAGTTATCAAGCATTGGCATCTGAAATATTAGATTTAATATCCAGATATTACTGCTGAATATTTATATACTTGTAACATAGTGAAATTTCAGATACTGCCCGCGACGAAAATTCTGAGCCCTGAAAAGTATTAAGAAGTCTTAAAGGCTTCAAAAGAAGGCTTCACTCTGTGCCAAGGATGAGTTTTTTAGATTTCTCGTTGTTAAATGCAGTCGCAAAGAGTCTGAACTTTTAAGAGTGTTTAGTACTGTTTTAGTATCAATGAGACTCAAAATTTAAGATTTATTTGGATCATTAAATCTCAACAAATCCTAAAATTCAAGACTGAGGTTGCTATTTAAAATTAAATTACATATAAATGATAAATTCAATTTTAATTTTTTGTTTATCAATTAATAATATTACTGACTTAATAAGTGATAAAAAATACAATGTTTTTGTTATCAAGTTAAAATCAATAACCATAAAACTTACTATATTTAGCCTATAAATACACTATTGGAAGCTTCTACCGTAATTTCCCGAAACTCGCAATTGAAGTTTTATTTAATTACAATTTCGTAAAATTAAGATAGAATTTTAGAAAATTCAGTTACTTTTTAGTAAATTTAAGAAAAAATGTCTTATTTTTCAGTTAGAAAGTGTTAAATATTCCGATACTTGTATCTGGAGATTCTGAAACCTGAAACAGGAAAAATGTTACGTTTTGGGTAACTGAAGCCCGTGTGGAAAAATCGGATGGGGCCTAGGTGGGTCCCAACTATAGATTTCCCAAACTTTATGTGGATCCCAGTCGGGTTGCTCCAAGTGGGAGTTTTCTTGGTTTGTAACGCTAAACCCAGATCTAGCCCAGCAGAGAAATCCAGTTGGGTCCTAGTTAGGTTAACCTGCTTCCTATTGGCATTTACACTCAGAAAAAATATTTGATTGGATCAAAAAAATTATTTGTTTGAAACACTTTCTTTGATGTACAGAAATATTTTATTTTAATGAAACAAAATACCTTTGGACCAAATAAATATTTGTTCGAATAGAATAAATTTCTGCCTTAAATCAAATAAATTATATCTTTGACCATATATCAATGCATTAATGTCTTTGATTTGAAGAAAAATTAATTTGATTCAAACAAATATTTATTTGGTTCAAAGATATTTTGTTTGAATTGAACAAATTTTATTTCAGTTAAATAAATCATTTCTTTAAATCAAAGAAAGTCGTTTAAACAAATCATTTTCTTTGATTCAATCAAAGTTTTTTTCTGAGTGAAAACTTTATTACTGATATATTTCATAGAAATTTTTAAGCGATTCTTTTAATTTTTTTTTATAACTTTACTTCTTTTGAATGTTGAAACTTTCAAGTATAGAAGTTTACCATGTGTAAAATTAAGATTCGAGTAGTTATATTCTTCGTTACTCAAAAAATATTTGAAACAAAAATTAATCGGAGATTCACGAGTAAAACATTGATACAAATGTCTCTTCACTTATTTATACAGTTGTTATGAATTACATGTTTAAAAGTATTGAATGAATGATTTTTATGTGTAGAATGTAGAATGTTCGCCGCTTCAAAAGTTAACAAATGGTCTAAATTATCTACCTCAATATTCTGTTCTTTTACATTGTGCTCTACAGATTCTACTGAAATGAACAATAATTTGTTTCTAAAAATTATATTTTGCAATAAATATAATAAAAATTTGTGTACCTTACCACCATCTTTTGAGTCAGAATGGTTTTGTATTGAATTCTCTTTAAACCTCGAAATCACACGATGCTTTCGTACCCGTGAACGTAATGTGTCACTTGCACAACGTTTTCTATCCATTTTAATTATTTGATAACATTTACAGTAGAAACTGATAGGATTTTGAAGATAAAACCCACTTTACAGCGCCACTATGAGGACGTTAATTGTAAGCGCAGCTAAACATGTTAACATTGTGTTAAAATTCAATGATTAAAAAGTTGAAACAGCAAGCAACATTAAAACTTTCACGTTGTATTACGTTCAAATTAATATTTTGCATTTACATATAACTGAAAATTTTGTTACAGTTTTGTTATTTTATGATGAATTTTATAAAAATTCTGTGACAGTTTTGTAGTTTTTAAGATAAATTTTATGAAAATTCAATTGAGTTTCAATATTAAGAAAAATTTCAGAAAATTCAGTACAATTTTCACAATTTTAAGATATCTTTACTTAAAAACATCATAAATATCGTTAAATTTTACGTTAGCTTTGCAACATAAAAATTTCTAACAGTTTATGTCAGAAATGGAATGAAATTTTTACAATATTATACATAATATAATTGCTCATCTGATATGCGTTTTTCAATGTCACATATATTGTTATATACAAAATAAAATGTAAAAATTTAAAAAGAAAGTAATATATATTTCTTTCTGTACAAATAATTTATTATGAATTTTACATTTTAAGACTTCTTGTTACTTTATGACAATAATTCAACGAAAGTCTCGTGAATTGAAGCACTATAAATTTTGAGACTTTTTGAGTTTAGTTAGACTTAAACTTTGAAAATTGAACTCAATTATGACTGATTCATTAAATTTTTCTGAGACTTTCTGATACTATTCAGGGCTAGGTTTTTTGTCATGGGTATAAATTAATATCTGTTTTATCGTGTATTATATGCTCAATTGTTATTGATAATGAACTTTTAACTTGATCCTCATTCAAGATAAGCTTTGCGAGAAAAAAAACTCGTTTGAGGAAATGCTAAATTTCATATTTCCGTAGATAAAAGTTATTCTAAATGAAACATAAATGATTTTCAGAGAAAGTATTTACAGTAATTTCATTTTTTAATGCAAAAGATTGTTCCAATAAATTCAGACAAAATTTTCATTCTTTATTCCGAAATTTTTATTGTCAGGTTTCTAGAAAGCCTCAATTTATTTTTTCTGGAATCATAAAGTAAACCGGTTAATCATTTATTACAAGCCTGTATTGAAATAAAAGGAATATAATTTTCTAAAGTGAAAGGGTTACTAATAACTAATGAGAATGAGAAACTACAACTCTATGCCAGAAATTAATCATGTGCCGCCATCTGTTGTGGAGGAGAAAGTAAGTCCTCGACATCCAGATTCAAAGGACTCAATATTTTACTATAACCGGAGTTCAATGCTCGTTATTACTTTATTGTTTTTCACTAAGCATTTTATCAATTTGAAATTCTTATTAAATTTTCTCACAAATAACTATTAATGCAATATAGAATTAAAATTCAGATCAGTAAAAATTTACTCGTAAGCAGTGATTGTAAAATGTTAGACATCAATCAAATTTTGTTATCTATTTTCTTAGTAGAATAAAATTTATATTTCTCATGTAAAAGAAATATATGTATAAATATACAGTGTTGATATTTCCATCGCCAATTTAAAGAGGCATTTTTATTTTCTGACGGATTGATGATGTCGATTGGAAAATCTCCACAAGGAATAAGTATCGTATTAAACACAAATTAAATGAAACGCGAAATGTCAAAACGGTTTATCGCTCTGGTGAAACTTATGCGAATGGCTCGTTCCGTCCAAATGCCATGGAGAGGCGATCTGCCATTGATGAGTCGCTGAGTGAGTCGCATTATGTATTCCATCCGAAGAAAGTACATTTACCGTCGACACCACCTCGTAAAATCGCGCATCCAATCGCAATCTTGCAAACGTTATTTTGAATTCAACCTTCGCGTAATAAGACGACTGGGAATTATTATTATCTGGCGCACATATAATTTTGAAGATTACAATCTTTTAAAAGCAGTTATAAAAAAGTAGCATTTTATTATAACAGTTAGAGTCCTTTGAGAATTGTAATATTGTAATTTTCGCAGGAAAAGCTATATCGCGAAATAATAAAAAGTAGGTAGAATATTTATAAATAAGCAAATGTGAAAATTATGATCATTACATCAAGTGCAAAATAGAGTTTGAATTGCAGATTTTAGAAATTTCAACTCAAAAGTTAAAATTTATTGGTAACTATTTAAAATCGAAAGGAAATCACTCTTTCTTTATTAGAAAAAATAAAATTTTCCATGGAGTTTTATTAATGTAAGCGCAAGAATAAGTGAAGCGTTAACTCAATTCTACGTCAATTTACAAATTAACACTAAATATTTTTTATTCAAAATTTATTTATTTATAGAATATTTATTGATAATTTTGTTTGAAATTTATCACCTTGACTAGTTTTGGTCAACTAATTATGTAAATTGGAAGCACATGGAAAAAAATAGTTCAGTAAAGTTTATAGAACTGTCCAAGAGTTGGGGATACAGGCATTTACGGAACAGAGTTTTGGAAAAGTTACAAAACATTTTACAATAAAATGCGGAATATTCAAGAAAAATGATTGAAAGTTCCACATTTTATTGTGAAAAGTTCTGTAAATTTTATATTTTTTATTGAACTATTTTTTCCGTGCATTCATTACGGAGAGGCGCTGATAAACTCTTATACAGCCCAATAAAAACATAATTTATCCAAAGATGAAATTCTTTTCTATAGGTATACATCAATTTTTATCAAATTTGAATCAAATGAAATTTAGTTGATTTGAACAAATTTCACTTACATCGACTGAAATTTTCATTAAACTCAACTAAACCATAGCTGAATAAATTGCTTTGAATAATTGAAACAAATTCTTTAGTTGAATTGCCAACAAATTTGGTTAACTAAATAATAAGGAAGTTATCTGATAAATGAAACTAAATTTTTGTTGGGTTAACCAAATATTTCTCAGAGTTAATATGTTTACATCAAACATATTTCAGCTTATACAGAAAAAAATGTACTCAGAAAATAATTTTGTGAATCTAACCAAAAAATTTTGTTAAATGAGCCAAGACTTTCAATAAAGTCAAACCTTTGGTCGTATTAAATGAAATATTGGTTTAATTCAACAAAATCGTATTCAATAAAAATATCTTTGGATGCATGAAGAAAATTCTTTGTTCGAAGCAACCAAAAATATCGTCAACCATACAATGTAACCAAAAAATTTGATTGGATCAATCAAATATTTATCTCAGTGTATTCGGACCCAAAAATATTCAATTGCCGATCTGATACTCAAATAATTTTGGTAATTCAGATATTCCTGGTATACAAATGACTGCATACAATCAAAACACTTTTTTAAATGAACCAAGAATTTTTTATATAAGTCAAACCAAATTTGTTTGTATCAAATTAAATATTTGTTTCATTCAACCAAATCGTAAGCGTACAAACCATCCTCGGATGCGTAAAACAAATTTTTTGGTTTAATCCTGCCAAAAATTTGGTGAACCGTACAATAAGAAAAATATTTACTTGATCCAACTACATTTTTGTGTAATTAACCAATTATTTCTCCAAATCCATACTTTTAAAAATTAAATCAAAAGATTTGATCCACTGAAACGCTGTACCTACAAAATATTCAATGTGATCATTGAACTAAATTGTGGTCAAGAAATTTCTAAGAGAGTAAAGATTTGTATAATTATAACAAACTTCATTCGATAAGTTTATTAACTTCCGTCGGTTCAACAGTATCCACTCAAAAAACTTTTTTACAGCTATTCATCTCAAAAGAATCTTCTCACTTTCCAGTCAAAGTCAACTTATTATTCCCCAATCTTATTTAGATTCACACCTACGAAATTTTCCTTCCAGAAACATCGACGACTATTCCCATTAGTGAGCAGATGTCCTCCTGAATTGGGTACATCATTCCTGAACCGGATGACCGATAAAGCAATTTATCCAACTTCGCAATATCTCAAAACCAATCTTCCATTGGGTTCCTCGAAAGTATAACGAAGGCGGAAGAATTCGTGCCGAAACAGCGAATCATTACCATCCGATGGGTCATAATAGCCATCTAGACATAGTAAGTTAAAAAGTCCATAGAAGAGTTGCATCATAGAGGGCACCAAGCATTTATCGAAGAATTCAGTGTACGAGCCTGAAGTGGATTTCCAGTGGGGGGTGAATAGGGGTAACAGAAATTAAGTCGAACCCCTGCGTCTTTCTCTTATGACCCTCTGCCCCAAGCGACACCTACCCTCTTCGTCGTGTGTAGGATTCTGAAATAAGCTAGACACATCGTCTCTCTTCTTTTCCTTAGAGCTTCTGATGGCATCCTTCTCTTCTGAAGCACCATTTCGCCTCGGACTCGAACTCCACCTCATACGGAGGTTCCAGCTGGAGTGTTTATATGGCTCCTCGTAAGCACGTGTGAGTAGCCCCTGCGGCAGTGGGGGGTACGCGCGCGTAGTGGGAGTGGCCAACATGGCGGAGGACACGACCACGTGCTCCAGAGTGGGAGAATTGAAGGGGAAATTGAGCGGGTGGGGATTAAGATGGGGTGAAACGCCTGTGTGAGGGCCTCCGTACTTACCTTCGTGCATCGAGTGAACGTAAGACGATAGACGATGTACAGAATTATGGATATGTGTATGTGAGCTTCAGTATCCTCGTATATGTGACGAAAAGAGTCACGAGTCTCTTGAGAATGTGTTGGTCAAACTTTGTATGTGTGTGTATGAGAGCACATACTCATACGTGGCGTCTGGCCAGTACGATACATGCTAGACAGAATAGCCCCGGTGCGGTGCATCGAAGATGTGAGCTTCAGAAAAGAAAGACATAACTATGCAGCGTTCCAAGGCGTGGCTCTTACTAATTAATTCTGCATTAATTAGGCCGTTAATTAATTCATTTTTATTGATTAAATTGATATTTTTGTATGGCGTTAAGCGTTTTGCTATTCTCAAGGAATGTGGTCAATATTTTTGGCTTTTGCATCGAGTAAAAACAATATATTTGATCTAATTAAACAAGAACTGTGATCAAGTCAAACACAATTTTTTTGAAATGCTAAATATTTTTCTGAGTGTAGGTATTTTGTGAAATATATATTAATGAGGACAAATTCCCTAATTAATGTTTTTTTCATTTGGTATTATAATCGAAAAATTATTGTTGGGGTATTTTACATGATTAGTTATGAATTGTGAAAGCTGGTAATGTTGATTATGATTGGAAATCCATCTGTGAATAATGTAACAAAAAGTGAGACGGTACAGATGGCGCTAGTTTATGGGTGATTTCTCAGTAGTTCAAAGTAATCTGGTAGAAAAAAAAGATTTTTTATGTTCTGTATCGTAAAATTTTTTATAACAAAACAAAATGTAACTTTTTTACGACAAACATCTATAAATCATAGAAACCTACAAAAAAGTACAATGGTTTTCAAACTTAGAACAGATTGTTCTACATTTTTGTTCCTTTTTGTAAATCTTTGCCACTACCTCTGCATTTACATTTTATATATTAACTTACGAAAGTTCGTAACTTGAATATTTTCGATAGAAGTTATAAAAACCTATTGTTTTTTGTAATTATTTAGGAGAAAATAGACTTCTAATTAAGATATTATATCAAGTTATCAATAAGTGGAATTTAATAAATTCAAGCATATCATAAGTTTCCACTACGTTACACAGAGAAACTCAAGTTTAGTACTTTTGCAAAACTACTTTTCAGTTTAGAAGAAAACGTCTCATAGTGAGAATTTTTAGCAGCGAAATACTGAACTTTAGATAAACTATATTATAATTTACTGTGGATTATATCAAACTTTAATCTATAATAAAGTTTCATATAATTTTTCGAATCTTTGGTATTTAGACTGCGGAAAATGTCCAGTTGGCTAGGAATAATTACTATTGCACACCGAATTTCCCTAGATTCCTAGTATTTTTTTGGATTATTTTTATATAATAAAACATATATTGCTATAAAAAGTGTCTCCGTAAAGTAAAATTCCTTTTGGGATTAATCATATTTGAGTAAAAATCGGTGAACTTGCACTAATTTTGATTCAGTGAGTATATTTTGTGACGAAATAAAAAAGTATTAGTTTTACTCCTACGAATAAATAATATAGGCTTCAATTTGTCTCCTTCTCAGTTTTCAGCGGAGTAAGTAAATTTTCGTTGATAAATTATGAGGATATACAGTATCGAAGCACATGATGATAAAAAAATAGCGAGAACATATGACCATGTATAGAGGAAATTCGAAATTCTTGGTAAAACAGCAGGAGTCGTGTAAGAGACAGAGTGTCCCTTCTTTCGCCCTAAATGTCCACCCTCATCTGTGCAAAAAAAGGATACGGGAAACACACATGTGACACACTTGAATGTGTGAGTGCGTGTTATTTTTTCCGAGGCATTAAGCTTTGCTTTCGTGGGGTATCCGAGGTGGGGACTATCTTTGATAGGGATGAGGTATAGTTTAGTTTAGGGATTCCAAATGAAACACAGTCAAGCACTGTGCGAGCCCTTCGTCGCCGTTTGATGATGGCTTTCATGGGAAATCTTTCAAAGGAATCGTGATAGTCCATGAAAACACTTCTTGGTGAATTGACAAATTTTGTTTCCTCGAGAAAAATGAATCACTTACAATTAAAGGAAAGGTGCACTACAAATGCTTTGTAGTGCATTGCAATACAAAGAGTATAATCAATTAACTTTGAAAATTAATTTGATTTTTTTTGTGTCAGGGGGAACGCTGGGTATTGGATAATTTATTTTATGTTAGACACTCAGAAAAATGATTTTATTGAATGAAAGAAAGTTATTTGTCTGAAAGACTTACTTTTATTTAAAAAATTATTTTTTATATTGAATAACATTTGTTTGATTTAAACAAAGTATCTTTGATCCAAATAAAAAGTAGTTCGAATTAAATAAATTTCTGCCTTAAATCAAATAAATTATATTTTTGACCACATACGAAGGCAATAATGTGTTTGAATTAAAAAATGTTATTTAATTCAAATAAATCTTTTGTTTGAATCAAAAAAAGCCTTTCAAACAAATTATCTTCTTTCATCCAATTAAATATTTTTTCTGAGTGCATAAAAGACAAATATATTTCTAAAGTTTACTTCATAAAAGAGCTCGAAATAAATCTTTACTTTTAAAATTCTTAGGCATTTCCTAGTTTATGGAATAAGATGATTGATTTGTGAATTTAAGAGATGAATATTTCAATTATACTAATATTTTTCTTTTTCAGTTTCTCAACTCAGCTTTTTCTTAACTTTATCGACTAGAAAAATCTTAACTAATATCTATACCGGTAAAAATTAAAAATAGAAAATAATTTTTCACAATCAAGAATTTATGTTCTACATTTAACAAAATATTATTGTTCTGAAACAAACAAACAAATGTACAATTTTAATCTTCGAATATTCATTTTTGGGGTGTACTTAAATAATATTATAAGGTAAAATTGTATTAAATTAATAATTAGACAGAAAGATTTCAAATTCATAAGTTTAAAAAAAATTGTATGCCTCACAAGGAAAATAGGCATTAGCATGCTTGGTTTTTTGATAGGTAGCAAATTTCTTAAATAATGACGTTAGCATTTTTCTCATTTGACTCGTATACTTGAGACGGTGCTGAAGGCTGTCAAAGATTCGCTGGGTTGGCATAATATAATACGAAAGGGTCCTGCCCGCGAGGAATATGGCAGGAATGGTCGTGGAGATCGAAGGAGGCCTCCTTACAATCACAAATGTGACGTCCGCTTAGCAATCCATTTCTGCAGGTTGGCAACAATGCGAATGTATCCAGAAGCAGTTTGGTTGGTTCATTGACTGACTTGTTAGAACTTCGAAGACAGACTCGATTTCCATTAATTTATTTTCGCCGCCATTTCACTGATTGCCCCCGCTTCTTCGTCTCCACCCCAAAACCCCTGCCCCTATGGCCTGGTCGCAAGACTTTGATATTTCTTGTGCTTCAATTCTATGTCTGTTCATACAAATTCTTTTAGTTTCACTTTAATCACCAAAAGTGCTACTCCCCATCTCTAACCGCTGGGTCAAGTGTTTGGTGACCCATCGTCACGTTTTTGCTGCCCTCTTCTCTTTTCATTTTCAGTCACTCGTCATGTCCTCGTCTGTCATCTTCAGGTTTGTTGTTGTTGATATATTCTGTTTAGACGAAGGGACCTTTTTGCGGTCCATTGCCTTGTTTTTCATTAGCCATCGGACGTAAGACACATTTTTGCTCCATTTGCTCCAAAACGCACCATTTCAAGCAAATCAAAATGTTTTTATAGTAATATAAGAAAAACGAAAGCTGGTCGAGAAGAGACCATTTTTTTAAAGATAATTATGTGTTTGAACTTTTTTCATTTTTTTACTGATTAATGTGAGGAATGACAGTGGTGAAATTTTTTCTTAGTACAATTATTTCCGTGATTGCATTGAGAAAAATTGTATTCATTTAGAAAACGTAGTCAAATACCTTTTTGCTTGATTCAAGTAATTTTTTTCTCATGATAAAGAATTATATTTCTGCTGAATATAATTTAGGAAAATACAAATTTTATGGGCGTGCATAACAAAATAGTTTTCACACAAAAAGTAGCACGTAAGGATTAATGGGAAACATTTTTTTAATCAATTCAAAGACTATATATATATATATACACGGAGAAAATTTTTATATCAATTTTTACAATAGTATTTTTCAATTTAGGGAAAAACGTATCACTTTGTGAATTTTTGTTAGTAAAAATACTAAACTTTATAATAATGATATGAAACTTTAGTATGAACTATAGTAAAATTTGCTATGAACTATGCTGAAATTTCATATCATTATTATAAAGTTTAGTATTTTTACCAACAAAAATTCTCAAAGTGATACGTTTTTCCCTAAATTGAAAAATACTATAGTAAACATTGATATAAAAAGTTTCTCCGTGTATATATATATATATATATATATATACTCAGAAAAAAAATTATAGTTAAATTTACAAAATCGTTTATCTACATTCCTTTTCTTAATTAAAAATCAAGTTTTGTTCATAATACGAAAGAATTTGTTCGATTTTGAAGTATAATAACAAATTTTATGTAAGCAAATTCTTTAATGACTTGTTTAATTTAGAAATATTCTATTTTGATTCAATCGAAAAGTATTTAAGTAAATTTATATAAATGAAAAGAAAATGTTTTTCAGTCCCATAACAATGCACAGATATTACACGGAGAAACTTTTTATAACAATTTTTACTATAGTATTTTTCAATTTAGGGAAAAACGTATTACTTTGTGAATTTTTGTTAGTAAAAATACTATACTTTATAATAATGATATGAAACTTTAGTATAAACTATAGTAAAATTTTCTATGAACTATGCTGGAGTTTCATATCATTATTATAAAGTTTAGTATTTTTACTAACAAAAATTCACAAAGTGATACGTTTTTCCCTAAATTGAAAAATACTATAGTAAAAATTGTTATAAAAAGTTTCTCCGTGTAGTTTTAAGTACATTTTCAAATTAATTATTCAGAAAATACATAAATATATATTTTGTGTTTCTTAGAAAATAATTTAGAATCATTGAAAAGTTTTTCAAAAAATTACCAAATCTTTTCAAATGGTGTGAAAATTTCCTTGGCTTTTCCAGGATTCTTTTATATATTAGCGCTGAATAATAAGACTTTGGCGTATGAAGTCTTTATTACTTGAGAATTCTTAGAGAAGGACTTTGAATACGAATTGATACAATCTTTCTTCAGTTATTCATCTACCCAAGATTTACTTCAATAAATTTCAGAATTTATTTCATTCCAAGTAAGGTAACTTTTATCTGTGAGTCTTCAGAATCCCGACATTAATTTTAATTTTTTATTTTGATTACTTACATCGAAAGAAATAATTTCAAATTACGGTGTTTATTTAATTTAACTAATTTTTCATATATTCATATATTCATATATAGAGAATATGTGTTTCACAATAAATATATTTAGTTATTTTTACTAATTTACAAACTGATCACCATTTCACTTCTTGTCCTTAGCCAGAAATTGTTTGAATTGATATTCAATAAATTACAAACAAATTTTCTGAATAATCAAGTAAAGAATTCTAATAGCTAATTTTGTAAATATTGATATATTTGCAGAATTAGGTATTGAAAATCATTTTTTAACATTTCACATCTATTCAAATCATCAATAGAAAAATTTAGTCAAATATTGCATTGAATCAACTAATCAACTGAATATTCATTTGGTTCAACTCAATTATTATTTCAATCAATAAACTTCCTTTAAATACAACAAATACAATAACATATACTTTTTAAATTGAAAGTAAATTATTTAACTAAACTATCTGATATGTCTTACCAAATATTATATTTTATCCAAAGTTTTGATTATTCAAAAATGTTTGTTGATGTTTTCCAAAATATTTGTTTGTGTTAATGCAGTTTAGATAAAATAATTCACAGAATTTGATTCATTCAAGTTGTAAAAAATATTTTACTCCTAAAGAAATAAATTCTTATTTATTAAACCCCCATACATTTTGAAAAATTGGTGTTCAGCGATTTGAAAAAACGTTACATTAAGAATAAGTTTCCAAATAAAGAATTCCTCTATAATTAATTTTTTATATTAAAAGTAGTTTTTTCTTTTAAATGATACCATTTATAATAATATTGCAATTTCTGAAAAGGATAATTAAATATTTTCTCCCAGAGACTTGTTTTTCAGCGAGGCAACTACCTTGAGTTCATTGAACCAAATACTTGCTGAATGATACTCATATCTCAAACTACCTGTCGATTACCGCCCGTTGATTTAATTCTCCCAATAAAAGAATATCGAGCTCAATAACAGAAAAATACGTGAGAACGCGGTTCATTACTATATGTATAACCACCCTGTGCGAAATGTGTTTCTGGCAAGAAAAGTCACGTATCCTAAATAAATGGGTGACGAAGGAGTAGAGGAGGGTGGAAGGAGTTTAGCTTGGCAAGCCTGACATTAATGGCAGAAGTGGGACGCATAAAGCACGAAAATCCATGGAAGAAGGCAATTTATGACGCGAGCAAAAAATAATGGTATGATAATGAAACGAAACGTACATATATAGGAACGGAAACGAAGGCGCCCCTTTCCCAGTGTAAGTGAATGAGTGACTGTGTACGAGTCATTCTGTCACCCCCGTGTGTATATGTTTTTTTGCGTAAGTGCCTGTGGCGTGTGTGTCGGTCCATCGTGTGTGGAGGCTGCACTAACTTCCTCCCCAAAACAACCAGCGAAAAAAACGTTCGCCATGGGGGATGACTCTAGTTTGGGGGTAGCCAAACGCGACCAGAGAATGAGAAACGAAGAAGTGGAGATATGTTGGAAGTTTGAGGAAATAAAATAGAAAGAGACGAAAAACTTGGATTCGGGCAAATCCACGCTTATGAGGCACGCGAAGACAAAAGCCTCTATTTCGGAAAGCCAATATACAGCCGAGTTGCAATTCGATATAGATGCATCTACGTTGCTCGTAACCCGAGGGATGACGGGATTAGAGGGTTAGTCCAAGGACGTTCTGTTTTTTCCGGATTCTGGGTGATTGGATGAGTCTGTGACGTCACGCAGATTAACCTCGGACGACGTCGCGCCTCATTGGCCGGCAGCTAAACAACGCGATTAGGAAAGTCAATACAAGAAGAGATTGAGAAAGGGAGAAATAAAAGCGACGATTCTGGCTGAATTCATTATTTTCTTAATATTGAGTGACCCCATTTATGTATGAAAATAGGGGTGTTCAAAATGGAAGAACTGGCGCAAAGTACTCCAGAAGGTTTAAAGTATTTTCTATTTTATGAAATTTTATTTGCAATATAATCAAACTGTGTTTTTGACAGTTCTGAATATCAATATTAATCGAATATTATTAACTGTAATGCAATGATTCAGAGGAAACTACGAAGCGAAGAACAGTTTTTTAAATATTATTTTTGAAATTTTAATAAATTTAATATATTGATCGAAATATTGGACGTTAAAAGGAAAAGGTAATTTTCAGTTAAACAGTTATGATTGAATCTAAAACATATTATAGATAAGGTTTTTGACCAAAATATAATAAGAGAGTGAAAAAGTATATTTCAGTAGATAAGTGCGATTTCAGTCAGACATTTTATTCAGCCTTAACCAATACAAGAGTATGGCAAAATCAAATTAATATATTTGAATTCAAATTCAATTCAATAAATAATTTGTTTTCAGACTCTTTATTGTTATAAATTTATTGTTTTTTTTTATAAGTGAGAAACACTTTTTTGATTTAGAAGAAAATAAGTAAATGAAAATTATAAAATTTTTTAAATGAATCAAAATAAGAGGAAATCAAATATTTCAAAATTATGTAAATTTACTATGCAGTGATTATGAGTATTGAGAGTTCTCAATTCACTATAGTTTCTTATTACATTAACAATACAATAGAAAGTTGCCTCATGTATTTTTCATGATTAACAAGAAAGAAAAAAAATGTGCTTAAAGTAAAAGAGATCGAAATCTATACTCACTTTGTTCGTTATTGTAAAAAATACTCATTAGTCAGTAGAAGAGCTGTATCAAGATATATTTTCATACAAAACCCTTATTCTTGTATATTCTTCCTTCTTCATTAAAAAATATACCTATAAATGTAGATACATATATTATGAAGAAAGTACCCGGAACAGGTTTTAATATTCGCCAATTCAGTGGATTGAATAAAGTACTCGAAGAAGCAAGTAAAGTATTCAACTGTCTAGACTAATTAGAAACTCTACTAAAACTTTTCTCCCTCCTTCTGAATAAACCCTCATCTCAATAATGTCTCACCTCAATGATCATCCTTAATAAACAGGATTTACTTTAAATTGACATTTATCTCTTAGACATGTAAGATAGATCTTGTTATCTCGGAAATGACCAGGCGCATATCTTTGAGGAAAAATATTGCATCTCCTCAGAACCAAGAGCATTAACAATCGCATTAAGCGAGGTAAACAAGCCATACTTGGAAAGTTTGCCTTACTTTGCGAGTCCTCGAGGGCACGGACTCATGAACCGGAGAGAAAGAAAATGGCCGACCCGCCATTAATTAATAATAGGACCGAGTGGAGTCGCGACTGGGCAGAGAATCTCTCTTTTTCCTTCACCCTCTACCTCCCCCTTTCTTATTCTCTCCTTCGTACTTTCTTTTTCTCGATTTCTTGCTCTCTCCTACTCTTGTCCGAGGGGTGGGTCGACCGATGGTCGGGGGGTTGGAACGGGGAATGGATTTTATGCCCAGAGCGAGATATATGGCGGCCGCTACGCCCGGGCAAAAATAATATTAATATCGGAAAGGAAAGGAAAGGAAAGGAGGGAAAGTTTCGCAGGCTGACTGGCCCTACTGCTTTGGGCAGGGGATATCAAGTATAATCATAATAATAAACGCCCGAGCGGGGCGCCATCGCCATTGCTGGCTCTACCACCCCAATCCCCTCTGCTACCACCTCGACCATATCACATATACTGCTTCACATCCACACACATGTCTAAGAGGGTATTACACACACATGCATCATGAGCTCGATCTGTACTATTACATACACTGTTGGCTATATACTTGAGGATTAGATTAGCTTCTACCGGCTTCACTGCAAAGGCTTATATGCCGAAAGCGGCAAACAAAAATGGCTTGCCCGCATTCGCGAAACGGCGGAGGGATTCGCGAAATCTCGTTTTCTTCCTAGTTACTTCGCTGGCTTTCTCGTCCGTGCGATCACATTTACGTCTCTCATATACTTCTTCTTGTATACAATGCATCCACGTATATATTTGTATGTGTTTATATATACATGCTTTATTACCCGGCACATAAACCCTGAACGAATAACAAGACCTTAATCACGTGCTGTACATTTATTGCATGTAAATTCAAGAAGCAGTTCGCTGCTCACCGTCTTCGTACTTTAGTTATATGAATAAGTAAATAGGAGCATAAAAGTAAAGTGCATGAATTATCGTGGAACAATTCGTTCCTTCTAATGATTATGGTCTAGTAGGATATAAATTATTTTGCTTGTGAATTACATTGGTGAGGGTATGTTACTTTTATTAATGGTTAAATTACACAAGAGGAGAAAGGAATTCAAATCAAATTTTTTCTGATTTGTGTATATAAATAGATATTATAACCAAGGAACCTTTATAAGTTAGTTTCATATTATACATTTTATAATAATAATTTTACAATTTTCACATTTTTACCCGCTTTCTAAATCTCAATTGATGGAAAGTACAATAAATTAATGAAAAGTTGTACACTAATTTACATTGGTAGAAATTTCTACTAATTATTAGCCATTTTTGTTACTAATTACATGTTAAAACGTTTATAAGTACGAATTGAAAAACTAGAAAAAGACAAATATTTGATATAGTTTTTATCAATTTGAATTAGTGGCCGATTTTTCATTAATTCAAATTCAGAAAGTGCCTATTTTTGATGAAAATACCCTGGAGTACCTCAAAATAAATCTTGAACTCTAATTTCGGTTGACACTTTTTTTGCAAAGTTTTTGATAAAGATCAACCCAAACGTTTGGGCGAAAACTCAGTGAAAAAGTTTTATAACATCTTCGAGAAAATATACCAATTCATTTTTAGCGTGGACGAGTAAAACAATTTTATCGTTCTTTCAAGTTTGGTCTAACGTACCAAATTGATTGAGAAGAAATTAGCTATATTTCTTGTCAGAAAGTCATAAAAAGATGCATTCTATACATACTGATCTAAAATAATATATCAAGCTATATTTCCCAAAAAAAAGTTATTTTTTAAAAATTTATGAAAAAAATATACTTTTAATGATTTATACTTTTGTTGTGATCTTGTATAATATTATTAAAAAATTATCAGTCTTCTACCAGGTATAGACTGTGAAGAAATTTCCAAATTAAGAATTATTCCTTCCGAATTCAGAGCCGAAACTTCTACTTTGGTAAAATTGAAATGCCTTCCTCCTGTTGTGAAATTTCGAATGATTGTAGTCCAATTTTAGCAAACATTTTTTTATTATTTCAGATAGTTTAGGAAATTTGACAAGCATTGAATAAAGTTAGTTTATGTAAATTTCTAACTTAATTATTGTAACTTAATTCAGTGAAATTCGACTGATGAATCAGTGAAATAGATTGAACTCACTTATTGAATCAGTGAAAGCTTCAGGTGGGAGTAATAAAACCAGCAATATATTTTAACGATCGATAAACTCGTTTATTTTATGTTAAACATACTAAAAATAAAATTACATAATTATTACTATTTTTAAGGGACGATAAATCAGTAAAGTGTAGATGAAAGTTTTGAATTCGCCAATTCAAAAGTTATGTTCACGTGAAGAGAGTTTAGAGAATATTAATTTTTTAATTACTTCTATTAATATTAAAGGTTTTGAATAATTAATCAACTTAAGGACATGTGATACTTAGGAAATTAGACAATTTTATTGATTTCAGGTATCTACATGTTGATGTCTAAAGTATAAAAAATTTTCTTTTCAAAATTTGGGAAATGGTAGAGAAGATTTAAACGGACGTACATAGACTACTTTTGGTTTCAAAATTGAAAAAAAGTTCAATTTTGGCAAAATATTTCGGGAAATTTGTTTAAATTATCACATGCCCTTAAGCTACAAGTTCCAAGTTTGAATGATTCAAGGATCAAAGAAACTATAAGATATCCTGTTTTATCGACATTTTGGAATGTATTGATATATTCATTATTGTATACACCAAATTTCATTTACTGTATATTCGAATAAATTTATATATACTTCTATAACAAATTACATGTGAAAAAGTTTACTACTCTCTAAATCTGAATCAGTCGAATTTTCATTTATTGAATCAGTAATTTGTCTTTTCACTGATTCATCAGTGAAAAAAGTATTTTTCACTGTAATTTGTCTTTTCACTGATTCATCAGTGAAAAAAGTATTTTTCACTGTTAAATCAGTTGATTCCCACTGAAGTAATCAGTCTAATTTCACTGATAATCAGTAGATTTTGACTGATTCAGATTTAGAGAGTAGTGCATTTTGCTCTTGAAAAATATAACCAGCTATAACATTGTTTCTGAAAAATGAATTGTTTCATAAAATATTATAACCAGCATCAGTAAATTATTATACAAATAAATTTCATACTAAATCTTCAATATACAATAAAGCAAACTATGTGAGTTTTAGCTCACTTTCTCTACCACTTTTAAAATTTTTCATCGCACCTAATTTTCATAGTCAAATCGTCTAGAAAATCAGCCAACCCTCTGTGTACATTATCAACTTTTATTTTCTCTTCTCACGAAAATTTACCGTGCAAAAGACTCCCGTCTGAGAAATGTGCAATGCCTTGCGCAACTACCTCAGACGACATCAAACTGTAATTTCCAACTTCGGAAAATAATTCGTCAGCATCGCGGGTCTCCCGCACCCTGTCCTGGATCTCAAGACCCTCAAGAGCCTTCGATACCACGACAACGTCACCGTCGACTACGCCACGGGAGTTTCCGGAGCAAGAGTCGTGTGAGAAATTTTAAACTACGATCATCTCTCTCAGGTGCTCCTTTGGATGGACGAGGGCATTTAGGAAAGGGGTTGGCTGTTTAGGTAGAAGGTGGTGAAGTTTCCTCCAAGGTGGTGCGAGATCGAACCATATACTGAGGATACTCACCCCGTGTCCTACGTGCAGGACATCAGAGGACGCAGAGGATGAGAGAATTGCTCATTTGTTCAGTATGGGTGGGGGCGGATGCCCTGTAATGTCCTACACTCCCCCCGACCCTTCTCCCTCGTTCTCCATCAACCCTGCCCGTCCCTGACTCCCTCTTTCTCTCTCTCTCTCTCTTTCCACTATCCTGGCGTGTTCGATCGAAATTCAATTTCCACCAACCTCGCCCTCCTCTCTCTCCCCCTTACTCTTTCTCTCTCTTACCCTCTATTTCTCTCACTTCTATTCCTTTCTCTCTCTTTCTCTCCATCTTTCTCTCTCTTCTTTTTCTTCTACTTTTCTTTCCCTCTTACTCGCTCTTACATTCTCATCCTACAACCCCGTTCGCCCCTCCGGGGATCCGGGAAGGCGAGCCTCGGCTGCATTCCTCGCGATAAATTACGCGGCTCAATTATTCACGGGAATCTCCTCCAACGCTTATATGTCGCCCAGAGCCTGTATGTTCCTCGCATCCGCGTCTGTACCAACACCAAGACATATAAAAAAAAATAGAGAAAAGTTGGCGTTTCTGCTGCATTTATAGAAGAAAGACGTCCGAAATATATACTAGTGGCCATACGTGAAGTGGTAGAGGTGCGAAAAACAAAATAAAAAGAGGGAATAGTAGGATATATACTAGAGGGTATAAGAAAATGCGTATGTGTGCGTGAGTAAGTTTACAGCACATTCTTTCTCTTTCGTCAAAGATATCTGCAAAAGTGCATGTTTCTTAAGGAGGAGACTCCAGGTTAGAGTGAGCACGTGGCTCTGAAAAGACATTTTGAAAATAATTACCAAGGAAAAAAAAGGATGAAGATATTTATAAAAAGAGAGCATCTTGATAACGTAACTCTGTCAATATTTACTTGGTGAATACTTCGTCATATAAGATGCTTATTTCAATGAAGGAGCTGCATGAAAGGAACTCAATTATTTGCTTAATTGGACACGAATATACTCACATTACAGTTATTTTCCTGCGGTAGTAAAGTATAAGCTACAGAAATTTTAATTGAAAAAAATAATTGGATAGTGGAATAATTTCTTTGGAAATGTTTGCTTTTTGAATTCAATTTTTTCAGCATAATATACGGAAAATATGAAAGATTAAAATATTTTAAGATTATCATTTTGTATTGTATGGTAGGAACAATATTTTATTTTAAGAATAGAGACAAGCATCTTTATTTTATCTGATAACTCAATTTTCTCTTTGAGGACACTAGAAGAAAAGCTCAGATTACTAGGTAAAATCTGGTAAAACTAACTAAAAAAAGTAGAGGGAGAAATTTTCTATGGCAATATATGTTTTATTTCATGATAATAATTCTCAAAAATAATAAAAATTTAGGAAAAATCGTGTTGCAATTATAATTATTTTTAGCGGACTGGAAATTTTTTGGAGCCCAAATACTTAAAATCCGAAAAATTTTTCAAACTATTTGGGAACGCATGGTAAATTCGAAAGCGACATAATTCTATTTAATAATTCACATTTATTAGAAATTCTATTATAAAATACGTTAAATTACCGATTGAAATTCCCATTTAGATGGTAAAATTTTCTAATAATTCTTTTTATTTTACCATCTAGATGGGAATTTTTATCGGTAATTTAGCACATTCTGTAATCAAAACTATAATAAATGTGAATTATTAGAAAAAAGTACGTCTCTTTAGAATTTATTATGCATGTCCAAATAGTTTGCTAATTTTAGAAAAATATTTTTCTCCATCAGGTAAATTATAATAGAGTTTTTCTAAATTTCAGTATTTCACTGCCAATAATTTTCACTTCATCACCTTTTTTCCTAAATTGAAACGTAGTTTAGTAAAAATTCTACACTGAGAAAAAAATGCTATTGAGTCAAAAGAATGTCTTTCCAAAAGCATGTATAACTATGAATTCATAAAAATATACTACAAGAACCAATAAATATGTTACTAATTCTATAGCATATTGATATAAAATAGATTTTTAGTTGTCATACCGCCACACTTTTAAAAATTTCTGTATTAAACATTCATTACATATAATGGAAGTTTTTTTCAATAACGTATATCAAATTTAAAATCCTTTCATTTCAAAAAATACAAACTTTTATTTAAATTTTAATACACATATGTATATATTTTAATAATAATGATATTGAATAAAATGGCCATTTTATTCAATATCATTAATATTACACTGGCAACAACTACACTTACTTATATTTTAATAGCTTTTGTTAATTTTAATATATTTTGATTGAAAAGTTATTAAATTTGATATGAATGTATATTAATTTTTCATAATATAAATCTATTAATTTTAATTTGTCACATATATATTAAAGTCCATTAGAATTAATAAGATTTTTACTAATGAAGGCAATAAGTTAACTGTTTAGTTATACTATTTTTTTCAGCGTATCTGTAGATTGTTCCACTTATTAAGAGAAACGTAACTGAAGTATAGAATCGCGTTTTAATATTAAGGAAACTTCACACACATGGTACACTGAGAAAAATAGATACTAAAAATGAAATACTAGAATGTTGGATATTACCTTATATCATTTAGATTATACTACATAATATCTTATATATTTTTTTAAATATACAAGATATTAATCACCAATAACAGTTTATATTCAAAATTTACAATATTAGATATTAAACTTTAATATCTAAGATTTTTATAAACAGTTGCGTGCACGTGCCTGAGGACAAGTCACGTGATCAGAGTCTTTGAATTCTATGTAATTTGTCTATCGCGCTCGCCCATATAGTTTTGTCGGTCGCATGGTTTTTGGTTTCGACACTGAAATAATAATGTTGTGTCCATATGAAGTTTTGAAGTGTGATTTTTGGAAAATTGTTATATTACCAGTACTGAAATCAGTAAGTATCTATCTATATATCATTTTTATACCTTCAATATTTGAAATGAATTTTCTAACCTTTCAATATAACTCGTTCTTTATGTAGCTGTTTTTAAATTCAACATCGAATCGGAATTTATTTACTGGAATTCGTAATAGTTTCCAAATTTTTACAATTATGTTGAACGTTTTTATAATCTCCATTTATTAACAGGTTGCCTTGACTTTGAAAATAATAATCAACAAAATATGAACTTGCGAAAACTCTTAGATCGAGGAATTCGAGAAAAAAAGGAGATTATAAAAAAATTTTGAATTCCTTGATCAATCATTATTTACATCATGTTATATTTTCTTAATTTCATTCTTTCTTTCAATATTCAATCAGTATTTTTACATAATTATTAGACAATTGCATTCAATGACATAAATATTGACTTTAATCATCTAATCGAATATTACAGTTTAATATCTCAAATAGTATGACCTGATATCTAATGTATTTCAGTTTAACATCTGAGATATTTCAAATTAACATATTGGGTTCTTTAATTTAATATCTTAGATATTGCGAAATAACATATTTTTTTTTAATATCTACAGATACTTTGTTTCAATATCTAGATGGCTGTCCCATAGTTAAATCGCAAATACATTATCTGCTAATATCAAGATATTACGGTTTACTATCTATTTTTCTCCGTGTATAGATATTTTGTTTCTATAAAATTATAAAAATATGGTTCCTCAAAATTGAGAAACCACTGGTGCCAAATGTCAGGCACCTACGCAAATAGTCGTAGATATTCAAATTGCTCATGCGAGGAAACGTTTTCTGTAAAATATCAATTTCGCACATCTTCAGAATGTCAATTTTGACATTCGATGTCGAGATTTCCTTGGTTTTTTTATGCTCTCACATAGAATCTGTTTTGTTAGTATAACTAACCGATTCGTAAATTTTTATTCTGTTTAATCTTTTGCTTGACTTTGCCATTGGTAAATAATTTAATCAAATATTTTTGAAATTTTATGATTGGATTATAAATTATTAATTACTTCTCAAATCTTTATAAGATATCAATAAAATCACCGTTGGATACTTGAAAAAATGTGAGTAATTAGAAATTTTTTTCCATAAAGAATGAAAAGACCCACAACTGCAGTCAAATCCACAACTGCAAATTTATATCAAAGATTAGTTGAAAAATAAAAGTAATTTTAGACTTTTTTTCAATTTAACAAATTAACAGGGGATTCGCAGTAATAATACTACTAAAAAGAACAAATTTTTTAGACTCCGTTAGGAATCAATTTAATTAGCAATTGAATCGCTAGGTCTACATTATTCCTTTGACTTCGAAAGTCAAATAGCTCCACAGTCTGAGAAAATCTCTCTGTTTAAGAAAATTAGAGAGGCTCTTAGTTTTCTCTTTCTTTCAAGGCAATTTCCTTACCAACTCGTACGGCCGGTTGCCGCTCTTCAGGATGAAGCTATGGAGAACCGACCCACCGCCATCGAACCAACCCACCCAGCCCGATCGTACCTATTTAAATGGCTTTTTTCCAAGGGGAGCTCGAACCAACCCCTAGCCCACCCCCTTACTTCTCCCCTGACCGCTCAACTCCCCTCGTCCTCACCCTCCTGGTACTAGTTACTTCGAATTCCAGGACCCTTCCGTCGAAACGACGAAGAGACGAGTGTGTACATTCACCGCCATTTCCGTTGCCCGTTACACGTCTTCTATACTCTATCGTAAAATGCATTGTAATCGAACTACAATTGAATTCAAACTCAGCCTACATTAATTCGCAATGCGGCATTGTTTCTACGAATCCGAGTAGAAAAATAAACCATGCAAATGGAGAGGTAGTTGGCATACGAATGAAATACAAATTTTATGAATATTTGAATGTTAAAATTTTTATTTTTTTATAATAGCCATAATAATGTTAGTTAGTTAAATCAACTTTGTTTGATTGTTTTTTAGAGCGTGTAATACTTGAGAAAAGCAGCAAGTTCATGTGAACAATTTGGTCCAGTTTCTACGTGTTTGTGTCCAAAATACATAAAATTTTCTTTTCAAAAATTGAGAAATGGTAGAGAAGATAGAAATAGACGTGGATAAATTACTCTCGGTTTTGATAATGAATAAAAATTTTCCGATATATGTTGCAAGAATTGAACTTTTTTTCAATTTTGAAACCAAAAGTAGTCTATCTACGTCCGTTGTATCTTCTCTACCATTTCCCAAATTTTGAAAAGAAAATTTTATATACTTTAGACATAAACATATAGAAACCTAAGATTAATAAAATTTTCTAATCTCCTAAGTATCACTGCCGGTAAGGATGTTCTGTTCTTTGTAAAAATTTGGAAATTACAAGAGAAGACGATAAAGAATCTCTGTTAACTTCGTTTGAGTGAAAATTTTGCAAACATTTTTACAGTTTACTGTCATTATCGATAAGTTTTCCAATTATTTTCAAAATTTTTACTAAAAAGATGTTAACACGCATGCTTTATTGTATTCTGTTACGTTTCTTTAGTCTTTAGAAAGATGTTTTGTAAATTGAAAAAGTTATCTTATACATGAAAAAATTAAAGTATAATTTAGTCACGTGATTCGATTGATCCATAGCCTTAAAAAGGATTTATAAAGTCCAAGTAAGCAATATTTATTCAGCGTTTATGCTTCCGTTTTAGATAAAAATTACAATTCTTTTTAAATCCTGATATTTCAAGGCTTATATTAATATTTCAAAATTTTCTGAGACTCTCTTTGGTTCGTTTTTATTCACAATAAAATTAAAATTATGTTAGGAAAATTTCCTTCACAAAAATAGCAACTGTGTAAATAATGAATAAAGAATTTCAATTAAAACCAAATAAAGCGAATTATAGAGAATCTATGAATAAATAAAATAATTTATGATAAGAGCAGAAAATCCTCAACGAAAGAATTTAAAAGTATTTAGTTACTTGAAAAAGACGTTTGGCTGAATCAACTTAACTTGGTTATATTAATGGCGGAGATACCTCTAGAACCCTTAAAAAAGCAGTTTTTTTCAATTTTATTCTGGGAGAATGAAAACGAAGCAAGCCCGGATTTTTTGTATATGCTAGAAGGCATTATTTAACTTCAAAAAAACAATTTTTTCATAATATAAAAATACACAATGGCGGAAATATGACGGATCCCGTCGATAGCGTCGCTGCTAACATTTTTTGCGGCCGTCAACTTCCCGGCTAGTTTTTTCATCTGAAACGATAAAAAAAAATTTTTTATAAATCGGGAAGCTTTTATCGAGTGCATAGCAGGGGGGTTTCGATAATTTCGAAAAATTGGGTATATTTTCATGCGTGTCGTGAAAAAGTGCCATTTTTACCCGTTTTTTTCTACATGAAAATAGTTATACAACTGTAGAAATACTATTTTTCTCTAAAAAGCGCCCTACCACGCACTTGAATATAGAATTATCTATAAAATACCGTTTCATTCAGGTAAATCGGTTGAATAGTTTGCTCGCAATCTTGACGGCCGGATAAAAAAAGTTAGTTTCGAGAAAACGAGCCTCAAAGTTTTTCTACATGAAAAAATATGTTCCATTCAACTCACGGGTCATGAATGTATTTGAAGTAGACCAATACACTGAAAAAACAATATAGCTGAGAGAACTATATTTTGGTCCTCAGAACCAGAAAATATTGCTATCAGAACAATGCTACGGTATGGTCCTCAGAACTGTACGAGTATAGGTGAGGGAGCTATACTGGTATTCCTAAACGTCATATTGCTCCGCGAAGGATACAAGTTCGTTGATATGACAATCCCCAATCTCTTAATTTTATCTTCACCCACTCGTCCATAGCAGTTGTCGATTTTCACGTGTAATAAAAGAATACGCGATACGCATAAATTATATTTCAAGCAAAGAAAAAATGCCTCTAACAAATCGACAAACGCCTCGAACAAATGACACTTCTTTCTCACTTCGAGGTTAGAGTCGCGTGCATGCGAAGCAAGGTATAGGTAGCGCGGCAAACCAGTATAGTTGTCTCACCCGTCTCACCTATACCAGAGACACTATTTACCGGTATAGGTCGGACAGCTATACTTCTATCACTGCACGAACGAAATTATATTGGTGCGATGGAAAAATACGCGTTTCGGTGCGTCACGCATTCATTTTAGCTACAATACCAATATCGTATAGTCACGACAGGTATTTTGCTCAACTCAAATTCTGTATAGTTTTCTCAACTATACTGTTTTTTCCGTGTAGAACTTTGGGATTATATTTTTGAATAGTTTTTCAATCGATTTGAGCAAAAAAAAATGTTTTGATTTTTTGAAAGTTCTAGAGGTATTTCCCCCCTTAAACAAAATATTTATTGGATTGAAACAAGTTTTATGAAATGGAAAACAACAATCGAATTTGGATCAAAATTAAGGCATGCAAGCTTTTTTCCTTCACTCAATAATTATAAGAATCCAACAGAAAAGGAGAAAAGAAATCAGAAGGCGACCTTCCAAACCCCTTTTTTTACTTTTTCCTTCTTTCGTCCTTTTTTCTTTTTATTTCCAAAACAATCCAAAATTAAAAAATTAAAAATCTTACAACTGCCAACTTTTCGATGCCCTTTTGAGAATCTTGAAATTTTGAATGATAACTAATTAATTCATTTAATCTAGTCAAGGTTTAGTTAATTTGCGAATATATTTTTTAATTGCCTTTGTAATTAGTTTCTTCTTAACAATGTCTAATTCAGGCTAACTTTTTTATGTTGTTAAATTCATTCAATTCAATTATGTGATTCATTTCGAATGATACAGAAATCTTATGTTTTCCTCAACTATTTTCAGCAGGCATTGTATCACTGAAAAAAATGGTTATTAAAACTAACTACTTCGGTTTGTAAAATATGCCTCAGCTATTTTATTAGTTAGCACAACAATTTTTTCTGTTGGTTTTACTACCCAAGTTCTTGTGATAACAATTGAGATAGTAAAACCAACAAAAAAAATTGTTGTGCTAACTAATAAAGTAGCTGAGGCATATTTTACAAACCGAAGTAGTTGGTTTTACTAACCATTTTTTTCAGTGTACTATTCATGAACTTATGAAATATAAAGTTTTCCTTCGTGATCATCTTTCACAGATTCCAGGGGGAACCGTAAAATGACATCGACGTGTTTACAGCATGAAAGGCGACTTGATTCAGTGAAGAATACAATTTTGATAAGCCAATGGCATAGTGATTTTCCTATAAAATAATTGAGACTTTTCATAGTATCATTATCCAGAAAAATATTTAAGTCAGATAAATCATGTTTGAGATAAACTATTTACTTATTAGGTAAAGCTAATTTCTTTGTTTGAAAACTATTTTGTGAAATGAACTAATTTGTAACAAAATAGACCTTTTTATCATAAACAAATTGTTCTTCAATCAAAAAGTCACATTTTAAATATGTTATAAAAAATCATATTTTTCTCCTTTTCTGTTGAATTATTTAAGAATATTTACTTTCGTAATTCAATTCATCCATCAAATTGATCACAAATCCATTAGTGTCCTAAATTTTTTGAAATAAATACCATAATTCTTACTACCAAGAATCTATCTTTATCACAAATTTATAAGACATTGATCAACGAAATTCTAGACCATAAACGCCTGAAATCCAAAACCAGAATAAATCTTTGTCACTGAAATCCCAAAGATTAGGACAACAATACAAAATAGAAAGACATTAGAAAATATAATTTAAAATGTGTACGACAGTCCGATTATACAAAACAGTAAAGACATAAATTCCAAGGGGTGAAGGAAACGAGTAATTTGAAACGCTCTCGTAGAGTTCTGTTATTTTGCATTGGAAGATATATGAAGCGTACGGTCTTCCGTACAAAAAGGGAAGACAGGACAGTCTGGGAAGAATAGCGAGAAAGGCGACATTCGTTTCACGCAAAAGCAATAATGGTCGCGGATATTCTTTCTATATGTGTGGTACCGCGTTGCTTCGCTCTCCCGCCTCGCACGAAGACCTTTCGCGACCAAGCGAGGGCATATGAGGGTGGCCGCAGAACAAATACATTAATTTCACCCTCATTCCCCTCCCCCCACCCCTCCTTACACATCCAGCCAGCTATTCCTCCCTCACCCCTATCTCGCTCACGGTCACCCGCCTTCCACCCACTGGTCCATACACCCCACCCACTCTCATCTCCTGAGCTAAGGCACATGCGGACCCCTAACCCCTCACTCCATATACGTGCACACTCACATTTTAGTGACGCACATGTGCTAGCGTCCTCTGGCGTATAAGTAAACGGGGTGCAGAGCAAGAGAAAGAGAAAAGAAAAGCGGGGGAAGGGGGTTGGTGTGTGGTTACCATGGAGACGCCCAGTCCCTCTCTTATAATTATATGGGGAAAAATGGCTCGCGGACTTTTACCCCGCGTAACCCCCTTCCTTCTCCGTTCGTTCTCGTTCTCGTCTTCTTCTTCTTCCTCTTCACCGTCTTCTCTTTTCTTTTTAACTTTCTCCTTATTCCGCAACACTTTGCTATCTTTTCCTCTCTTTCTGAATCTCTCTGAATTTCCTTTTTTTTACAGGATGAGAGGCGCGAAATGATGGTTTCTTCTTGCCATTAGGATTTGTTAATAGATGCTTTTACGCACTTGTGCGAAAATTTCGAGGAGATGTGCTGGGGCGAAAAGTTCTGAGTGTTGTTTTTTATTTTAGAGGGGAGCTGGGAAATTTGAATATGGTGGGAGTTGCTTGCTATTTTTCCTCACACTGTGTGTGATAAGAATAGCCTATCAAGTGAAAATGTTCTTTCTTAAGAGTGTAAAAAAACTCGAAATTTGAATGATTGAAATGGTGATAAATAATATTCCTAAACATCCATTTTCTGAATGGAATGAATGGAGTTTGAATTTTCAGGAAAGTCATACTTGTACTGATTTTTAAAATGTATCTTTAGTTTTAATATATTCATTTTGATCTAAGGCATTTAATTTTTTTCGAATTGGAATGAGTATTTTTTTTAAATGCTAAATTGTACTTTGTCAATATACAAGTATATTTTTCTTCGAGGGGGTCAAAAAATGGATTTGTTTGCCCCGCACGGGGCAATAAAATAAATAATAAAAAAAATAATAAAAATAATAAAATCGTGTGCGACACGGGAAAAACATTAATTTTACTCGCGCGGTTGTTACCCTCGCTTTGCTCGGGCATCAAACTTCACACTCGCAAAATAAATTTTTTTTTCCCTAGTTCCACAATATGCTATTTTTTATTCGAGTTCAATGAAATTGGTTTTATATAAACGTGTTCTCTTGATAAAACTCAGTAAAAGGAATTACTTGAATCAACTGATTAATTTTGTAGAATATATTACGTTATTAAGTTATTGATTAGCAAAACCATTCTTTTTGGTTAATGTCACTATCTGATTCGTAGACTTTTTACACGGAGAAACCCAAGTTTACAATTTTTGCTAAATTACGTTTTAATTTTAGGAAAAACGTGTCATAATGGGAATTTTTTGCAGAAAAATACTAAATTTTAGATATACTATATGATAATTAACTATAGATTGTATTAAACTTTACTATAACCTATACTAAAGTTTCATATAATTTTTTGAATATGTTTTTTTGATTCCTTATATTTTTTAGAATTTATATTATAAAATAAAACATATATTGCTATAAAAATTTGCTCCGTCTAATGCAGATAGTATCTACTAAAAGAATCGTGGTTTCCATAAATTATTACTGTCTTATTTTACAGACCGAAGAAATTGGCCAATCGTCTATATTTCTCCGCGTACAAATAAGAATTACTAAAATTTGAAGTCTTATCAATTGATATACTGTAAGCAATTGACTTCAACAAAACTCAAATCTTTAAATCTGAAAATTGATAGATTTCGAGTATCCTTAAGGAATCGGATTAACAGTTTTTGTGATATTAAACCATTTAAAAATATTTTATAATGTAAAAAAAGTAGATATTATAATGATAATCTGTACTAAATCATCAATGCATGAATCCTCTATACTGAATTCAGTAAGAAAATTTTTTAAGAATGGATCTATAGCGCCGTCCTAGTTGAGATCGATCTTTCTTTTCAATGAATAGAGTATATATTGAATTTCAAGCTTAGGAAATTTAACTCCTTTCTCAGATTCGAATTTCTTCTACGTCCAAACGTATTTTATTTTGAAAACATTTTTCTTTTCGATCCTAATCAACTGTTTGAAATTAAAGGGTCTATTCTCCATTCATTTTTTTTTCTTTTGTATATACAGTACCCTTTCAAAATTCTGTGAACATATCCATAGTAATGAGTTTTACTTCATTGTTAAAAGCTTGCAATCCTTCTCGATTTAAAAATCGTCGAGCAAAATCATGTCAAGACAGAGAAGATGAAATATTCCTTTCTAGTAATATGACCTCAGGCGAGGACACGATGTCGAACGTCAGCAAATCATACCTTACAAACAAAAGTCCTGCGTAATAATTCATCGGTGGGAAATTGGTGATCGGAAAAACCCTCCTGAAGAATGAGGGTGAAAGATTTTCAAGTAGTATAATTTTCCATGTAATTTCAGAATTTCAATATGCCTTGAAAAATTATTAAGCTGATTGTAAATCATTTATATTTTTTGAGCCACCTTCAATTTTTATTTCCAGTTATATATTTTGTCAAATTGAACTAATAATTTCTTTACTATCCGGACAACTATTCATTTATTTGGTTTAAGGTAGTTGATCCACAAAAATTAGACCTCAGGCAGAAATAGATAATTTTACTTTCAAGAATAGCAATATTATTATTCAAGGGCTATTTTGGAAGAGAAAAGATTAATTTCCATGAAAAAAAATGTTATTAATAAATTTTATTTTTGCCCCAACTTTTTTTCTTATCCCTTCTTACCAAATTTTAAAAAATTATGTGATTTTAATACATTACAAATTACTTTTCCAAGAAAATAATTCCCTACAACTTAACCATTTCCAATTTTCGAAAATGAATAAATTATTATCAAATTCAGCAATTTGCTTATAAAAATTTCGTTTTGTAAAATGTTTTTTAATGATTTCAGCCATTAAAGAATTTATTTTTAAAAATCAGAAACGGTGGAGTTGTGGGAAATCTTTTCTCTGAAAAAATGATTCATGATTTATTAGAATTGCATAATTTTTTGAAATTTGGTAAGAAGCGATAAGAAAAAAAGTTGGGTCAAAAATAAAATTTATTGATAAAATTAGTTTTCTGTGTTTTAAATTCTTTTCATGTAAAATAATCTTTTCTCTTTCAAAATAGCCCTTTAATAATAATATTGCTATTCTTGAAAGCAAAATTATTTATTTTTTCCTGAGGTCTAATTTTTGTGGATGAAAACTACCTTAAGGGGGTCTCTTCATCAGTCAGCTTCAAAAAATCGATTTTTTTGTTGTTGCTTCAATCGTTAGAATTATTATCTGAGAATATTCTTGCAAAGTTTCAAAATATAGCTGATTAACATCTCATGCCTGTAAGTTTCCTTTAATTTGATTTTTTTCCTTCGAAAAACTTTAAAGCCCATTTTATGAAAACCATGTTTTTTGAAATTCCGTGCACGATTACAAAAAACCGATAAAAGCTATGTATAAAAGTAAAACACTGTTTTTTAGATAATTTAATTGTGCACAGACTGAGTTAAAAAATGTATTTAAAAATCTCCTTTTACAATGTTATTAACGCACTTACTGCTAAAAAAAGGCCGAAAAATTGAGTACTTTATTAAAAAGTGACTAAAATATTCAAATTTCAACTTTCAATCACCATAGTAGACTATACTGTGCAGAAAAGCCTTCCGAATAAGGAAGTATTTTAATTTTTTGTTTCAGGTAAAAATTACGGGCTGAATTTTTCACGGAGTTTGAGTTGTCCGCGGCGAGCTGCTGCGCGAGATTGTTTATAAATCCGCCATTTTTATTTATTTTGACATTCAAAAAACTTTTTATTGTTGAATAAATATATGTTCAAAGATACGCAAAAGATCATTTGTTTCTCTTGCTGTTTTCATGTTTTAAAAAAATCCTAAAGAACCACCTTTTTTATGAGCCACTGATGAGGAGACCCCCTTAAGTATTTTTTTGCTTAGTCTTTGAACCCAACACATTTTTTAGTTTTGTTCTTTCTTTTCAACCAGTCGAAAGTGATTTATTTTCAGTTAACAATGAGTGATTATTAATCAAAAATAACTGGTTGTAAAACGAGAAGTCAATCGTTGATTGGAATTATTAAGAATTCTTACTAATTCAGATTCAGAGTTGATTTCGTCTAATATTTTGTAACTTAATAGATCCAGCTAAACAGTTTTATGAAATTCATCAAATCCCGAAAGAAAAGCTATTTTGTAGTTTTACAAAAATTTGCTTTCTCTAATAACATTTTTTTTGGCTGAACTAAACTATTTTGCGAAAATAATTTTAACATGTCCGACAAAAACAATTTTGTAAATCAAAAAGTTGAAATGCACAATAAAGATGAAACTGCATAATTTAACTCTGAAAAAATGTCTATCTCTTTAATATTGTCTAGACTACAAAATGAATTTCATGTTTTGTTGTTGTCCAGTATATGAATTTCAATATTTGTGTAATCATATTAAAACGCTGCTATTTTTGCCCATAATTGTGTGTGTTTCATTACTTTTTTTTAAATGCACAACGCCATCTGTTATTATTAGAGCATTTTAACATTATAGTATATGTTTTAATTGATTCTTCAAGGGATTTAAGTAAACAGATCAACAATTAAAAATAAAACTCGAAATTTAATCTTTTTTTCATTGAAATTAGTATTCATCCTGTAAAGTTTTTCTTGAACTTTCGTATGGACTTTCAAATGTTTTTAATAATGATATTTCCAACAAAATTCGACAAAATTTGATTTAAATACAAAAATGCTCTCAATTTTTCTTCTGTTTGATATTGAATAGGCAAACTCTTCCAGCAATGAGAATTTCTAACAATATTTCTAAAAGAAAAAATTAAATTTTACTAAAATAAAAATTTGTAAGATAGAAATGACCTTCTTTTGCAGTTTTTTATATTCAATAAACTGCAATTTATGATCTTTCTTGACTGTTTTAAGCAACTGATAGCATAGAATTCACAGTACCTCTACATACGTCAAAAATAAAAGTCCCAAATGTCAGAAAGCTGTATTATTCAAATGAATCTAAACAAATCCAGAATCGTGTATCAATTATAATTTAAATAGACTAAAATCTCAGCAGCACCTTCTTTTAATTCCAATCAAACCTCATAATTATGATCTTTTATCAAGCATTTACGCATTGAATTTACGTATCAAAAATTCCAATATTTTCGGTTGTTTAAATGGGCATTAAAGCACAAAGTTAAAGGAAAAACGTGGCATTAAAAAGAAAACTTGAAGAAAGAGGAGCAGCAAAGATCCTCTTGAAGATAGCTAATGCCTTGGGTCAGCATTTAGTCGCGACCCGTGACGTTGCGCGCCCATCGTGCCGATGCACATAGCAAATTCTCATTTTAGGCTGGTTTTTCAGATAACGGCCATTGCCTAAAAGAGGGAGGATAACAACTTTGCACAAATGTGTGGCCTGTACGTGTTCTTGCTCGAGGGAGAGATACAAGGGAGACCGTAACTGAAGTGGCGGAGGGTTAAAGAGTAGGGGAAGTTTCGAAAAACGCGAGAAAGAGGAAGAGTCTTCTCCACGGGGGACAAAGAGGGAACATATTGCTTAGGAGTAATCCTACTTGATCGCGGTTTTCGGTCGGCCGTATGTGTGTATTTATCGTTGTGTGTGCACGAGATTATGTGCGTCTACACACGTGCACCTGACCACGCAGTTGTCTCGTGCCATATACCGATTTTCCCATGTGTGGGAACCCGGAGGATTACTGCCTTAGAAGATGTGCTGGTCTCGTCCTCGCGAAGGTAGATGGAAGAGTCTTTAAATACCCTGGGGATGTGGGAGTCCAGAACGCGAAGACGTGTCCTGACGACAAAAAAATATAATTTTCCTGCTTCCAACTTCCTCCTAGTTTCTGGCATCATCTCACAAGATTATTAGCGTGCTAGACTTCTAAATTACACTTTCAGGATGACGTAACCTAATCGCGTTGCATAACACACACACACAGTACTGTCGGAAATTCAACTGATAATTTTTTTCTTATAATAATACGTAAACGAATAAAATTCTGCACCCCTAAAAGGTGCAAGTTAAAGGCAAAATATTTATTTTAATCAATTATATTACAAGGATAGTAAAATTTATATTTTTTCATGCATCGGCAACTTCAAAATCAGTTAACAATTTTTAAAGTTTTTGAGCTCATTTTTGTCAATACATATCTTAATTTAATCGGATTGAGTGATAGTTACAATAATACTTATAATTGTAGACAGGACTTGTATCGACCCTCCAAAGTATAATTATGTGTGATTTTATTTTTTTATTATTTTTTTCAGTATATCATATTTTAAATAAGTTTAGTTAATTTTAAGTCTGTAAGAATTCCTTATACACCTTAGAGTATGGTACTACTGTGGGAAAAAACTAAGGTGAATTTTTAATTTAAACTTCGCGGGCTAACCGATTTGGGCAAACTCCTTTATTTTTATGTCGGTCCTACTGTTACTAACATCTGTGTCAAATTTCATGTCAATGTCATCATTTGTTACATAGTTACGCTTGTGCTTTTTAAACGACTAAAAGTGATTTTTTTTTTACAATGTCTGAATTTGTTGAGCAAAGAAGTGCCATTAAATTTTGCTTGCGGAATGAAATTTGAGTTGCGGAAACGTTCAGAATGTTACAAAAGGCAGAAAAGTGTTTATAAGCGGTACAAAGACTTCAAAGAAGGCAGAGAACGTGTTGATGACTTGGAACGCCCCGGACGACCATCAACATCAACTGACGAGCAACACGCCAATCAAACCAAAGAATTAGTGCAACAAAATCGTCGGTTGACAATTAGAGACCTTGCTGACACTATTGTCATTTCAAGAGGATCACTCAAAACCGTTTCAAAAGATATTTTGGGCAGACAACTCGTGGTTTTTGCATCACGATAATACGCCGTCTCACACTGCACTCGTTCTTCGTGACCATTTCGGCAAAATCTCAACGCATATCGTCCCACAACTACCATATTCGCCTGATTTGGCTCCGTGTGACTTCTGGCTTTTCCCCAAACTCAAAAGACCACTCCAAGGACACCTTTTTGACACGATTAAAAAGATACAAGCCGAATCGAAGAAGGCTTTGAAGGCATTTCCGTAAATCGAATTTAACAAGTGTTTCGACGATTGGAAAAAACGTTGGCATAAGTGCATTATATCGGGAGGGGATTACTTTGAAGGGGATGAAATTGATTTGGATAAATAAATAAAGATTTTTCATTTTATAACAAAATTCACCTTAGTTTTTGCCCACAGTAGTATTTTGAGATCTCGATTTTATACTTTTTTAGAAATAAATATTCACCTAAGAGGACTCCAATTCGAGTCGAATCATTTGAAAGGATGTAAAACTGTGTTTTCATTATTTCTGGACACTAAAGCCAATTTATACATGTATCGAATACTTATAATTTTCATCATTTTAATTGCTGTGTATACACAAAAAAATTCTCTTTAGAGAATAGTCTTTTATTAAAAATTTTGCGACTATTTTGTATATAGTTTGACATCATTCTAAAATCTAGATAAGTTTTCTTTTAAATGTCTTAATATATCAACAAAATGGTGCAGAGATTGATTTTAAAAACTTCAAAAAATGATAATTATTTTGTGATTCATTACACGGAGAAAAATTGTTCGAGAAACTTGACGCAACTTTTGAGCCAAGTTGGGACACATGGATAAGTTGAAGATTATTTAATTAGAGCAGTCGACCGACAATCGACAAAACCCGGGCTCGAATCCCGGCACAGTCGAAAGCATCTCTTTTTCCACAGAAAGATTTCAAATTCATTAAATTTGTATTTAATTTACGTTATTGCAATATAAGAGTTTGTAATTGTCTACGAGGACACCTGTCGGCAACTTATCCTTTCTGATAAGCGACTAATGATCCTCCGATAATATACGCAGTGGCAAAAATTTCGAACTCAAACATTTAATTTGAAATTATTTTAATAATTTGTGACATACCAAATATTAAAAAATGCTTTACAGTTCGATTAATTTAAAAAATTTAAAGTAAAGTTTCAAAATGCACGTCACAAACTATTACAATAAAATTAAATAATTGTAAAGAATTTGATATCCTTCTGTGGAAAAAAGACGCGTTCCATCCTGATTAAAAATGTTAAATAATCTCTAACTTGTTCAGATTTCCCACCTTTGCTCAAAAGTTCAATAAAGTTTTTCGAACTATTTTTCTCCGTGTAGTATATTTAAAGAATTTAAATTTCACATCTTTTGCGATATTTTTCTACAAAATTTATTTCAGTCAAAAATTGTTTATTTATTCTTCAAGATAACTTTATGCATTCTTCAAAGCCTATTCTTTTCTTCGTCTAATAAAATATTTTGCTCCTCTCTTGATTTTCTCTGTAAAAGGTCTACTTGTAATTACAAGTAGATCATTAGTAGAATTTTCATTTGACTCGCCTAGTTATTATTGTTTTTACAAATGTAATTAAAGTAAATTGCATTGATTAGGGTCGAGTGTCAATTCTATTTGAATTAGAAAGAAGCAATTGTCTAGACTAGGTGGCCGTACAGATGATTAGTCGATTTAATGAAAGGTCCTCCTTTGATCGTCCACTTGAGTAGTAACCCTCACCCTACTGGGTGGAATCCCATCCGGTTCTCAAAGAGAAACACTTGAAACAGAACGTTTTAATTGCGAAGCCCCGTAGCAATCTCATTGTTTCCGCTCGACCTGCGAGTTTTCGACCGCGGAAGGTGAAAGAAATAATGGAGACGTAGAAAAAAATGCCTCTTAAAAACTTCTTAAAATCGACCAAAGGGGGATACGCCCTATGATCAGGAGAAAGAGAAAAGAAAGACCATGCTGGCCGGCGTCCTTTCACTCCTCGCACTTCCTATCATTTTGAATACTGCTCTCTGTCCTTTTTCCCTTTTTCTCTTTCGCCCTTCCAGCCCCATCTTTTTTTCTCGCCCCTAGACGCCACCGTTCGCGTTCGGGCAGGTTCATTATGATCGATAAATTTAGTACGTCATGATACCTTCAAAGGAACTCGAGAAAAAAAAAACGGTTCGCAACCTTAAAAAGTATCTCAATTGAAAGTAAATTCTATTTTTAAATTCGGCTTATTAAATCATCTGAGACAAACATTTTTCATAAGAGGATATATTTTCTTCATTAAGGGGGTCTCCTCATCAGTGGCTCATAAAAAGATGGTTTTTTAGGATTTTTTTAAAACATGAAAACAGCAAGAGAAACAAATGATCTTTTGCGTATCTTTGAACACATATTTATTCAACAATAAAAAGTTTTTTGAATGTCAAAATAAATAAAAATGGCGGATTTATAAACAATCTCACACCAGCAGCTCGTCGCGGACAACTCAAACTCCGTGAAAAATTCAGCCCGTAATTTTTACCTGAAACAAAAAATTAAAATACTTCCTTATTCGGAAGGCTTTTCTGCACATTATAGTCTATTATGGTGATTCAAAGTTGAAATTTGAATATTTTAGTCATTTTTTAATAAAGTACTCGATTTTTCGGCCTTTTTTTAGCAGTAAGTGCGTCAATAACATTGTAAAAGGAGATTTTTTAATACATTTTTTAACTCAGTCTGTGCACAATTAAATTATCTAAAAAACAGTGTTTTACTTGTATACATAGCTTTTATAGTTTTTTTGTAATCGTGCACGGAATTTCAAAAAACATGGTTTTCATAAAATGTGCTTTAAAGTTTTTCGAAGGAAAAAAATCAAATTAAAGGAAACTTACAGGCATGAGATGTTAATCAGCTATACTTTGAAACTTTGCAAGAATATTCTCAGATAATAATTCTAACGATTGAGGCAACAAAAAAAATCGATTTTTTGAAGCTCACTGATGAAGAGACCCCCTTAATGAAAAAAGATACGACAAATATTACAAAACTATTCACATTTCTGCACGGGGAAAAATATTTGTCTAAATTACCAAAATATTTGGAAATGCATTATAAATTCTAAAGCGGCGTAATTTTTTCTAATAATTCACATTTATTGGGATTTCTATTACAGAATATGCTTAATTACCGATCAAAATTCCCATCTAGATGGTAAAATAAATTGAATTATCAGAAAATTTGATAATCTAGATTGGAATTTCTATCGGTAATTTAGCACATTCTATAATAGAAATCCTAATAAATGTGAATTATTAGAAAAAACTATGTTGCTTTGGAATTCATCAGGCGTTTCTAAATAGTTTGCTAATTTAAGACAAATATTTTTCTCCATGTAAGAGATAAATATGGATATGGAATAGCAAATAATTATTTAAGGAGGTTCGACCATGGCTAGGAAACCCTTGGAAAACTTAATTCATTACAATTTCAAAAGATGTTAGTGCTGTTATTCATTACATAATATTAGAGAAAAATGTTCGCTTTATCTGAAAAAAATTTTGAATACAAAAAATGTCTTTCTTAGTAACAATTATACTGTAGGTCAGAGTTCAATACAGTTTTTTCTAAGATTACTCTTTAAAAATTATCGGATTTTAAGGAATCTCTCTTCTTCTTCAAAATTTTTTAGAAAATTCCACCATCTTTGATATTTTAATTAAGGTAGTTCATCAGCGAAAATTAGACCTCAGGTAAAAATACATAAATTTTCTATCAAGAATATCAATATTCAAACTCAAATAATTAATTTGATTAAACATTTTAACAAATTTTATTCTTTCCTGAACTTTTTTTCTTATTGCTTCATACAAAATTTAAAAAAATGATGTGATACTAATAAATCACGGATCATTTTTTCAGAAAAAAGATTCTCTACAACTTAACAGTTTACAATTTTCTAAAATGAATAAATTATTACCAAATTCAGCAATTTGTTTATATAAATGTTGTTTTGGAAAATTGATTTTTTATGGTTTCAGACAGTAAAGAATTTATGTTCAGAAATTGTAAAAGGTAAAGTTGTGAAGATTCTTTTCCTGAAAAAATGATTCGTGATTTATTAGAATCGCATCATTTTGTAAAATTTGGTATGAAGCGATAAGGAAAAAAGTTCGGCAAAAATAAAATTTTTTAAAAACATTATTTTTCTGCAGTTCAAATTTTTTTTATGGCAAATAATATTTCAACTTTCAAACTAGCCCTTCAATAATAATATTGCTATTCTTGAATGCAAAATTATTTATTTTCCCTGAGGTCTAATTTTCGTAATCTTAATATCTTATTTATTTATTTTTCATAAAAGCAAAGATTGATTAAAGAAGTTATTACACTGGAGACTTTTTAAATTGTTTGAAGAAGAAAATGAGCCATCATTCTTTAAAATCCGATGATTTTTAAAGAATAATCTTTTTTTTAAAGATTAATCTTTTCCATAATATTATGTATTGTATAATAGCACTAACACTTTTTTAAATGATAATGAATCAAGTTTTCAAAGGGCTTCCTAGCCACGGTTGAATCTTTAAAGCAATGGATGAATCGGGCCACGTGACTAAATTATATATTTATTCGTTCATGTGAGATAACTTTTTCAATTTACAAAGTATCTTTCTGAAAATTTGGGAAACGTAACAAAAGAAAATAAAGCACGTCTGTTAACTTCTTCTTATTAAGAATTTTGAAAAAAATTCGAAAACTTATCGATAATTACAGGTAACTGTAAATATTTTTACAACATTTTTTTACAAAATAAAAAAGTTATCCTACACGAATTTTTATATGAATTTAGTCACGTGATCTGGTTGATCCATGGCCTTGACTAAACGTTTTTATCTTATTTGATTTTATCTAATCATTTTTGAATTTTTATTTTTTACACTTTATTAACGAAAATTTAAATCACTCTATCGTGCTAGAAATAATTTATAGTAATGAACATAAATTATTTATTAGGATATGAGAAATTCGATGAAAAGCTACATTTAAATTTAATCATAAGTAATAGGAGTTAGCTATTCTTCGTGATTGCAAAAAATAAAACCTTCGGAATTTCCATAAGAAGTTAAAATGTGAGGAATAAATTTTCCTATTGGGGTAGAAGTAAACTTTGTGGAGCAGAATTTAACCTTGCTATATAGGATAAGCTGAAGTCATATATGAATCTCTCCATAAATCATGCTTAACTTCTGCGGGATCTATGTAGTTAACGAATGCACATAGGATAAAAGATAAGGAGATTTTTCGTAACTCACTGATCTCACTGACAAATACGTAAATAATAATGTACTTTCCGTAGAAAACTTTTTGAAAGCTCCTTCCAACTGTCAATTTCTGTAAAATATGTTTTTGAGTTAGCTTAATTTATGCAATTATTTCATTAAAATGATAATTTTTTCAAGACCGAATAATAATAAACCAAATTCAGAAATATTTTTTCATTAAGGCCGTGTGGTAGGGTCTGACGTTACCAATTACATATGACTACTTTATTAATGAAATAATAATTTAAACAAATTTCCCAGAGAAGACAGCATTGCAGAAAAATTCAACGCATTATTGTCTTCTCCGGGTAATTTGTTAAAATTATTACTTCATTAATAAAGTGGCCGTATATAATTGTTGCCATCAGACCCTACTACACGGCCTTAATCAATGTCTTCTAGCAATTAAAACATTATGTACTGAGATTTGATCAATTCCTTTTTCCTTGGAAGAAAGTGATATCTTTCGTGTATATTTATATATAGCATCCTTATTTGTTTGAGTTTAAATTGTGATAAAAATTAAAATATCATGAAGCCCCAACGATAATTATTTGATGTGCCACCGGCGCGCAAACTCGTTTTTTCGCTACAGTTAACAGTAGCGCAATGTAGTATATTGCGCTACAGAGGAATGAAATGTAAAAATTGAACTGCAATAACTACAATACTAGATTAGATTCGAGTGTACGCATAAAAACTCATATACGCACCGAAGTCACATAAAATAGAATACGTGCCAATGCACATAATTCGGCTTTGTCTCGGCTTCGATCTCCTGCGAGCATTGTTGCTCGTCACGCAATAACCCTCATTGTGCGCCTAGGCACGTAATATACTATTACCTACAATACCTAGCCTATCATGTGAACAATCGGCAGCTCCAAATATTAATTTCTGAGTGATTTAACCTGACTACCAAAAATCAAAATTAAACCAAATCTCAAGTCGTAAAATATAGAAAAAAATTATTTCCAGAGTAACGGTTAAGCTCAAATTTTTATTATTTATTATTAGTAATTTATGATTCATTCATTTCTTATCAATTCTTAACGTGTTAAAGAATGTTTTAAATGTTACTTTTAGTATTTGAGTTATACTACATCATAATGGCATGTTTCAGGAAATTTATTTCTGAAGTTTATATTACAAAGATAAAAGAACGTAAATATTCAAAGAAAAGAGATTTATACTTTTACCCGATAGAGTAAATACATTTTTTTGAATTTAATAATATTCAAATTTATTCTATCCATAACATTTTGGTTTTATTCATTATTTTTTCTACGTTTGAAATATTCCAGTAGATGATGCTGTGCGAATGAATTTATTCTCTCGATGATTTAATCCGACCATAGTATATGGATTTGATGTTTTTAGGATCGTAATATATTTTGAAGGCTCGTAAAATGAGTTTTTTTCGCTCAGCTTGCAAAGCCGCGCAAAAAATCGACCCCTTAAAAAGTACCGAACTAAGCCAGGGATTATTTGGCCTGCAGTGGATCATTCAGGGTTGCATAAAAAAAATGTTTTTCGTTTACCCCATCATTGGTATCCATGAACTCCATATTATGTTCGATGGATGTTGAACAATCAAGATAAAATATGAAATTTTGCTGCAAAAAATATTAAAAGAATTTTTTTTCAAGTCACACTATTTAGAACTTTTTTTGGTTAATATTTTTAATGAAATATTCCATAATATGTGTCATCACACTCAGGACAAAATTTCCTTCATCTAATCAAACCATTCTCTTGAATAAACCAAGGTTTTTTGTTAAGTAAACCAAGATTCAGTCGATTCAACAACAAATTGGTCAGCTGTGTCATAAGTAAATTCATTAGTTAATGAAACTAGATTTCAGTTGAATTAACCAAATATTTTTTCAAGTGCATTGATATAAATTATAATATAAAATAACAATGAAACAACCGGACATATTATTCCGAAAGGATTCTATTCAAGACATTGCTGCCTTACTTAGACCGGTATTTGAACGTGAATTTGTTCTTATTGAAAATAATTGTCCTTCTTGATAGAGTAAATTAACAGCAAAATTGATAATGAAACTTAATCTAAATTTTGAGTTCTTAAAGTAAGACTTGAATTTTAATTTAAGCTGATTTATAAATTTAATTTAAGCCAATTTTATGAATGTGACACATATTATATATATATATGTATAATACGAGACGAACATTCAAGCAAAAACTAAAAATTCGGAGTTCAGGCTAATACTAATACTTTCTTCTTATTGAACATTGTTCTATAGACTTTCCTTAGCAACACCCATAAAAGTTTATGGATGGTGAAAGCTCAGCACGAACTTATCTGACAAAAAGTTCTAATTAATCACGAACTTAATCTCCCTCTATAAATTCCAGATACTTCGCTACTTGACCTAAAAATAGAATCGAGGTATTCTGCTCTCCATTTCCTTATTTTCCCTCTTTGGGGTAAAATGCACGGCAGTAAATACCGTGACCGCAACGAATGTGGTATCTTCCGGATCGGCCAAATGTTTCCCGTGGATGAGTGGTGGTTAACATTTTGCACAAAAAGCCATATAACCCACCTCGGATTCTCACGAGAGACAAACTTTTATTGTCGGGTGACAACTATTTTTGAAACATCGAGAAACGCCATTGTGCATACACGAACGGCGCAATAACACGAGATTATGGCGCAAATCGGCGGTCGTTAAGATCGCAGTAGCGTTCCTTTATGATGTAGCTAGTAGATATCGATACAACTCAGGAAAGCGTAGCCCGAAAGAGAGATGCAAATACAGGGGAGACCAATAGCGGAAGCGAAAGAAAAAATGGCGGGAGTCGTTTAGGGGTGGAGACAACGACACCGGGGATTCAACTTTGGTTGACTCGGCTTGTAATTTTTCTCGCTCGCTTGGCCGCGGAATGAAATTTCCCCGAAATATATTAATAATTATGTTAATGTCCGTAATAAGGGGTGGCGGCTCGGTTGCCAGGACGCTAGGATGGTGGCTCTCGACATAAGAATATCTCCTTAGATGCCGCCGCGGGGTCGGACCTAGGGGTGGTGGGCCACGGGGGGTGGAAGAGGGTGGACCTTCGCGTATTTTTATCAATATCTCGTGAGCTGCGCATGCGCACTAACGCCACTTGAGATCCCTTCCACCGAATCCTTCATCCCCCACGCGCACTCACACGCGTTTTATGTGCGCGCGCATTATCGCACGTACGCAAAAGCATATGTGTATGTTTAAGGGTTTCTTATGTGGCTTCATGTGTTACTCTAATGAATGTGTGCTCCTCGATGTATGTGTATGAGAACGTGTACTAGTCTTAGGACCCCCCAGGACAAAATGGAGCCCGCTTATACTTCGTCGCCGCTGCAAAGTGTTGTATCCTTTTCCGAGCCCTCAGACTCAGACCCAGGTACTCGCTCATGCGAATGCAAAATCGCCAAAGCCTTCAGGATAATTGCTGCCTCCGGCTCTCCGAACGATTCTAGAATACGGTTCTAAGTTTCGAAAATTTTCTTGCCAAGAAACCGACGCACGTATAAACTGCCAACGACCCCATTTCACTGAGGTGGGAAACTTTCACCGCTTTTCCAGTGTCTCAAGGCGTTTAGCATGAAAAAATTGATTTTTTATAATGTATGAATGGTATGATAAATTCAAAAAAATATAAAGTATTATTAAGGAGGCGATTTAGCTGTCTAATAATCTTTATTAAAAGTTATAGCTGAGTTTCTCGCTTATGAAGAAATGTTGCTACTGCTTGGGGAAGGTTATCAGGCAATATGTGGTGTATAATAACAAGAGAGGAACTTTTTGGGGAGAATTTTAGATGAGCCTTATTTTTTAATTTTTTTTTTTTATAGTAGACTGTCAACAATGCTTTTTATTGTAGTTTATTACACTATTGATATTTCAATATTTTGTTAATTTTATTGGAAACATATTTAATGAATTAGAATGGAGTGATTAAAATTAAGCATGGCAGACAGAAATAACAAATACAAAAATTTATAGGAGAGAAACAAATTTTGAAAAGTCGAATACACGATTAGAAAAAAAAGTCCTTTAGACATATTTGTTGGTGAATGAAAAAGGGAAATTTTATTGAAAAGAGTCAACCAGTTTGAGATAAAAATGTAAGAAGCTGTCGTTTTGCGGTTAAGCCGCACGTCACTGTCAACTTTGCACGCTGATATGTAATTAAATTTTGAATAAAAATAAGAACTGAATTTCAAAATAGTTTTTTGCTAAAATGACTATGAAAAAGTTTATTCGCGTAAAGTAATTTCATATGTGGAAAGAAAGGATTAGTTTCTTCTATATTTTTTCTCAATGGAAGTCATGAAAGCACAAGACATTTCAAAAATATTTTTTCAAGATTTGTACCTAAATTCATCAAAATTATCAAAACTTTTGGCCATGTATACATTAAGTATACTCATTATACATTAAGTTACCTTACAAAAATGAATTTAGTTATCCTGTGAAACATTAATAAGACACCTTCCTCATATTTTGTTATTATTATATATTTTAGTGAAAATTATGAGTAAGCGTTTTTATTGAGTTATATCTAATAATTTCAAATCCATTCTATTATATTTTATATGTATAATAGTATTCTGAGTTTCGAGGATGACGAATTAGAAAAATACGACTTTAATTATATAAGAAATCTGAAAATTTCTGCTTACGATTGGAGTATTACAGAAAATCTGAAACCTCAGTTATGAGATTGAAAAATGGTGTATTTTCTAGATCTAAATTGATGAAAAATATATTGAATAAATGAAAAGTTGTCTACTAAATAACATTAATAAAAAATTTTACTAATTATTTGTCATTTGTTTACTAATTACTTGTCAAAACGTTTATAACTACTAATTGAATTACTAGAAAATGGCGAGTGATTGATAGAATTAGTGGCCGACTTTTCATCAATTCAGATTTAGAGAGTAAAGTATAAAATTATATATTAATACCTACTGACAAGTTATTAAAGCCTGTTAGAAGAAATCAAATTGAGATATATAAAACATAATTTTTTCAAAATTTTTATATTATTGGCTAATTTTCTTCATAAGTTATCAAATAAGTTTACGAAGAACGATCATTTGAGTTTAAAATATTTTGGATTTTTGAGCATAAACTATAAGTATTAGGAACTCGTTTAAAATAACCAGTATATTCATACATTTATATATTTATTTAAACTTCAATCTCCCTTAATTCAAATTTTAGTTAGAATTCTTAATAATTTCAATCGGTGACTAACTTATTGTTTCATGATCAGTCACTTCTGACTGATAATCAATCATTGTTGACTGAAAATTAATTATTTCGGACTAATTTTCGCATTTTTCGTAAATTATAGAAATTTTAAAATTTAGTTAATGTAATTTGAACCGAGCTAGGAATTTTAAACACCACAACTAATAATATTTTAGATTTTTAATTAAAAAATAAATCAATTTTTTTCTATAATTGTTTTATCGCTGTAAAGCGGCCCTCATAAAGTATTTTTTTCTTGAAAAACCACCTGAGAGAAAGAACGCTTGAAAAATTATTTAAACCTTATATATTATTAAGGAAAGAATATATCCGAGCGCAACAGAACGATTAACACTAAATCTATCTAAAATATATTAAAAATATTATTTGAAAATTTTCAAAATATTTTTATTAAAAAGTTTGAAATAAATCTACTTTTATGTTCAAGATGGAGTAATTCGAAGAACATAAACATTGTTAAGCATTTTTTCTTAAGGAATACTGATAAAACAGTTTCTTTTATATACGGTCAAAGAAATAATTTCTTTGAATTAAAGTAAGTTTTGTTAATTCAAAAAAATTTTCTTTGATCTAAAGAAATGGATTTGTTTACACTAAAGAAAATTTTTTTGAATCAACAAAACTTTCTTGAATTCAAAGAAATTTTTTCTTTGACCGTATATAAAAAAAATGTTCCTTTAATTCAAAGAAACTGTTTTCTGGCTGAAATAGTAATCAAATATTTAGATCATGCGATAAAATGGTGTTCTGTTGTTGGACGTAATTTTTTCTTAGAAGCAAAAAATTTTTTATTTCTCATAGAGTTTTCCATGATTTATTAATATTGAACGAAAATAATATAATAAATTAAATATTAAATATAATAATTATTTTATACAAAATAAATATTGAACAACTTTAATATTTCTATTAAATGAATTTTGAACTCAACCTCATCTAATTTAAAATGTTTTTTAGTGTTTTCCCCTTCATTTAAATTTTTAACTGAAATACAAATTTTGAATAAACTAAATGGTAGAAATCAATTAATTATTTTCATTATTATTTATTATTAGTGTGTAATTAGTCATTGTTAACAACTTGTAATCATCGCATTACATCGAATTTCATACACATAGAAAATTTGCGTTCTTCACCACATAATTCATGAACTATTCTCAGGAAATTTCATAACTCTTATGAATAAAACGATCTTACTTTTGTCTGAATTTCCAATATATCCAGACTTTACACTGTCTATAAAAAAATCGTGAGCGATTTTAGAAAATTTCGAATCCCCTCAAGTATAACAGTTCAACCTTTATATTTCAATTTCTCGCGAATAACCATCCTGTTTCATATGAATATTAACTACCCGCTCTCTTAAATTCTTTACTCCTAAAAAAGTCCGTTTCATTCCACGATTAACTTCTACGATCATTCTTTTTCTCTGTAAATTTCATAAACAAGATTGAAACTTTTAACCAGTACTTCTAAACTTGATGGAGAAGGAGCATTTTAAAAAGGACTTTTCTCGATTGTCTGCTGCTTTGTGCTAGACGACAATAAAAAAATCGGATTCCAAGCTCGGGAAAGTCGAAGTAGTAACGAAAGCAGAAACCTCATTATCCTAATTTTCTTGTGTAAGCGTTTTTTCTCCAGCCAGGAGAGTTTCACTCGGCTTGAATTCAGCTTCCGAGACACGCCGAATATCAAGTAGTCCGTTCTTTGCGATTCTCCCGTTCATATTTTCTCTCGCACCCGAGATAGTTATTATTTTTCCGCACCGTGGAAAACGCTTCGAGAAGGGCCGGGGGCAGGAGGCGAGAAAGTCTATAGAGAACAGAAGGATCTTTGGGGGTGGATTGAGGTGAGAGAGAAGGTTGGGTCGGGTGTTTTGCAGCGCGAAATACCTCCCATTACACCTTAGCGTCGTATATAAGAGATTATTTTTCTTTTTCCTCTTTGTACCAGGAGAAGACCAGGGAGCGTCAGCGAGCCAGAAAGTCTGCGCGGAGGGTGGCATGGAGGACAGGGATGGGCGAGAGTTTTGAGAAATTACGGAAAATTAGCCGTGCGACGTCTTCGCTTCGTTATCTGACTCAGCTTAAAGTGCAAGAAAAACGTCGAGCTGAGAGAAAAAGAAACGAATGAAAGGAGATAGAAAGGAGCCGACCTGACAAACGAGTTTGCGACTCGTTTGCGAGCGTTTTAATCTTACAGGTGGATGGAGGGATGAAGAAAGAAATAACTTTTTGTTCCAACAACAGTAACCATCGTGGTAGTCACGCCATTTTTTCAAACCTGCCATCCCATACGAGTCTTCTCTACGTAGATACACTTGTTCATTCCATTATCTTCGCTCCATATTTTATGCTCTGGAGCATTATAATTAATTTTATTATCATTACACTACACTTCTTTATATACACATTCTTCATTCACTTTTTTGACAACATTTATTACTTCTAAACACAATAAACCACCACACAAAATTACAACATCGAACGCAACTCTATTTATCTTTTTATCAATTATAACAAATAATTACCTCTGGGATAAAGAAGACCAAGAAGTAAGAAAATTTTGAGGAAAGATATAATGGATTTTGAGGACCAATTTTTAAAATTTTTGTTTCATATTTTTATATTTGAATGGAATATTTTTAAATAAAATTTTTATTAAAAATCAGAAAATGAATTTGGTTTGAACTTGGGACTTAATATGGAAGATATGATGATCCAGACTTATTCTCTCTTCGGTAAAAATTTTTTAATTTGCAATAAACTTTTCATTGCAAAGAGATGAGATACGAATTTCTCGAGGAGCCCACCGCTCCGAGTTGGGCCAGGTGAGTGACTGGCTGGCTGAAAAATTTTTCGCGTTCCTCGATCCCTGGGTACAGATGCTGGCCTATAAAAAAACTCTACCCCACAAGCGTGAGGGTCCCATTATAAAAAACCTTCCCCCCCTGGAAAACCCTTGTATAAAAACCGAAGGGGGTCACTTAGAGCTAGCGAAAGCCTCGATGTAACTCCCAGCAGGAAGATCGAAACAAGCTATACCTGCTGTTCAAAATGTCTACCTGGAAAAGGTACAAAAATCCCTACTTCCTAAAAGTTTGACAATTTTTTAATAAATTTACCGCCTGCAAAATTAATCCTCGTGAAATTATTGTCAATCATTTACAATCCTCAACTTCAATTTTCCCCATTTTAAAATTCCTAGCAATTTTTTCTGTCGGAAACTGAGAAAATATTTTTAGCCTTTAAAAAGCATTAATATTTTAATTACTTATTTTAGTGCACTGTCTTATTAAAGTATTTCAAAGGAAAATTTTCCTCAAGTGTCAATGTAAAGTCATCGTTATTTTCATTTCATATTTCTAAAATCCACAAGATACTTAATTTGTATTCACATTAGATATATCTTTGAATCATTTTGTTGAAGACTTAATTTTCAGTGGTAAGTGACTTGAAAAAAATCTTATGCTTTTCCTTTGAAAAAATTTGAAAGTGAATTACATTCGACGTTTAACAAGTATAAAATGAAGTTTGAAAGTAACTTTTTTGATTCAGCAAAATCATCCTGATGTTTGAGAGATACAAACGCCAATAGGTTATACCCTTCGCTAATGCTGGAGTAGGGAAGGTACCCAGATGAGCGCGTGCCCCACAACGTTTTTTTTTTTCATTCTCACGTTGCAACCCCCAGGAGTAGGTACAGAGCGGTTTCACGATCTCTATGCGGTCCGTCATCAAATACTCGTTACTCCTGTCCTTCCCGGATTACGGGCTTTTCCGCGTTTTTTCTTCCTGACATTTAGGAAAAAGTCGCCTCCCATCAAAGTGTATCACACAGGATTACAAGTTTATCCCACCAAAAATGACCAGTCTTTGTGCCGGTCTTGTAATCTCCACTCTAAAAAATCGCCAGCCATTATGCGTGATTCTACAAGTCTTCTAAAAAACTCCATCTCTCAAAACGATCCAATCAGAAAATCTCCATTAGAATTATTTTTTACTCTTCTTCTACCTTCCCTAAAAAAATTATATTTATCATTTCCGGTATTTATAAATTTAAGGGTATGGATAAATCGGACCAAGTGACTAAATTATACATTTATTTGTTCATGTATTATATGATATAATATATAATAAGATATTTATATAATAAAGTTATATAATAAGATAACTTTTTTAATTTACAAAGTATCTTTCTGAAAATTTGGGAAACGTAACAAAAAATAATAAAGCACGTCTGTTAACTTCTTTTTAGTAAGAGTTATGAAAAAAATTCGAAAACTTATCGACAATTACAGTTAACTTTAAAATTTTCACTCAAACGAAGTTGACAGACATTCTTTATCGTTTTCTATTGTATTTTGCAAATTTCCAGGAAGACATTTTCTAAAACAAAAAAGTTATCTTACACGAACTTTTACAGGAATTTTGTCAGGTGATCTGGTTGATCCATGGCACTATAAGAAAATAGTCCTTTCTATGTGGAATAAGATGGAACTTTATCTCAAATATTAACTTCCTAAATATTTATACTAAGAATTTTCCAAGGTATATTTTTATATTACAAGAATTTATGGAAAAAAGTTTATAGTGGAAAATTTAACTTACACTGAGAAAACAGTTTTGTCAAATCAACAAAAATATTTTGTTAGTATTTAGCTAACAAAATTCTTTTGTTGTGCCAACAAAACATTTTGCTATATCAAACAAATTTTGTTACTTAAACAAAATGTTTTGTTGGGACAACAAAATATTTTTTCAGGACAACAAAAACAGTTTTGTTGGATAAATTTTTTTCTCAGTGTATAAACTACGATTCAGAAAAATTTTTATTTTTCTCAAATATTATCTAAAATAATGGTTAGGACTTGTATTGACCCTTTGGTGATAATTTTCGATAGTTGTTGGTTTTGACTAATTTGCTTTAGGGTCCAGAAATGATTTAACAGTTAGTTAACATTCTCAGACGTTTCAACACTGATTCACTGAGAAAACAGTTTGGTGGTGCCAACAAAAATTTGGTTGTCGCAACAAAATAATTTGTTTGATATACAGCTGACAAAACGTTTTGTTGGACTAACCAAATTTTTTTGTTGAATTTTTAGTTTCACTCAACCAAATAATTTTGTAGTGATAACAAAAGTGTTTTGTTAGTATGACAAAACTTGTTGTTGATTCAACAAAATTATTTTGTTCCAAGAAAAAAATTATTTTGTTGAAGGATATCCATAATTTGGTTTAATTAGCAATATTTTTTGCACAGATAAAACATATTTCTGTGCACGGAAAGAGAAATATGAATTTCCGAGTTTATTCGAATCTACAAATCATAAAAGTAGAAAAAAAGTCAACTACATGTATCATTATTTACATTGTTAAAATTTTCTGAACAATTTCTGGTAAGATTTTTAACAATCACTTTGCAAGACTCTGCCATATTGATTTTAATCCCAAAATAAAAGTGAAAAATGATAAATGAATATTTTTGATTAAATGCACTATTAGGGTTAGATTAGGGTTAGATTTACCTTTGAAGGCATTTATCAGGCCTGGTAAGCCCCATTCCTCCAAGAGTTGCTGCACTTTTAAGTCAGACATCAATAAATATGAAGTCGCGTATTCGTTTAAATTAAATTTCGGTGAACGGCGAAAATGAAGACATGTGGTTTCTCGGTAAAGTTTGCTACATCGAATCAAACAAAAGAGCCGCGTGACCAGACCTATGTATCGAGGAAATGAAATATGTCTCCAGAGTTCAGGTGTCGCTAGTAGTAACTTTGCACTGTCAAAGCACGTAACACATGGAAAATAAGACAATAATATGAAAACAGTTTAACTACTAGTTTAAAATAATTTTTACTCTGTAACATGGTTTGTTTAGAGATTAATTTGCCACTTTTTCGTATTTTTTCTATGCATTATGTGGTCTAGCAGAACATAATTAATACTAGCGCCACCTTACGCCCTAGTTTAACTCTCATAACATATTTTATGAAGAGGAAAGATAGGATGATGTGCCGGTTGCGTGCGACGCGAACGAAATACTGATATAAACAAAACAATACACATGAGTGGTAATACATTTTGTCGGGACAACCAAATTATTTAGGTGGTTTAACCAAGGCATTCAATCAAATTATTTGTTCGAACCAAACATATTTTTTGGTAACATTAACCATTCTTTTTGTAATGCCAACCAAATTTTAGTATTGACAACAAAATCTGTTTAACAAAACTATTTTGTTGCGGTGACATTATTTTTTCTCTCAGTGAATTGAAGTCCTCTTTAGTGAGATTTTATTATATTATTACATTATTACAGTGAGTTTTAAAATAGAGTGTTTTATGCACTTTCACGCCACCTAAAGGTCAGTAAGCTTATACAAATACGTAACTTATAATACGTAACCCTTTTTAAGTTTCTTCAAAATAAAAAAAATTAAATTTTTCAAAAAGTTTCTTTACATGTACGGTTTACAATTTATTTACATTATGTGCAATTTTTAATCACTTAGGAAAAACACTATTTTAAAACTCACTGTAATCGAAATTTTTTCAAAACAACTCATAACAATCATCTTTTAATAATTATCTTTTATCATTATTATTCCTAATAATTGTTTTAATATTTTCCAATAATTGTTAATGTATAAGTTAGCCACCTCGAGCTAGTATAAAAATTTTACCGTTTAGAATATTACAATTACCCTCCTTGTTTATGTATTTATAGAAATAAAATGTCACTGAAGAGGGCTCTAATCAGAGTCGAAACGTGTGAGAATGTTAACTAACTGTTAAATCATTTATGGACCCTAAAGCCGATTAGTCAACACCAACAACTATCGAAAATTATCTAAAATATGTCTATTTCTATTAAAATTTCATGTGAGTCAGTTGATATGTTTAGGCTGTGGCAGTAGACATCAGTAATAAAAATTAAAAATGATAAAAAGCTAGAAAAATTGTATTTTTTTCATTCAAAATCCTTCAAAATTAAACTATCAAGTATTCAAAAAAAAATTGTTTCTAAAAATGTACATTACAGATTGATAATCACCATAAAGCACAATTTTTTAATTATTTTACTCCTTGTATGTTTAACCTATGTTAGAGTAAAAATACCACAAAAAATTCAAACCTCGTAGCACGAATATTAGGGAAGTTTATATTTAAGTTGAAGACCCCTTCCTTAAATTTCATTAGTATAATACTCAGTTATGTAAACTTTTCCTTAATATTAATACATATTTGACAAGCTTCAAAATATATACTTTACTTTCACAGATTAGAGTCTTCTTGCAAAAAAAAGCAAGTAATTATATATAATAAACACAGTATTTTTAGATTTTTTTTATTTTCATGATTTTTCTAATAAATTAAAAAAACAAACAATAAAAAGTTACGGTGAGATACTGTTCTCTTCAAATCTGAAGAAGTCAAAAGTGAGCCACGAATTCACTTTAGTGAATATTACTATTAATTACCCGTTATTTTGTAATAATTCCATTAGTGGTTATAAACTTTTTGAAAATTAATAAGTAAAAATAACTTGTAATTAGTATAAATAAGAACTAAAGTGAACTAATAGTTTACTTTTCTTTCTAATTCAGATTTAGAGAGTTTCAATTTCAAATGCAATGAATTATATTTGAAGGCAATATGTGGAATTTGATCTTGAATAAGCGCATTTGAAAAGTACATTTTGAACAGGAATCGATTCGTAAAGGGAGTCACTCTTGAAACGGGGTGCACGAAGCCGATCGGTTTTGAGGATTTTTTTGCGAAATAACGGCGTTCTGTTGAGAGGCAAAAAATGGGAAACATCTGTTAGTCCTCGATGCCTATCGAACGGTTCGTCTCGTTCAATTCGTTCGGTTCGTATATCAACATCCACGTGTGCTCCAAACCCGGCACGTTCCGGGAGCCAATGGAGAATCATAATCATAATAGCTCTATCCCATCAGGCACCGCGGGGCACGGAATTAAAAAAAAACGATTAGTTCCGGTTCCGAAGGGGCGTGGGAGGGCTCTTTTCCCTGGGTCAAGGAATTACCGTTTTTTACTAGAGAATATGAGATTAGTCATATAACCTTATGTCACGAAATTTAGATTAGTTATTAATTTATCACGTTGCCAAACTTTTAACTGACAAATTTCAAATAATGATATAATTTTTTCAACTTCATAATGATAAGTGATAGGGCTAAATAAAACTATTTTTAAGGTAATAATAAACAAATTTTAACTACAGCCATACATTTTTGTCTTAGATTACTACAAATATATTTTTATCCTATTAAAAACTTAGATCAATTTGAAATCCTTTCAAATATATTCTTTCTTTATACAGAGGACGATTTCCAGGAAACATTTTGTAAAAGAAACGAGGGGAGCAAAAAGAGCATATGGTTCGCGAGGTTCCTAAACCTTTCTCGCACTCAACTTCTGAATCAGAAAAGAGAAAGAAGAATTTGGGCTTAACCTTGCGCACAGGGCCTGATGAAGGTCAAATGCATCCCTGAAACGTAAGCCCCGGGGTAAAACTCTTTCACCTTTTTTCCTTCATCTCTCTTACTTTCCCTTTACCCTTTCATTCACCCCTACGTCAGTACTTTTCACACTCCTTTCATAAATTATAGGTATTATTTATCGCATGTGGAAAATTGAATTCTCCCCATAACCGCCACGATTAACACGCGTGTATAGATATAATATAATATATGCCTTACTTAAAAAAAAATACCTGACTGTATCTCGTACAACAATATTTATAAATGAAGGGTGTCAATGAACAACTAGTTAAAGGATAGTTTCCCGAATTTTTTTCCGCTAGAAAATCTTTAAAAAATTAAATGCACATGTTTCACTACTAGAAAAGTGAAAAAGCTTTGGTCACACTGAAAAACTGTCTCATTCAAACTTCACTTTCTCAGAACGTAATACATTTTTTGTTCACTGTATACCGAAAGTCAGCCTTGTCGGTATCGCTTTGCGTGCGGACAGTTGATTTTTCTGCACTAGCACGATACAATTTTAAGTGAGTGGAAAATTAAAACAAACTTAACATTTTACCGCACTAGTATGGAAAAATCGACTTTCTGCACGCAAAACGACACCGACTCGGCTAACTTTCTGTATACAGCGAACAAAAATATCATTTGTATCGTGTGCGGAACGTATTTAACCGCCTTTCCGCACTTCATACGAAATATACTATTGTATAACACATACATGAAATGTGCCACTTTTTACGCGTGTAAAGCGTACCGAAGATGAGAAGTTCTAGATCAGTGTTAGAAAGTAATTTTTATAGCTGTTAGGTATGCGCACTTAAAGCGAGACATTACATTTCCTACAATTTCCCACGCACTCCTATAATAAACTTGAAAAATTTGTGCTATTTTTTGACAAACCTCTTTCTGCACGCTCTACATCTACGGTAAATGGCATATTCCTTACTTGTTATACAATAAACTATTATGATCAAACTGTTTTTTTGTGTTCAATAATTAAACTTCTCGGGGGCGCGAGCGGGTTAACAGTTCTTTTTTTAATTAGATTTTTGATAACAATTTAAAAGCACTTCAGAACTCATAAAATTTTAACATCGAAATTAAAACTTAATTTTCTTTAAACAGAAGTACTTTTTTTTAACAAAATTCACTTTCTATAACTGTCGCAAGTTGACTCTGACACCGAGAAACAAAAATGTCAACTTGGAATTGTCAAGTTTGGGCTACACATTTTTGTTTTTTCTTTATCATATTCAATTTTACACAATGTTTTCTGTTCTCCTGTAAAATTTCCATTTGGTCCCTTAAGGGGGTCGTCTACCTTCTCTCTAAATCTGAATCAGTCAAATTTTTACTGATTGAATCAGTGATTTGCCTTTTCACTGATTCATTAGTGAAAAAATATTTTTCACTGTCAAATCAGTCAATTTTCACTGAAATAATCAGTGAAATTTGACTGATTTACAGTCACCCATAGGATTTCTTGTTCTCTAATTTTTCAGCAGACATATCGCTAGGTCAGGATACAAACTTTTTTGAAAACGTTTTTTTATTTAATTTTTGCAGCCCTTTTAAGCTCGAAAAATTTTTTTTGTTAAAACGTCTGCCATTTTGGAAAATTTGGATATTTTTCAAAAAGCTTGTGTCCTGACCTAGACAACGTGATAACAATTGGAGACATTTTTTCCTTTTTTTATTTCAATAAACCGGAATGGCGAAATCGTGCCACAAAGTCGACTGTGACGTTTTATCATGTGTAGTTTTTTCGCAAACCATCGTTGAAAATAGGCTCGAAAGTTTGGCGCGAAGGTAGACAACCCCCTTAATTAATTAATCTGTGCAAATTAACTGTTTAAATGTCTAGTTATAAGTTACTGATTGAATCTGAAAGCCAACGAAATGGATATGTCTTTTTTCGTAAGAAAGAATTTATTTTCGAAGGACAATTAATATCTATAAATAGTATGAGTAATTAATAACTGATAGTAATGACATTGTAATAGTGTATTAGATATCATACATTCAATAAGATTTTAAATAATGGAAAGGTGTGATGATATACCTGCTTTGGCAGACCACCAAAACGGGTCTGACTATTAGTGTCATTAGTATCGCGTTGCTGCCTTTTTTGTTTCTGGAGTATTTTTTGCTACCGGTTTTTGCGCCCGCCAATTTTCGGGTATGCAAACACCGGCATTGTTTCGCGCACGCGCCCTCTCTCTGATTTTCGAAAAGGGGCCTTCGTGGAATGGACCCCTTTCTCTTCTCAGCGGGATTTAAATATGGTAAGCGACTTTTTTTGCTTTCCTGACGAACAACCCCTTGTTTGGTCTGCCGCGCCCACATAATTACCAGGAGCGGAAAATAGCGCGAAAAAAACTCATGACTGGTCTTGAGCGCGAGCCGGGCACAAAAAATTGCTCGCGGCAATAATCCGCACCACAAAAAAAGAGGATATCGCAATTAGACAGCCGCGAATCAAAAGGGTGGGAACTATAGAGGCTATTTGCATAACACCCTTACGACATACGATTCAATGAATACAAGTCCTCTCACTCGTGTCGCTCATACACGGATTTAAATGATCCTCTCGATAATTTATGTACGCCGGATAAGTTCATCTGTTAGAGGTAAATACGCGGAAAAATATTGAGAAAGATCAAATTTTGTATGGCAAAAAATAAGCTATTGAATTTTTTTTTTAGGCTGTAAGAGAATTTTTAAGCAGAGATGATCTATGATCTATTAATGATCTTTGAATTAATTCAGAATTAATAAAAATGAAATTTCTATATTCTAAGAAAACTTTATTGAATCCCTGTAATATATAAATGAGTCCTGATCACCATGATGAAAATTAGTCAATTTATTATAACAATTAATACTACAGATTATAAAAAGAAATAAAATCAATTGTTTTTTTTAGATCACTTCTGTTAAGCTAAATTTGACCAACAGTTTTACAAAATCTCTTTTGAGAAAGTAAAATATTAAGATAGATGATTAACCTCTCTTAATTTATTTCCAGAAAGCTTTAAACTAAAAATTGTTATGGGGATGGACATTATTACATAAATAATTCCCTGTAGGGGTCTTGACTAGAATCTAATGGGGCCCTTGTGAGTTTTCCGTTTTATATATCGCATACTAATACTTAATAATTTAATGATTGGTTTCATTCCATTTGAATTAATCAAATTTTAGATTTTTAGAACTTCAAATTTAATTTTCAAAATCAAAAAAATTAATAAATTTATATTAGGTAACTAAAGTCTAAAAATATATTTAATTGAAGATATATATGTTGGTCATGATAGTTGGCTTTAAGATCCAAGGTTAATAAAATACTCAAAGTTTTACATAATCAGACGTTTCGGCTCTGATTGGAGCTGTCATCAGTGATTTATTTTGAATCTAAAAAATACAGAAAAAAGGTTGCTATCATAGGATTTCTTTCATAAAAAATTTAAAGTAATTAACATTTCTTTTTTACAAGTTGGTAAAGAAACTTTGAAATTACTTCAAAGTAAATATTTCTTTCACATAACGCAAATCTATGAATACCAGAACAACATTTTTGAAAAAATTTGAAAGAAAATTAACAATTTTTTCTTAAAGTACAAAAATTTCAAACTCAACTAATTAATAAAATTTTATATTGAAATTTGTGCATGAAATTGTAGATTGAAATTTTATTGGTATAAAGTATAATTTGAAAAAATATAAACAGTGTTTCGGTATAAATTAAATGGGGAAAACTTTGGAAAAAACGTGACATATTATGCATGTGGATAGATTCTGCCGTTGTTGTTTAAACACTAAAGTTTGAGAATGGTATTTCTCCTGTATACAGTGAGATGAATAACTTGATTTTTTATACATTTTTTCACATAGTCTTTTCTTGATATAAAGCTAAATATCAAAATACATCAATAATTATTTATATGTTGTATAGCAAATTGAAGGCAACATTGTCACAATGCGAACTATCAAGACCAACATATATCTTTAATTTTTAATTAAGGTTAAATGCAAGTATATATTTAATATATTTAAAAGATAACGTTTTTTAAATAATTTGAATTATTGATATAAAATTATTACTGAATTAACATTATAATTTTACCACCTTAGAGCATATAAAATACTCGTTTAAATTGATTATCACCAGATTTTCATTTTGATTAATGGATTTCTAGCAATCAGTCAAAGAAAATCCTGGTATCCCGTATTAGGTACGTTTCTTCTACAAATTATCGTACAGCGATTCCCCCAAGCGAAAGAGAAATTTTTCAAAATAAACTCAAACATCTCTACTCATAATTGCAATAAACATTACAAGCGATCTCACTACATTAATTTTTCTCACCCTCACAGTCTAAAACCTAATACAAACAAACGATATTTCGAGTCTCTTAATGAACGCAGTTTTACATTTTCTCTCGTGCCAACGAACAATAAAATCATATTCTCGTGTCGCGTGACGAAGTAATGTCTCAGCGAAAATTAACACGAAAAATGAACGTGCCAGGGACCATCTCTGGAATTAGATTCATTGTTATTCCCAAGTAACCCCGTGGTAAGGAGCTCGGAAGATTAACGACCTGCAGAAGCGGGACCTTCCACCGGGTTGTAACCATCGTGGTGCCACCAAGGCAAGGGAAAAAAAGGAAACGGAAAAGAGGGAAAAAACGAGTAAAGACCAGAATGAGAAGCGGAGCTGGATATTGCAATTAAACAGCCGCGGCCTACAAATTGGTGGTTGAATTTTTTAGACTGGCCGCCGGGGGTGAAAACCAGCATCGCGGCTCTTCGTGCCAAGGGGTGCCCGCGGGACGGAAAAAAATCCATAGGGGTCTCTCTCCGCTTGAAAAAGAGGGGCTGCTCCTACGACCACGGGATGAAGGGATGACGGGGGATGGAGAGACGATATAACAGTGGTGGTGGTAGCAGTGGTTCGCGCTAAAGGCAAAACAAAACCTGACGACATTCCACGCGCCTCAGAAAACATGGCGTTTCAAAGAAAAGACACTTAACCCTTGGTTTAAGACCTCGACAAAAAATAAGTCCCATGATTATAATTTGTACCTCTTCAAAAAATTATATCAATTTCAATCTTCGAGAAAAAAATAATAATAAATAATATATATATAATAAAATAGTAATAAAAATACTTCAAATTTTTGGAGTCATAAAAAAAAATCTACACATTCTTATGCCTCGCTTCGCTCGCTAGTTTGAGCGAGTAATCCTCGTCGCGCTTCGCGCTCTGATATAATGGAATCTCGCGCTGCGCGCGTAGCTCGCTACTTCGAGCGCTCTTATGGGCTCGCGGAATATTCGTCGTTCTTTGCGGAGAATCAAATTTATTTCTCATGTTTTATTTTTGAAATTTTTTTCTGAAAATAAAAACTAAAATGCATCAGACATTGATGCTTCAATATATTCTTTATTATTCACAGAAAATTTCAGAATTATGCTTACATTTTTCTCTCAGTAAAAAAAGTTTTAGCGCGTCTAGCGCTCGCGATTATTTTTGTAACTCATTAACTATTTTGGAAAAAAAGATTATTTTACATGAAAAAATTTGAAATACAGAAAAATAATTTTATTAATAAATCTTATTTTTGCCCTAAGTTTTTCTCATATCGCTTCTTACCAAATTTAAGAAAATTTTAAGAATTTGAAAATCTTTCTGTGGAAAAAAAGACGCTTTCGACTGCGCTGGGATTTGAGCCCAGGTCTTTCGATTGCCGGTCGACTGAAAATTTCAAACTCACCTAATTAATTTAAAGAAATTATGCGATTTTAATAAATTACAAATCACTTTTTCAATAAAAATATTCCCTACAACTTCACCATTTCCAATTTCCGAAAATGAATAAATTATTATCAAATTCAGCAATTTGTTTTTAAAAATTTCGTTTTGGAAAATGTTTTTTTAATGGTTTCAGCCATTAAAGAATTTATTTCAAAAAATCAGAAACGGTCAAGTTGTGGGAAATCTTTTCTCTGAAAAAATGATTCATGATTTATTAGAATCGCATAATTTTTCAAAATTTGGTAAGAAGCGATAAGAAAACAAGTTGGGTCAAAAATAAAATTTATTAATAAAATTATTTTTCTGTGCTTCAAATTTTTTCATGTAAAATAATCTTTTCTCTCTCAAAATAGCCCTTCAATAATAATATTGCTATTCTTGAAAGCAAACTTATCTATTTTTGCCTGAGGTTTAATTTTCGTGGATGAAAACTACCTTAAGCAACACATTTTCATTATGATACACGCGTTTCGCGCTCGATATTTTGCATGTATTTCTAAGAATAACCTATTCTTAATAGTAATAATCTAATAATAAATAATAATAATGAATAATAATCTAATAACAAAATAGAAATAATCTAATCACAGTAATTTATATTTTCCTAAAGTTTCAAGAATTTTCCGCCATTATGTGTTTTTTTTTATTGAATAAAAGTGCAATATTCTAATTTTTTGAATAAAAATTTAAGATTTGAACAGTAAAATGGATCTAGTAAATATTTAAATCAAACATTTGTTATCTAGGGGTTTTCTTAGAAATATTTACACATGTTGAAATGGTCATGTGATAAGAATGTATACGTAACTTTAATGAACAGATTTTTATATTCCCTTTATTATTGGTTTTTTGATTTTTTTAAGGTTTCTGCATGCTCTAAATTTATTAATATGGGTTCGCTGGAAGAATTTCATTAAAGTAATTTGTAGAGCTTTCTAGAAATTATTCAGAACTGCCCTTAAATATTTATTTTGCTCAACAAAATTGTTTTTTATAAGTCAAAAATGCCTCTAATTTTTTAATTTTGTTCAAATATGCCTGGCTAACAATCTTGTCCTTTCTTTTCATGTCTTAAAAAAGTGAGCCAAAGCGTAATCCAATAATTCTTTCTAAAAATTGAAAAATATCCACACGCTGTAATTGCTCTCAATTTTGGTAATTTTTTCTTATTTGATCAATATTCAAGATTTCTCTTTTTCTCTGATTTTATGCAATCACAATTTTTCAAAGATATCTTCTGGAATTTTCTTGTAACTTTATTGAAATGCATTGTATATCGTGTTTTTATAAAATCGTTGGAAAATTGTTTTGGAACTTTGATGCATTTTTCTAGGACACGTAAAATTGTGTCTGCAATATAATTCATAAAATTGTTACATGGATTGCATTTGCCGAAAAAAATTTGAAATAAAATTTCTTCAGATCCAGAATATCGTATTCTTTCCCGATACTTTTCATAGAATAGCCAAAGATAATTTTTTGGGTTCCGTTGACATTTACTTGGAATTCAGAATTTGTCTAACCATTTTTTCTTTTCCTCGTAACAAATTTTTTGAAATTTCTATGAACATTCTATAAAATTTAGCGAGAACTCCACAGGTTTCCACCTAATATTGTGATAAAATTGATAAAATTTTTGTAAATTTGGATGTAATTTGTATGTAGTCAATACACGTTCTGAAAAAAATATTTTATCTACTCAAGGACCAAATAAAATTCTACTTACACATATGAATGGAAAGCTGTTTATAATCAATAGATTTTTTCTGTGTGTATGGATTAATGACGGATATTTCCTTTCCAATTTCCATATAGAGTATTCAAAGATCTATTTTAGAATTTCCATATTCTGCAAGTAGTATAAAATTGCAATAAAACAAAAATTTAAGTCAGAATACACGGAAAAAAATTAATAGTTGAACAAACGATATTTATCCCTGATTTCACCGTTAATATCCTCAAAAACGAACAAAGGATGTTGAGAATATAGTTAAAGCGGTGATGTTTTAGTATTACTTGTTCTGACTATTATTATCGACCGAGCACATTTCGAAGTATTCAAATCAGAGATATATAATATAGCTGAAATAAAGATATGAAAATCTGGAATTTAAGTGTGTGGGTTTTGTAATTGTAATGACATAGTAGAAATAAGGTTAAGGAAGATGAATACGGAAAAATGGAAACATACATATAGGTTATGTATAACTAAAAATAATTCGTTATTGTAGAACTTCTATGATAAATAAATGCTGACTAACAAACTTATTCAATCAGAACTATAAGTATTAATTTTGAAGTATATTTTATTCTATGGTGCTTGGAAGGAATATCAAATTTCATATGAAAATTAATGTAGGTTACATTGAGTTTTGATATAATTTCAAAATTTAAAAAAATCAAAAGCTTCCTCTTAAAATTATTTGAATTTTAGATTTGTTTTGTTTGTTGATATTATAAATTATGATATTGGTTTAATTTATCGTCATTTTAGTTATTTGAGTTGAAAAAATCAACGTCATTATTTTAAATGTTAAAGAAATACAGTTTTTTAGAATATTAGTTCCAAAAAATTTAATTTTTGATTCTTTTAACGTTAATTAATTTTTTTGTATAAATATTGTATAGGAAGAAATAAACTACTGTGATCAGCAATTAGAAAAAATTTAATTAAGAGAGAGATTTCCATTAATTAAAAAATTGTACATGTCACTTTCATTTCGTCCGACATTTTCAATTTGCGATGTTGCCTATTTCATTAGGCATTTCGAGTTTAGACAATACTTGATCCAACGATATCAATATCCTAAAGCTGGACATACACGTAGCTGGTTTAAATAGACGGGTGGCTGTATTATGAATACATTGCACTATTTTAAGTAAATTCTATGTGCCATTCAAGGATATTATAAATTTGAATAATTTAAGCAAATAATCATTTGTCTCAATTAGTAACATACAAAATAAAGCTAATAATTGCAGTATTACGATATAGACTTAATGCAAAGGGAATTTCCAGTCATTTTAGTAAATATTATACGTAAATCAAATTTTTTACTTCTTTGTCTAATTTGTTTCTTATGTATTTTATTAAAATACATAATACAAATATTAATTATACTTAATGCCCGTGATAAATATGTCATATTTTCAAAGAAGCTCTGTATATTAAAGGTTTATTTATTTCAAAATGTTTTACCTAATATTTTAGGATTATATGGTATCTTTTCGTTTCTTTATGAAAAATAGAAGACCAACAAATAAAGTGACGCAAAAATAAAGGCAATGAAAGATAATAGCTTTTTATGAAATATAAGTGGATTAGAACAGTAGACAAATGCTAAACATAAAACATGTTTTTGTGTCACATAAGGATATTAAATTTTAAGAGGGAGTCATATGTTTGAAAACAAAACAATTTTGAACTTAAATAATAATATCGGTGAAAAGAAATTTTGTTATCATAAAAATCACTATCAGATTATTCTTAATAAAGCAAACAAAAAAATATTTTCCGCTCCCTTTTTCAATCTTAGTTTATGCAATCAAATTAAAAATAGATGAACAAAAAATTATTACTCAACTTACTAAATTTAATTTGAAGCTTCTTGGTCTTTAGCATCAATATACATTTTTTTGTATTGAAAATTTCATTTCCTATCAATCAAGCAGTTTTTCAAGCGAAGAAAACTCAAAAAGAAACCCCAAACATTCTTTATAATAAATTTCCTAATGACGTAAAATCGATAAATATTTGAGCATGAATAAATTACTAGATTCATAATGGTGTAGAGTGCAGGGATAATTTTCGTTTTTGATCGGATATTTGAAAGATGATGATTTGGGAGATAACTCGCTTTCTTGGTTCGATCAAATTTTCATAGGCCGTTCAAAGCGGCGTGATTAAGATTTTATAAGCAAAGTGCCCTGCATTTATAATGGGAAAAAAATCCATATAGGGCGGCCGCGCCCATCATATATAATAGACGCTTTCCCCTTCTCGTCCACCTTCTCATCTCATCTCATCTGGTTCGTTCGCTAACCTACACCGTCTTCTTTTTCACCTTCTTTTACTTCTTCTCTTCTTCTTTTGCAATCCTGCCATCAACCCTCACTTCCTGCTTGAACCTACTTTCAATCAATATTTAAAGAATTGCGCCTTAATAACTGGCTTAGCATCGAGTAATGGCGCAATTTTTATTTTATCAACACCCCTACAGGAGATTTCATAAAGTTCCTTCTGGACTCAATTGTTAGAACAGGAATCTACGTTACCTTTATTTATGGACCTTTGATGTCAACACATTACAAATTATCAACCAATGATAAATTTATGGTTTACTTTCTATCTACAGTATGTAATATACTCTGACACTAAATTTCCTGCTGCTTCTTGTAATTATATATAATTCCATTTTTTAAACTCATATTGTAACCTGCTTAGGAATCCAATAAAAAATTACAAAAAATTTCTCTTCTCTATATATTGATATTTTTTATCCAACTAAATTTCATATTTTTCCCTTCAAAACATTATTATAAAATTTTCAAAACCATTTCATCTTTCAATTTTTTTTAAATTATATTTTTAATTGAAATTTGTCATCATTAACATATTGTAGACTCATAAGGTCATGTGATGCTTATAATATTTTATTGATTTTAGGTTTCTACCTGTTTGTGTCTGAAGCACATAAAATGTTCTGTTCAAAATTTTGGTTACTAATTTGAAAAAATTTCAGTTTTAGCAAAATATATCGGAAAATTTGTTTTCACCTTTAAAACAAAAAGCAGTCCATCTACGTCCGTTTTTATCTTCTCTACAATTTCTCAATTTTTGAAAACAAAATTTTATGTATTTTGAACACAAACATGTAGAAACTGGACTAAATTGTTCACATGGAATTTCCGATATATTTTACTAAAATTGAACTTTTGTTCAGTTTCGAAAACAAAAGTAGTTTATCTACATCCGTTTTTATCCATGTTTCAAATTTTCCGACATTCTTGCTTTTAATTCTATATTAAATATAAAGTATTGTTTCCCAACCTTTCTATACGTTCCAGCTTTAAAACCATTATAAAGAATAATACATTTCAGTGAAATTTGAATGAAATTTAAAAGACTGTATGGGAAATTTAAAAAACTTGAAAAGATTCCATGATATTTAATGATAATTAAAATCAAGTTAGGTGACTTAAAATTTAGTTTGAAGAAATGAATTTCAAACTTGGGAGAAAACTAATTTTTATATTTCTATAATATTTGAGGAATTCGTAAAAAATGTAAAATACCTTAAAATTGTAAGTGCGAACAATCCATGCTCAGAAACTTTGAATATTAATTGATCGGCAGTAACTATGAAATAAATAATCATTGATCAATAAGTAATATATGTATTTCGAAGTATTACATTTTTTCTTTCTCTCTGTTAGACTAACACGTGTTTGTAAAGTATTTATCGGTGCAAATACTGTTTGGGGCTCACTAAAAAAATTAGTTAGTTGAACTTACTACTTCAACTTGTAAAATATGCCACAGCTACTTTATTGGCTGGCACAACTACTTTTCTAGTTGATTTTACTACCCAAGTTCTTTTTATAACAATACAGATAGTAACATCAACAAAAATAGTAGTTGTGCTACCGAATAAAGTAGCTCCGGCATATTTTACAAATCGAAGTAGTTGGCTTAACTAAGTACTCTTTTCAGTGCAGATATATATATAATTAAGACGCGTGAATAATTATTATTGTTAATTTCATCAACAGGACATTCACCCTTTGTACTGGAAGAGAATAATTTTACAAATTTTAAGGAATAATTTATGTATCTTGTCAGAGAGTTAATTATACAATTTCAAAAAAATTCTTCATTTTTTTTTTTTATATCAATCTTCTTTTTACGCCAAAAGTGTTTTACACTGTTATTTCCAACGATATTCCATACCTAGAAAACACTCAAAATAGTCTTATGTTTTAACAAAAGAACTATCGCTTACAGCTGGTGAGTGGAAACAATGTTAATAGACAGTTTCTCTCTGATTAGACAATCTTGATAAAAACAATAATTATTATATTATTAAATATAAAAATTGACGTCAATAAAAAACAGTTCTATAGAAATATAAATTTAGATTGAGTTTTACAAACATTCTTTGAAAGCTCTAATTTTCCATTTACATTTCGTAGACTATCATTCTTTAGATACTCTTTATATACATTGTATTAGGTTTTTCAGAGTCATAGTTGAAGATCGAAAAATTATTCACAATAGTTATTTCTCTGTAGCTCAAAATGCCCATAAATTGTAGACACTTGTCTTCATAGAATAAAAATTTGGAAGCTTTTCAATTATACAACAATATAGTTAAGAAATGTTATTTAATAGTACTTTTGGAAAAATTTCTGCATTAATATTGTACATTTGATGCGTTTAATACGAGTAATAATAAATTATCAATAGTTCCCCTAATCGTCAGAAATGTTCTATATTTTTGTCCCTACTTATGGATAAGTAATAATTACCTGAATAAAATTGTGTGCATTCCGTAAATAAAAATTCTAGGCATCAGTCCTTAAGTTACATTAAAAATGCGTTTGATTACACACTGATAAAATTTACTCTATAAACACATACTATCGAGATTTGACCGTTTATTAAAATCACTGCAAGAATAGTTGAACTGCTTTACCAGCAGTTTTAAATTCAATTCTCTTACAAGTCTGAAAAATGATTTACGTATAGTTTTTTGGTTATATTAAACAATATGCTTATGCCTGTTCTTTATTTTTGGACACACTTTCATTGATACTTAAAAAAAATGCAGATATGGTCATATAATCGTGCAAGACAAGATTTTTAAAATAGTAATCGTTGTTAAAATATAACTTATAGTGATACAGTAATTTCGTAATGTACAATTAAAAATATCTTTGGTACTCGTCAATACTTCACCAGCTTTCTTCAATTAAGAAAATTTTTTTCCATCCAAACGTGATTTCACAAATAACTCACTCGTTTTTAAAATACAATAGTCGTGGTTCGACTTTAGATTCTTGGCAGTTTACATGAGAGAGTATTTATTAATTATTAATAATCATAATCTTATGTTTACACTTTCGAGCACGTATGTACAATTATTTTTGCCAATTCCACTTTGACTTTTGATCTACGTTAATCTCACAAACAATAGAACTTTTGCTAGTCCGACACACCTTTATATTACTGACTTAATTCATAAAGACTTACTCAAATAATTAACAAAGAAAATAAGACGCTGAGCATCTACGAAATTTACAATATATTTAAATTAGTATTTAAATTAATCGAAAAAAAGTATCCTGATCGCTTGATATTTAACTCGAATTAATTTCTGTTGATGGTCAGAAGCTGCTTTTATAATAATTGCAAATTCTGATTCTCCATCGATATTGATTGTCATGGAATTATAAAATAATTTCAGAAGATAATCACAATCGTATCAATTGCAAACTTATATAGTCGTTGGAAGAATGTTAACAATATTGCAGGAATAGTAGCGTTAATAGTATTAACAAACTTACATTTTAATTTATTTTTACGTTAATAAAAATTCAAAAAAATTCCAATTCCTCGCATGATAGTCATGGATTTTGCTTTTGCCTTTTTGGCATTTTTGTCAATTAATTGCAGTGTTTGTAAACGCAAAGCTTCAAGTTCCAAGATTATTATCCTGGAAAGTTTCGTATACTTTTTCTGCTTTGCTGAGGTTTTATGAATAATGTTGCGTGACTACTTTTTCAGCCTTTAATACAGCAACCACGCTGCTTTGGTAATCATGCTGCTAATAAGTTTTTTATATTTTTCGGGGTGTTCACTTCATTCAAGTGTTTCGTTGTGTAGCGCAGTGCATTCAGAAGACCTTCACTTTTACAAGGTGGTTGGTCTTTTAATAGTTTTACACAGCCTTTTACCTGAAAATAATTATTGTTTTAGTTATGAAAATATGAATATTCTAAACACTTTTAATATTTATTACATACATCAACGTTTGATCCCTTGACAAAAGCTCCTTGGGGATGAACGTGATCGTACAAAATAACGAGTCCTACCATCACCCTCAGGACGAAAAGTTGTGTTTCTTCTCTTTGAAATTGAGATAGCAAATTTCTGAAAGAACGATTTTTTATTATGATTTTAAACACCAGTGACAACACTGGTCAACAAAATATCATTTATGTGTTCATGGAATGAGATATATCATTTCCAGAGTAGTTTTCTCTGCTGAATCCAAATCTATAGCCTCTGTTTTTTCTCAGCACGTCAGGTTTTTGAGATTTTTTGAGTTAGAAATTTTTTCGAAAAGTACTTGTAAGCCGTCAAACTAGGAACTCTACAGAGAAAGGCAACTTCTCTGCCATGTATCTTTCGAACAGTTAAAGCTGGAACTTTTTAGAAATTTTGTCTGCATAAAAAATAAAAAGAGAATGACACGCAGTTGACTAAAAAATAAATAATATTCAGTAAAATATTAGGTTTTGTGTTAAACCATTTATTTTCGTGTTTTTTAAATTTTTTTTTTAATTATCTCAGGAAATATATGAGATATCGAATAAACAAAACGCATCGAAATCATGTATTGCTTTTTGTTTAAACAATTTTTTACACCTTTTTATCATACGATTTGTGATTTTTCGAAAACAATTTTAACTCAAAATATCTCAAAAACCTGACGTGCTGGGAAAAAACAGAGGCCAGATTTTGATTCAGCACAGAAAACTACTCTGGAAATGATATATCTGATTCCATGAACACATAAGTCATATGTTGTTGACCAGTGATTATAAAATATTGGATAAGCCTTCAATTTTACTTACGGGTTTTCTAACATTCTAAGACACACTTTAGCCATTGTCCCCAGCGTTTCAGTAATATTCTCTCTTGGTATGTCGTTATTCTGAAAATAGATAATAAGCAATACTAATTAATTAGTTCCTTGTTCCAAGTGATTCGCAAGGAGACAAAATGTCTCAAAAGAAAAACTAATGATTATTTATGAATGAAGCTGATCTATTTTTATTTGGATAATGTCACCAATGAAAATACGTTTTATTGCGCATGTGATCAACATATGCTTCATTTTCTACCTTTTTATTTTCAAAATATTTTAATTAAACATATTCGGATACCCATAGGAATATATAAATGTTTCAATAATTAAAAAAATTAATTATGTTAATCTGAAAATAATTAGTAAGGAAGCTAAAAATAAAAAATTTCTTTTAAAAATTAACTTTGTTAATTATAAAAAAACCGACGTCATATATTGTCTATTAAAACGTTTAATTATTCGGAAATAAAACAGTGTAAAGTGATTCAGCTACCTTTTTCGTCACGTAACGAGCGTGATAGTTACCCTTAGAAAAAGTTTGGTTATTTTTAATTAATGCATTTTTATAACTAGGGCTAATTAAAACTTGAATAGAGAAGGAAATTATTGCTTACCACCATTAAGAAAGTTATAGTAGCGTGGCTAAGAACCCGAAGCATAGGTGTTGCGTGAGCATAAAATAAAGACATCCGATTTGCTAATTCATTGCCCACAACAAGGTCCTTCTCAGTACCATCCTGGCGAGATAAAGAAGCCCTCGTTAGCGTCCTACGATAATAACTGAAATCGTTTTGAATCGCTGGTGTCTTCATTTTATGTTCGTCGAATTTCAACACAAACTCAAGAATTTCAGCCAACTGCTTGACTAAGGCTTGTTGCGTTTCCAAATGCTGAGTTGGTGACATATTTCCTGAACAGAGTTGACCCAGAATTTTTGGGACGACCCTCTCTGAAAGGAAAAAATTGCAAAATAACAAATGACTCACATTTTATCTGTGTTTCTTTCAATTTCGAAAATTCGAAATTGGCTATTCCGTTCCACAAACCAAATCTAAATCCATGCATATATATTAATGTATATTAATATACATGTATATTAATTTTCCATAATATACAAATCTATTAATTTCAATTTACTATTTGTATATTAAAGTCTATTAAAATTAATAAGATTTTTAACAATGTACAGTACTAGGAAAATAACTTACCAAGTTCAAGAGAAAATTCATAAAATCTTTTGAGCTTTGCGACCAAAGGTGCTACTGTTAGATATGCTTTACGTTGACACTCTTCTGTTGGTGCAGAAATTGCTTCCCTAATTTCCTTTCCAGCGCCTTTATAGCACTGAATTTCTTCCAAAATCGATTCAGAGTTTTTCAAAACTCTCTGCACTGCCTCAAAAGTTTCCCGCTCATTTTCAGACGGTTGGGCATCTGTAAATATTTAAAAATAATTTTCAGCAACATTAAAAAGATTTCCAGGCAAGTAAAAAATGATCCTTTATCAAAAAGGGGTATTGCAAAATATGAATATAAAGTTTTATAACAGAACTCACTTTCGAAATCCAAAAAAACATCGTACTTTTGTGGAGTGCAGCATGTAGACTCATCTCGAGCCAACAAGCTCAGAAGTTTGCCCATTTTCAATTTTCTAAATTCTGAATTTCCCAAAGAAGCAGCAAATCACATCATCAAATCATCTGTAGTAATAAAAAAGAATATACATTTTAAAGTAAAGCTTTCTTTCAAATGCTTGTATTTTTATAAGATAATCAACTATTGAATGTTTTAAGTGAATGAAATTCCTATCTTTCACAAGCTTTGTTAATTCTAATAAACAATTACCTTGGTTTATAAATAACTGTGTTAAAATTACTTTCTACGGAAAAATCGATTTTCGATAAAACCATATATTATGAATTATTTTAATCAAAGAATAGAAAATTACGGAAGTGAGATCGTTTCGCGACTCAAGCCCGAGATAGAGTAACTCAACCAATGGAATTCGAGGTTCTGCGAGGCCAGTGGCTAAACCTATGTTCACGTGTGGTGAACCATCAATTCCAGGCGAACGACAATCTTGTTTATATATATATATGTATGTATGTGTGTGTGTACATATAATCATGCATGCATACTATTAAACACTTGCGTGCAAGTGACGACACTGAAGAACATATCCAACAGATCAGTGTCGTGTATCACTATATATCTGTATCGAAACCGCAGAATAAATTAATTTCAGGAACTCAGTAGTATCTTATTTTGGAGACGAAATGAAAATTAGAATAAATTAGGTTGAAAATATTTTTCCGGTAAATCTACGATTTCAATAAAAATAATATTAGGTAGTTTGACTTACAATTAGGTAATGTTCAATATTATAAAACCTTTGAAATCGAACGAAAAATTCTAATTTCATGTAAATTTTATTGTATTTTTCATAAAACTTATAATGATTTTATGTGAAATTATAATTAGAAAATTATTGGGGCTTACTTTAATTTACTGTTTTTTTATTTAAAGTACATTTTTGCCTGGAGTTAACAATATGAAAACCAGAGAAATTAAAAAGAAGGGGAAATAATTTTTCGAAATTTTTTTAATTAAATTTTGGCATTGTATTCATTATAATTTTAATTTCTGCAACGTTGATTGTAGGTTGTATTTTGATTTTGATTTTGATCAACCCGTTCGCTAAATATGAGTGTGATTGATCCATTAGATTGGGTAAGTGCCGAATAAACCGGATGTACGATTCAGTGAACTTTAATTCGCCTCGGGATAATGTATAAATTGTAATGATCATGTCATTGGAATTTCTAAAGGTTGACAGTTTCTATGGAGACAATACTCATAAATAATACAAAATTCAGTGAACTTTATTTTCCCTCTGAATTTATGTATAAATCATAATAATCATATTATTGGAATTTCTAGAGATTCATAATTTGTATGGATACAAAATGAGAGGAACTAAAATTAGGAAGGCAAACTATATCCAGTTACGTTTTCGAGCATTATCCAGGAATTCAAAGGGTTATTTTCCCTCTCTATGCTTTCTTCATTTATCTATTAATTAGACTTGAATTAAGCGTCTGAAGCTTCCTTCATGAACAGTAATTAATCTTTGGGATGTTACTTTTTTAATATTAGTAGTTGTAAAACTTGCAAGTTAACTTTGAGTAGAAAAATTTAATTACAAATCCTTTATTTATATATTCAAAAATTATTCGGCCAACGCATTTTTTAGTTTCAAAATGCTAATCTAGTGTATTTAAAAATTATTCAACACATCTTGAAATGGTGAAAAATAGATATTTTATCTGTAATGGATTTTTTAAATTGAATAATGAAGTGGGAAATGAAAAATGAGTTTCATAATTATAATTTTTAAGTATTTTTATAATTATATTTACCATTCATAATTAATATTTACACTGCATATCCATAGATATCAACTGTCATGTATTTCTGTTTTCACCCACCGTAAGCGAATCAAATCGCAGGGATGTAGAAACAATAAGCTAACGCAGACACAATGGTCATGTATGATGCACGGAACACTTTTTTTTATCTCGACAGACGAGTCGTCTCTCAAAAAACAAAGCTTGGGAAGATCTAAAATCTAATTCAAAACTCACCACTAACACCTAATAAACAGCAGGTCTAGGCGCATGATATATTTTATGACCAGACAAGTCAACAAATAGAAGTCAACAAGATTCATTCAGCGCGCCGTCATGACGACCAATACCGGGATTAATATTGTGGCGTGTGATTTCCTTATTTGGTCAAAGGACGGCGGCACGTTGCGCGAAAAATCAATGGAAAGCGCTTCAGGAACCCCCATTCAGATAGCGCTGTATCGCTCAGATGGCGGCGAAAATTCGAATTCCTTGTCACAGGAATTCGAAGTAAATTTAGACGGTCATCGTTCTATAGAATTCACAGACTCGTGCAAATTGGCTAGAGTCCATGACACCATGAGAAAAACGATTTACGGAAAGTAAATTTTATGCGAAAATAGACTTTTCGCTAAATGTGGAAAAATCCGGTTCGGAAAGTTTTTAAAACAAATTGGGGATATTTCAAAAATTTTCAAAATATTCTCTACGCTCATCCAAAAATAGATTTCTCGATTTAGAGCTCTTTTCATTTTACTTTCAATTTTTGATAAATAATAAAGTTAAAGTGCTTGTCGATCAAAACTGTATGATTCAAAAGTGGTAAAATTAAAAAAAAAACAGAATTTAAAACGTACTTGAGAAAAATATAGTTGAGATCAAAGTTGTTTATTCAACAATATTTACTCTAAATTTCATCTCTTTGATTCAAATTTAGATATAAATTGCGGTTCTTAGTGAATCTTAAGGTAGCTCGATCACGAAAATTAGACCTCAGGCAAAAATAGGTAATTTTGCTTTCAAGAATAGCAATATTATTATTGAATGGCTAATTTGAATGAGAAAAGATTATTATTCATGAAAAAAATTTGAAACACAACAAAATAATTTTATTAATAAATTTTATTTTTGCCCAAACTTATTTTCTTATCGCTTCGAGCAAAATTTTTAAAAATTATGCGATTCTAATAAATCACGGTTCATTTTTTTAAGAAAAAGATTCTCTACAACTTGACCGTATCCGATTTTTGAAATTGAAATAATTATTATAAAATACAGCAATTTGTGTATGAAAATTTTGTTTTGAAAATTTTTTTTTTTATAATTTCAGCCATTAAAGAATTCATTTTCAAAAATCGGAAACGGTCAAGTTGTAGAGAATCTTTTTCCTAAAAAAATGAATCGTGATTTATTAGAATTGCATAATTTTTTCAAATTTGGCTCGAAGCGATAAGAAAATAAGTTTGGGCAAAAATAAAATTTACTAATAACATTATTTTTTTGTGTTTCAAATTTTTTTCATGAAAAATAATCTTTTCTCATTCAAATTAGCCCTTCAATAATAAATATTGCTATTCTTGAAAGCAAAATTATCTATTTTTGCCTGCACGGAGAAAAAAAAACTGTTGAATCAACAGATGTCATCTGCTGGAATAGGTACAGCAGATTTTTACATTCTCATCATGGATGTGAAGGTATTGGTTTTATGTGAAAAATAACTTTCGAAATTTTCATCAAATCTTTACGTTTTGAGACCCCCTGAGTCAGAAAAAATGGTTTTTACGAAAGTGTCTGTCTGTCTGTCTGTAGGTCGTGTGCGGCATAACTCTCGACAGAATTATCAGATTGAATTGAGCTTTGGTACACTTTATCGGAGCCGAAAAAGTAAGGACAAGTTCGTTAACCAGCCACATCCAATCAAAATTGAGGGATTGAGCACTACTTTTGTGTTTTTGAAAATAATTTTTTGAAAAAATCAAAAATTTCAATACTGGTTTTTAATAGTGCTCATAAATCTCTACAAATTATCCTGATAACATTTTTTGATTAAATCAAAATTAGAAATGTTACAGCATATTCAAATTCGAAAAAAGTCAATATCAAAATTCCATTTTCAAGTTAAATTATACGAGATACGAAAAAACGTTATGATACAATATTATTTTTTACATAAAGACCTACAAATTTGAATTCTAACATTTTTTCATAAGATGCATATTTTTCTTATTAATTTAAAAAAAACCATTGATAATCCAAAATTCAATTTTTTAACAATAATATTCGAAATACGAAAAAAACGTAAGAATACAAAGTTGTTCGTTTCAAAAAGATCTACAAATTTTGTCGCACACAGTTTCTGATAAAAGATATATTTTTCGTTTCAATTCCAAAAAATACGATTAAAATTCAAAAATTCTATTTTTTAAACAAAATATGTGAGATACAAAAAAAACTTTTGGATGAAAAATTGTCTGGCTAAATAAGGTCTACACATTCTTATCGAGAAATTTCTCGACAGGATGTATATTTTAATTTTTTGATTTTTAATATTGAAAAAATTCGATTTTTTTCACCAAAATATGTGAGATACGAAATGAGCGTTGTTCTGCAAAATCGTTTCCTTAAATAAAGTCTACGATTGTTTTTCCTTTTTGAAATATTTGGAAAAAAATTAATTTATCAATAACCATGTAATTTATTAAAAAGTTACAAAAATGCATACAGAAAATCGAGCGCGAAGCGCGAGTGTCATGATGAGAATGTGTTCCTTAAGGCCGATAGAGCCTTAAGTAAATTGAATTTTCTGTTTCACTTAAACTGAAAAAGAAACTTAGTGAATTTGAGAAAATGACTAATTACATCATCTTTAATATCATTAAATTGGTTTGAGCTTCAGTATTAAATTATAAGAAATAAACTTAAACGTATGCGAAGAGCACAAGACCGAGCGCGAAGCGCGAGGTCCACAAAGATCGGAGCGCGAAGCGCGACGATCAAATTGCGCGCCCTAGGCGCGCTCAAGCTTGCGAGCTGCGCGCGAAGCGCGCGATGAGAATGTGCCCGCGAAGCGGGCAGATTTTTTTTGTAATATTTACAGATTTTCCTGTTGGATTCACAGATTGTTTGTAAACTCAACAGATGAACCTGTAAAATTTACAGACATGTCTGTTAGAACTGCGGATTTCAAGAAAAAAGAGAAATCCGTAATTCTATCAGACATTTCTGTAGATTTTACAGGTTCATCTGTTGAGTTTACAAACAATCTGTGAATCCAACAGAAAAATCTGTAAATATTACAAAAAAAAACTGCTGTCCCTATTCCAGCAGTTGACATCTGTTGATTTAACAGTTTTTTTTTCTCCGTGTGAGGTCTAATTTTCGTGATCGAACTAATAATACAAAATAGATTTTATTTGGAAATAAAAATTTTTGTGTTAAATTAATTATTGCACAATTAATAATAACCAATAATAAAATTTTGGGTCCTATTTCAAAATTATTCACAATTAACGGTGAGAATATTTCCTCCCATTTTATAAACCATTCTTCAAAATTTTCGATTCTGAAATGGAGATAAGAGGTAAGCGTTCTTAAGTTGGAGAACAATCAAAATGCATTTTCATTTAGAAACCCTGTAAACTCCTGTTTTGTATTTAATTTGCTTTTCCTCGATGAATGTTAATTGTTTCCCGTAATTCATATTACATGAGCCGTGACCGTGTGAATGTAACGTTTTACTCTCCATAATTGGTTATTAGCTTCCGAGACTAAAGTCTATAAAATGTTTTATACGTGAAACCTAAATATTTTCTATCAGATTTGCTAATCATTCCATATATAATAGCAGTAAAATAAGAAACGAGTACCAAAAAGATACTTGTTTTTGCCCCAGAATCTGCAGATCACTTTTACGCATAAATAAAAACTTGAAATCTACAAGAAAAAAAAACTGAAAATTTTTTTATCAAGTATACAATGTAAAAATTACTTAATTCTGACTAGAAAAGATAGACTTAAATAATATTGAGTAAGGAAAGAGAAAATCATTGAACAATTTACTGATTTTACCTAGCAGTTTTGATTGAATTACCGATATTTTCTTATTATGCGATGCCTTTCTGATTCCATCACGTGCCAAGCACATCCAAGCAGAAACGGCCCTGGGGGTCTGACTCAGCAAGCAAGCCGGGGGTAGAGTTATTGTCTTCCAAAATGAGCGGCAGCCGTTCACATCGAGGATATGCTGCCAATGTACCCTCGGAATTTTATCTTCAATTTTTACGTCAAACTTTAGATGACCTCAATTTTTCCACAAAATACTTCTTAGTTTTATAGGTCACTCTAAAGGATATGAAAGCACCTTTTTATGCTCCAAATACTTTTATTTTCATTGTATATAAGTCTCTTTGATGTTCAGTATTATTTATCACTAAAATCATTATCATAAGGTTCTAAAACTGTATCAGTTTATCTAAAAAATAAAATGAGAAGACCTGATCACAATCAAACCAGTCATTAAAATTCTAATTTTATCTATTCAGCATTAAATAATTTCTAAGATTTAAATTTCGAATTTAATCATAACTTCAAAATGGGCGTTCTTTAAGGTAGTTTTCATCCACAAAAATTAGACCTCAGGCAAAAATAGATAATTTTGCTTTCAAGAATAGCAATATTATTATTGAAGGGCTATTTTGAAAGAAAAAAGATTATTTTACATGAACAAAATTTGAAACACAGAAAAATAATTCACCGTTTCTGAATTTTAAAAATAAATTCTTTAATGGCTGAAACCAGTAAAAAAACATTTTCCAGATCTAAATTTTTATAAACAAATTGCTGAATTTGATAATAATTGATTCATTTTCGAAAATTGTAAATGGCTAAGTTTTGGGGAATCTTTTTCTTGAAAAAGTGATTTGTAATTCATAAAAACCCATAATTTTTTAAAATTTGGTAAAAAGCAATAAGAAAAAAAGTTGGGGCAAAAATAAAATTTATTAATAAAATTATTATTCTGTGTTTCAAATTTTTTTCATGGAAAATAATCTTTTCTCTTCCAAAATAGCCCTTTGATAATAATATTGCTATTCTTGAAAGAAAAATTATCTATTTTTGCCTGAGGTCTAATCTTCGTGGATCAACTACCTTAATTTCTATAGCTTCCACAATTATAACTATCATAGTTATTCTTATAAAAAAGTTTCAAGGAAAAAACTTATACGCACGAATATTGAATATTTTTTATTTTTTAATTGGCATTTAAACAATTAAAAAGTCGTTAACTAGCTGCTCCGAAAAGTATTTTTTTAATTTGAAAAAAATATTTCCTGTCTATCAATATTAAAATAGATAACAATTAATAGATCTTTGATTTTAAAAACGTATCTTTTTCCACAGAAAGATTTTAAAATTCTTAAATTTAATAGATAACAACATAACAATAATCTATTCGAAAGTGAATCTTTGTTAATTTGATGCACACTTTAATTGCAAATTAGGTTTTCTTAGAAAATTTACCATTTATTTGCAACTATTTAATGCCAGTGCAGAAATTATGCTATGGCCGTGGCCGGGCCCAGATCGGGATGAAACACACGGTTCGACCGAGTTTACATCTGGTCGTCCGCGCGTACTTGTATACATAGAAATTATACTGATTTTACAATGCTTTCATCTTATCCATAGTGATTAATTAAGAGTGGGCATAAAATGAGATAAGTTGAAACGTAAACAGATGATAAGAATTGCAGATGTGTGAATGCATCAGGCTGATGTTAGATTTACGATGCAACGTACGTCACTGAATGAAAGTTTTACAAACGAAGAATAACATTGAATTATCATCTTATTGCAAACGTATACATATCTATTTCCTATTTTCTTCACACATGATTCCAATTTCGAATTTAAGGCCATGGATCAATTGGATCACGTGACTAAATTATACATTGATTCGTTAATGTAATATGACTTTCTTAATTTATAAAACATTCTTCTAAAAATTTGCAAAATATAACAAGACAATAAAGCACGTCTGTTAATTTCTTTTCAGTTAAAAAATTTTGCAAAATTTATACCCAAACGAAGTTGACAGACTCTTTTTTATCAGGAATATTTTTTGTAAAATACAAAAGTTATCTTACACGAACTTTTACAGAGATTTGGTCACATAGTCTAGTTAATCCATCGAATATACAAGATTTTAAGAAAAAATAACGAAAGTGTGATAAAAAAATATTTATATTTTTTAAGAATATTTTATATAAAATATATAACTTTTTAAAATATAAATATTGAACTGGATTATAATATAGTATAGTATCAATAAATTGAGCCTCTTAAATGACAGTGAAGTGGATTCGATTCGAGCCATCAAAATGCTTGATGTGTATGACATGTCAATGCCATTAACTTAATTTGCATGACGCATCAGGCTAGAACCTTTTGTGAACAAGGTGTGCCGTTTCTAAATGCAATAATGAAATCAAATTTCATGCCGTTAAGTATATACCCATATACTCAAAACTAAAATATTTTCTGTTCTCGAGTGATCGAAGAAAAAGAACAAATCCTCAACTTTATTCTAAAAATGAAATTTTATTCAATTGAAATAAACTTCAATTTTATTCTAATAAATTTTCATCTGAGTATACTTTTTGTTACCTTCAGAGACAATGAACTTTTCAAATCTTTTGATTCATTTGCGTTGTTGTAGATTAGAGGATCAAGTCCAAGAACATGTGATACTGCAATTAATGTTGTTCATCCACGAAAATTAGACCTCAGGGGAAATAGATAATTTTGCATTCAAGAATAGAAATATTATTATTGAAGGGCTATTTTGAAAGAGAAAAGACTATTTTACATGAAAAAAATTTGAAGCACAGATAAAAATATTAAATAGTATTTTTGCCCCAACTTTTTTTCTGATCGTTTCTTACCAAATTTTAAGAAATGATACGATTCTAATAAATTACTAGTCATTTTTTCAAGGAAAAGATTCTCTACAACTTAACCGTTTCCAATTTTTGAAAATGAATCAATTATTACCAAATTCAGCAATTTTTTTATACAAATTTCATTTTGGAAAAGGTTTTTTTAATGTTTTCATCCATTAAAGAATTCATTTTCAAAAGTTGGAAACTGTAAAGTTGTGGAGAATCTTTTCCTTGAAAAAGTGACTCGTAATTTATTAGAATCGCGTCATTTTTTAAAAGTTGGTAAGAAACGATCAGAAAAAAAAGTTGGGGCAAAAATCAAATTTATTATTAAAATTATTTATCCGTTTTTTTTCATGGAAAATAATATTTTCCCTTTCAAAATAGTAAATATTCTATTCTTGAATGCAAAATTATCTATTTTCCCTGAGGTCTAATTTTCCTGGATGAACTATCTTAACACAATGTTGTGCACACTTGAAATTAGAAGATGTCAGTTTATGTGTCGTGACATCCTCTATGAAAATGTTTACTCTCTAATTATCGTAATAATCTTTTGATCAATAAAATATGTGTAAAATGTTGGCTTATTAAAAACGTGTTGTATTTAATTAATAATAGTTGGGTGGATAATGAAATGCTTAAATCCTCTCCAAACTTCGTTGCCGGAGTTATTTCCGACCTACTTCCCGTGGTCACAAAGTTAAAATCACTCGGTGTTTAAGCAGAATCCATGCCCCAATTGGTCAAGTGCATTTTAGAAATTCACCCCTTGATCCACAACTCCTTTCATATTCAGTCTACCGTGGGAATGTCGGTAGCAGGTGGCCAGTTGACCGGAAACAAACACGAGGTATAACGGCCATGGAAGTTCAGTTCTCTGACGTAATTAGGTGGCAAGGGGTAACTCCCTGTATCCAACGTCAAGGGAGATTTCATGGTTTCGTGGTAATATTGGCCACAAAGCGTTTTAAAACAGAGCCGCTTATAAATGAAACCGCACCTCAACCGCAAACACAACGACGTGTGATTTTTGCATCTCGAATAACGACTCTGCTATTGGACAATTGACGGAAATCGTGGGCGAGAATAATGAACGCCTGTTAGAACCTTTTTGTGCTTTCATTCTAACGAATCAATTGAAATCCATTGCTGTCCTTTAGACGTTGTCTTCTAATGCTCCATGTAGGCATTAATGCAAAACAAAGATACAAGTCCACTTATCACTGGGATAATAAATTTTGATCAATCCTGTTGAAAGCTTTGGTTACTGTTTTTATTCTCGTTCTTCCGAGAAAGTTTTCTTTTTTCGTTTTCTCTTTTCAATTTAACAGTTAGGAAATGTATCGTTCCTTTAAATTTGAATTAATTACTGCATAACGGAAGTATTATAAGTGTGGTATTGCATGTTAGTTTGCTGTGAAATAGAAAGAAACTTTCTTTTGGAAAAGGATTACTTTCATCTAGGAATTTAGTTAATTACAGATTTAATCCGGCAAATCAATTTCGTTTCGTATAATTTTAACTGCTCAATCACTTATTTTAAAACAACAAGGAAATGCATTTAATTTATTATTTTAATTATAATGAAAAGTAAAAAAGGATAATTTTTGTCAGGATTTTCAGAGTTTTTAAAATCTCATGTACAATACTTAATTTTTACAAAATACATGAAATTAAATAGTGAAAAATGGAATAATTATTGATGGATGCTTTCTAATTCTCTAATTGTAATTAGTGACTCATTTTAGCTATACGATCTCTTTTTTAAGTCCCATTCACCGAAAAATTAGTCAAAAACAACTAAGAGAGTAACTAGGATTGACTTACTGATAGAAATTAGAAAAACTAACTACAGATTGTTATTTCGAGAATTTATCTAATTGATTATAATTGTAATGTTTCCCACCAAACATTTTGTAAATGATAAAAGGATAAGTTAAAAAAATCTTCATAGAATAATTTTGTTTAAAGTTATGTTATATGTAACAAGTGACAAGTTTTCGATAGAATGCTGAGCATAGCTTATATGTCACCAGGGCACGTAATTATGGTTGTGTCTATGGTTGCGTGATTCTGATCAAGTCACATGCATATAAATAAGAGTGCGAGCTTTTATGGTCGATCTAAATATGGCATGTATTCGTCGTGCCTTATATTAACCCTGCCCCCGTTAAAAGTCTGCTAGATTAATTAAAAGGTTTGCAAAAAATTTTGATATGCGATTTTTTACTGTACTTGAAAACACTTGTATTTATAATCAAAATCGCCTCAGCTGAATTAAAGATTAATTTGAATTCCAATGCTTTTTTGCAATGGTAAGAAGAATTATGTAAGCAATAAAAAACTCGAGGCTTAAATATCTCAAAATGTATTATTTTTAATTATTTTTTTAACAATTAAAAGAATTATTTACCCTTTACTGCTTAGTTTTTAAAATAACTTTTAAATAAATTTTAACGCTTATAATTTTTATTCAATTTTATGTTCTCTCAGTCATATTTTTTTCGTGGTTTTCAATTTCTGAAACTGAAAACTGACGAGTTAAATATTGTTCTCGACATTTTAGATAGAATAGAGCTGTAACAATGAACGAATCCATATCTTTTTTTGATTTTTTATCAGCCCTTTGTTGAATCTCTTTCAAAGCAGAGAGATTAGCCTACTTTCGTGTATAATTTCTAGAAAGAGTCAACTTTGTCAGAAAATGGAAATCAGTGAGATACGGTTCGGAAGGAACTCGTAACTCCGGTTCTACCAGAAAAACGAGGCCTCTACTCCATTCTTGATGGAATATCGAGATTCGAATTGTACTAATCGATAGCTCTACTCTTATTCCTTGCTTATTGCTTTATAGTTTATCTCTAGCTCTTGAAATAGAAACTGACATTTAATCTAACTTAACAAACAAATAAAAATATATATAATTAGATTTCTATTAATTAGTTGAGTTTGATCCTAGCGCAGTCGAAAGCGTCTTTTTTCCACAGAAAGATTTTCAAACTCTTTAAATATTAGGTTTCTATATTTAAAAAAATACATAATTATAACAATTATGAATAATCCTAATTTTTAGTTAATTTTTCAAGCGGAACTAAATTGCTTTCCGAATTTTCAAATCCTAATGAATTTTTTGGAAATAAGTGTGCAGTAATCATTTTTAAAACCACCTACGCCATTGGTTGACTAGAGAGTCATATCGTCACATCCTGAGCCAGACGGAGGAAACCTCAAAGTGTGGCCCTCATCCTCTTGCAACGCACATTCACTTCAATAAACTTCTGTCGTCGATTAAAAAGTGCAAGTTATACAAAGAAAATTAATATTCAAAGCAAAAAAACAAAAAAAGTTTCCTGCCTTATGGGAAACCATTGTGCCACCACTGACAAACTTTTAAAATTCCTGACTCACCAAGAAGTCTTTTTTCTTCAATATTTTTTCCCTGATACAATTGACAAAATGTAGATTTTGACAATTTTGTTGAAATTGTAAAAAAAAAGGAAAAATTTTATTTTATTTTTAAGTTGAATCTAATCGATTGCAACTGGACGTGATCGAGCGAATGTCTGCATGCATGGAGATAAGTCACGTCAAGCGGAAACTACAAAATTCAGTGAATGATCAAGGAAAATATATTTAGAGATTGAAGTATAAATACAAAAAATGAATTTATAAGATTTTTGGCTAATTATATACTGATGAAAAATCTTTAAGTGCCTCATAATCATAACAGAAAGTTGATAATAACCAAGGTACACTGATTTTTATTATTATGGTAATTCCTAAGTAGGATGGACTTCGACTGAAAATTCTTAATTTCTAGCGAATGCAATATGTTCTCATATTGAAAAATATGATTTTAATTATATAGATTATAATAAATTATTTATATAAATATAAAATTAACAATGAAAATAGACATAAAACTGAAAGTAATTACTTTTTATGGAAATATTATCTACACGGAAAAAAATATTAGTCTAAAATTACCAAACTATTTGGAAACGCATGATAAATTCTAAAGCGATATATTTTTTTCTAATAATTCACATTTATTAGGATTTATATTATAGAATACGCTAAATTACCGATAAAAATTCCCATCTATATGATAAAATTTTATAATAATTTAATTTTTTTTACCATCTAGGTGAGAATTTATATCGGTAATTTAGCGTATCCTATAATATAAATCCTAATAACTGTTGAATAATAAGAAAAAAATACGTTGCTTTGGAATTCATCATGCGTTTCCAAATAGTTATATAGTTTTAGACAAATATTTTTCTCCGTGTACAGACTATTCGGTGCTTAATATTATCCGGTTTGACTTCACGAATGGGAATTTTTCATACCTATAATTGACGGTTAAATTACACTGGAGTAAAATGGAAGAAAGGGGCAGTTCGTGAAAGAGGACAAAAGAGAGAATAACGTTTTTTTGAATCATGTTCATATATTTCCTGGCCTTTTCGCCACGATCAGGGGGACAGAAACGCATCTCACACGTGTAGACGAATAATTTCTCACGACACGTGAGTCCCCTGCATCCGTTACGATACTTTGCTCCCTTTCCCTTCAGTAATGCGACTACTCACAGAAAGCGAAAAGGGTGATGATATTTCGAACTTGCACCAGCTACATCCCGAAATCGATATTTGATGTGAAATCTGATATTCTTGAGGTTCTTGATTTACTTTATATTCTGATGAATTGCAAAACATCCAATGGAATTGACAAGGAATCCCTTGATCAAAAATTGATTATTTTCAATGTTGCACTTTCAAATATGTTTTTAAATGTTCAATAATTATCATAATGGTAATATTATGCAATATTGAAATATAATAAGAAATAATAGTGTTGACAGTAATAAATTTCATACGATTTTGTTGTTAATAATTGGCTTTAGGGTTCAGAAATATTAACTCAAAAGGTTACATACTTTCAAACGTTTCGACTCTGATCGGAGTCCTCATCAGTGATCTTTATTTCTAAATTATAAATAAAATATTGCACATTTGCGAGCCCTATTTTGGTATAAACATAGGTAATGTGAAAAAATATGAAAAAACGTGGGAAAATTTGCATAAAATTGTACATAACTTTGAGATACCTAAACTATAAAACTATAGTATATATTTGTGTGTATGTAAATGTTACTGAAGATATAGATGCAAGTATATATATATACAATAGTATAAAATTACAAAGGATAATTTATAAAAAATAGCTAAGAATTACTAATACGAATTCGAAATTATTTCAAATTATTTAGTCGAAAGCGTCTTTTTATTCCACAGAAAGATTGCAAATTCTTTAAAATTTGAAGTTACAAATTATTATTAACAACAACATTGTATGAAATTTATTATTTGAGGGCCGATGCAAGTCCTATTTTATGAATCTTAACAATAATTTCAAATTTGGTTTATGTTCGAAATTTTTGCCACTGCTTAAATTATCAGAGGATCATTAGGCACGTATAATTTACCGGCAATCGAAAGACCCTGGCTCGAATCCCGGCACAGTCGAAAGCATCTCTTTCTTAACAGAAAGATTCCAAATTCTTTTAATTTGAGTTTACAATTATATATAAAAGTAATAATCAGTGTACCTTGTATTGGCCCTCAATATTAATAAAATGGTATGTTGTTGGAAAAATTGGCTTTAGGGTCCATAAATTGATTAAGTCAAATTTAATCAAACGTTTCGGCTCTGATGGGAGCCCTCATCAGTGATATTTATTAAAATCTTTCAAATAAATAGAGAAATTATTGAATTTTTCTCTATTTACTTGAAAGATTTTAATAAATATCACTGATGAGGGCTCCGATCAGAGCCGAAATGTTTGATTAAATTTTACTTAATCAATTTATGGAACCTAAAGCCAATTTTTCCAACAACATACCATTTTATATATAAAAGTGCATAAATCTGCATGCAGCGAGCTCTTGAACTCATGATAAGATAATCTATACCCTAATAATATTTTTGAGCTTTCCTTTTCTTATTCTTTTCAAGTTTTGCAAATAAGCGTATGACCCAGTTACTATTCGACCAAATTATATGATCATGCTATATTCAAAAGTAATGAGCTCCAATAATTAGGTAACTTACTGCAACTCCCACAAGCATCAGAGCCTGTCGATTCGAGAATTGTGGCCCATTGAAATAACAATAACCCTACATGCAATATAGAGAATATTTTATCTTTGCTCTCTTTCAAGTTTTATTAACATGATAACTGTAATAGTAATGTTTGCATCATGCCCTGATTCTCTATAAGAAAACATATGTTATTATTTTTAATATAGGAGTAATCTTAGCCTGAATTAACCTTTGAGTCGCTCACGTTCATTATCTGAGATAAAAGTTCACTAAATTAGACCAAATGAATTTTTTTTTAATTATAATTATTATCCTGATTATCGATATTCTAAGCTTTAGTAATAATTATTTCTGACGATATGGGATATGCAATTAATTAAAAAAGAATTCCAAAAAAACATTCTTCTGTTATAAGTGTGTTTTTATAATAAGCTTGATTTAAGATTCCCTTGCTATGAAACAAAGACCAGTCGTAGATAACATCATGAAATTAATTAGGGCAAAATTCCTTCCTGCAATTTAGTAACTTGTGCCAGCGAATTAAAATATTAATCACCTGTCTTGCGTTTGAATTTAAATTTCACATTTATGGCTACATGCATGTTGTAATTTCATATATATATATATACACATATGAACCAAAATTCTATGCGTAAGTTTTCTTAGCTTTGTAATAGAAGATAATTAATTTTTAAAAAACACTATGCGCAACCATTGGAAAACTCAACTTCCTTTAAGAATGATCTTAGCGAGTTGGACAAAATTTCTTACCTGAATATGAAAAACAAAAAGTATGTAACAGGTTCTCTATATCATATTAAATATCAGATCAGTATAATAGTATTTATTTCTGTGTACACCTGTATCCAAGAAGTGATTTAATTTTTTTGGTATAAACAGATTGCCAAATATGTATGCAGTTTATTTTCCGCGTTTACAATATTTATTGAATTACGTATCAATTCAATAAAACATGTTCCACAGTGAGAATTTTTGATAGGAAAGTTTGCGTTAATTTATATAGCAAAGATTCAAATGTTTTCCTAAAGTTCAATATTTTTACTGGCAGATATTCTCAATGTGAAACATTTTTTCACCAATTGAAACGTAGTTCGCTAAAAATTATAAACGTGGATTTCTGTGTGAAATAGTGTTACGAATTTATACATTATTCATAACCGATATGTTTTGTTATAATGCCTTGTTTTTTTCTTACAAAAGCATTAACGTATTTTTCATTAATATTCGTTAAATGAACAGATAATTGAAAACAAAGTTTATTTACCTTTAGAAGAAGCTGAACGACTCGTAACATGAATCAACAGCAAATTACATTCAAGAATGAAGCAAAACAAGGTTAATTACACTGCAGAATTCAAAAGATCTTTACACTATTGTCCTCTACACACCACTTATTCAAACTTCCGCTCCAATTTGGTCAAGGATTACTGTATATTAAACCTTTCTTCAAGTGTTTTGTTCCGAGACATGAAATTTTTTTCAAAGTTTTACAGAAGGTTTTTTTGAATTTATTTTAATGTACAAAAAATTTTAGTTGAAATTGCAAGAAGCACTTGGATCCCTTATCTGCACGTGATATTGATAGTTATCGATAAGTAACGGGTGTATTATATTATTGATATCTTATTCACCTTTTAAAGTATATTTCAATTAGAATGATTTACATAATTAAAATTGTGCTCTAAAAATAAATGAACGATAGATTTTTTATTTTTCTCGAGAAATTCATTTAAAATTTAATAAATAGTAAACTTTGAATAAACACTTGTTGAAAAATCGAAAGATGAGATTGTACGAAGTGCGCTGCTCGGCAGCTGACGTTTAACTGTCAAAGCCTGGTGTGAGTTCCATGTGGGAGAGCCGGAGAGCCAGGATCGAGCCCCAACTCCACGACTCAGCCCCTTTTCAGTCAGCTGATCCCTCCTCTGCTATTACCTCGAGGGTTCCCGCTCAGACATACAAGATTTGAGTTTCAACACTGATCTCGACACAAGCTTTTTAAAACATGCTTTTCACACGATTCCACCCTTTTTTCTGTCAGACTCACCGTCTGAAGAGGGTGTAGACAACAATCTTTTAATTGGAAAAAAAGTACAGATTATTTTTCATTTTTACTACATCTCTTAGAATCATGAAAAGAGAATCAATATTTATTCGGAAAATATCTCTGATTATACCCTCGTTGAATATATTATATTTTCATTTGAAATAGGGATCTTCAAGGCCTTTATCATTTTTTCTCTTTAGACTAAAAAAATATAAAAATAAATAATTCTGCTTTTGACTAATGAGTTTTATCATCATAGGAAGAGGATTCTACGATCTTTTTCAAAAACCTGCTGCGAAAAGAATATTTTGGAATTTTAAAAATTTGGGATATTCAAATTTCAAACTAAAGCATTGAATTCGATTTAATGTAGTCGATCCACGAAAATTAGACTTCAGGCAAAAATAGATAATTTTGCTTTCAAGAATAGCAATATTATTATTGAAGGCCTATTTTTTATCGGAGCCGAAAAAGTAAGGACAAGTTCGTTAACCAGCCACATCCAATCAAAATTGAGGGATTGAGCACTACTTTTGTGTTTTTGAAAATAATTTTTTTTAAAAATCAAAAATTTCAATACTGGTTTTTGATAGTGCTCATAAATCTCTACAAATTATCCTGATAACATTTTTTGATTAAATAAAAATTAGAAATGTTACAGCATATTCAAATTCGAAAAAAGTCAATATCAAAATTCCATTTTCCAGTTAAATTATACGAGATACGAAAAAACGTTATGATACAATATTATTAAATAAATAAAGACCTACAAATTTGAATTGTAACATTTTTTCATAAGATGCATATTTTTCATTTTAATTAAAAAAAAAACTATTGAAAATCCAAAATTCAATTTTTTAACAATAATATTCGAAATAAGAAAAAAACGTAAGAATACAAAGTTGTTAGTTTCAAAAAGATCTACAAGTTTTGTCTCACACAGTTTCTGATAAAACATATATTTTTCGTTTCAATTCCAAAAAATACGATTAAAATTCAAAAATTCCATTTTTTAGACAATAATATGTGAGATACAAAAAAAACGTTTAGATGGAAAATTGTTTGCCTAAATGAGGTCTACAAATTCTCATTAAGACATTTCGGGACAGGATGTATATTTTATGTTTTGATTTTTAATATTAAAAAAATTTGATTTTTTTCACCAAAATATGTGAAATACGAAATAAGCGTTGTTCTGCAAAATCGTTTCCTTAAATAAAGTCTACGATTGTTTTTCCTTTTTGAGAGATTTGGAAGAAAATAAATTCTTTTAATCATGTAATTTATTAAAAAGTTACTGAAATGTATACAGAAAATCGAGCGCGAAGCGCGAGCGCCATGATGAGAATGTGTTCCTTAAGGCTGATAGAGCCTTAAGTAAATTGAATTTCCTTTTTCACTTAATTTCAAAAAGAAATTGAGTGACTTTGAGAAAATGTGTAATTCACATCATCTGTAATATTATTATAAAATTGGTTTGAGCTTCAGTATCAAATTATAATAAATAAACTTGAATGTATGTGAAGAGCACAAGACCGAGCGCGAAGCGCGAGGTCCAGAAAGAACGGAGCGCGAAGAGCGACGATCAAATCGCGCGCCTAAGGCGCGCTCAAACTTGCGAGCTGCGCGCGAAGCGCGCGATGAGAATGTGCCCGCGAAGCGGGCAGATTTTTTCTTATCGCTTCATACCAAATTTAAAAAAATTATGCGATTTTAATAAATTACAAATCACTTTTTCAAGAAAAAGATTACCCAAAACTTAATAATTTACAATTTTCGAAAATGAATAAATTATTATCAAATTCAGCAATTTGTTTGTAAAAATTTCGTTCTGGAAAATGTTTTTTAATGGTTTCAGCCATTAAAGAATTTATTTCAAAAAATCAGAAACGGTCAAGTTGTGGGAAATCTTTTCTCTGAAAAAATGATTCATGATTTATTAGAATCGCATAATTTTTTTAAATTTGGTAAGAAGCGATAAGAAAAAAAGTTAGGTCAAAAATAGAATTTATTAATAAAATTATTTTTATGTGTTTCAAATTTTTTTCATGTAAAATAATTTTTTCTCTCTCAAAATAGCCATTCAATAATAATATTGCTATTCTTGAAAGGAAACTTATCTATTTTTGCCTGAGGTTTAATTTTTGTGGATGAAAACTATCTCAAGTTTGTTTTAAATCAACACTGCCTGGCTATGAGCGTTATTAAATTTTCAAATCAGAGTGCAACGACTCAATGAAGGCATAATGTCTGAATCTTAAATCTGAACGAATAAAGAACGACAGAATAAAAAATCTAATTTCAGCAATAGCAGCTTTATGAATAAACTTCACTCCAAATTGGTATGATTGATGGATTCATTCATTATGCTGGCAGTACGATTATGTTAAAACCGTTCATAAGTTCTGGCTTAAATACTTCCAAAACTTTAGAAAAATTGATCTGAATATATTACTTGATTCTCGACTACGGAAAATATTGGTCTTTTGTACAAAAAGAAAATTTTTGTTCCTGATGTTTCCACTTTTTATTTTAATTGTTTAATATTTATAAAAGTACACATTTTTTTTGTAAATAACGAAATAAAATGTGTTACGTGTACTCTCTACGCATGGAGTACATACAAGTGACGTTTAATTTACATTGTGCGAGAATAATGCGATTCTTGTTGAGTCATTTATCTGCCTCGACAGAGAATAGGACGTTGTATGACTGATTTAACATTTCGCAAGTGATTCTAATGTGACACTTCCTCATATTTTGCTTTCTTTAACAAATTTGTATGCACATACTAAATAATTTAAACAATACTTTAATATGTAAAAAACTAAAAATTTTTAGGAATAAAGCCTTTTCTAATAAATTTAAAGATTGATGTGCCATATGTTTTTTCACACAAACATGATAAAAATAATTTAAATTATTCAAATATTGTTGGTATTTATTAAATTATTTAAAATAAAATATTTGAATTTGTCGTTTTTCATGATCCCGTAAAAACAACAAAAGTAGACAATAGTTTATCATAAGAAACAGCTTTGTTCACTCTGTAAAAATGAAGCATCTAATAATTTTGATGGAAAGTTGAAAAAATAAAGAAACTGTAATTTTTCTTTATGCAGAGAAAATTTATTACAGGCGTACTACTGAAAATCAATATTTTCCGTTATCGAATCATCCGTTCAGATCAATTGTAACAGATTTTTGAAAATAGTTGAGCCAGAACGTATGAACAGTCCGGGCATTATTGCCCTGCTAGCATAATGAGTAAATCCATCAATCACGCCAGTTTTGATGCCAGGATAGTTATTCTGTTACTGGGGCTTTGAAAGAGAGCTTGATTGCAATCTTCTTTGTTTGACGAGGAAACTAACAACTCAAAAGCCGAATCAATCATAATATATTTTTGCCTTTATTTTTTTTTTCAGTATGAGTAAAAAAATTAACTAGAACTTCACTAAAAAAAAGTCTAGTTGAAATAACCAGAATCCTGGTTAGGTCATTTTTAACAATAATTTCTGGTTGTTTTTACCAAAATTCTGGTTATTTGTACCAGGTTTTCTAGTCACCTTTTTAAATTTTTCGTACAATAACAGAATTTTAATTATATTTCAATCAGAAAAAATGTTAAATGTGTCTTAACCAGAATTCTGCTTGTTTCAACAGGACTTTTTTAAAAGTGCTTGTCAGAACCTAATTTTAAAAGAAAGTAGGTAAATCCTGCATTGATATAAACAAAACGAAATACTTTAAAGACATAAATCATTATTTATTCACGTTTTGTAACCTTAAGAATTGCATGAAAAAAAATCTGTAATTTTTCCTTAAATTAAAAGTTTAATTACCCTTGAGGAAAAAAGTGTGGGGGGGGAGCAGCCAACTGAATAGAAGTGGAGTTGAGGTTCAATCATGGCTTTCCTGCTTAAATTTATACTGAGTTTATGGGAGTAAAACTCAGATGTCAAGCAATGCATTCGTACAATCTCATTAGCTAAGTTTCCAACAAATTTTCATTGACAATTTACCCTTCAATAAATTCCTATAACCAAACATTCCAAAAAAATTAATTTCTTATTTTAGAAGTAAAAATTTAGTTGAAATATTATATTTAAAATACACTATGTACGTATGTAATACGTTTGACAGATATTGATGAATTAGAGAATATAGTTCTCCTGATTCCCAAAAAAATTCTGATGTTAAACTATAAATTTATTGAAATATATTTTAGGAAAGAAATTGGCGACAAAGATGCCTGGACTCTATTTATACTCGATAATTTCTACCTAATGACATTATACATACGCTTATGAAAAATAATGATCATTGTTAAATTTTGTTAAAATTTTAAATCATTTCATAAAAAAATAAAACTGAAAAGTTATAAAAGTTAATTACAGCAAACTGTGAAAATTTGTGCAAAGTATTTATAAGAACTATAGTAAAACATTTACATCAGTGAAAAACTTAAAAATGCAATTTACTATTATTTTTAAATTTAATTCCCAAAACAAATATTGAAACGCGTTTTCAGAAATGCACATTTTGTTCGGTAGAGGCAGCACTTCTCCAATCTAAATCAAGGTAATATTCAAATAACTTATCATTTGTGAGTTAATAAAACAATGCAACCTGATTCAAAATATTGAATGTTTCCAATAATTAAATGTCAAATAAATACTTTTTGTTCATCTAGACAAAAGTAGTGTTTGATATTGAATAAAAAAATTCAATGCTCCATTTTTAGTTGGAGTGAAATTTCTACTTTATCGACAAAACTTCTATGATGATTTAATGACCTGGACAACTGGATCACGTGACGTCGGTAATTTCTATTACAGTATGTGAAGGTATTCAACAATTAATAACTAAAATGGATATTCGGTACCAGACAGACATGAACAAGAGAACCAAGAAGGTCTATCTGGTACCAAAAATAAAGTATAAATAAATAATATAATTTCAAGTCTTATAATCATAAAAAAACTTTTTTTCCAGAGACCTGATTTTCGGTACAATTACACTAAGGTTAGAAAGAGGTTTTTACATTGTGCGAAAGAAAGCATCTAGCAAGATTTAGTTCATTATAGGTATTTTCTAAAATTTTTCGAAAATAATGAAGAAAAATTCTAATAGCATTAAAAATTAAGTTTCCTTACAGCTTTTACAGTGTATTTGAATCTAAAGTGATTTAGCTGAACTTTTTATTTCGTTATCTTTAAAAAGTGAATATAATATCAAATTAGTTGGTTGAGTTCAAAATTTTTGCCACTGCCTACCTTATCAGAGGATCACCAGTCACATATCAGATAGGATACGTTCTCGACAGGTGTCCTCGTAGACAATTTCGAACTTTTAATTCAAATATAATAAATTTATATAGCAAATATATTTACACCTTAATTCTCAATTTTGGTTCGAAGAGTCCCTCTACTAAAAAAATCATCTTATTATTCTGAAACAGGATCAATGCAATTAAAAACTTATTTCTGTGTTCGCATTGACGCTATATACCAAGTTGAAAAATAATGTAATAATAATTGAAAATGTTTCTATTCTGAAATACAAGATTGTCAATGTTTAACTCTCGATAGAATTATCGAATTGGAATGAAATTTGGCACACCTCTTGAGGGCCTAAAAAGAAAGGACGAGTTCGTTAATCAGCCATTTTTGACTACTGGTTCTGGTTTTATCCTTCAAAAACATTTTCCTAAATATAAAAAATTCAATTTTTCCGCTAAAATACACGGGATACGGAAAAAATGTTAAGAAACAAAATTGCTTATTTCAAAGAGAACTACAAATTTACTTATGAGATATGAAGCGAAGCGCGCGATGACAATGTGCCCGAAAAGCGGGCAGATTTTTCAATTTAATTTTTGATACATCACTTCAACTTTCCATGAACTTCAAAAATGAGTTCGTTTATTAGGTATAATGTGTTTCAAAAATTGGAAACTATATTTATGCATTAAAATATTATAGATACATATTAGCTGTTTTTCAGAAGAAATATTTATTTATACTCTCTATAATCTCATAGTATTTACTGATTGTATTGTTTAGTAGATAAAATGGTTTTTATGAAAAAATTGTCAATGTTGAAACATTAGTAGGAGACTGCTTTGCATGGCGTAGACATAGTAGTACCGTTGGTAGTACCTGGTAGTATACTCTTTGCTAATAAAATCATTGAATAAGCAAAGAATAATCTTTTATTTATTGAACTATAATAATCAATAACTTTAAAATTCTTAAAAGTAGGAATAGATTTTATTTACTCTCTGCATTTAAATCAGTTGAAATTCTCCAAATATTAAACCTGTAGCGCACTTCTTGCTTCACAATCAGTTGTTATTGATTGAATGTCTGTCAAAATAATTACAAAGCAGGGAGTGCGCCATAGATTTCAAATTTCTCAAATTTTAACTTATTATGATTCATAAAGTAGAGATGATTGTCAACTGTGTTATACTTTTTACGCATTGGTAGTCAACTCTACTTTTTTTATTTGAAATTGTTCTATTTAAAAATAACAATTTTAATACCTTCCGTAGTAAAATCTGAGGTAGGATAAATTAGTCGAGAAATGAATGAAACCAAAATTGCCTTGATCTCCTATTTTGTTAGGTAGAAACAGGCACAGGCACTTTGATACTTTGGAACGAAAAATTTTCAATCAATTTTCTTCATAGTCAGTTCTTTATTTTCAAAAAATATACATACATTTAACATCAATAATGATATTTTGATACAACTTCAATTTCCCATAAGCTGCATTCTTATGCATATATTTTTCCAATTGTTTGAAGCGACTGTTGCTTTGTCATTCCAGTGATAGGTGATCCCGATTTAGTAATATTTTTCTTGACAAACATCTTCCATTATCTTATCATCGATTTGGAGAGCGAATTCTGAAAGATTCTCATAACCAATATGTGTTGAGTTATGAAATATAGTAGCCATTCCAAAAATATATCGTTCATTAATTAAAAGTCGACCCCTCAGATGCTAAAATATCGGACAGTAATTCTTAATTAGCTTTAACCCCTTAACCTACGATTTACATTCGAGAATTAATAATTAATTTAATTCAATTAAACTCCCCATCATCAACTATACAGGCTATGCCCGTAGTTGTAGGTTAAGGGGTTAAAAGAACAAGAAAAAATAGCAATAAACTTTCCTTATTAAATATCTAATTATAATTTTAGGACAGTAGGACCTTGTTCGACTAGACTCCACAGGATTTACAAATTTCCTTTGTAGATTTGGTGTTACTGGTGTTATAATTTAGAGAAGAAAATAGGTGGTACAGATTTTTATTCATAAAACGTCAACATTTTGACCAGAGTTTTGGTCATTATCAAGACTATAAAGGAAATATTCAACATGAGTATTTGTAATATAAAAATGAAATTAAAGATATCAGTATAAATAATATGATAATGATATAGATATTAAATGATAAGTTTAAAAAATAAGAAAAGAGAGAATAAAGACATACCGTGGATAAATTTACAGTAACAACGCTATTATACCCAAAAGCACCCTGAAAATTTTTTCAGATTTTTAATATAAATTAACCAAGAAAATGTAAACAAAATGATATACGCGCCCTAAGCCGTGTATAGTAATGGTAGAAAACCATCACACTTTCCTACCATTAGAAGACGCTTGTCCGAAATTGACTCTGAAAAAACGACTCGAGGCTCTGGAAAAGTGGTACTGTTAGAAGGGTACGGCCGTGTGTCATTTTCCGACACACGAACTAACATCGGAAAAGCCCCGTCCTTGTCGCACCACTGCAACTGACCGACCAGATGCGAGTGCCTTCCCTTCTACCGTCTCACCTCCCTTGCCTGAGAACGGCCCTCACTCACTGCAAGCTAGAAAAGTGAAAGCCGGGAAAGGCAAGGAAAAGCAGAGAGGAGAGCACTTCTCTCAACGCCTACCCCTTCCCAATCAATCGCTACGAATTGGGAAGAAAAGGACGAAACGATGCTGGCCACAGGAGTGAGAGGGACAGCAACATTACCTCCCTTCAAGTGGTCAAGGAACTTGCAAGGGGAAGGAGTATCGGTGCTCGAAAAACTATGTAGAAAAAACCATACTCCTTCCACTACGACACTTCTCCCCGATTTTCCATCCCTATAAAAAGGGCCTCGGGACGTTGGAGTGACAGTTCAGTCCAGGGCAGCTTCCCTGGACTACGACGACAGTCAACGTCGTCCGACCTCCGCTAACACCTAGTATTTCGACTTAGTGAACAATAAGTGTAGTTGAATATAGTAAAAATAAACTCCTACGATGTATCGTCTTCTCTGGTGCCAATTCTTGCTCCCGACTCCGATCCCGGGATATCTCCACTCGCCGCCTACAAGAAGTTTCAACACCTAGACTACGCACTCTCTCTCGCTGCATTTGAGCCGCTGGTATCCCAGTCGGTCTCTCACTCTCTCCCTCGCTCTCTACACTGTCGCTGGCACCCAGCCGACATACTCACTCTCTCTCCCTCGCTCTCTACACTGTCGCTGGCACCTAGCTGATATACACACTCTCTCTCTCTCTCACGCTACACTCTGTCGCTGGAACCCAGCCGACACCCACCTAGCATAAGTGTCTCTCTCCCACTTCCTACACCATCCCCAAGGACCGTATCAAAAATTTCAAAAAGGAATTGCTCGTGAGTAACGATATTTTTAAATAATTCATTATAAATTTTAATACATTATTTTCAATGTGCATTTATATTATAGGTGTCTTTGTTTCATGTTAACCTCAAAATGAACAAACAAGCAATCTATGTTTTTGAATTCAACGGATTTCTCACAATGAAAAACTTTTATACAACGAACAATTTTATTGATTTTTCTATAAAAAAGTTTTTATTATAACATGGATTTTTAAACAATTTTAATAACAATAAAATTACGCTTATATCTACTCGTCATGTTTGTCTGATGCGAGGAAGTTATTTTTGGAAATTTATCCACGGTATGTCTTTCTTTTCTTATTTTTTAAACTTATCATTTAATATCATTATCATATTATTTATACTGATTTATGTAATTTCATTTTTATATTACAAATACTCATGTTGAATATTTCCTTTATAGTCTTGATAAGGACCAAAACTTTGGCCGAAACATTGACGTTTTATGAATAAACATCTGTACAAGACCTGAAAGGCCACCTATTTTCTTCTCTAAATTACAAATTCTCTACGCTGGAGAACAGTTTGTTTAAATCAAGAAAACCTTTAATGATTTGAACATATTTTTTTTAGCCCTATATTAAAAGTATGTTTGTGTAATTCAAACAAACTGTTTTCTCTCAGTGCATTCGACTTGCCCCAACAATAGCTTAAACGTTTTCTTCCCCTTTTATACCGGTAGCTCGAATCGTAAACTTTTTTGCAAACATTTTTTGTGTCTTAAGACTCCTCCGAATTTTTCAAATCCCACGAATAAGTCTTACTGTATTTTTGTTGATTGTGTTTAGTTTAATTTATATTAATTACCGTTGTAACTTGGTATACTTACATTATAGGAGAGTCTGCCAATCTGATAGTCATTTATAAGTATTTCCCGATTTACTATACCTAGGACCATGACCTTATTCTTACGTGAAGTGACTTGCCAATTCTGTAAAATATAATTTCGCATTTACGAGCTCTTTAATTTTTCTTGAGGATTAAGTCAGGAGTTAGTGTCTGCCTACACGGAGAAAAAAATCGTGTGAATTCAAGATGGTCGTCGTTTCGAGGTTTGCGTGAAACGGGCTCCGTGTTACAACAACACGGAGCTCCGTTTTGTGTGGCGACCGTTTTAAATTAGCACGGCGCCGTATTGCTGTAACACGGAGCTGTTGATTTCGATTGTTTCCCAAAACTTGTTTCTTATCCGTGAAACTCCTGAAGTGACAACCACTGCACTTCTCATACAGGAAAATCCCGGATTTTTCTGTTTCCGAAGGCTCCAAATTTTTGGTTGATCTCCGTTTGAAATTTACACGGAGCCGCGTAGAATCAATGCAGCTCCGTGTTACGAAACGGCGGGCCGGCTAGAATAAAAATCTTCCGCCGTGTTCATTCAAGGAACTAGATTATTGAATGGAGACGATATCGTGTTGATTCAATGCAATTTCTATTCAAAGAATTCGCCATGTTGAATTTATACGATTTTTTTCTCCGTGTATTATTACCTCGTTCCACCTTACTAGCCAAACGTGACTGTGAACTGTGGGAGCTTCAACCGACACGAACATATTTACTACATCATACGATAATTCTACCATAGTATTTAACTAGAAAAAAATTAAGTTTGTTTATTTTAAAGTTCACAGTAATTTTCAAACATTTCAATAACGAACAAAATCCAACTAATTAAAATGATATTTTTATAATTTTTTACGAAAGACTTACGAATAGAAGCGCAAAATTGACGCCATATTCCGGAAAGACCGTCTTTTTAATAATCTTACGATCTTCCGGCTTTTTGATGACATATGAAAAGTAAACAATATAATTATCAAGAGGAATTTCATCTGGAACACAAGAAATAGGAGCCAGCAGGTGTCTAAGATTTATCAAAGGGGCACCACATAAGGTAGTATCATTAGTAACTAAATGGATAAAAGTTACACATGTGTATTGGGGTCTGTCATTCTGTGGATACAATAACATCTTCCCGGTCAGTTGAATTGGACTTGTCGAATTGTTTCCTGTTGAAAATAGTTTAAGATTCAATTTTGAATTACTTCATCTCTTAAAAAGCAGTTTTCATTCTCGTGTAAAATGCTCAAAACTAAATGATTTGGTTGAAGTTTTTTTCATAATTTGAATTGGTTATACTTTAAGAAATTTCCACCAGAATTTTACAAAACAAATAACTGAAGTTTTATGCAGACAGAATATTTTTAAAGCTTGATTATTTTTTAAATATCCTGAAAATGTTTTCAATAAAAAAATTGAATCCTTAGTAGGGAATTTTCCTTGTATAATATTTATATTATATAAAAATCAATAAAAATCTGGAGTCTACGATTATATTTAAAAGAGAGATTAAGATGTATGTTTATTCGTATACACAGCATAGAAGAAAGTCTATAAGGATTATTTATTATGATATAAATACTAATAAATAATACTTTCCTCCCTGTGGAACCCCACACAGTATCTACCATTTGTTATAAAAATAATTCAGATATTTAATTACTGGAAAAATTATCATAAACATTTTATATTTGTTGTGAAAAAATAATTGCACAAAATTAAATTAGTATCTTATTAAATTGATTTTATTATATTAATTCAGTATTTTACCTATTTATTCAAGTAATGATTTAATAAATGAAGAGTAGCAAGCAAAAAGGAGGTAAGTCTCAAAATGGTAATTGTACAGGAGAACAAAAGAACGTTGTGTAAAATCGAAATCGCAATTTGAAAAAAAGTCCATTATTAACTTGACATATTGCTTAATCAATACCAAAAAAGTTTGGTTGAAAAAATCTTTTAGTTATGGGAAAATATGGTTCTGAAAGACGATTTTTTGTTTTTGGATATAGTGATAAATAATAAAATTTATATTTTTTGCTGTTAGAATATGAATGTATTGAAATATATGCCTTTCGTAAATATAATAAAAAATACTGACTTTTCCAAATCATTTCAGTCGATTATGTCGATCATTAGAAGAGAGTATCACTATCAGTGACAACGGAACTCTACTATATCGACCTTATCAACCTGCAATTTAGAATTAATTTAACGTTATTTAAAACTAGATGGAATTTTTCAATATAAATTGAAGAAATTTTCTGTGAAAAAAGGAACGCTTCCACTCCGCGATCCTTTTTTTACAGAAAATTTCTTCAATAATAAAAAATAGTTTGATCACATAAAGTTTTATACAGTTTTACAGCTTAGGCCTAGAAAAGCTGCTTTGGGACTCGCCTAGAGGCGCTAAACTCTCACGTACAACAAAAGTATAATAAAAACCCATTTTCAGAAAAATGAGACACCTCCTTTTGGTTTTTTATTCGTCAGATTAGAGTTTCTTGTTTTTAGTAAAATTTAATTTATTCAACTACACTCGAGATTCTCTGTAACGAGAAGCTCGAGCATCGCAGACCTCTATGTAACGAGCGCGAGAGGGATCCCCTCCATATCTTACTTATGCTACGCGCTGTTATGCGCATTATATAATGCGCGCAGTCAGTCTGTCAGTGAGGCTATGTGAATAATTTATTTACATAGTTAAAAGCGTATAAAAAAGATTTCTGTGAGTATTGAACATGGAATTAACTTATTTGACGGTATGTACTCAAAATACTACAAATTTGTGATTAATTCATTAATTTGTGATAAAAGCCATCAAACTCATTGATTACTTTTTCAAATTCGAGTGCGCTTCATTCCGTAGTAGTGGGGGAAGAGGGGTCGATCGTCTGCCCGTTATAGGGAGGCGTGACGCGCTCGTTAAAGAGAGGTTTCGTTACAGGGAATCTCGTTACAGGGAATCTCGAGTGTACTCCTGTTTTTTAGTTCTTTAAAGAATATATAATGTCATGGAAATCCTCAAAATAGAAATCTCTACATACTCATATGTACTCTAGTAATGAATTTTCTGAGATAATTTCTCAAATAATGATTTGCATAAATGTGTGTTTGTCAAGTCATTATATTTGACATTGTGTTATCTTAACGTCGGTACGAACTATAAATATTTATTTTTTTCACATATCTTTCTTATATGCTCTTACGAAAATAAACCAAAAAACGCATAGAAAATTGAAAAACATTGACTAGAATTACGGTTTTCTTATTTTTATGACTTTATTACAATCAATCTGCAATCATTTTTCTCCTATAATTTCTACCTTATTCCCCCAATAGACCTTCTAAATTAGATGATCTTGACAATGACAGATTAGACGATCCCTGAATATATATTATTCTATATATTAAATTTTATTACATATTTTTATATTATTAAATTTGACAAAGAAAAAAAAAGTTAAATAAATAATTACCTTTAGAAAAAATGACTGCCCATAACACACAAAATATTGCAGCGAATATACTATTCATTGTCACAGAATTACAAAAACTGGTGGTGATAAATCTGACAATCGTTTAAATTAAGTAAAGGTGTTTGGCGCTATCTTTCTGACTGATAAAAGTGAAACAACCAGGTTTGTAAATGTAAACTGAACAAATAGCGCATAATTAATACTTGAAATGTTGATAATGTGATTCTTTGTTGAAATTAACCTGATAAAGTTAACAATATAAATCAATAATGTTATTTCCCGGCTGTAGAAGATAGAAAGAATACGATGTCAAATTTTAATTTTAATTCTATTGGATTGTCCCAGAAGTAATTGCCGATCTTTTCATACAAATGAAATACATTTTTTTATATAAGGGTTTCCCAATAGGGGTGATATGATTTTGAATGTCCCTATCGGGCTGATTTGAACTGAAATTTTTGACGTCTGCTGTCAGTTGTGATCAGTAAGGTTTGCCATTTAATCATGAGTAGTTTCACGCTTCCACAACGTTTGGAAATTGTCCAATTATTTTATCAAAATTCGAGAAGTTTTGTCGGTGTTCAAAGAGCATATCGTGCAAAATATGGTCGTCATTCTGCTCCATCCGCGCTCTCAATTCGTCGAATAATCGATAAGTTGGAGAGTGAATTTACTCTATTGGATACTAAGCCTAAAAATCGTATGCGTACAATTGGAGAGCTTGAAACCAATATCCGAGCCGCTATAGCAGCCATACCACCAGAAATGCTCCACAAAGTCATCGAAAATTGGCTTGAACGCATTCGGGTTTGCAAGAAGAGTCTCGGGGGACATTTGACCGATATATTGTTTAAATCATAAATGGCATAGAATATCCAATATAATAAAAAAGATTTCGATCAATTTCGAATGAGTATTCAGTGTTTTTTTTCAATTTCAAAACATATCACCCTTATTGGGAAACCCTTTACAAGGAATGAACTTTAATCAGTGATATCTTTTCCATTTTGTTCAATAACCTTTTGCCATCTTTCTGGTAATTTCATGATTCCACGCTGATGGAACTTCTGGTCTTTATCGGCAAAAAACTGAACCATATGCGATTTCACAGCTCCATCATCATTAAAAGTTTTAACATTCAAGGAGTTCTGCAAAGATCGAAATAAAAAGTAATCTAATGGTACAAGGTCAGGACTATACGAGTATGGTGGATGTAACATCACTTCCCAACCAAGCCTTAATAATTTTTGGCGAGTGGCTAAAGATGTGTGTGGTGTAACGTTGTCATGGTGAAAAATTACACGATTGACCAATTCTGGCCGTTTTTCTTTTTGCCGCTACGTTCAATTTCTTCAGCTGATGACAGTAGAGTTTCGAATTAATCGCTTGGTTCCTTGGAAGCAGCTCAAAAAATACCATACCTTTCCAATCCCACCAAACAGACATCATAATCTTTTTTTGATGCAATTCAGCTTTTAATGTTGTTTGTAGAGATTTATCACGCTTGGACCATGATTGTTTTCGAACGACGTTATTCTAAACAATCCATTTTTCATCATTATTGATAGTTCGTTTCAAAAAAGGGTCGAATTCTTTGCTTTTAAGATGCAAATCACAAGCTTTGATGCGTTTTGTTAAACGAAAATCCTTCAACTCATGTAGAATCCAAATATCAAGTTTTTTAACGAGTCCAAGACGTTGAATATGACGGTCGATTGTTGATTTTGGTATTTTTAACATTTCTTCTATCTCTTCCACAGTTACATGACGATCCGTCTTTAAACTCCATCTTAAAGTTGATGCCAAACTAACAACTGTAAATAAAATTACGCACAATATTTTTGTATATATATATATGGCTGATTCTGATTTCGGATTTGGATTCTACGTCAAAAATTACTCCGGAAACGACCCATAGCTTTTCAACAACAAATACAAACCCATTATTGGCAGACCTGTGTTATTATTTGTAGAAGTTTATTTCAATATATATGTACGACCAACAGTGAATTTAAAGCCACCCTATTAACATTTTAAATGCTAATTTTGCACCGTTTATTCAGTATACTGTCATGTTACCGAAATGATACCCAATTCGGTAACAGTTCGGTTCACACTACCCGCCAGGGTAAGAATGCTTGGGCAAGAAATACCAGTTATTCCTAGTGTGAAATTATACTGTAATTGAAGGCAATGGAGAGAAACTTATTTACTCTGTATGTTATTTTACATTAAATTTTGTGTAATGTTAACCCAGGAATGACTGTTATTTTATTTCCATTATTATGTGGAATTTTACACAGGATTTCTTACAGTGTAAGTAATGTTTGCTTGACGGAAAAATTATATGATCCCGTAAGGAATTGATTTTACCGACGACGCCTGACGTTTTTAATTAAGAAAACTTTGGACCAGATAAACGTTCTTTACTGCGTTTTACTTAATTACTCAATGTTTTAACTCGATATCTTAATTAATGTGGAAACGCGAAGGACAAAAAAGTGTCGGTAAGGTAGGGATCGGTTAAGTAAGACATGGCATTAACCTTATCAGCTTTGCGCCTCTCTCTGTTTAGTCTGGCTCAGTCTGGTGCTGGCAAATGCGCGGTTTCACCGTGAATTTCCGCGGGATTTAAACATGGGGCACGGAAAAAAATCATCTTTCGCGGGAGCGGTAATTTTAGCGGTTTTTGTGCAGATTTTCCAGTCCGACCGCAATTACATTAGTTCCCAATCTTCTATTATATTCGCATGAGTTACTCTCTCTGAAATCTGTTTTTTCCACAGAAATTTTTTTTTAAATTATCTGAATTTAAATTTGTAGGAAACTTGATTGGTATGAATTGAAATTGTCTTTTTATTTCAATGCTTTTCACTTCCTTTTTTACTGGATCTACAGTGATTACTTGGATACAACATAAGAATTTTAAGTTTTGTTTAATGTAACTGGAAAGAGTCCTTTTTTAAACTACACACTTGTAATGTAATACGTTCTTTAAAACTTGAAGTATTTTATTTATCTAGTTCTTTTTACAGGTTTCAATCAGACATTTTAAAATGGTCAATTGATCAGAATCGTATCTCGCCTTGAAGAAAATAGTATTGGGAGACATTGTATCCCATACTTGCCTATACTTTTCATCTTATCTAAAGGTTGTTTACTTTTACTTTGGGAAAAAATAGTCATACTTTATAAGTATGCTTGTATACATATAAATTGTGTGTGATATAAGTTACATTGATTATTGTGATTATTATTTTCATTATCATATATGATCATTATTTCTTAATCTATATATTTGATAATCTATAACACTTATATGATAAAGTAAATAGTTTTCAACCTTGCGCAGTATTATAAAACAACTGAAGATATTCTTGATAATGTAATAATTTGAGAACGATTTCTTATAAATAAAAATATATATTTTAAATGATAATTGAAATAACTGGTACTTTCATTTTTATTCTCCTCCGCCTTGAAAAGTTATTATTTTTTACTTGCTTTTACTAAATTTTAGTTGGGATAACTAGTGACCAATGTGATCGTAATTATTATGTGATTCATAAAACGTGAAAGGATTTATACGCGTATAAATGAACACATAATATAAAACACATAAATCACATATATATATGAATATATAGACACATGATAAAGTTGACAACACATAGAATGATTTATTCCTACAAAGATCCATTAAAAATAGTCCTGTCTTTTCTTATGAGTTAGGGTGCAAATTCCAAAGAAAAATTTTAACTGCTATTAATTTTCAGATTAAAAAAATAGTTAGCTTGACAACAGGAGGCATTATAAAATGTTCGTGGGAAACGAGCGCTCTCTAGCGGGATAAGCTACGACGGATCTGGCAGCAATGAGCAATGGTCTGCAGCGTCTGCTCCAGTAACTCCAGTTAGAGTTAGAGCTCCAGCAAGCTCCAGTCTCCAGTCAGCTCCAGTTCAGTGATCAGCTCACGCACACGCCACATACGTCATCCACTGTCGACATCATGCTGCATGCTGGATGGCTTCATGGATGTTCATGGAGCAGTCAGAAGCAGCGCAGGTCATCGTCGGTTCTATGTTCATTCCAATCCATTCGCTGAAAACCGTTGCTCTTTGATAGACTACGAAAATTTGTTTCAAAGTAAGTTAAAAGCTTATTCATCGTGTTATTGTCCATATTTTAAAAATGTTTCTTTTTAATAGCATTATTGAAATAAAATTAATGTATTTCATATTATTATGAATTATTATTCATACATGATTATTAAATAAAGTGTGAATTTATAAATTCTTTACTTACATTATTTTAGCTATATTTTATAAATATTTCTGTTTCTGAGTGAAATGTTCCAAAAATGCCAGAAGACTGTTGGCAACAACGTGAAACGTTTCAAATATCACTGCGTGGTTCTTAGAGAAGCGTCAATGGCGGGTGATTCGATATTCAAACCTTTTTTCCTTAGCTGCATCTATTGAGGATAAAATTTGAAATGGAGAAAAGCTGTATCAAGCACTGGACAAATGTTTACATAAAAATCATTATTTTAATGGTAAGACTATTCCTTATTGTTCGAGTCTGAATGGCACTTTCTGATATACTATGCATAATCGGATAATACGAGTTGCAAAAATTGTTATAATCTTCTGTTGGAAAAAATTTATAAATACTGCTGATTCTACTGGTATTATTTGCTATAAATATTAGCTAAAGTATTAAATTTAGTAGCATGTTTCAAAATTTTCATCATCGGTGGTTAAAATTACAAAATTTAAATTCTTTCTTTTTTAATGCTAGTATTTGATTGCAGTTCTTTGCATTAAATAAGTATAGGTATATTAAATAAAAGTACTAAATTACGTGCGAAATGTAGAGAAGATTTTGCGATGTAACATAACAAAGTATTTAAGGTACAAATTAATTAGTTGAGTTTGAAATTTTTGTCACTGCCTACATTATCAGCAGTCGACCGGCAATCGAAAGACCTGGGCTCGAATCCCAGCGCAGTCGAAAGCGTCATTTTTTCCACAGAAAGATTTTCAAATTCTTTAAATATTTAAGGTACATTACTGCTTTGGAAAATTGATTATGTTATGTGTTGATACCTTTTAACCAAAGCTTCGATAGTTAGCAAAACAAAAAGTTTGGTTTTAATGATTAAGGTTATAAACTTTGTTTCAAGATTTCATCGTATAATTAAAAATCTGTAGAATTTCAATTGTATTTAAAATACTGGTATAAAATTCATAATTGTGAATAATCTACGTTTTATTATTGACGGTTTGTTCTAAAGATGTTAACATAATTCTATTGAAACTTTTATAAAATGGATTGAATTTATTGCGTGTTAACAGGCAAATTTGTAATAAATTATTTCTTCTAGTTGATAATACAGATATAAAATAGATAATTCAGATATTATATTGCTTTTAAATTATTATATTCTGTCAATCATCTGTGTAAATTTACTTACCGGTAAATAAATTAATTATATACATTTTGAATATCCACTTCTACACCTTTAGTCCCACGAAAAGTATGTTAGTATTCTAGAGTTTGTTACTAAAATATTCGAGCAGGAAATAAATTTTGTTGCAAATGAATCAAATGCAATTTTTAGTTGTAATATATTAAATCTAGCTAAGTTTAAAAAAAGATGTGTACCATTACAATAGTAGTTATTTTTTAATTATTATAAATCCTTACCAATCTTTATTTATAATAATTATTAATAATTTATGTAACATTTATCCCAAAACAAGATTTTAATTCTTTCATAGTTACTTTTATTTATTATTTAGCTGATTTTTTTACATAAGCTGATATCACATACAAAACAGTTAAAAATTTCATGTCTTCCTCCTTCAAAAAAATTAATTATATATTTTTATAATTCTAATTTTTCTTTTTAATACCACATATAGGATATGCCTCACTAGTCGACAAATAAAATCATGCAATTTTTTGCACTTACCGGCTGATAGTTAATAAAATGCGGATAAGTAAACCGTAAACCAAGTTAAATTCTCGTACAACGCTTTGAAGTGAAAGCATTTCTCAATAGATGGCGGCACCAATAGATTTTTGTTTTCGAAACTAAATTATTGATAAATATCTCTAGATTGTTTTTTCTAACCTTTTTTACTGATTTCTAATAACAGTATATCAATAATTAATATTTTGAGACAATTTTCTGTGAAAAAAGGAACGTTTCCACTCCGCTGGGTATCAAGCCCAGGACCTTTCGATTGCCTGTCGAATGTAATCAGTAAATAATTAATACATATTTGTTTTCACAAACTAAGTACAAAGATAAAATAAGATATAGTTATTCTACACAATTTACTATTCCATGATAAAAATCTATTTTTTACTTTTACATACATTATGATTTGAATTTAGCGCCATTTATAATTTTGGGTTATTCATTTTCGCGCGAAATTCAAATAATGTTATTTGAGTAAATTCCAATAATTTAATAATAATTAAATTATAAACAATAAGTTTCTATTTATGTGTTTATAATTGCAAATTTAAACTTTTTAAAACACTAGACTATTACAATGATTATATTTTACGTTGTGTTTGTAGGAGACTCAAATTTTCACTTGGTACGTGTACGATGCCTAAATTCATAACGATATTGAATATTATTCATTGTTTATTAATATAGTGAATTTTTAAATTTTATCTAGATACGTGATTGAAATATTGGAAATTTAAATGCTTGAAAAGTTCTAAACTTATAATTGTTATCCACCTTATACGCAACAATTTTTACCAACAACTTTGGTTTTTAACATTGATTTTTCGTGAACTTTCATGAATTTTGATTCCTAAATCAAAATTTCAAAAGTTATTAAATTATTTAGAAATTTACAAATAAATAATCATCAAGTTTTAATTTTTCATCCTTATAAATTATGTAATAATATTTTAACGATTAGGTAATTATTATCACAAAATTTGTTACTGGAAAAAAACAATTTAGAGAATAAAATATGAATTTGCAAGTAATTATTGCCTCCACAGTATGTATCTATATACTATAAATAATATGCTCATATTTTCTGAAAATGTAATTCACTGCGGAAGATTTGAGAAGCAAGAAGTGTCGGCAAAGAAAAAAGCCTGTAGCCTAGAAGGATTGAGAAAAAGTGGTATAACAAATGATATGTGAGTCTGTTGCACCTGCTGAGTGGCAGTGTGTCTGCTGAGAAATCGAGTCGGTTTGCTTGCTTGCCAAAGGGTTTTAATTACATTGAAATTGTCATGCTAATGTAAAGAATATCGTTTACAGGTCTCCCACGTCAAGTGCTTATTCATCGAAGACTCGTGCGAGCCAGAGGGTGCCTTACTGTAGGATGTCTCGTTTTCTTTGTACATACAATGTACAGCACGAGTCCTCGAACGACTAAATGCATATCTACATAAGCGCAGAAGGCAGGTGGCGCCCGCATCGTGCCCAGAAAAAACGGATAATGAAACAAGACGCAAAAATTGAAGGCCGGGCCAGCCCTGACTAACGAAGGAAAACCACACTCTAAATAGTAAATTTTACTCGACATGAACACAGCTCATCGAACGTAAACACCTTTTCATACAACGAATCCAAGTGGCCACTCGTATGGCGTCATTAAGCGCAAATGGGCGTGCATAGTCCTCAGGCACTCGAAAAAAGTACGAAAAAAGGATGACGCAGCGGCTTTCTGCACCTGCAAATTTCGAAGTGCATACAATGTTTCTTTCATTTTTTTTCTTGCTTATTCTGACTCGCGAGTGCGACGGGAATGAATAGAAACAAGGGCGACGGTTTTATAGAGGAAAGAGGCGCAGGAAAAGAGAGAAACTGAGTGGGCCCAGGTGAATCGGTTGCAGGTGAAAAGAGACAAGTCAAAAACCCCGGACCCTGCTTGAAGCAATGGCAAGGGCAAGGGAAAACGATTTACTGTGTTCAGCTAATCCAGCTGGAGGAGAGAAAAGATCGGCAACCTTCTGCTCTCTTTTATTCAGAACTCCCATACCCTCTTTCTCCACGTGTGTGTCTCCTATAACCGCAACGATAATCCAGTGATTAATCGTTACAGTTTCTTCGCTAACGCCGCTCTTATCCTTCGCTTAGGACTGCTTCATTAAATTCCTTTAGAACGTTATGCGATCTGATTTAATGAATTGCATTCTTGCCTAATCATTGCGAGGAAAAAGACATTTTGCTTGCCCTGTATTCGATGCGCCGAGTTATCTATGGATCACTAACGGTAAAAGTGGAAATCAGTGCTAGATGCACTCTTCCATTCTCATTCATATATGTGTACCCTTGTCGCGATCCACTCGGAACAATCAAGTCAGCTTCTCTGCTCGAGATGAACTTGTCGATTGTGCTATGAAATATAAATGACTTCGAGAGTCCGGAGTTAAGTTCGTATACTATTATTGGAGATGACTGCCGTACCTATTATCATTGAGACTTGAAAAAGGAGAATGAACTCACGAAATTTATAGATTCTTTTTAACTTTTTATTAACGTCTAGACTGTTGATTCATATGAAACAAAAATGAATAAGCTTTATTTTATTTAACACTATGTATAACTACTTTTTTCTCTGAATATATTTATACGCGTGAAAATTTACTGTTTTAAAATACACGCTTTATTTCTAGAGAATTACAAAATGTTTTGTCTACCTTCCTTATACAGAAAAGATTGCAAATCTACAGGCAAAGCAGATTCAATATAGAACTTTTCTATAAATGTCAAATTATAAAGTAACGGAAACATCTTTTTTTTATTTAATTGACTTTCAAAAATATTTTATTCATAATTTTGCATTATAGAATAGTACAAATTTACGAGGCTACTTTACTCTTTGAGTGTTTGAAATTTACTGTAGCCTTTGTCTAAGTTTGAATTTCTTTTTCTACTTGAATTTCCACGTTTTCGATGCAGTGATATAGGGACAAGAGTGTCCCGGACACGCATGCGCACGAAGGTGATGCAAAAGAGACACTCTTATACACTTGTGGTTTATGACTGCTTTGAAAACGCCCTTACTGTATACAATAGAAAGCATTGAAGAACATTCATTCCATAGATGGTAATTTTTATTTTTATCAATAACAATATGTGGATAAAATATTAATAAGAGTTCTCAGATGATGGGTGTGATTAAATAAATTTAAATTGCACTCTTGAAAATATCTGTTGTAACTTTACAATAAGTGTATTGGAAGTAAATTTCCAAATCGTAATGTAGCGTAAACAGGGTGGCCGCTTGACCGGGAAATGACCGGGAATTTTCTGTGACCTGGAGAAACCGTGAAATGACCGGGAATTTTTTTCTTGACCGGGAATTTTTTTAAATTTTTAATAAAAAACGATTTCAATTTGTTTTAAATGTGTTACATAAAGTGATTTACTTATATATTATATTATGCATTTCGAAATTCCCGCCTTATTTCGTGATTTTGGTATACACTGAGAGAAAAAATAATGTCACCGCAACAAAATAGTTTTGTTAAACAGATTTTGTTGTTAATACTAAAATTTGGTTGGCATTACAAAAAGAATGGTTAATGTAACCAAAAAATGTATTTGGTTCGAACAAATAATTTGATTGAATGCCTTGGTTAAACCACTTAAATAATTTGGTTGTCCCGACAAAATGTATTACCACTCATGTGTATTGTTTTGTTTATATCAGTATTTCGTTCGCGTCGCACGCAACCGGCACATCATCCTATCTTTCCTCTTTATAAAATATGTTATGAGAGTTAAACTAGGCCGTAAGGTGGCGCTAGTATTAATTATGTTCTGCTAGACCACATAATGCACAGAAAAAATACGAAAAAGTGGCAAATTAATCTCTAAACAAACCATGTTACAGAGTAAAAATTATTTTAAACTAGTAGTTAAACTATTTTCATATTATTGTCTTATTTTCCATGTGTTACGTGCTTTGACAGTGCAAAGTTACTACTAGCGACACCTGAATTCTGGTGACATATTTCAATTCCTCGATACACAGGTCTGGTCACGCGGCTCTTTTGTTTGATTCGATGTAGCAAACTTTACCGAGAAACCACATGTCTTCATTTTCGCCGTTCACCGAAATTTAATTTAATCGAATTCGCGACTTCATATTTATTAATGTCTGACTTAAAAGTGCAGAAACTCTTGGAGGAATGGGGCTTACCAGGCCTGATAAATACCTTCAAAGGTAAATCTAACCCTATTCTAACCCTAATAGTGCATTTAATCAAAAATATTCATTTATCATTTTTCACTTTTATTTTGGGATTAAAATCAATATGGCAGAGTCTTGCAAAGTGATTGTTAAAAATCTTACCAGAAAGTGTTCAGAAAATTTTAACAATGTAAATAATGATACATGTAGTTGACTTTTTTTCTACTTTTATGATTTGTAGATTCGAATAACCTCGGAAATTCATATTTCTCTTTCCGTGCACAGAAATATGTTTTATCTGTGCAAAAACTATTGCTAATTTAACAAAATTATGAATTTCCTTCAACAAAACGATTTTGTTCTACTAAAAAAAAGTATGCTCTCCTAACAAAATAATTTTTTTCATGGAACAAAATAATTTTGTTGAATCAACAATAAGTTTTGTCATACTAACAAAACACTTTTGTTATCACTACAAAATTATTTGGTTGAGTGAAACTAAAAATTCAACAAAAAAATTTGGTTGGTCCAACAAAACATTTTGTCAGCTGTATATCAAACAAATTATTTTGTTGCGACAACCAAATTTTTGTTGGCACTACCAAACGGTTTTCTCAGTGTACCAGGAGAAATTACATTTCAGAAAATTAGATAAAAAATATTTTAAAACTTTAAAAACCCATTGCATTAACTGTTATTCATTGGAAACTATTTTTTTAATGACCGGGAAAAAATTTTCGATGACCGGGAAATGACCGGGAATTATTTTCGTTGATGAAAACGGCCACCCTAGTAAAAAGACACGGTGTTGTATTGCAGATTTCAAATGCTGGTATCGGAATGTTACCACACATGTATTGCAACTGTACAACATCTCGTAAAGCTTATGTTACAGCAAATTTAATAAATTAAATTAAATTTAATAAATCGTTTTTTTCAACTTAATTTTTTCAATTCGAAGTAAAAACACCTTTAGAACAAATAACAATTTATTTGACTTTAATAAATCACGTTTTTAGCCTTTTTAAATAAAAGAAATTATTTTTTCAATATTATTTATTTGATATTTAAAGAATTTGAAAATCTTTCTGTGGAAAAAAGACGCTTTCGACTGCGCTGGGATTCGAGTCCAGGAATTTGATTTAAAAGAAAAATATTTTCTGATTCAAATACTTATTTCTGGATGCATGATTTTTTTTGCATAACAATCGTAATATAAAAATGTAGTAAAATCCCAAACATTTTTAACAGTGTAGGCTTTAATAAATAAATTTAGAAGTTTTTTGAATTTTATTATAGATTCCAGAAATTGTTTTCTTATCGAAATTGAAATAAAATCGCAATCATTGTGTAGATCCAACAATATCAAAAATTCGGGAGTTATTGCTTGCAACACGCTTAAGATTCGATTCTTTTGTTGATCCGGTGAATATATGTAGTAGCATTGATGCTATTTACATTCACCAACTGTTACCACGTGAAAGCATTTTTGCGTTTGTTTCAGGGCGATGAACGGACGTATACAATTTTTACTTTATTATTATTCATGTTATTAATTTTTTCGCTAGTATCATGGTGCATAATTCTATAAATAGAAAATGTTTGAATATGTATTTATTATAGTCTTTAACAGCAATATATCAATCTTTAACAAAAAATAATTCTTACTCGGGATGAGATTTCGAATTTTAAATTTACGATGCTAGAAAAAGGAACAAATTTTTTTTTCATTTAAGACTTTTAACATATGATTGGCAATTTGCAAACAAAAATAGATTTTTTCAACTTTTTTGTGTAAACATATTTTCTATAAAAATCCTATAAACTATGCACCCATAAAATAATGTTTACTGATTTGTCTTTCTTATCACGAAAATTGTTCGGTCTTGAAAGGAAACTTCTTATGGATAAGTTATCATTTTGATTCTGAAAGTTTATTTTCACTGACAGAAAGAGTAAAAATATAAGATGGCGGAAAATAATCTTAATAAAGACATGCTAAACTCATTATCTTCGGAATGAAATATTCCGCAATTTAATATGGTTAAGATGACAGGTATTGATACAAAAAATGGATTTGTCGTTTCTTCACAATATTTATCTCTAACATATTATTACTTTTCATGATATACTATAATCAAAATTATTTTCAATAATGTCAAGGCTAAAGAAACGACCAATGGGTCATCAACCTTAATTAATTGTACAAGTTTATGATTAGTTTTTTTTGTTTCGGACTACTTAATCTGGGTCAGAATAAGATTCGACGAGCTCTCAGCACTAATATCATAAAAGATTAAAATGTACTTTCACCTCACCCCCCGAAAAAAAGATATAAAATGGAAGAAAGGAAATGAGATTTAAAAGTAAATTTGTGAATAAAAGATTGCACAGCGGTAAATGTGAAAAATCATGTAGTTTGTTGCATAGGAGCAGACACGTGTGTGAGATTGATCACAGGAGGCAGGTGCTAAGGACGACAGCTGCGTGTATACTCGCAATGTTCCTTTACGATCCGTAAGGTCTTAACCCGTTCGTCTTCACTCTTCTGGGACCCCTTCGACGTTCCTCGCTGCACAAATGATGTCGATTTAAGAGATAGGTGTCCTTCGACTCTCGAATACGTAATCACGAGGTGCGCTTCAATAAAGAAGAAACCACATGGATTATGTTTAGACCTCTTCCTTCACATTGAAGTCGTGTTGCAGTGGGTTAGATATTATCGTAGCTATGAAATTACTACCTCAAAGAAAGAAGATAATAACATGCTCACTTTGAGATAATAACTTACACCTTTAATAAAGAAACTCATCTGATTCAATTTTTCTTCAAAAAACGAACTAAAAACAATTTATTTCATTTAAGGTAGTTCATCTGAGAAAATTAGACCTGAGGTAAAGATACATAATTTTGCTATCAAGAATAGCAATATTACTATTAAAGGGATAATTTTAAAGAAAAGAGATTATTGTCCAAGAAAAAAATTTGAAATAAAAAATTAATGCATTTTACAAATTTTATTTTTCCCTCAAATTTTTTTCTTATCGCTTCATACAAAATTTTATAAATTGATGTGATTCTAATAAATCACGGATCATTTTTTCAGGAAAAAGATTCTCTACAACTTAAACTTTTCCAATAAGAATTTTGTTTTGGAAAATTGATTTTCAGCCATTGAATTCAGCCACTCGTGGTTTCAGCCATTAAAGAATTTATTTCAAAAAATTTGAAACGGTAAAGTTGTTAAGATTCTTTTTCCTGGAAAAATTATTTGTGATTTATTAAAATCGCATCATTTTGTGAAATTTGGTATGAAGCGATAAGAAAAAATATTCGGCAAAAATAAAATTTGTTATATACATTATTTTTCTGCATTTCAAATTTCCTAATATCAGTGATGACCAAAGTTTATGAAATACGAAATTTTCTTTAGATTTACAAGAAGCTTTAACTGGTTTATTCACTTGCAGTGCTGAATTTAATTGAATTTTGGAAATACTTCTCACTTGCATAATAAGAATATTTTTGGAAAAACTTCTGTAGATTAAGGAAACCGGACACACAAACGCTTGAATTAGCCGAAAATCGATCAGCGGATGAACTTGGGGCTAAGATCGTTCTTTGTGGACTCCTCGCTTTTATATCCTTTTCAACAAATGTAATGTGTATGTACCTCCCTATATATTACCTACCATACCCCATCAAGAAAGGAATCCTATTATAACTTTTAGTGTGTGTACGTGATTCATGCCTACTTGTATTTATTCCCTAGTAGAGAGTAGAATACGCGAAATTCGCATTATATTCTCAGAAAAAACTGTTATGTGCATGTCCAGTTCTAGCAAAAAAAAAAAAAAGAATCAAATGTACGAGTATTTTGAAGAAGGAAAGACAGCCAATTGTAAGGAATGAAATGAACAATTTTCTGAACCCAAAAATCTGAATTATTGAAAAATATTTCCAGCTAAGAATTAATAAAAGCTGTACTAAAGAATAAATTAATTGAAATAAACTAATGATTGGTGAAAAAGCTTCCTAGAAAAAATCAGTAGACTTTTCATTAAATCAGATTCATATTTTTCTACAGAAGAAACAATTTTGTAAAAATAGTAGAAAACAATGAAATCCGGAATCACCATAATTGGAAATTTTAGGGGGATATTTCTTCAGGGCGTGTTGAGGTCAGTGACGTCAAACAGTCACAAAACAAAATTGATGATGGCTAAGTGAAATTTTATTTTGACCAGTCTAATGCATTTGGGTGTAATGAAGTAAAAATCCCCTGCAGATCATTCGATACTGATTCCACACAATTTGACCTTTGCTGAATTACTATAATTTTTCATCAGAAAAGAATTACATTCTTCATATTTCCGTTTTTACCTTCCATTATTACATTTGAGCTATTCGATCATTATAAAAAAGCACTGAAATAATGTTTTGCATAATATAAGATCACTTTATTTGTTAAAAGCGGAAGCCTAATAGAGTAAATTAAATCGTGAGTATAAATACGTAATTATATGCTCGTCATTTCGGGAATCTTGATAAATTTCCTCAGCAGAATACATTAGAAGAATAAAGAATAAGGCTAGAAAAATCCGTAATTGCAATTTATGCTTTCCACATGGGGTGAATCGGCTATTTCAAAGCGCTTATTGCTTAGCAAATGGTCTTCCTGTTCCCCGTTTGTATAAATAAAAGTACCATTTCCTCGAGTCATCAACTCCTAGGTTCTGTCCATTGGATTTAGTTTATAAAAATCGTATTTAAGTTTCTTTCAGCCTCAAGACTTCTTTCTGTAATAAAAAATGGCTAATTATTCAGAATACTTTTATTTACTGCAAAAAAAATTGGATCAAAGAAAAAATGTAATTGATTAAAGATATTTTGTAAAACTGAACAATTTAAAAATTTCATTTCAATATTCAAAAAAACTTTACATTTTCGGAGGAGAATGCGAGAATAGTGATTTTTTGACTCGGCCTGTCTGTCTCTAAAACATATTTCCAAAACCACAAAATATATGCAGAAGGTGTAAGCATATAATTCTGTTTCAGAAAAAGATCTGTAAAGAATTAAATGCTATGAAAGTCAACTGAATTTTCATAAAATGTATTTTAAAACTACCAAATTGTAACAAAATTTTTATGAAATTTATCATAAAATGACGGAACTGTAACAAAATTTTGATTACATGTATCAGAATATTCAACACTTTGTAACTGAAAATTAAGGAATTGTTTCCTAAATTTGATAAAAAGTAACTGAATTTTCTGAAATTTTTCATTTTTTTTTTCATTTTTTAGGAAATATAAAAGGCACCCAAAAAAACATTTGTTGGCGTGAAAAAAATTTATGCAATAAAGATGAAAAAAATTAAATAAAGTACTAAACATCTCCTACTGATATTCGTTCTTTGATTCCATATAAAATTAAAAAAAACGCATTTTCAAATTATTGGCTGACAAACTGACATTCAAAATTCATAAACCTTGGCAATTTCAGTCATCTTTTTGCAATTTTTAGATACTTTTACTCAAAAGTTTTGTAAATTTTCAAAGAATTTGAAAATCTTTCTGTGGAAAAAAAGACGCTTTCGACTGCGCTGGGATTCGAGCCCAGGTCTTTCGATTCCCGGTCGACTGTTCTAACCACTGAGCTACACAGGCGTCCGACATCTTTCAAACTCACCTAATTAATTTTAAATTTTACATAGTAAATAAATTATTATCAATCAACTATTTATTGTTAAATAATTTTTTAACATTTTCACAGATCATTTTCAAAGTAGAAGCGTAGAAGATAAATGAGAAATTCAATAGCGAATAAAATAAAGGGAAAATGATATGAGTACGAAAATCAATCCAAACGGAAAGATTCTGAGAGAATGTTAAGGATAGCAAAATCGAGAAAACCCCGTTTTTTCTACTACTTTTCTGGTCATTTGTTAGGAAATATAAAAAGCACCCAAAAAACATTTATTGACGTTAAAAAAATGTATGCAGTAAAGATAAAAAGAATTAAATAAAATACCGAACATCTCCTATTGATATTCGTTCTTTGATTCCATATAAAATCCCATAAAAAATGTTTTTTCAAATAATTGGCTGACTAACTGACATGTTTGAGTATATCGACCTAGTTTTACAGAAAAGCTAGTTATTTGCGTTTGTGTCAAACTGTCTATAATATCGTTTTTCAAAAACGTGTCGTGAAAAGGTACGTCACTTTTTTCGTGTTCTTGGCCCCTTCGCGACTTCAATTTAAGTAAAGCGAAGACCGCCTGTTGCAAGCAAGATTTGCTGCGATCGCAATCGTCCAGGTCTTGCATTCGTGTAAATAAATACGTGTGTACATGAGAGGGTAATTTTTTTAAAGTCAATCGGCACAAGACAAGGTAAGGTGGTGAGCATCTGCCCTCAGATTGCGTCCCTCCGGTTTCGCGCAGCGAATAAAAATCGAGTTCGAAAGCATTACCAGCTGGCACGCGTCTACCTTGGTGCTATTATCGTTGAGGAGGATCACATTGCGAAGGAGACCTCCGATTTTCTTTTTCTTTCTTTCCAACCTTCTCCTGCTGCAACTCCTTCGCCTCATTTTTCTTGTTCGTTCGAAGCACCTGCCGCCGCCGCTGGCCACCGTGTTTTGATTTCATGCCTTGGGGTAAAGAATTCTTCAAGGAAGTCGGCAACGCACTCTGAATCGCGTGCGATTTGTTGTTGTGAATTAGTTTGACCGGGTGCAACAAAGCCTCTTGTCTCCCAGTATTTTGACTTTCTCTTCAAGAATAAAGCTGCCGTTGTTAACCCGTCCGGTTAAAGACGAGTTCAAACCCCTTAGAATTGCATATTGCGTACGAATACCAGGAAGACATTTTCTGCCAACTCCAATTGTATGGGATAAGTAGGTGGAACGCCCCCTTAATTTAAATTTTTCAGAAATTCAATAATGAGGAAAAAAAGTAGTTGCGCATTATTTCAATAAAAAATCATTCAAGCCATTTATTTAAAAATATAAATAAATAATGAATTTTAAAATTTTGCTCATTATACAAATAAAAAATGTATTTCATTGAAATACAGTAAATTTGCATTAAATTAGAAATTTATTCATTTAAAATAAAATGATTATTTATATTGCATACATTTACTTCTCATTCAGGAATAATGTTAATTTAATTTGTGCAAAATACAAGAGAGTTGTATTTGGTACGAATAAGATTATTTTTCCGTGTATAATAAAAGAAAAGACGTATGTCTTTGAAGTTTCTTTGAATTTATTATTAAATTTCGTATAATAATATCTTGAACAAATACTTCGAGGGCGTTTGAGGGATTTCAAATTGAGAACTTTAAAGCCTGGACAGAGTTTTAGAGTCATAAAATTCTCAACATCTGAATAGCAGATTTCAAAAGGTCTTTAAGCTTCATTTAATAATGTAACCACGTGCATAGTATTAAGATTTCAAGATACAGGTATGTTACTAAAACCTGAAATCTGCCGTGTTTACATTGTAAATTCCCTTTTTCTCTTCAGGACTTACTTTCCATTTTCCTGAAAGTGAAAAGCAAAGACTCATAAAGTAATAAATGAACACATCCAATCTATCAGCAATTAGTGTTTTATATTTCTAGTTATAACACCCTTAACTCAAAATTCTTGAACCTTTCAGTAAATAATGTAATGTCTAATATTTTCAACCTGTCATCATTTTATCATGTCAATATGATTATTGCAAAATTAAAATCTGAATTACAGGATTTAAAAAAATAAAAGTAAAAGGTGTCGAAAATTATCAATCCCTTGGTAAGATTTATTTATGATTCTTGTCATGCAAGGTCGCCCTACTAAGAAACTAGGAACTAAAAACTGAATGTAAAGAATACTCTTAAATTAGTTCAACTCCTTCCCTTTCTGACCTTGAAACTCATAAATCTTCAAATATACTACCCTATATTTATTTCAACCATTCCTCACAATTTAAATGACTATACAGAAACTAGAAACCAGAAGTCAATTTTGAAGAAAAACAGATACAATTAGCACTTCCTGTTCTTTGAAATTTATCTAGGCGTACTACCTTTCAAGGTAAAAAGTACGTATACATCTTCAATTATCAATTACAAATTTCAAGGATTCGAAAGTAATCGAATCCTCAAAATAACAAAAAAACAACCAAATTTTGACCAAAATCACAAGTACAAAAAAAACTTTGAGAAAAACAAAAAAGGAGGAAAGAAAAAAGAAGGCAACCTTCCAAAACCCCTTCCTTCTTTTTCTTTCTTTCGTCCTTTTTTGTCTTTACGCCCACCACCATTTACATAAATAAATTCAAACTATTATTATTATTATTTATGTAAATGGTGGTGGGCGTAAAGACAAAAAAGGACGAAAGAAAGAAAAAGAAGGAAGGGGTTTTGGAAGGTTGCCTTCTTTTTTCTTTCCTCCTTTTTTGTTTTTCTCAAAGTTTTTTTTGTACTTGTGATTTTGGTCAAAATTTGGTTGTTTTTTTGTTATTTTGAGGATTCGATTACTTTCGAATCCTTGAAATTTTTAATTGTGATTTTGTTTGGACGTTGAGAGGAATCCGGGTTCGTGGTATGCGAGTTCGAGTTCAGGTTTAAAATCTTCAATTATCAATTAAGGGTCAATGCAAGTCCAGAATATGAATTGTAAATAATGATTTAGCAAAAAAAGTCATATCATAATTGAAAATCGCGATGAAATTTCGCTGATATAAATCCTCATTTCTTAAGGATAAATCAGGTTTAATTTGAAATCATTTACTTTTATGATTCTCTCTTCTTTAAGAATGTGCAATAAAAGTCACTATGTCAACTAAAAGTTCAAAGAACATTGTAAACCCCCCCGATTTATGAAATCTCCAGAAATCATCTGGAAAATCGAATGCCAGAAATTGAATAAAAACATAAAATTTGTCGTTTCGGGTCTTTGAATCTGGAAGATCGAGGGACGATTTTCACTACGGAATCGGTAGTCTGAAGTGTGAACTGATTTATTTGAATCTCAAGAGACTGCACCCCATATGATGTTCATATTTTATAGTTTACACCCCACACACTGGTGAAAAGTAGACTCCACATAAATATACTCTCATAAGGGGTGTCCACAAGTTTATCGACCTTATTTTTTTCGTTTATTTTCTGATGTATCGTACCGCAGCTTTATACCTAAACTTTAATGATCTGCCGAATTTCTCAAAAAAAAACTCGTTCACAGACTCAGAAAACTTGAGAGTTCAGAGGAGCACAGCAGTCGACAATTAACCAAAGTACATTCCTCTTGACAGGTGAGGAACCAGATGCACTGTTTCGATTTTCGAGAATATACCTTCATGTTAAGTGACTCTTTCTGTGGCTCGTGCTTAAAAAAATTCTATTATCGACCAAAATCATCGCACCAATTATTATAAAAACTGCTTTTTCGTTTGCATTCTATAAACCTAATTACACCAATTTTCTCAAACCCCTTTTTTATACTTCGAAAAAAATTTTATGTTATTTCCTAGAATCTACTACAAGTATCAATGGATTTTGATATAACTGAAACATTCATTCAATTACGTAATAATCCGAGTCGAAATATAGGTACTTTTTTCATACTCTAAAATTCTCTATACCCAGAGAATTTACGAGGATCTAATGAGGGTTTATTTCAATATAATCCAAGTTCTACTTAAGTACTCGAAATGAGCGAAAATTTCCATTTCTGCACGTTTTGAAGACTTAAAACGGACTTAATTTAATTCTTATTAGATTCTCGTAGCTCCCTCACTCACTGCTATACATATTCTATTGTACAAGAGTTGTTTGGCACGCCTTTTTTTGAAATACAGTACCGGTCAGAATTGTCCGGCCACCTGTTTTTCGATAATTGCTTAAATTATCCTAATTTGAATTATGTAAGTTAAAAAAAATTTTCTCCTAATTAAATTTAAAGCTATTAAAATTCTTTATAAAATGAGCCCAGCATGAATTCGTTTTGTTAAATTTTGAAGAAGTTATTGCAGAAATAGTCAAGATTTCAATGCTTTCTTAAATTTTAAATAACTTTCAAAGTAAACAACATTTTTTAATTTTCTTGGACTAATTTTAAAGCTAAATTTCTACAAAATCGATCAAAATTCTTGGAATTGATGAGCAATTTTTTTCTTAGATACTGCACGAGGTTAAAGTTCAAATAAAAAAGTTGGAAAAATTCCAATATTGCTTTTGCTTAGAAAAACATTTTTACACGATATATAAAACATATAATCATGAATTTTGTATCGAATCCCCTTAAAATATATATTCATATCTTTATTATGATTCACCTACAGATGAAATGTTTTCGAAATTTCCCTACTTTTTTGTTACAAGTTTAACTCCTTGCATTATGCAAGAAAAAATTTATCGATTGATAATGATAATTTAATGCGATTCTGTAGAATCTTAGCTCTAAAATGAGCCCAAGAACATTAAAAAATGTTGATTACTACGAAAGTTATTTAAATTTTAAGAAAGCATTGAAATATTGACTATTTCTGCAATAACATCTTCAAAATTTAACAAAACGAATTCATGATGGGTTCATTTTATAAAGAATTTTGATAGCTTTAACTTTAATCAAGAGAACAAATTTTTAGAAATGATATAAAACAATTGCGAAAGTTACACTATAAAATTGGTCTAAATACCTAAATTTGCAAAAAAAAATGAAACTGTATAAACCAAAAAATTTTGTTATTTTTATTTATTTTTTTTTTTTGAAATACTAGGGGGAAATCATTGAAGAACTGTACGTGTGGCGGATAAACATTGTGATAAAACAAAATAAATGAATTATACATATGACACTATAAAACTGGTCTAAGTAACTAAAATTTGCATAAAAAGTGAAAACTGTGCAAGAATAAATTTTTTATATGAAGATACAAAGAGAAAACATAAAAAGTTTGCACGTGTCACCGATGAACATTGTGGTAAAAATGATGTAAAAGAGTTGTGAGTATAAAACTTTACCATAGGTCTAAGTAGTTGAATTTCAAACTTTTTATGTTTTCTCTTTGTATCTTCATATAAAAAATTTATTCTTGCACAGTTTTCACTTTTTATGCAAATTTTAGTTACTTAGACCAGTTTTATAGTGTCATATGTATAATTCATTTATTTTGTTTTATCACAATGTTTATCCGCCACACGTACAGTTCTTCAATGATTTCCCCCTAGTATTTCAAAAAAAAAAAATAAATAAAAATAAAAAAAATTTTTTGGTTTGTACAGTTTCATTTTTTTTGCAAGTTTAGGTATTTAGACCAATTTTATAGTGTAACTTTCGCAATTGTTTTATATCATTTCTTACCACAATGTTCATCGGTCACACGAAAATTTTTTTTAAGTTCCTTCCTTTGTATTTTTTATAGAAATAAATTCTCACTGATGAGGACTCCAATTTGAGTCGGAACGTTTGAAAATATGAAACCTTGAGTTACATTTTTTCTGGACCCTAAAGCCAACTAAGAACATCAACAATATCGAATATTATTCAAGCTAAAGGGTCGATACAAGTCCTAATCATTATTAAATAACTTTATTATTCATTTGTTAAGTAAGAAAGTAGATTGGTGTTAAATTTTTGCATACCTACTTAATAGTGATTACATTTGAATTGAAATTTTTTCTATTTCAAAAAGTACGCTTAATTATTTTTAAAACTATGAATATTCTAATAATATTCTAATGAAATTGAAATAATTTTTTTCAGATAAATTTTATTCACAAAACGCAGTACTTGGTACTGCTCAAAGTATTTTTAATTCATTTTATAATAACCTATCATATGATATTTAATAGTACGATTAACATTCGCATATGTTAAAGAACATTTGTATTAAAGTAAAGCCGCAGCTTTCAATAATACGAAAAATATTTTGATAAATATTAAATAACTTTTTTTGATAAAAGATTTCTTATGGACTAAATCTTATGAAACATATTTTATTTTTGAGGAATGGGTTTTGAGCTGTCTCGTTCCTGGACGTTTTGGATCTTCCCCCCCCCCCCCCTCTTTACATAAGTCATTTGCATGTTTTTATCAAATAATAATTTTAAGGAAACAAAAAACCAGAAACACAAAAAAAATATCTAATTTAATATGTAAAAATAAATTCTGCATGTTTACAGCCTAGTCATTGAGTCCTGAAAAAAAATTTTTTTGGCACTGAAGAGGGCCCCCATTTGCGGCCGAAACGTTTGCTTTTAAACACCCCCACTCCTTTTTTATCTTTATGAATTGTTTTTTAGCTTCCTTTTTGATCTATATGATTTGTTTTTAGCTTTCTTTTTTATAATATGTCCAGAAATTAATGAATTTAATGTAAAGAAACAGACCCAATGCCAATACAAAGATATTTGAACGAATTCTATTTTGGGTCAAGATAAAAAACAAAGACATTAATGCAAACATGTCACATAATAGTTCTTAATACTGTCCATACGTAAAATAAGTATCATAAATATAACGAACAAATAAAGCAGTTCGACTGAGAACACCGTAATGTTTTTTTAACTTGAAGTGGTGTTAAACAATAATTCTCCCAATTCATCCTCCTTGAATTCAGGGACATATTCAGTTCAAAGTGTTGCGAAATATCTTCATGAGGAATCTATGAAGCACACTTGTTGATTTGTTACATTAGGATTAAAATCGAACTTAGATTATTTACGAGAATTGTAGAGGTAAATAAGGACTCACAAAATACTATACAAATTTTGAAGAGACTAGCCGAGAATTAAAAGCGAACTAAGTAGAACATAAGAAAATCCAACGAGGATGTTGAGGACTAAGCAGATCTAAAGGAGGATTCATTTAGCACTATGGAGGATCAAAAAAGTACTTTTTTCTACTAGCGGGTCAAAAAATGGATTTGTTTGTTCGCATGGGGGAATAAAATCCCCTTTATGACTCGCTAGTAGAAAAAAGTACCCCTAGTAGAAAAAAAACTGTGTGCGACACGGGAAAACATTTATTTTACTCGTGTGGTTGTTACCCTCGCTGTTCTCGAGCATCAAACTTGACACTCGCAAACTTAATTTACAAATAACAGAAAATATATGCAAAGTTTGTGATTCAATTATTTCCTTTGGTAAAACTCCTCCGATTAAATTAGTTTCAGTTGCGAATATCAAGGTATTTAAATAAATATATATTCCCACTAATTGACGTAGACTAAAAAATAAGAGGAGTTTAACTATAAATAACGTATCAAGCACTCAAAACTAATGCTAAATAATTTCGACGTGTATAGATGTATTCTAATTTTAATAGACCTGTTTATTAGAGGGATTTAGTATACAAAAACAATAAATTCATTAAACATTCATATTGATTTCATCACTATCAAATTTATTATTAGACTAATTCTAAAACAGTCACTTCAGTTTATCAATATTTTAAAATCACTGAGACATTAGTAATTTCTCTATTTGTGTATGTTTATAAACTTTATGTTGATTATTTATGACATCTAAATAGCATAAATTTTAAAATATTAAATTTCGAAATTACGTATCACTTTTAGTGATAATTCAAACCAGTTTTAGGATAAGAAGTCATTAGATAAGGTCGTTCACACGCTTAAGGTACTAATAACTTGGTCCCTTATCATATTTAAAAGTTGTCTCAGATATAAGAGTATCTGTTTATCTTCGTTAAAAACGAACACAAATGTTAATAAGTCAACTACTTTTAATTATACCCCTTCTCGAATTCGGATTGTTGAAGCTAAGGGACAAAAATGAATGATACAAAAACCAACAATCTTTTCTATTGATGTCTTTATATACGATTAATCGCCAGCGTTTAGAGTTCAATGTAAGACCAACCAAAGAATAAAGGATAGGAAAAAAGCATCTGCGATATATTTTCTCATCGCTTTGACATAAAACTTTCAAAATTCTTCGTATAAATTATAATTAGAGGATCAAGGTCATTTTTCAATTTATGAATATTTAAAAAGGTTTAAGTAGGCCAGATTTGTTGGCGCTTTTGTTATTTGTAACCACACGCGCATTGCCTGCCTCTAATTACACCGGATAGTCCGACAATTTTGAAGTAACACGCGGAAGATGTAATTTCCGTCACGTATATCCACCGGAAACAGTGGATGGAATGGCAAGTGGCCAAGTCGTGTCATGCGAACGATCGATCCTTCTTTTCTTCCCTTTTTTTTGTCCCTTTCTTGTATATTTTCGCATTCGTTGATCCCTGTGTCCAAAAATATACTTTTCAACTATTACTATTAATTAAATGATGCAAAGATGGTTTCATAACATTCAATAATTTTATTTATTATTCATATGAATGAATTAATATTTCATATTTTCAATTTTTCGTCAAGCATAATTTCGGAAAAGAAAATGAGCTTTTTTAGTGAAACTGACTATCACAGAATGCTGATAAGATCTGCATCTTGACCAATTAAGATTTCTTTTGTCTTCTGTCCTTGTGCCCTTCTACGTGAAAAGCCATCTTCGAACTGACAACATCTATAGCCGGCGACAGACAAAAATTGAACACGTGTCCTGCTGGGCTCAGATATAATAGATAAAAAGTCTGGTCAGACAACTGCTTTTTAAAAGCTTCTTCTTGAATCGCCAAGCCGCTCATAATTGGCAGACTGTTTGAAAATTTTTATTTCCTACGTCTCAAGGTATGCAGTAACCCTAGTGCGAATTGCCGATGGTAATAATACGGCACAATATTGGCCCAATCTCGGCAGCCAAGAGTCGGCTATTGTTATTGGGCCAGTGTCACTGTTTGCATCGGTCAAGTGCTGGGCCGACGTCGGCAGCCTTTTTCGACTATTTCAATTCACCGACCTTCAGCCGAAACTTGGCCCAGTATCTGCCTTTACACCAAGCCGATTGTCATTTTTACTATGGCATCCAGTTCTGAAAGTAGAAGAGCCAGAGTCGGGCTCATGGACGGCACATTATTGGGCCATGTGTCACTATTACCACGGCAAACCTTTCTAGAAGTGAGAAAACCAGAATTCGGCACAGCATTGGCCCGTTGCTGTGCCAAAAACAAGTGCTGGCGGCCAGAGTTTGGGCCAGAATTGGCCGCCAAGTGATTACCGGAGTTATTATTCCAGCAACGGTACGATATTGGCAGCCGATCTTCGGCAAATTTTTGTCGATGCTGGGCCAGTGTTGGGCCGTATCTAACTTCGCACTTGGGAAATTTCAAATTCCATTCTGTTTTCGAAATTTGAGTTCGATTAATGTTATATGAAATCAAAATAGCTTTTGACCCCTAGTATAAGTATATACGTATATTTCACACTCTCTGCACTTTTTTGAGTTTAATTTTACTTCAAAACAGAGTGAAATTTCACTCTAATGGTAATTTCCACTCGAAAAAATTTTAGAGAACAGAATAATAGTATATAAAATAATAATATATAATATTTAGAACAGGAATTATATATTCACTAGTTGTTTTTTCATATTCTAGAAATAAAGATCACTGATGAGGACTCCAATCAGAGTCAAAACGTTTGATTAAAACTACTGTTTTTTTCATTTATGGACCCTAAAGCCAATTATCTAACATTACAAATAATAATATATAATAGTATATAATTTTTTGTATTTTTCAAAAATGTGTAAACATTTTGCTTACACTTACTTATTCAAAATTTACACGTGGTAAAGGTTGTGTCACTCAAAAAAAGTTTTCAAAATAAGCGTTCAAAAAATACACAGAGGAAAAAAAAATTTTGTTTTAGCTAACCGGATTCTTGATGTAGAACAGCTCTCTAAATCTGAATGATTAAGATCTCACTGATTCACAGTGAAAAACCACTCTTCGAATGTTATAAGTCTTCAACATAGAAATCAGTGGAATTTACCTGATTTTACCATGGAAACTCACTAGTTAATCAGTGAAATTCGTTGTTCAACCAGTGAGTTTTCCTAGTGATATCAGTTAAATTTCACTGATTGTCTGTGGAAGACATAACATTCGAAACAGTGGTTTTTCATAGTTTCGGATTTAAGGAGTGACAACATTTTTTTGCCGTCCCAAAAAATTTTTAGTTTTCGCAAAAAACCTATTTGTTGAACCAGCAAAAGAATTTTTTATTGTTTTTTGCTTGACGAAACTTTTTGTAAGGAGAACTAAAATGTTGTTGGGATAGCATTAAGAAATTTGTTAGTTAGAGGAGATAGAGGAGACAAGCCAGCCTGAAACCTGTCAGCTCGGGCGAGAGAGAGTGATATGGAGGGATAGGCTGTCTCTCTCTAACGCGGTACGCGTAGACAAAGACAGAAAAAACCTCCCATCGTCTCTCTCTTTTGCTCTCACCGAGTTTCCAGACTGACGTTGCTACTCACAGAGCGGCCTATGGCTTGTCTCCTCTATCTGTAATATCTCTATGATTCTATCTGATGATATCTCGTATATAAACTAAGGTGAACTCTTTTGTATATTTTATGTATTTTTTCAAACATCAAATTTACATTTATTTACAACATACTAAGTTTTCTAGTTTTATAAAGTAATTTAAAAACAAAGTTAAGTATTTTACCTCCAAAAAATGTCAATTCAATAACCCATTTTCTCTGTATTTTTTTAGATTTTAATAAAAATCGCTGATGAGGGCTTCACTCTGAGCCGAAACGTGTGATTTATTTTGAATTCATCATTTATAGACCCTAAAATCAATATTTTCTAACAGTATACCAATACTTCTTTTTACAACCTGCACTCAAAAAAAAGTCCAGTTAAGGTAGTTGATCCACGAAAATAAGACCTTAGGCAAAGAATAGATAATTTTTCTTTCAAGAATAGCAATATTATTATTGAAGGGCTATTTTGGATGAGAAAAGATTAATTTCCATGAAAAAAATTTGAAATACAGAAAAATAATTTTATTAATAAATTTGATTTTTGCCCAAACTTTTTTTCTTATCGCTTCTTACCAAATTTTAAAAAATTATGTGATTTTAATAAATTACAAATCACTTTTTCAAGAAAAAGATTCCCTACAACTTAACCATTTTCAATTTTCGAAAATGAATAAATTATTATCAAATTCAGCAATTTGTTTGTAAAAATTTTTTTTTGGAAAAGATTTTTTTAATGGTTTCAGCCGTTAAAGAATTTTTTTTTTAAATCAGAAACGGTGACGTTGTGGGAAATCTTTTCTCTCAAAAAATGATTCATGATTTATTAGAATCGCATAATTTTTTAAAATTTGGTAAGAAGCGATATGAAAAAAAGTTGGGTCAATTTATTAATAAAATTATTTTTTTGTGTTTCAAATTTTTGTCATGTGAAATAATCTTTTCTCTTTCAAAAGAGCCCTTCAATAAAAATATTGCTATTCTTGAAAGCAAAATTATCTATTTTTGCCTGAGGTCTAATTTTCGTGGATGAAAACTACCTTAAAACAATCGGAATACCGGTTAGGCCATATTTAACATTATTTTTTGGTTAAAATAACTAGAAATCCAGGTTATTTTTACCAGATTTGTTAGGAATTACTAGAAAATCTGTTTAAAATAATCAGAATTCTACTTGAAATAACCAGAAAATAATGTTAAATATGGCCTAACCCTAATTCCGGTTGTTTTAACTGGACTTTTTTTTGTGCGTGCCTTTTAAGTATATTTTACAAGATATCCAGTCCAAAAAAAAGATGTTTAGTTCATTTCATTTAGCATCAAGTAAAATCTACAAAACAAGGAAAAATTCCGAGTTCAGTAGATACTATTCGACAACAGGTGAATCGTACAGAAAATTTGTTGATTGAACTGAATTTTTGGTAAAATCTACTGGCAAGTCAAATTATGAAAATAAGTACTGAACTTTTTGTAAATTTTACGAATCTCTTTTTTGTGTTTACTATTTGCGTTGATATTTTCATATCGTTTAGTGCAAATGCCCATAATTTTACAAGTTTACCTTTCACACGTTGCATGACGAATTTCTTTTTACCCTTTGCTTCTGCATAAAGATAGTGACTATCACTTATGCGAATTACACGAGACGAATTCGAAAACTTATCATCACTTCTATCACTTTCTTTTCAAATCTTCCCAAATTTCTGCGAAAAACACACCGATCAAATAATTATTTTGCGATACCAAAATACTTTTTCATTTTTATTGAACTCTCATATTGACATTTCTTATGAATTGTTTGTATTGAGTTTATCAAGAATCAAAATAAATTTATCTTGTAAGTAATGTATAAAATAACGTGAGTGGTTGACCCTTAGTAAAAGAAACTACCTTTTCGCAACCTCTCACTACCATTCAGGTCAATCTATGTAGTTGTAGGTATGATCGTTGAAGAGTCTGTCAGAGTTGAGCGTCGTCAGCTCGTAGATATTTTCTACCTGACCTCAATTTACCACCATGATAAATGTACGTTGTACTATGTAACTATATGTGTTCGCAAATGTTACATCTTTATAACGTCCATTGTGTGTGTGTTGAGCGTCAGCCTTGGAAAAGCATATTTTTTAACTTATAATTGCCAATGTATTTTCTCCCTATGAGAATATCATCATCATATCACATAACCCATCCTAAGTCTATAGAATCCTGAAATTCTTTTGCAGAGTTATCTGCCTTTCAAATTCTAGGTATCAAGTTGATTTTAAAAGAATAAGTGAGTAGATGGAAACATAATAAAATTACTACTTATCAATATTAAAAAAACATTGAGAGAAATTCTACTCTCTAATCTTGAATCAGTGAATTGTCACTGATTTGTAGTGATTATTCACTGATAGCAGCAGCTATAAGTCTTTCATGAGAAACAATAAAATTAGACTGATGAATCAGTGAAATAGATTGAACTTATTTATTGAATCAGTGAAATCTTCAGGTGGGAATAATAAAACCAGCAATATATTTTAACGATCGATGAACTCGTTTATTTAAATTACGTAATTATTATTAAATATTGTAATTATTATTGTGTATAATTAAAAATTGAAGATCCATCGTTATAATTTAATCGTTTTAATCGAATTCAAAAGTTATGTTCACGTGGCGCGTTCACTGATTCCTCAGTAAAATCAAAGGAGGGCACTGATTCATCAGTTGCTATATTTTCACTGATATAATCAGTGACTATTTCACTGATTCAGATTAAGAGAGTATTAGTTGTGCTGACTAAAAGGTCCCAACTATATATTTTTAGTAAGCAGTACCAAAAATTTTGTAATACTCACCAATGCCCAAAAGTCCATGGAACTAAGTATGCTACTAATTTTTTTTGTAAAATTGATCAAATTCATTTAGTTTAAGAAATGTAAATATTTTATTTCCATATGCAATATTTCGTAATAGTAAACTTCAAGAAATAATTGTATAGACGAATTAGATTTTACCTGCTTATCAACTGTTTTGAATAATTTTGAAATTGTTATATACATTGATTTCTTAAAATGTTACTTTTGTTTTTCATCAAAATGAGAAGAATTAAATCATGGTGATTTTAAAGTATTATTGTAAACTGTTGTGCAGTTTGTGATGAAAAATATGTCAACAATTATCATCCTTTGTTATATTTTGAAAAACCATAATTAAAAAAGTTTTTCTCTTAAACAATTCTAACCTAAGAAAGTTTCTATCGACTTTAAGTGAAATAAAATAGATTGAATGATAAATTTAACATTTTTTCAATGTTAGAATTACTATTTTCATCATGTACGGATGAAAAAATTCATCTATTTCTAATTAAGATATTGGAATAGTTTTTAATAAAACGATTCTCACTTATGTCGGAAAAATATATATTTTTGTAATAACTAAACTGGACAAATAGTAATAGCAATTAACGTCATTAGTAAGTTTTACAAAAACGTTTTCATAACTTCTATTATAAGATCGATATAATGTGGGAATGCATGAAATAGTCCCGAGTACAAAACGAACCGACTGATCGGATTTTGTAAGTTTTACTAAAAATTTTAATCATTGCTACTCAGTTAATCTAGCTGTAAGCACTAAGGTGTTTCGATGATACAAAGTAAAAAAACAGACCTGTGACCATATAATGTGACATGTTTGAGAACATGTCTGCTATTATATTGACCCAAAATTCACATAATTTTTATTCATTTTGTTATTTTGGTTAAGATTCTTTTTATTTTCACATTAAAAATGTTAATCTTTTATTAAAATTTTTAATTAATTTTCAAATTTATGGCCATTGATAATTTTTAATGCGAAAATAAAAAGAATCTGACCCTATGCCAAAATAATAAAATGAATAAAAATACTTGTGACCCTGTTTTACAAAAAAAAATGGGTAACCACGACTAATACTTTCTCTCAGTGTATAGAGATCATGAAATTCAACTGGATTTATTAATTTTCAAAAAAGATTGTTTTTCTAATGTATGCAAAATTGAAATTTTCCCATTTTTCTTTACTATTATGTGAAGACACTTCCAGCTACACCGACCATTCGAGTATTCTTGATTTCTGAAATATTCCTGCATCAAAAGCTTAAGACGACGAATTCTATTGTCAGAATTGAAAGGAAATTAGAGAAAGTGGCAAATAGTTTCACCATGTGCTTGGGGACGGGTGGGTAGAGTTCTATAGACGACAAAAAGTATTCTTCAGATAGCAACTTTAACAATGCTGCATATATAAATAGCATATCTATAAAGTTTAGACACGAAAGGTTCTCCTTGACTAAACGTATATTAAATCTAGGACAGGACTAGGGTGGCACCTTGAACATTTCCTTAATAGCAGGAGAAAGCTTGAAACTCATTTGAAATTCATTAGGACGCGTTCATAGTGGCCATACCATCCTTGGCATTAGAATAAAATTCATGTGACTACAAGTACTATGTAATTTGTGACCATACAAGGTATTTGGACAAAAGCTACAGAGGGAATTTTTATTTCATTCTTTATTTTTCAATTACTAATTTTATTCTCAATTTTCTGGCGAAGCCACGCCTCACATAGTCCTTGGAAAATGTTAGAGAGTGACAAGAACTTTGGAAATTAGTTAGAAATTTTTCTCAGGGTGTAGAAGACAAAATGCGACAGATGTACGTTGAACCCTAAGACGACCTGGTTTGAACTTTAACCTTGAGGAATAGGAATTGTTCGTATATATTTTTCTCCTTAGATTGAAATCACTAAAATATAAGAAAAATATTCATGGCTATGCAAATAATAATCACTTATGATTTTTAAGGAATTTCAAAACTTTTTTGCTTGGATGTTTTCATTAATGGCTTTTACTACAACAAAAATCAATGTTCGGAAGCTGCGAACAAATTACATATAAGATGAAATTCTATCTTTTTAGATCTTTCTTGTCATGTTATGAAGAAGTTTGAGATTTTTTCGGTTTCATCCTCACCTTTTTCCTAAAATGATATTAATTTTTCATGTTGTGATATGTTTATGGGATTATGCCTCGTGTTGTATTCAGTGCCAATAATATTAAAAATTTAAAAGATATAAATTTAAAGAAGTGGAAAATTCTTATCTGGAAAACTTCCAATAATCGAGAGACAAAGCAGTTCATAATATAAAATTTTGAGATTTTTTTTGTTCTTTTGAAGAAGATCTAAAAGATTGTAAAGTATGAAATTTAATCACTTAATTTAAGACTGCTGAATGTGAAGAAAGAGTATTCGGAAAACTTTTATTTAGAAGATCTCATTTTCTCAAATTTTCGTGATTTTTTTCATATTTCACTTATCGAATTTTCCACACACATTCCAACTTTTGCATTTTTGAATTTAAAGATTCGGTATATTTAAATTTTGGAGATTTGTGAAATTTAAAAAAATATTTAAAACTTTTTCAATTGGATAAATAACAGATGGTATTTTTTCTTATTCCTTGATTTTCCTACAGTGGAGTTCTAATTTTGCATCAAGTTTCAATACTACTGAAAATTATTTTTTCCAAACTCTGATTTATGTATGTAATAAATTTCAAACATGTTAACATATCTACTCTGAACTTTTTAATTAATTTTTAATAAATATATTTATTTATTTATTTTAAATTATTTTAAATTGCCCATTCCCATTTTTCTGTTTCATCTTGGCTAAAAAGTAAAATTACTTTTTCGCGTTACGTAATTACCAAGATGGTAAATAAACAAATAGAATAGCTACAGCTTAACAGCTAAATGTACAACTTTTTTGTTTGACGGTAAAATGAACACTTTATCGCCTTTAAACCGTGAAGATTAATAGCTCATCTTCCAAGCAAAGAACGATTGATTGTCTTGCCTTGGAGATCGTTTGAAACGAGAGAGACTGTAGAATCCGCGTGAATTCCACAACGTGTTTTCCCTATGTTTTTTATTCTCTTTACAATTAGTGCAATATAATACAACAAGAAGTAACGTCATTGAGGTCATAATCTAGCTTATAACGAAAGATTCCCTCACGACCTAAGATCTTATCCTAAAGCGGAAAATCACCGAAAAACTTCTCCGTTCCCATTTAAATCAGCGTGGAAAGCTTCATTTTCATGCTGCATTCTTTATTTGTCCTTACCTATTTATCTCAAAAAGTTACGTTTAACTTACGACAAATTATATACAGTGGATGATCAAATTATACATCGTTAGAAATGTTCGGAAATTTACAAAATTTTAATGTTACAAAGATAACGTAACATTTGACGACATTTATGATGTTTTTGAGTAAAAGTGTCTTACAATTGCGAAAAATGTACTGAATTTTCTCAAAATTTTCTTAATATAATGAAACTCAACTGAATTTTCATGAAATGTATCTTAAAACTTAAAACAAAATTTTAATGAAATTTATCATAAAATTACGAAACTGTAACAAAACTTTCTGTTACATGTAAATGCATAAAACTTCTGTTATTCAAATAATAAAATTACTTCTGTTACAAGTTTCAGAGTTTCCAGATAAAAAAATCTGAATATATAGAATATACAGAATACTTTGTAACTAAAATTAAGAAAGATGCTTTTCATCTCAATTCAACCAGTCCATTCGGGACACGAATTAATTTTTTTAACGAAACTCAAATACGTTACTCTTTGATCGAAATAATGAGACACGTATTTTTTTGGGTGCGGAAAAAAAAAATTCTGAGATTTATCAGCAATTTCGTTGGGGTCAAAATTGATTTTTTCAATTATTCGTGAGAACTTTTTTTTCAATTATCTATAACTTCGCCAAAAATTGACCGATTTTGGTAATTTTTACTTTTAAATGTTTGTAATAATTTGCACTGCCGAATACAGCTATAAAGAAATGCTTGTTGATTGTTATTAATTTTTTATTTAGCAATAAACAAAAATTGCAATTTTTCTTTGAAATTCAATATCTCGAAAAGTGTATTTTCTTTTTCTCTCAAACTTTTTTCGCATCAAAAAGACACCTTGAGTTTCAATTCTGCTGAATCTCTAGCAGCTAAAATTTTTTTTTTTCCGAGTTATGATTTTTTGAAGAAAAAAAATCGTTTTCTTCATAAAAACGTGGACTGCTCAATGAATATCAACTTTATATGTTCAACGTGTATGGTATAAGGATGTATAGTTGTCCTTTACGATTGTATTGTGAAACTCTAAATATTACAAAAAATGTTTACACAGTCTTTATGACAAATTGACTGTGCTTAGATATGATCTATCGAATGTTTTCAACTTAACGACGAATTTCATTGAACGCTTTTTTCGATTTTGTACAGCAGAATTGAAACTCAAAGTGTCTTTTTGATGCGAAAAAAGTTTGAATGAAAAAAAATAGACTTTTCGTGATATTGAATTTCAAAAATAAATTGCAATTTTTGTTTGTTGCTAAAAAAAAATTAATAACAATCAATAAGCGATTGTTTATTTCTGTATTCGATAGTACAAATTATTACAAACATTTAAAAGTGAAAATTGTTAAAATCGGTCAATTTTTGACGAAGTTATAGTCAATTGAAAAAAAGTTCTCGCGAATAATTGAAAAAATAGATTTTGACCCCAAGAACGAAATTGCCGATAAATCACAGAAATTTTTTTTTTCGGCCCAAAAAGAAAATACGTGTCTCATTATTTCGATCAAAGAGCCACATATTTGAGTTTCGTTAAAAAATAAATTCGTGTCACGAATGGACCGGTTGAATTGAGATGGAAAGCATCAAAATTATTTCTTAAATTTACTAAAAAGTAACTGAATTTTCTAAAATAAAAAAATAAATAAAAATCTCCAGTCACGTGTTTCGGAAAATTTTTTTAAATTAAGAAAATTCATTTACTTCTTATTACATTCAAAATTCCTGAATTTTAGCAATTTTAGTCATCTTTTTGCAATTTTTAAATACGTTTACTGAAAAGTATTTTAAATTTTACATGGTAAATAAATTATTATCTATCAATTATTTATTGTTAAATAATTTTTTAACATTTTCACAGATCATTTTCAAAGTAAAAGCGTAGAAGATTAATGAGAAATTCAATAGCGAATAAAAGAAAGGTAAAATATTATAAGAGTACGAAGATCAATCCAAACGGAAAGATTCTGAGAGAATGTCAAGGATAGCAAAATCGAGAAAATCCCGATTTTTCAACTTCTTTTCTGGTCATTTGTTATGAAACATAAAAGCAACCCAAAAAAACATTTATTAACATGAAAAAAATGTATGCAATAAAGATAGCAAGAATGAAATAAAGTAACAAACATCTCCTATTGGCATTCGTTCTTTGCTTCCATATAAAATTCGAAAAAATGCTTTTTCTAATAATAGTCTGACTAACAAACATTAAAAATTCATGAACTTTGGCAATTTCAACCATATTTTTGCAATTTTTTGATACCTTCACCCAAAAGTATTTTAAATTTTACATAGTAAATAAATTATTACCAATCAATTATTTATTATTAAATAATTTTTCATCATTTTCACAGATCATTTTCAAAGTAGAAGCGTTAGAAGATAATTGAGAAATTCAATAGCGAATAAAATAAATGGAATATAATATAAGGGTACGAAAAGTAATAATTGTGTGTGAGAATTGAAAAAAAAATATTTTTTTACTGTAATTCAGTATTTTACTTAGGATATTGATTTCAATAGATACGACATTTCTTTGAAAATACTGTGATAATCCGATGCAGCTTAGACATCCCTTCATAGTTCTCATTCATTAGTCTATTTTATTGCGCTGCAACCATGAGTAATATGTAACTCGTCAATAATACCCTGCAAACTTTTGTCCGACCCGCAACATCCCCTGAGACAGTAAATTGGGATAGAAAATCGAATTAAGAACTGCGTATCGAAAAGAATCGATATTTACTACCTTAATCGAATTCTTTTATATAAAATCAAACCTTAGTAGATTTTTTTTCTTTCTCAATGTTATTAGAATCTGAGACTCTTTTCTCTCATAATAATAAATATTTTAAGAAAAAATACTGAATTTTATAAAAATATTAATAAACAAAAAGGTTTTTTCTAATCTTTCTGTGGATACTATTTGGTTCATAAAAAATGTTTAATAACCTTAAATTATCAATTTATTTATTTACCTATTTCATAATAATAATTTCATAATATCACGTGCTGATATCGTTCAGTACAACTTTCATAATAGTTTTACATCCCCGAAAAAATTGTTCACACCAATGCTTTCAGTAATGCTAATAAAAAAATTTGTCTCTGACCCGTGCAGAATTGAACAGTGATCAGGAGGAAATAGCTGGGTGGTGAAAGATGTGAATAGAAAGTTGGAAATCTTTTCCTGGGGTAAGTTCCCCTTCCTAAAGCGATCGTATCAGTTTGACCATAAAGCAACTTTGTCTGGGATCTGCTTGCAAAACGAGCCTCTGTCACTGCAGAATTTCCAGGGATGAATCGCGAGGGCGTTTTCCCGCCGTCCGTAGTAGCTCGTGACGAAACCGCTCGATGAGATCACCATGGAGACAGACACCCTCATACTTTGATCCTGGAGATGCTCTCTATGAAAGTTACTCCTTGTTCCGCCGGCCCCAAACCTAACTTTCTCGCGTTCTTCTCCCTTTCGTTGGCCGAAGGTCGTTGCATTGAGCTAGGTCGCTTTGCCCTGACTCCTCCACTCGCATCAGAGATCACCGACCTAAAAAGCCTCGTTCATAGACCCGTTAACGTCGCCGACGTTTAAAGCCCGAAAGTACCAAGTACAAAAAACAAACTGCCTACTGTCTAAGTACCAATTATCGAAACGAGAGTGAACGTCGGTCTCCACTCTTTGTCTCTGCAAATTCTTTCCCGCTATCCATAATTAGGTTCTACAAATGACATAGTAAAAGAGATAATGTTTTTAAGTACTTCATTACATTTTTTTTCAATAATGTAAAAAGCATGAGGTAATGAAGAACAGAACGATACCCACGTTCTAATATGTCGTATCCCACATTTGGAAAATTTTTCAGGAAACGATAAAAACGTCTTGCTAGCACAAATAAATAAATATAAACAAATTTTTGTTTTATACGTTCATAAAAATGCATAAATAATAATAATTAAAGCAAAAAAATTTTTTTAAATAAATTTTATGATATTTATGTGGGTTACGCAAGAAGAAAAAATTAAAATGTATTTTAGAAAAGAAATTGATTTAAGGTAGTACGATCAAGAAAATTAAACTTCAGGCAAAAATAGATAATTTTGCTTTCAAGAATAGCAATATTATTATTGAAGAGCTAATTTGAAAGAGAAAAGATTATTTTTTATGAAAAAAATTTGAAACACAAAAAAATAATGTTATTAATAAATTTTATTTTTGCCCAAACTTATTTTCTTATCGCTTCGAGCCAAATTTTTAAAAATGATGCGATTCTAATAAATCACGGTTCATTTTTTTAGAAAAAAGATTCTCTACAACTTGACAGTTTCCTATTTTTGAAATTGAGTTAATTATTATCAATTACAGCAATTTGTTTATAAAAATTTTGTTTCGAAAAATTGTTTTTTTATAATTTCAGCCATTAAAAAATCCATTCTCAAAAATCGGAAACGGTCAAGTTGTAGAGGATCTTTTTGCTAAAAAAATGAACCGTGATTTATTAAAATCGCATCATTTTTAAAAATTTGGCTCCAAGCGATAAGAAAATAAGTTTGGGCAAAAATAAAATTTATTAATAAAATTATTTTTTTGTGTTTTAAATTTTTTTCATGAAAAATAATCTTTTTTCTTTCAAATTAGCACTTCCATAATAATATTGCTATTCTTGAAAGCAAAATTATCTATTTTTGCCTGAAGTTTAATTTTCGTGATCGTACTACCTTAATCGTTTTATAATTAAATATTGTTTCATCCCATACATAACATTTTTCTCTCTTATTTTGTATTGTTTAATTCATAATTATTATAATATAACATTATTGATACATTTTATTTTTACTATCTTTAATATTGCTTAAATCATTTTTTTTTTCATTTTAAGTACTCTTAATTTTTTTTTTTTTCTTCAAGTACATTTTCTTGCTGAGATTGTTGAAAATTTCTTGTCCTCTTTCGTCTGGTATTATCACAATTTTTTTTATAATTAATATCATTATCTTCAGGTTTTATAAATGTATTATTAGTACGTAGTACTTTGCTTTTAACAGCAAGATTAACTTGATTAGCTTTTCGTTTCTTACTCTTAGTCTTTTCAGTTACCTTAACTATATTTTTACTCTCGGCTTCCAAATTTTTTATTGATGGAGATTGGTCAGAAGCAGAGTCAGTATCATCAATATATTTTATATTATCATAGAAGCAGTGTGTATCTCTCAGCAACACTTTTTTTAATGCCTGTAATTGTTGCCATTTACTTTTAGTTATTTTTAATCGATCTACAAACAGAGGTTTCAGCGGATGCTCTAGATTTAATTGGAGTTGTAAAAATATTATTTGTAATTACCTTCTTACTCATTTTATTAAATAATTTCTTAAAATAAACTTAAGACTATTCACAAAATAAAAATTGACTGTCACATCGCTGACGCTGACTTAACCAATTTGATGTGGGATACGACATATTAGAATTCGTGAAAATCAGCATGTGGGATACGACATATTAGAATATTTATTTAAAAATATTAAATAAATAATTTGACTCCCAAGATTTTAATATAAGCTGTAAAACATTATTATTAATCCATTTTTCAAAAAAAGTCAATTTCTCAAATTTTGTGGGATACGACATATTAGAACGTGGGTATCGAGAAGTGAATATTTTGCATTTTTTGAACGCAGCTTCTGGGTTTAAAAAAGTTCAATTATAAAATAATGATCTATTTTTTGTTTTATTGAAAAAAGTAGAAGTGAAATTAGCTAAAGAATTTACTTTAATTCTTGAAAGAAAATGAATTTCCATCTAGACAATTCTAGACTTTAGACATGCTAACTGTCTGAGAAGAGAAATTGCAGTAGCTTAATGAAATGTGTTTCAATGACAGCAGAGAGTCCTGTCAATTAATCTCAATTACAGTATACAAAAATTATTAGCAAATCTTTTATTTTTAATTCAAGGTACATACACGCGTTGTATAATGAATATATAGTCGTGATTGATTGAACTCTGCCAATAAATCACATTTCATATGCCAAAGAAGAATTTACATAAGTCATATTCTCATTATAAATACTGCAACAAAGTTCATTTTTGTCTTGAATGAAATAAATATATATACATCAAACATCCCTTCTTATGTAAAAGAAAATTATACAACACGGAGAAAAACGCACCGTTAAAACTATTGCAACGCATAAGAAAAATTATATATTTCCTTTTATTCAACAAAATGCTCAATTTTTACCGCGTCTCCGTAAAAGAGGGATGAATGTTACCAGTTTTCAAAGCAAATTATCGAGTTTCGGAGTGAATTATTTAAAGTAAATTCGGAATGCAATATAGTAAATCACCACGAGTTCAATGACTTGGTACATTTTGACAAAGAAATTTGTAAGACGTTGAACTGAGCATTGCGTACATAACTTATAGCTTTCCATTTTGGAGCAAGCCCCCTAGTTTAAAAAAAGGCGGCTGCATCTCTACAATCATCAACTAATCGTAGAAGGGGACGTTTTCTTGCTTGAGTTTTACGTTATACAAAGTATATATAGGAAATGGGACCCCAGTTGTACTTACTACATATACAGATATATGCCCAAGGCCCTGAAGGCAAGCAATTACGAAACTCCACGTGTCAATGAGAAAAGCGATAGTCTCGCACGTGTAGGCATCAATCACATTACTTATAATTACATTTTCAAGGGATGTGTATGTATATTTACAACATATATATCCACACAACGGTATGTAAACCACTTAAGAAAACGTAAAACACGTGTCGCTTCATTTAAATTAATCTATTATTCAATTCACGATTTTCTATACAGGATATTTTGTCCAAAACTATTCATTCCGAGAAAATGTTTCTGTATTAGCGTTTGAGACTTAAAAAGATGATTTTACAAAAGTTTATAGGTTTCAGATACAAATATTTTTTCCTAAAAAATGGTTGAAATTATTATTTTTTTTAATAATCTTACACACTAACTACAATTGCTTACGTCACGTGATACGTATTCACAAGAAGAGTAATAAATTAAAATAATGGAATGAGATAAAATCTGAAATATTCAAAGCATCTTGCGAATGTTGTTGCTTTGGAATAGAAAGCATTTTTCATTATCTTATTTAGCTTCTTTACCTGTGTCTGGAATTGGGATTCAGAGTAACTGTTCCAAAGCCCGGCTAGTTCACATATAGAAAAATTCAACTAGTAGGGCGCTGCAAAACTCTACTTTTCTGATTGAGTTTAAATTGAAAAATGATATACATACGAACCCTTTTCGTACTGAGGTCATTGTTTTTAATTCTATGCAAAGCAGAATAAATAAGCATTAGGCTTACGCTGTCAAAAATCTTTTTATTGTACTTATAGAAAAGAAACGTGATGGAACATATATAAAAGCGTCAGATGTTCTACCGTACCTGGTGGTAATTAAATACTCCATTCACCTAAAAGAGAGAGTTTAAAACCAACGTTGAACCTCGATCAACCAATGAGAATCGGCAATTTCAAATATTAGACAATGGCAAAAATTATTCTTTATCCATAACTTGAAATTTTTCTCGTTATAGTTGCCTCGTAGAAAAACATACAGTAAACAAATATTTAGCTATATTTTTAGGAACTTCAATACGAATATTGATGATATTTTTTAAAAGAAAAAATATCATTTTTCGCAAAAACCTTTTATTCTTGCGACTAAACTTTTTTTTATATCGCTAAATACCATTGTTTCATAAATTATGTGATTTCAATAAACGAAGGTTTATTTTTGCAAAACTTTACCGAATTCAATTTCTGGATGCTTTCCATCTCAATTCAACCGGTCCATTCGGGACACGACTTTATTTTTCAACGAAACTCAAAGTATGTTGCTCTTTGATCGAAATAATGAGACACGTATTTTTTTTGGGGCCGGAAAAAAAATTCTGAGATTTATCAGCAATTTCGTTGGGGTCAAAATTGATTTTTTCAATTATTCGTGAGAACTTTTTTTTCAATTGTCTATAACTTCGCCAAAAATTGACCGATTTTAGTAATTTTTACTTTTAAATGTTTGTAATAATTTGCACTGCCGAATACAGCTATAAAGAAATGCTTGTTGATTGTTATTAATTTTTTATTTAGCAATAAACAAAAATTGCAATTTTTCTTTGAAATTCAATATCTCGAAAAGTGTATTTTTTTTTTTCTCTTAAACTTTTTTTGCATCAAAGACACCTTGAGTTTCAGTTCTACTAAATGCTTAGTAGCTAAAATTTTTTTTTTCCGAGTTATGATTTTTTGAAGAAAAAAATTGTATTAATCTACAGTTCAATATTTCCTAACAATAAACCATTCTATGATACTAAAATAATAAAAAAACAACCATACATCGTTATACCATACACGTTAAACATATTAAGTCGATATTCATTGTGCAGTCCACGTTTTTACGAAGAAAAAAATTTTTTTCTTGAAAAAATCATAACACGGAAAAAAAAATTTTAGCTACTAGGCATTTAGTAGAATTGAAACTCAAGGTGTCTTTTTGATGCGACAATTTTTTTTTTCGGCCCAAAAAGAAAATACGTGTCTCATTATTTCGATCAAAGAGCAACATATTTGAGTTTCGTTGAAAAATAAAGTCGTGACCCGAATGGAACAGTTGAATGGAGATGGGAAACATTTCTGTAAATAAATTCTTAATGCCTAAAATAAAAAAAAAATATTTTTTTTTAATGAAAAATTTTAACAAATAACTATAGTTGACATTAATTTAATTACATTTAAAAATTGGACAATGTCAACTTGCGGAAAATCTTTTTCCCGAGTAAATAAACTCACATTTATAAAAATTCCATCAATCTTGAAAAATTTGTGTTTATTGATATTAATAAACATTTGGTGAAGAATAAAAGTTTTCAAATAAATAATTGCTCTATATTCAAATTTAAAAAAAAAGAATCTTTCGTCCTTAAAACAATATCATTCATTATTAAAGAATTTGAAATTTTTCTGTGGTAAAAAAGACGCATTCGACTGCGCTGGGACTCGAGCCCAGATCTTTCGATTGCATGATAATAATTAAAAGTAGTGTAAGTTGTATTTAAATAAAATGGTACGTTGTTGGAAAAAATTGGCTTTAGGGTCCAAAAATGATTAAGTTAATTTAATCAGACTCAGATCGTAGCCCTTATCAATGATATTTATTAAAATCTAGAAAATACAAAAGAGGGGTGGCGTTAATTTCACATTTTTAGGAATAACTAATGTACTAAAACATATAATACAAAAAAAGAGTACTTAATATGTTAATGAATTAAATTTATAAGTAGAAATAGAAGGTTTGGATATTCGACCCTATATACCTCTATTGGACACTAAAGCGAATTTTTTCAAACAACGTACCATTTTATTAATAATAATACTGCAATTCTTGTAATTTTCGTTTTTTTTTTAATAAAATAAAAACATTGAATTTCTAGATACTAATACACTCCTGGTTACCCGATTAGCATCGTCTTAGAAACTTTATTCCAAGAATGGTTGGACTAGTTTCTGCATAAATTATATTTTTCTGCTTTTGTTTATTGCCACCTTTATTATTTTCAATTTATGTATGCTAAAACTTGAATTCATTACATTAAGGCCGTATTGTAGGCTCTGACGTCACCAATTATATACGACCGCTTTATTAATAAAATAATAATTTTAAGACATTTTTCTGGGAAAACAGCAATGCGGAAAAATGTAACGCATTACTGTCCTCTCCGGAAATTTTCTTAAAATTATTATTTTATTAATAAAGCGATCGTATATAATTGGTGATGACAGACCTCACTACACGGCATTATAAGGATTTTAACAATTGAAACTTAATGGCTGACTACTGTTTCCACACAAATCATCAGTTTATTCCAAGAAATGCGTATGAAGCAGATTCTTTAGGCTTATTTTATATATGTAAGTAGTATGAGCTAGCTATAAAAATTCTCTCAAGTTGCATGAATCACGTGCATTTTTTTGAATCCTAAAATCGTCTGCACACGTGCAAAGATCAATAACTGTAGTATAATTGCGAAAAATACATTCATTTATTCTTATTAATTTTGAAATCAACATAGATGAAATATGTAAAACACCTCTAAACTCAATTTCTTCCGAATTATAAAAACATTTTTTGTTGTAAAAAGTTAAATAAATATAGATAAATCTCGAGTGCTACCAACAAGATAATCTAATTGGGATCTTTGACAATCTTGGAAGCATCCCCATGCAGAAATTGCCCAAGTTTTTTCCAAGTTCCGATCCGGGCCCGATCGGATTTTCCACATGTGGCCGCAGGAGGGCACATGGTGTGGCTCGGGTTGGAACCACATCGGATTATGATAGACAAGATTATTTTCGAATTTTGTGTTGTGGTCCTGATATTGTATAGTGACTATATTGATATTAAAATGCCAAAAGCAAAAAGTACATGGCGAGTTCGGAAATATTTTTTTATTAACGGTAATTTAAAAAGAAAATTATAATTTTAAGTGTAGAACGTTATTGTGTTTCATTATTTTTTATATCGTATATTCAATTTTCCAAAGTGAATTTTTTAGAAAGAAAATGATTAATAATGTAATATATTTTTAGATTCAGAAGAATCGAATAGTTCTACAGACTACGAAAATGGGTTTAAAAATTATATTGTTTTTATACTTTTATTTATACTGTTGCATCACTAATCTAAATTAATGAAATACATTTTTTTGAACCAACTATTTATTGTTATTAAACGAAAAGCCTTTAAATTTTACTATTTTTAAAGATGCAAAATTAGAAGGGGCCATATCTGGACCAGATCGGGCCCCCATTTTACAAGCCCAGATCTGGGCCCGATCGGGTAGGGCGTTTCATTACTGGTCTGGCGCTAGACAGATTACCCTATCGGGGCCACATTTTTCCCGATCGGGGCCCGATCGGCGCCCCACCAAAATTTCTGCACGGGTCCCATCATTTAATTCCCAATGTATTATTTTTTTAGAATGACAAATCTCTAAAATATTATTTGAATTCACTACCTGAAAATCTCAATCCAATTATATAATATTTATCAAACATTTAACATTATTTATAAAAGCCTATTAATTCTCATTTTTCATACAAACTATTTCGAAACACATATCTTCCTGATTTTCGGAAAATAAGAAAAATCCCCGAAAAATAACAAATATAAGGAACCCCCTGCTTAGGAAATCTCGACATGAAAATAAGTGACATGAAGACAGGGAAGGTTCTCTCATTTTTATCTCTTATGTTTGCGTCAAGTCTATCTCGCGTAATATCTGCATTGAGACCCTTGCTCGACTGAGGTGGATACAGTTACAAGGAATTCACACTTTTAAAGTGCGCAGACTGCGATCGTATTAAGTCAAAGGGTAGGGATCGGAGCCAGGGCACGTGGAAAGCACCTGTTGTGCTGTTCCTCGTGAAACATAGAGAGGGAGTGAGAGTGAAAAAAGTAACAGAACACGACGAAAATTCAGTCAGTGAAAAAGTAGAAAATAAACACAAATAAAAGTCACCGAGAGGTTGTAGTCATATAAAATATATTTTAAATGCAGGTTGCTCCTTTCATCTCTCAGAATTGCATCTCCTCTATATTTTCAATGGAAATAACACCTGTTTAACACTCGGAAAATTATGGGGGTTCGAGTTTTTTTTAGAAAGTTCGATGATTCAGAAAAGTCTATTATAGCTATATGTGATAGATGGGAAGGTCATATTTTTGTTGAGAGACATTTCCAAGAGGTTTGTGGATACCGATCCTTGATTGCTTCTTTTCCTTTTGACTTTTTCACACAACACATGCAATGGTATTTCATCTTTGCCACTTTTTCCGTAAATAATAATATAAATTAAAGAATAACTACTTTCCGAAGAATCTGATTCTTTTGAAATGAAAGGTAAATTGAATAAGTATTTTTAAAAAGAGATTTCAATGCTTATAAAAGTATGTGGGTCCTCAGATTGATTTAATTTTTATAATAATTTTTCTACCCAAGAGGTTACATTGTCAATATTTGATCTCTGTCAAAGAAAAAATGACATTTTCGAAACGCAAGAGAAGTGACAAAAGTTGGGGCGATGTATTCACGTAGTATGTACACGTGGGTCTCTTAGAAAAAGTAAACGTATCCTGAGCTCCTATTTTAGACAAACGAAGCGGCGTCCTAGATCAACGAAAACGTATGGATATGATGTGTGTCTATTACTTGTGAGAATGTTTCGTCAGCAGGAAGGATCGTCCCTTCGACCACGCGGCGGGACAAAGGAAGTGCGTGAGGTGAAATGTATTAGAGAAAGAGTAGGGAGAGAATTTAGAATAAAGGAGCGAATAAGAGGGAGGAGGGCAGAATTTGCCGTTAGGTTATAGGCGAACCCGTCTGCGCAAAATAAAGAAATTCAATGCTCCAGAAGACTCTACCTGTTCAAGGCAAACCACTGCGTCGTTTTACGTCGAAAATCTTCGATGTAGCCCACTTTTTTATCTACTTTTCTACAATTACTTCGTATTAAGAGATTTTCTAGAAAATTGATGAAAAGACGATTTTAAAGGTCCGTTTATTTTCGATTCCTTAGAGGGACAATAAGTAGTAGACCCAGATATTATACATAAAGAACCAATTTCACACGATTGCTTCATTTTTTATGATTATTGGAAAGATTTTCTTCTCCTAAGATAATACACTTTATAATTTGAAATTACATTCTCAAACAATTAAGTTAATACAGAATCTTTACTAAATTGTGCATCTAAGAGTAGTTTGAACAATTCTATGAAATTTATGAATCAAAATATTGTGAAAAGTTGTTTAATATCTGCATCATTAATTACTTTTATTTTTTTCTTAATTATATTTATTTATTATATTATTATTTATATATGTATTTATTATATTTATAATTATAATACAAGTTTCTAATTACCCATCATAAGGGTGGACCATAAATTAAAAGTAATAAAGATGATAATAAATTAGAATATTTAATTATTTAACAGTGAATTAGGTATTAATATTACACTATAATTTAGAGTTTTGGAAAATGTTATATACTATATGTACTTAGGGGAGACTAGTGAAATTTTAGTTCATCGAAATAATAATTCCCTCAGAAATGCAAATTATTTTACATTAATTTGAATAATAAATCGCGACTTAAAATCAAAGTAAAAAATAAAAACCCTCCTGTCATTTAGAAATATTTTTTGTACAGAATATTAAGATATTCCATGTCTTAACTTTTGAGTAATAAATTAAGGAATTAAAAAGTCAACAATTTTCATGTTTAGAAAATGGTTGAAATAAGAAATTGAACGTTTAAAAAACTAAAATTGAATGTCATGTTTAACGTTTTAAGGAATGAATATATATTTTCAAAATAACGAATTTAAGTATTACTTTATCGTTGAGAACTCCTTGAAATTTTGTGTCTATGTAAGTAATTATTTTCTAAAAATTTCTATGAATAATCATTAAGGTAGTACGATCACGAAAATCAGACCTCAGGCAAAAATAGATAATTTTGCTTTCAAGAATAGCAATATTATTATTGAAGGGCTAATTTGAAAGAGAAAAGATTATTATTTTTTCGATTTTTCAAAATAAATTCTTTAATGGCTGAAATTATAAAAAAAACAATTTTTCAAAACAAAATTTTTATAAACAAATTGCTGTAATTGGTAATAATTAACTCAATTTCAAAAACAGGAAACGGTTAAGTTGTAGAGAATCTTTTTTCTAAATAAATGAACCGTGATTTATTAGAATCGCATCATTTTTAAAAATTTGGCTCGAAGCAATAAGAAAATAAGTTTGGGCAAAAATAAAATTTATTAATAACATTATTTTTTTGTGTTTCAAATTTTTTTCATAAAAAATAATCTTTTCTCTTTCAAATTAGCCCTTCAATAATAATATTGCTATTCTTGAAAGCAAAATTATCTATTTTTGCCTGAGGTCTAATTTTCGTGATCGTACTACCTTAAGAAAGGAGTTCAGTATACAAAAATATTTAGCTAATTTTGACATAATTTCAGTTTCTAAGTAGCAGTTTTAAATGATAATCCCTAATGACATTAATCCTCCCTGGTTATTTAAGATACTAATTATTTCAAATTAGATTTCTGGGTGAAATAATCTTTCCTAATGAAAGAATTTTCTCCAACAAAAGAATTTTGCTTGTAGAATACGAATCATAAAATGAAAATAAGGAAAACGATCTGTTTGTATTGGCTCTTGCATTATCGATTATCTAAAGCTTTTGCTTAGCCTGAGATTTCCCAATATGAACTCCTTGGTGTGAGGACTCTCAGATTAATCCTTCCCAGGTAGACAGAGAGCCTATTCACTTAACCACTAAAGTTCACTGAGCTTTATCACTCTACAAGTGCAAACGATCCAACACACCACACATTTACCTAAAACACCTTAAAAAACACAAATGTTCAGAAAAAATTGTTTAATTAGCCGCTTTTTCATCATTTTAATGACCTGTATTAAATTATTATATTATCAAGAGCTTAATCTTCCTAAATTTCAACATCACACAATATAAACAGACAAATGGAAATTCATACATGTAATGGAAGTTTTTTCAATAGCGTATATTAAATTTAAAATACTTTCATTTTAAAAAATACAAACTTTCATTTGAATATTAATGCACGTATGTGTATATATTTTGATAATCCTTATTAATTTTAATATATTTTTATTAAAGAGTTATTAAATTTAAGATGAATGTATAATAATTTGTCATAATATACAAATCTATTAATTTTAATTTACCACTTGTATATTAAAGTCTATTAAAATGAATAAGATTTTTAACAGTTTTTGAGAAAAAGCGGATAGATATTCAAGAATTTTTACTTTTAATTTCTTCCAACTGATTCTCCAACAACCAGAAGAGTTTTATTTATTGGGAAATCAGTTGGAAAGAACCTAATGAAAAATTTTTTTACAGAAATTCCAGTAATTAATCCCAATTTCCTTATGTCCGTATTTCTACGTGTAGAAATCAGATACACAGAAGTAAGCTAGGGTTCGAATCCACACTTTGTAGCGAATACGAATTTTTTTTCCATTGAGATAGGAGTTCTTGAAATTTTCCTGAACTAGTCTGTAAAATATACGGATCAGGGTTCCGGTATAGATAAATTCTCATCTGAAAAGTTACTGCAGGATTCAAGAATATGGAATGTATTTATTTTTAATTTGCCTGGAGAAAGTTCTGTAACCTTTTCAAGTCATTCGGTAAGTAATTTTTATTGATTTTTTTTCATATCCTTAACTTCGGAATAAACTTGGTGATTTTTAAAGAATTAATTTTTTCCATATGGTTGAATTACATGATTTTCATCAAAGATAAATAATGTTTTCGACACAGTTCACTTGAAATGAAACTGTAAAATTTAAATGAATAATTTTTGATAAATTAGGAAAATTTTCGATAATTTGTTATCCGTTTTTAAAGATGGCAATGGTCAATTATTATTTGATTTTCTACACATACATACATGACTAGCCTGCGACACACGTCATTAATGACTAGAAATAAAGTGATGTAATTCTTTTTTTCAGCCTCGTATTTAGCGAAGGTATAGATCGAGATTAAAAAGGCGAAACGAAGCATTCGAAATAAATTAGGCGGGCGTTGGATCTCGATTGAAATGCGATCGAAATCTAACCGAGTGTTTTAATGTGTGTGTGTAAAATCTTTAATTCAGTATATATGTACGCTTACACGCATCTCCACCCTCAAATAACACACACAAAAATCTCGTTTGTCGAGGCTACGACAAAGTAGGCCTTGGATTAAAAAAGGTGAGTGTCCGTGTGACTATCGGAACAATTTATTAATGAGCAGCTCGTCCATTTCTTGGGTCTTTTTTTTAAATATGAAATAATTCATTGATTAAAAATCAAAATATTATAAGCTCATTCATGGCCATGAACGAATTCAGGTTCAATTAAGCAAACGGATAAAAAAACTCAGTTTCTAACGGTTTACCTTGCCTTGTATTAATAATAATTATTACAAGTTATGAATATCAAAATTTACCATACTCTGAAAGATAAAAGCAAGCAAAAAAATTTTCTAATCTAGAAAGTATACAAGAAGTAGAATTACATAAAAAATATTGGCAGCTGAAAAATGTAATTGAGAAACCTGCAGATCATACTTGACATTAAATATTAATGACACAATCTACCACTCTTTCCAAACATTTCACACCCAAATGACATAAAAAAATATTTGTCGACAGTTAAAAAGCAGCTGAATCATTGAGGCACATAGCAACAAAAGGTGCAGTGGTTGAGCAAAGTAAAGAAAGTCACCTTCATAGGATACAAGGATCTCGTCCTAGTCAGTGTACAGCTTGCCTTGCACTTGCTTCGACGCTCAGCATGCCAGGACTCGAGTCATCTTGCAAGGCAGGATTCTGGAAGGATATTGACCCGAGAACCTGGCGATCTGGAGCAAAACTTGTATGTAGGTGCGGGTTTCCAGTAGAAGAATTTTTACAAATGCAACATAAACTGTATTACTGTATCTGACTATCTGCCTGTCTAGCTCCATCGAAGGTTAGCCGAGCCTCCAGACACACGCGTATGCAAATTCCACAATGCGTTCGTGTAAAAGATAACAGGTACCTATACACCACATACGTATGAGGTTACGTGTACGAGCTCACTTATCACCTTATTTGCATACTCACCTAAGACACTCCGGCGCGGCGTTAAGTCTTCCGCCATGCTCGAGCTCACTGGAATGATCAGATCAAACCAGACCAAAAGATTTCTACCCTGATTACAATCCTTTACTTTACTTCACCTTAACACATATAAGTGCATCAGTAATTAGGACTTTCTTTCGCCTCTGGGCGAGAAATCAAATTTCGAACCCAATCAATTTAATTCTACATAGAACACAAGGAAAAAGCACACTCGACACAAGATGCGAATTCCAAACAAGAGTGGTACAGGTGAATGTCTGCAAGTCAACTCTACACATTATACTCCAGACAGTCTGCACTTTAAACTATGCAGATTTTAAAATGTGGGAGATGAAGTCTTAACGAAAACTCCAGACGCGAAAATCCTGGGGGCAAAGTCTACTCTTTCAAGTAACCATGATCAAATATAAACGTAACTTTCAGACTAAAAATAATGGTTAGTTGGTTCAACTATTTACTCTATTGATTTTTATCCGTTTTTAATGATAATTTTAATAATAATATTAAATATTGTTGGTGTTCTTAGTTGGCTTTAGGGTACAGAAAAAATGTAACTCAAAGTTTCATATTTTCAAACGTTTCGACTCAGATTGGAGTCCTCATCAGTGAGAACTTATTTCCATAAAAATACAAAAGAAAGAAACTTAAAAAAATTGCACGTGTGACGGATAAACATTGTGATAACAAAGGATATAAATGAATTGCAAGTGTGAAAACTATAAAATTGGCCTAAATAACTAAATTCACAAAATAAAAACTGTATAATACACGGAGAAAAAAATCTAACTATTATAGTAGGCTGAGCTCCATCCTATTAAAGCACCGAACTTAATGTGCGAAATTGGTATGAGCTTCAACCAGTATTGGCATCAAGTCGTGCATTTTTAGCATGAAATGTCTTATACTAAAGGGTTTCCCAATAGGGGTGATATGATTTTGAATGTCCCTATCGGGCTGATTTGAACTGAAATTTTTGACGTCTGCTGTCAGTTGTGATCAGTAAGGTTTGACATTTAATCATGAGTAGTTTCACGCTTCCACAACGTTTGGAAATTGTCCAATTATTTTATCAAAATTCGAGAAGTTTTGTCGGTGTTCAAAGAGCATATCGTGCAAAATATGGTCGTCATTCTGCTCCATCCGCGCTCTCAATTCGTCGAATAATCGATAAGTTGGAGAGTGAATTTACTCTATTGGATACTAAGCCTAAAAATCGTATGCGTACCGCACGTTCTACACAGAATATAGCCGCCGTACAGGCCAGTATCGAGGAAAACCGTGAATTGTCCGTGCCACGCCGATCTCAGGAATTGGGCCTGTCCAGGATGACTACCTGGCGTATTTTCCGATTGGATCTTGGCCTGCATCCCTATAACATGATTCTGGCCCAAGAACTGAAGCCTAATGACCATCGTTTGCGTCGGGAGTTCGCGGATTGGGCTCTGGAATCAATTGAAAATTATCCCAATTTTCATCAAAAAATCATCTTTTCTGATGAGGCGCATTTTTGGCTCAAGTCTCGGGGGACATTTGGCCGATATATTCTTTAAATCATAAATGGCATAGAATATCCAATATAATAAAAAAGATTTCGATCAATTCCGAATGAATATTCAGTGTTTTTTTTCAATTTCAAAACATATCACCCTTATTGGGAAACCCTTTATAAAAGAAAGAAGCGCATGCCATTATTGCTAGTGTCATATGCTGTCATAGCAAGGTTCTCGCCTGACTACGGTTGTAAGAGAACTCATACTAAAATAGGATGAATTTCTTACAACCGAGGGAACACGTGAGGTGCTACGTTCGAAAGTAGGCGTGGCCTAATACCTCGGTTGTAAGAGAACTCATACTGAAATAGGATGGGTTTCTTTCAATCATAGTAAGGCGAAGTTCGAACTATTTTCGCAAGGCACAACTGCTCTAAAAGCATGAAACTTGCTACTTTTTTAGCATGAAGGGATCCCTGCTTAAAATGTATGATTTTTTCACCAAGATAGCAAGAACGAAACCTGTTACAAAAGCATGACTAGTGCTCTTACTATTATAGTCAGATTTTTTTCTCTGTGTAGTATATTATGTGCCTAGGCGCATAATGAGGGTTATTACGCGACGAGTGATAATGCTCGCAGGAGGTCGAAGCCGAGGCGTGATCAGTCCTGCAAGCATTTTAAGCGAGTCTCGTAATTACCCGAATTGTGTGCATTGGCACATATTCTATTTTATGTGACTTCGGTGCGTATACGAGTTTTTATGCGTACACTCGAATCTAATCTAGTATTGTAGTTGTTTGCGGCGCTATAGTCATTACACTTGATATTTCGCGACTAGTCCCGGCCATTTTGATTTTATCGATCTTGTGTAGTAGTAGCGTATTGTAATAGAGCATGCGCAGTTCAAATGTACAAGGCATTGTCAGTACGGTGCCAACACTGTACGAAGAAGAAAAAGAATAAGAAGATTACGCTCCGCTGTATGGTTATAGGCACATGCGCAGTTCAATTTTTATATTACATTCCTCTGTATCGTAATACACAACATTACGCTACTATCAACTGTAGCGTAAAACGAGTTTACGCGCTGGAGGCACATAATAGTATATTACGTGCCTAGGCGCACAATGCGAGCATTTTAAGCGAGTCTCGTAATTATCCGAATTGTATGCATTGGCACGTATTCTATTTTATGTGACTCCGGTGCGTGTACGAGTTTTTATGCGTACACTCGAATCTAATCTAGTATTGTAGTTGTTTGCGGCGCTATAGTCATTACACTTGATATTTCGCGACTAGTCCCGGCCATTTTGATTTTATCGATCTTGTGTAGTATTAGTGTATTGTAATAGAGCATGCGCAGTTCAAATGTACAAGGCTTTGTCAGTACGGTGCCAACACTGTACGAAGAAAAAGATTACGCTCCGCTGTATGGTTATAGGCACATGCGCAGTTCAATTTTTACATTACATTCCTCTGTATCGTAATACACAACATTACGCTACGGAGGCGCATACAAATTTTTGTTATCTATCCTAAGAAAGGCTTTTTAAAAGAATGTAGAAGTTAAGAAGAAATTGAGAGTAATTATTACTGAATAAAAAGGTCTAAATAACTGCGATCTCATCACATTAAAATATTACCAAACAAAAACTGAGCTATTATTTTATTAAGTAGCCGGAAAAAATTTTCATTCAAAAGCTAGAATTCAGCCTCTAATTAAAATTACACAGTAAAAAATAGTTCAGTAAAGTTTATTGAACTGTTTAAGAGTTAAGGATACAGGAATTTGCTGAACAAAGTTCTACAAAATTTATAGAACTTTTCATAATTAATGTAGAACTTTCAATAATTTTTCCTGAATGTTATGCATTTTATTCTGAAAAGTTGTATAAATTTTGCAGAACTCTGTTCCGTAAATGCCTGTATCCCCAACTCTTGAACACTTCTATAAACTTTACTGAAATATTTTTTTCGGTGTAGTAAAAAAACTACTGATTGAAATTAAGATAGTAGTTCAAAAATTTGTATTATTATACTTAATGCAAGGATACGGTTGTTTTAAATAATAAATTAATTAACTAGGATTTTCGAACAGATAAAATAAAAATTTCCCATTTTAGTAACAGAATATTTAAAGCGAACATTAATTTTTTAAACAGGTTTTAAAATGTTGGACCCGAAATCTACGCCATGAAATTTACTTCAACCATGTTTCAAATTAAAATTCACTGGTTGAAAAGAGATAAATAGAACTATACTTGTTACTTTTTAAAGAATTTGAACTTTAAAAATGTAACATTTGGAATTTTAATCATAGATTAATATTTTTACTTCCCATTTAGGAGAACAGTATTTTCTATGGAAAATAGAAAACTGTTTCCGGAAATGAAGTATCAACCTGCACCTGTTTACTGTATAATGCATATGTTTACATTACAAAAAAGTAGTTCATATTTGCTTAATGACAAAACGATAAATGTATGTCAAAAATGAAAAATTATCTATAGATAATTATTTTCGTAAATCAAGTGAACCTTACACCTGCCGCCCTTCAGTTATTCATCAGATTTCATTTCTAGGTCAATTGTAGTCATGTTTTGAACATATTTCAAATGACTTATGAAGGAAATAAAAATACGCAAATAACCATGAAAATGCGTGTTCAGGAATTTAAAATTTCCGGAAACTTGGTACAATATGCGAAACTGTTAGAAATAATGACAAAGCAATCTAACCAAATTTTACAATTTTTCCGAAATTTTTTAATCATATTATTTTTAAATAGTTTCACATTCTTTACCAAATATTTCCTTTAACTTACAGTATCCAAATTCTTGAGGAAAAGTGGCAAATTGCTCAGGAAGTGTTAAAAAAATATTTTTCCCTTCGTATAGAATTATTTGTAAAAAAATTTACATTTGGTTTGGCAAAGATTACTCGAATTTAGTAACCATTGCCATTCTTCGTCACACTCTCTTCTGTTCATTGGGGAACCAGTTAGGAAGAACCAAATGTAAATTTTTTTAATAAATATTCTAGTAATCAATCCCGATTTCCTCATCTCCATTTTTCGTCGTATATTATGTCAAGTTATTACTTAAAACAATACTAATACACGTATTAATTAAAAATTTACATAATTAAAATTACTTAAACTGTATTTTTAAGAGAATATTGATTTCATTCATCACAGCCATTAAAATTACTTAGTTCTCCAATTAGAACAGAGATTCCAAATATGGGTATCACTCGAATAATTATATTATAATATATATAGCCTAATTCTTATTCCTGTAATACATTTAACGACTGCATGTCTAAATGCCCCAATCTGAGCCATTTAGTCCATTATTTGAATTATAGCTCTTCCACTTCTACTTGAATTTATTGTGCAGTAGGTTATTCCATAAAAGTAGGACAACATATTCCAAAGGATAGTAAACTTGTGTCCCTAAGGGAAAAATAGTAGTAATCAGCACCAGTGTTTGGTGTGACAATGATACATGAGTTTTGACATGTGCTTAGGTATTAGGTGACATGATTTACTATTCCTTGACCTCACATTACATATAGGCCATCATTTTCGATGTTTAATAGTTTCTATAATAATTTAATTGCATTTTTTATAACCTTTTTCATGCACTATTTACAATAAAGTAGACTTTAAAGTGTATTTATTTCTTTTTAAGGGGAAACACGATTAAAAATTAAATTATGGCAGACATAAATAATAAAGATTCGAAAATTTCAAAATTTTAAATGTATGAATTGTTTTGACACTAAGAAAATTTTTGAATCAAACGAATAAAAGTATTATTGACTTGAAAGAAAAGATTTTCGCAATCCATGCTTTGTTTTTTTATACATGCCAAATTTTTAGCTTGAAAGAGAATATTTTTTAGTCTTACCAAAATGTGTCACAGATCTGCCATTGTGAACTATAAATCGAATTTTTTGTACGGGATTTGCAATATCCTGATATTTTTTGCAAAAATAATTTTTTTAAATAGCGGACAAATTTTATTTCGTCATTTTGATCGACTTTCGTTACTTATTATTTAAATTAATGCTAATAAGAAATCTATAACACTCTGAATAAATTATTCTTTTAAAGATCTTAAATATTTAAATATTTCGCTTTTAAAAGATTTAACTCTTAAATACATATGTGTCATTCCATGTGTAATTTACACTCAAATTTATTTTTTCGAAAAAAATGTTTTGTCGCGTTCTATATTCAAAAATAATCGACACGTATTTTTTTGTTCAATATGATATTTGAAAACTTCGAGAAATGAATCTGCAAAATTTTGAAATCGGAAAAATTGATGTTTTTTCAATAGGATACAGTAAAAATAGTTTTCGATATAAAAAATTTTTTTCACATGGAAAATTTGCCTAGCCCCCAAGCTTTTCAAAGTTATGTACTGCACGTCCTGGTATTTTTTTTAAATAACAAAATAGTGAAGTTTTATAAACAATTATCATTTTTTGAAATTTTGAACATTGTTTTTCGTTTTTTCAATTTTAAAATATTCGTATAAGGTTCTTGATGATACTGCGAAAATTTGAGAATGAAGAAATCAAAACACTGGGAGTAATTGAATTTTTTAATTCCAGCGCACGCGTCTCTGCGAGCGAGCGAGCGAGCTGTTGCCGCCCTTAATTATCTACTCATTCCTTTCTTTTATGATCAATGCGAACGTTGAAATATTTTTTGGTGCATAAATCATCAATGAATTCTTTACTAAGATTATTAATTTAAAGCTAAAGTTCCATAGTTTAGCATAATAATTAATATTATTGAATTGTTACGTAGTTCAATTGTATGTACAAGAAAATAAGAACATATTATTTATTTTCGTTTTGATTGGCGATCAGGTTTCACAAAGCTCACAGTTTTGTAATTTTGGCAAGAAGAATATGTCTTCACTTTCAAACTATAATTTTTTTCTGGCTTTTTCTTCTGCTTTTTCATAATCTTTTGAATCTTTGTACATCAGTGGAATATTTGGCAAACGAGAATCTTTGCTGGTCCACTCGTAAACCTCTAATGTCGACGAAATTTGCTCATCTGAGATCATTTGTAAATTTGCTCTGCGTGCCATCCTCTTGATAGCTCCTCAAGCTCCAGCGCAGAGACGCGTGCGCCCGAATTAAAAAATGTATTACTCCTATTGTTGATTTCTCCATTCTCAAATTTTCACAGTATCATCAAGAACCTTATACGAATATTTTAGAATTAAAAAAACGAAAAAAAATGTTCCAAATTTAAAAATAAAGATAATTGTTTATAAAACTTCACTATTTTGTTATTAAAAAAAAAAATTAACAGGACGTGCAGTACATCACTTTGAAAAGCTTTGGGGGCTAGGCAAATTTTCCATGTGACAACAATTTTTTATATCGAAAACTATTTTTACTGTATCCTTTGAAAAAAGATCAATTTTTCCGATTTCAAAATTTTGAAAATTCGTTTCTCGACATTTTCAAATATCATATTGAACAAAAAAATACGTGTCGATTATTTTTGAACATAGAATCCGACAAAACATATTTTTTCGAAAAAAAATTTTGAGGTGTAAATTACGCATGGAATGAACCATATATCATATTAATTATTCAAATTTATAGAATTTGAAATCTTTCTCTGGAAAAAGAGACGCATTCAACATATGCCGGCGAGCCATAGTTTTATTTTTTAACACTTTCTTTTTGGAAAGTTACCTTTTATCTTTCTCAAATACATCATAAGAAAAGAATCTAAATCTATATTAAAAAGCAATAATAATTCCTATGCAATTAAAAAGCTATGATATCTGCCAATTCATCGAAAATGTATGAAAGTAAACATTTACAGAGTTTCCCATGTTTATTTATCAAATTTGTTCTCATAATTTCAACCCTACATCCTCCATATTCTCCTGAATTTAAAGAGTAAATATGTATATCGTCAGAGTAAGCCTTCTAGCTTACTTTTCTCAATGGTAGATTAATTTCTTACAAGAACTCGTGCTGCCGAAATTTAAGGTTCGTTGGCGTCAGCCTCTGATCGCTCTTAAGGACTCATCAAAGGCCAGGTGTGTTCGAATCAGAGGGGAAGGAAAAAGAACCAGTCTTTGGGGTCTCCAAAGCAGACTTCATATACTCTACTCTACACACTGCACTCCACATTGTACTACCTCTGCATATAACTATATAGATTCATCTGAACTCGAAATTCGCCAAGGTACCTTCCAAGTACTCGGATGGGAAAGGTAAACGATCTTTATAAGCATTTGAAGAAAATAAATCCACCTGGGCTTAAGATCAAAGCCAAAAAAAAATGCTTTCGTGAATAGAACTGAATTTTTATGTTAAATAAGAAGATAGACATTCACAGCTGACAAATCAAATTTTTACTAAACTCGTCTAGTAGTTGATAATGATGGTTATCTTATCTTTAAGAATGTTACTCTTGTTTTTTTCTGGAAGCAAATAATTGTCTAAATTTAAAATTAATGGTGCTTTAATCTTTGTAGCAATCTTGAAAACTCGAGCACCCAAATTGATAGATGTCGGAGATAAAAGAGGGGTTTATGTCTCTTTCAGGATCAGGATATCATCATAAAATCTTCTTTTTATTTGTGAAAAAGAGCAAAATCGCGTGTTCTTATAGGTACGTGGAAGCAGTTCCTGCAAAATACAGGAAGATAAAAAAAGTCATCTCAAATTAGCAGTGCAGCCGGCCCTTTAAGTGGCCTGCTTGTAACTTCCTTCTGATGCACGTGTACACTTACATTGTATGTTTGCAAACAGTGGAATAACTAAAGAGGGGGTAGAGTAACGGGATCTTATCCCTTCTCTTCTAACTGCACATTTTATCACATTTGCTTTTCATCATTTTTATTAAATCAAATTTTGATTTCCACATATTTGCATCTTTTTTTATTTTCTTATGTGGATTTTAATTGAATATTCAATATGAGGATAAATTATACAAGCTGACAAACATGAACTTTTTTTTGTAACCAATGAGCGTAGTAGATCAACCCAAAGGATTTAAATGTTTTAAAAATTAATCCGTTGTCCAAATTTTACCTATACGTCAGGATTTCGAGATACCCTAAACTAAAAGTGCAAAAATGGCCTTTTTCAGACATTTTTGAAATAATGTAACACGAGCAGCGAATTTTTTCTAAAATCCACTTATGACATCCTTTATCACGATAGTAACTTCTTAGGCATTTGAAGTGCGTATTTTTAACACACATTTTGGGTACAAAACGTTAAAGTGTTTGAAAATTAAACGTTACGTTTGTAATGTGTATTAAAAATACACACTTCAAATGCCTAAAAAGTTACTATCGTATTTAACGTGTAGAAGTAACACACTTGTTTTTAGAGTGTAGTAACTCCTTTTTACATTCTCATCATGGATGAGAAGGTATTGGTTTTATGTGAAAAATGACTTTCGAAAATTTCATCAAATCTTTACGTTTTGAGACCCCCTGAGTCAGAAAAAAGGGTTTTTACGAAAGTGTCTGTCTGTCTGTCTGTCTGTAGGTCGTGTGCGGCATAACTCTCGATAGAATTATCAGATTGAATTGTGCTTTGGCACACTTTATCGGAGCCGAAAAAGTAAGGACAAGTTCGTTAACCAGCCACATCCAATCAAAATTGAGGGATTGAGCACTACTTTTGTGTTTTTGAAAATAATTTTTTGAAAAAATAAAAAATCTCACTTTTTGAGATATTATTATCTAGATATTATCTGATTCAATTTTTAGAAATACTTGGTTCTGCAAGGTACTTATAATATCTTAAGGTTGATGTACCATATCTCAGACGAAAAAAAATGGTTCAGAAAAGTGCAAAATGTAAATAAAAGGTGAAAAGCAGTGCTAAACGATTGCGTAAGCGGATTTTAGAAAAAAAAAATTCGCTGCCCATGTTAGATTGTTTCAAATATGGCTGAAAATGCCAGTTTTGCACTTTTAGGTTATGATATCTTGAAATCTTGATTTATAGGGAAGAGTTGGACACAGGATTCGTTTTCAGGACATCAAAATTCTTCGGCGTCACCTAGTCTCGTTTTTGGTTACAAATTTCGTCGTCTTGTATAATCATCTTTTCTCAGATGAAAAAAAATGGTTCAGAAATGTCCAAAATATAAATAAAAGGTGAAAAGCAGTGCTAAAAGATTACGTAAGCGGATTTTAGAAAAAAAATTCGCTGCTCATGTTAGATTGTTTCAAATATGGCTGAAAAAGGCAATTTTGCATTTTTAGGTTATGATATCTTGAAATCTTGACGTATAGGGAAAAGTTGGACATAGGATTCGTTTTTAGGACATAAAAATTCTTCGCGGTCACCTAGTCCCGTCTTTGGTTACAAATTTCGTCGGCCTGTATAATCATTTTTTCATGTTCCTAAACGCAGATGATAAATTATTTTTGAAGGCCTCTTACCTGTTATACAAGTGATGAGGCTTTCGTCATAAAATTTTAATATGTATGTATTGTGAACCATACAAAATATCAAATTTTCAATACATAATCAAGCAGAAAATATTTGCTACAGAATTTACACGACAAATTTCATTACACCAAATGTAACTCTCATAAATTAAGAGATGAAATTATCACTTCCCGTCCATAAATCGATGATACGGATCTATTCCCGTTGCTTTACATATATTTTGGTTGCTTAGTTACTGTCCATTCATATGCGAAGAATTTTCAATAAAAAGTCGCAGCTGGAGCGACATGTAAATTAAACATTAAGCCACGACTCGGACTGAATGGTAACAAGGTGAGCCTGATAAAAGAATAGGTCATTTTTATAATTGAACCTCGAGGAAGATGAGTTTGAGGATAGGAAGTATCATTATCGAAGAATCAGAGTAATAGGACTTTCCGAATTTCACCTTAAAGGTGCAGGTCAAGGATTTACGATATAGGGCACGGTTCCTAATAGGTGGGAAGTATCTACTTTCTTGCTCCAACCGTGATTCCGTCCCCGCAGTTGGGACCGGCTTTACAAAATATGCGAATACTAATTTCGAGTCTTCACGGACGTTCATTAGCAACGAAACGAGTCAGATTTTAGAGATGCTTCGTGTTTAACCTCTACTTTAAGTGGGGATGGCACCTGTCGGAAGCTTTGTGGTCATGAGAAAAAAGAAATCGAATTCTTTCTGATTTAGCATTATACAGCTTGAATATAACTTTGCTTTTAATGTAGCATCATAATCACCAGAGAAAATGCGCTTTTTGAATTTTGTATCGAAGGGACTTAGTTTGAACCATGCATAACTATGTCGAATTTAATTTTGCGAGATCGAGAAGCTTAATTATTCTGTCAATGGAAATCCTTTTGCATTCTAATTGAATTCCACGTCGGTTCTTAATTAAATAGTGTCTTTTTATTTTTGAAACTAACCTTTAAATATGAATTTTTTGTAAAATATACTCAAAAATTCACATTATAAGATTAAAATATCTCATGGATTAATTCTTGTCCTAAAAACATCGACTTTATTATAAAAAAACATTTTCCCATACAAATTTAAAATTGGAAAGTAATTACTTAATGCAAAATGAGAAAATTAAAAGTTTTAAATATCCTTCTGATTAAAGATTCAAGGGTAAATGTAAAAGTAACAAATGAAATTGATGGATAAAGGGTATTTAAATGTTTATTTTTCTTATTATGCTCACACTGATGAAGATGATATTCTCTGTCTGATGAACAAATATTTATTCAGTAGTGGAAGTCTCATTTAGAAAAATGAATTATTCTGAAATCGCTTATCATTATATTTTTAACGGATTACGAACAATCTTGCTCCGGATTTTTTCCTCATTATTTTAGTACAGAACAGACGTTTGATAACGTTTTTTCTAGAGCTTGAATTTTTATGAAGTTTGCGTCGTAGAATTAAATTTATAATATGTATATAAAGATTATAGTAGTAAACAAATAATGCAAGCTTATTGTATGTACAATTAAAAAATTAAAAAATGTTGAAGCTTAGAATAAGAAATGATATAAATTATTTTTAAGACAGCAAAAGCTTTATGAAATGCAAACTACACTCCTGAAATTTTCGATATTGTTACGTCAGACAATTAATTGAATTTTTCATGAACTATGGTACACATTTTTAAAAAAATGAAGCTACTTTATTTCATTTTTCTTTATTTGTAGTATCAGGATCCGAATTTTCCGATATTTGCCTCCATTTTACTAAAAATGAGTAAAATAAAAACCTAATGCATATAATTACTTAAAATTTCAGTCACTCCGGCCTAGAAAATGTTGTTAGTTACAGGTAAACAAATTTTTTTTTAAATAAATAAATTTTATGAAAAATATGACAAATGAAAAGAAACTTCATCTATAGAAAAAATATAAAACTTTATTCGCCAAAAAATATGCGTTTTATTCAAAGAAATCGTTTCTTGAACATTTTTTCATCAATCAAAAAATTACTTTCAAAGTAATGAAAAATTTGTTTTATTTAGAAAAATGATTTGTTTCGTAAATTTTCATTAATTTAAAAAAATATTCTTTTCACTGAAAGAAATTAAATAAACAATATATTCTGGCTACATTATTTTGAACCAAGAACATGATTTCTCTGAATTTAAAAAAATAATTAAAATGATGCACCCTTTTTTTTCTCCGAGGAATTAATCAATGGCACGAAATAATGTAAACAAGTTTCAATATATCAATTTAGTGATTTCAATAGACTGAACAAATCTATTACACAAACGTAATGTTTTAAATAATTTCAAATCAATTAGTTGAGTTTGAAATTTCTGCCACTGCCTGCATTATCGGAGAATCACTTGTCGCGTATCAGACAGGATACGTTGCCGACAGGTGTCCTCGTAGACAATTTCAAACTCTTATATCACAAATAATTTCAAATTAAATTTAAATTTTAAATTTAAGAATTTGAAATCTTTCTGTGGAAAAAAAGACGCTTTCGACTGCGCTGGGATTCGAGCCCAGGTCTTTCGAAATTATCTTTAAATTTGAATATTTTTGGTGTACTTAGTTGGCTTTAGGGTTCAGAAAAAATGTAAACTCAAGGTTTCATATTTTCAAACGTTTCGACTTAGGTTGGAGTCCTCAACAGTGAGAATTTATTTCTATAAAAAATACAAAGGAGGAATCTTAAAAAGCCAACTAAGTACACCAAAAATATTCAAATTTTCATACTAAGGGTCGATATAAGTCCTGTTTATTATTATTATCTTTAAATAATTAGTTCTCCAAAGAACTACATGTAATTTCTAAATAAAGCATATAAGTTGAAATAACTATTACGTTTTATTTTTCTAGGACCTCAATCTATTAATTATCAAGATAAAACAATGTAAACATAATTCGTTTAGGATTTCACTATCAAACCAATATTTGACTTGAAATTACTTTTAATTTTACTAGAAAGATAAAAAAAGATGAAGATTTTCAAATTAGGAAAAGCCTCCTCACATCGATCCACTTAGGAATAATCCGAAAAAAACCCAACAAGGGTAAAAACCAAGTTTTGTACGCAATACGATAGGTTTTGAAACGATTATGGTAATGCTAAAAATACATTTCGACTGAACCCATTCACCCCCAAAATCTATTCAGACGCGAATATCTATACAGACTCTATTTGGCAAACAGCTTTATGGTAACTTTGTGGTACAAGGGTTGAAAGGATATCTTGCGGGTTCAAGTGCTTGAAAAAGGTATGTATTGCTAACTTTGAAGGTAGAACGTGCTTCAGAGGCACCTATTAAGTACTGTGTGAAATTTGGAGGACGTTAGTGAAAATCCGCTAGAAAAGAGATTTAGAGAGCGAAAAGTGAAAATCAACCGAAGATTAGTGGAGATATTCGTTAAAAGGTGTTAAAGAATGGCGCTAAACCAACTCAAAAGGTAACCCTATACCCCTCAAGGGCTCTAAAGAGGTCCACTGCACCGTCCGCTTCGCGACTTTTAAGTGTTTTATGACCCTCGCTACTTAGACTCTTGCTTTCTCTTAACGCCTTCTAATGTTCTTGCCAATATCTCGACACTCTCGTTACCCTTTCCACCCACTACTTAGAGTCTTAAAACTTCCTACCGAAGAATTTACTGATGTGCATAATGCATATACTTGGTTAAACTGCAACACTGCTCACTTCTGACCATTTTATCTTCACTTTTGACGTGTGACTAAGCTCCTTAATGAAGTCAAAACTTTGCTTGTCATTCTTCCCCAGGTGTGAAGAGATTTTCTAATTTGGAAGAACTTTTTATTATTTTTAGCAATTGGGAAAAATCTTAGATGGTGATGTTATATAATTTTCTCAGGTGAATTTTTTTAAAGTAATTAAATAGTGGTTGGATTTTAACTTGGCTTTAGGGTCCAGAAATAATTTAACTCAGAGTTAACATAATATATATAACATAACCACATATATATATATATATATATATATATATATATATATATATATATATATATATATATATATATATATATACACACATATATATCACGCATGCAATATATACATATATACATGTACAATATACAATATACATATACCATATAATATGCATACGTACATACACACATACATACATACATATTACATGCATATAACATTATATATATGACGTATGCATATTATATGGTATATGTATATTGTATATTGTACATGTATATATGTATATATTGCATGCGTGATATATATGTGTGTATATATATATGTGTACTACACCACAAAAATTTCAATCTACAATTCCATGCACGAATGTCAATTAAAAATATTTTTTTTTTATATTTAGACACTTAATTCCAACCTTCCAAAAAATGCTTTCTGGTATCCAGTTTGTTAGGTTATGTGAATGAAATATTTACCTTAAAGTAATATCAAAATTTATTTACCTACATGTAAAAACATAATGATAATTACTTGTTAAATTTTTGCAAAAAATTTTTTATACAAGATATCCTATGTTAGCAAAACCTTTTTCTGTATTTTTAGATTTAAATAAATCACTGATGAGGGCTCCGATCAGAGCCGAAACGTCTGATTATGTAAAACTCTGAGTTTTTATCAACCTTGGACCCTAAAGCCAATTACCAACATCAACATATATTTTCAATTATTAATTAAGGGTCAATGTAAGTCCAGAATATGAATAAATATAATAATATATAATAATAATCATAGATAATTTTGCTTTCAAGAATAACAATATTATTATTGGAGGGCATTATTGAAAGAAAAAAGATTATTTTCCATGAAAAAAATTTGAAACAAAAAAATAATTTTATTTTTGCCCCAATTTTTTTTCTTATTGCTTCTTACCAAATTTTAAAATATTATGCGATTCTAATAAATTACGAATCACTTTTTCAAGGTAAAGATTCTCTACAACTTAACAGTTTTAAATTTTTGAAAATGAATCAATTATTATCAAATTCAGCAATTTATTTATAAAAATTTCGTTTTGGAAAATTTTTTTAATGCTTTCAGCCATTAAAGAATTTATTTTCAAAAATTGGAAACGGTGAAGTTGTGGAGAATCTTTTCTCTGAAAAAATGATTCGTGATTTATTAGAATCGCATAATATTTTAGAATTTGGTAAGAAGCGATAAGGAAAAAAGTTGGAGCAAAAATAACACTTATTAATAAAATTATTTTGTTGTGTTTCAAATTTTTTTTCATGGAAAATAATCTTTTCTCTTTTTTAAAAATGCCCTTCAATAATAATATTGCTATTCTTGAAAGGAAATTTATCTATTTCTGCCCGAGGTCTAATTTTCGTGGATGAACTACCTTAAAATTTAAGTTACTTTTGAAGACTCTTGGACACAGAGTTTTAAAAGACGCAGTCGCAGAAAATTTTAGTGACGTTTTATTTAATTACAGAAAAAGTTAATTAAATGGTAGAAAAACTGAAATTTCCTGCGACTGCGCCTTTTAAAACTCTATGTCCAAAATTTTTTTGTTCTTTTTTAATGATATTTTATAAAACATGCAAAACTTATATGAGAAGGCAAGATGGCAAACTAAGTACATTAAATTTATTGGCACTGAAGAGGACCCCCATTTGTGGCCGAAACGTTTGCCTTTTTCATCCCTATAATATATTTTCTGCCTTTCAAAATCTTTGATATGTTTCCTTGAACATTGATTTTTAATGAAAAATTATGACCCAATGCCAGTATAAATAAACTACTAAAAGTATTGTACCTTATATTGGCCCTTAATATCAATAGAATTCTATAAATAAACTACATTGAATTTATTTTCATAAAAACTAAAGACATTAATATAAGCAAGTATCGTTATAGTTTATGATAATATTGAATTTCATAAGTGTAGAATTTTAAGGTGGAAATCGATAAAATTACTTGTATAAAAGACGCCGTGCCCAAACATTTTATGTTAAATTCAAATAAAGACCTTATTTAAAGAATTTAAAATCTTTCTGTGGAAAAAAAGACGCTTTCGACTGCGTTATGTTTGTTTAACAAATTACATACTAAAGAACCTTTTTTCGATGATTAAACAATATATCTTCTTAAGCCTTTCTTCAATAGCCCTAATTACAATTATTCATAAAAAGATATGTGTAACACATTTCATTTTCATTATGAAATACAATAGAACGATAGATATAATAAATTTTATTAACAATACAAGCTTTAGAAGAAACACATTAAAACTCTCTGAATTCATAGAATGTTTGTTAATTTCTTGTTATTTTGGCTTAGGGTCAGTTTCATCTTATTTTATTTGATTAAAAATGTCACTATTAGATGTAAAAATGCGCAAAAAGAAAGAAAGGCAAACGTTTCGGCCACATATGGGGGACCTCTTCAGTGCCATAAATTCAAAGATTTTTTATTCACAGTAAACTCTAAATATTTTTTCAATTCATGATGCTGCATACTGGACCACTTCATTTTGAATTTCAAGCTATGAGATAATTTTTTGAATTTTATGATAATTCTTAATTTAATTATTTCCTATATTCTAATGTTCTACCAAAATTTTGAATTAATCTTTGAATTTATGGTACTGAAGAGGGCCCCGATATGTGGCCGGAACGTTTGCCTTTCTTTCTTTTTGCGCATTTTTACATCTAATAGTGACATTTTTAATCAAATAAAATAAGATGAAACTGACCCTATGCCAAAATAACAAGAAATTAACAAAAATTCTATGAATTTGGCTCAATATAATACTAGACATGTTATCAAGCATGTCACTTTAAAATCTCTGAATTCAATTTAGAAAAAGTTTGAGTGAATGTTTAACAGTATTTAGTATTATTAATATTAAAGAAAACATCAATTACTTGAATATCGATTTTAATGTGACAATTTTTGACAATATTTATGTTGCTCTTGGGTATCTTTTTTTTCTAAACAAGGTGTTTTCCAAGAGTCAAGAATCAGAACGTTTGTAATTTTTGGATTTGGGATTTACGTATTATGTATTGGGGCTTTTACATTGATAATAAACAGAAACGTGTTAGAAATGTAATTTTGCACAGCTGCAGTAAATCTGCATTAGATTAAGATTTCCCTGCTTTGTCTTCGTTGGGTTTCTTGTGCTCTTGGTATTGAGAATGTTGGGACACTCGAGAGACTTGAGCTGAAGTGTCTTGACTCCTGACCGTAGTCAGGTAAGTTGGTAGAGTGGTAAGAATTTCACCATAAAACCTTTTGACAGCAGTTGGGTTGAAGGACAGAGAAGTTATCCTTTTAATAAATTAAACACGACTCTATGTATGAAATCTTGGAAAATGAAGGAACACAGGATAGAGTATAATTTGTCACTTAATTTAAAAGCAATATTATAATTTTTAAGTTAGGGTTTTATTTATTTTATTTTTATGTTTCGATTCTTTTCGTACTTCCTCCATGAATTGAAATTCTAATGGAATAGAATTCAAGTCCCCCTTGCTTAATACCAATCCATGTTAAAGGAAAAGCTACCCCTGACTTTTTGAATTGATGACCTTAACAATTTTTTTAAATTACCAATAATTTTGTAACTTGGAATTCTACTTATAACACTTACATGCATATAACACACTTAGATAAGTGAAATTAGTAAAAGCGTCTACTCCATTTGAGGGCATGTGATATTTGAAAAAAACTAGTGTTCATGTAAACAACTTGGTCCAATTTCTACATGTTTGTTTTCAAAATTTAGGAAATAGTGGAGAAGATAGAAACGAATGTATACATGTAGACTACTTTTAGTTCAGAAAATGAAAAAAAAAAATTCCGCTTTATTTTGCTAAAATTGGCCTTTTTTACATTTGCCAAACCAAAAGTAGTCTATACCTATACGTCTGTTTTTATCTTCTCTACTATTTTCAAAATTATACATAATAACGAGAAATGAACAAAAATTGTATAAATACATAGTTTTATGTATATTTATTTTGCTTTGCATATAACTTTTCGGCTTTTTAGATTTATTACCATCCCATAACACCTCCTATGAACACTTTTCAGAATTTAATTAATTTATAAACTAAAGAAGGATTACATACTATCGTAATCGAGAAAATACAATAAGTCTTACAGCTAGTGCCCTATAAAAAATGTCTTTTTACGCAGTATCAACATTTCTTATACAAAATAAATAATTTTATCTATTTTAGGAATTATAGCAGCATGAACTTGAAAACCCTAAGCTAAAACTAAAATATGTTTATGTATAAATTTTACAGAGAATATAGATGCCTAAGAAACTTTGCATAAAATTGTACAGAAGGACTTGGATAAAAACACATGAAAATACTTTAGAAAACAGATTAAATTATACACTGTTAAAAATCTTATCAATCTCAATAGACTTCAATATACAAATAGTAAATTAAAATTAATAGATTTGTACATTATGAAAAAATTAATACACATTTCTATCAAATTTAAATAAACTTTCCAATAAAAATATACTAAGATTAACAACCATTAATAAAATGTGTACAATAAATGTATTAAAATTGAAAACATCATTTTATATATATTTATTTTGCTTTGCATATAACTTTTCGGCTTTTTAGATTTATTACCATCCCATAACACCTCCTATGAACACTTTTCAGAATTTAATTAATTAATAAACTAAAGAAGGATTACATACTACTATAATCGACAAAATATAATGAGTCTTACAGCTAGTGCCCTGAAAAATGTCTTTTTACACAGTATCTAAGAACTTACAATCAAAGAAACAACATTTCTTATACAAAACAATTTTATCTATTTTAGGCACAAACATATAGAAACCCAAAATCAATAAAATTTGTTCATTTCCTGAGTATCAGATACTTTTAAGCCCATATATTAACCAAACCACACATTATATATTAATTCATTCTTTAGCAGGGAAATATAATAGAAGAAAATTTAGTAAAAAATTTGTCCTAAGTCAAACACGTTGTAAAGTAGAAAAGTTGTCTAACAGGAAATCTGACGACAAATAGTTCGGTTAAAGAGACTAAAATTGTTTGTTCAATTTAGTGAAATATGTTGTTTTATTCATTCGAGTCAAATTAAAAGACCGTTTGGTCGATGGAAAGTATAATATTATTCGGGAAGTACTAAGAATTAAAATTAGTTTCATACGATGTTGTTAATAATTGGCTTTAGGGTATTTGAGGGTCGATACAAGTCCTATTTTATGAATATTAAAATCAGTGTTTTAAATTGCTTTATAGTACTTTAGCGTCTACTTTAGGCTCTTCTAGCCCAGAAGAGGTTAGCAGACAGATTAAACTAAACATAATAGAGGAGTGAAATTGGCATGCACCCCATACAGTATGGGTACATGAGTGGTTGCGCGAAGAAACAAATGGCAGTCCGACTGGCGGGAGGAACAGGTGCCGGTCTAGACTCTTTCATCAGATGCAGGCAGAGAGAAGAAGAGAAAGAAGAAGTGCAACACAATTTGGACCAGTGAGAAAAACTAAGACAGGAGAACCAGTTCGAAACGCCGCGTGTTATGCCCGAACGCCCGAGACCGCTGAACCCGGTATGTCTGTCTACCAACTAACCCGGAATAAAGGATGTAGAATAAAGAATAAAGAATAAGGGATAAGGGATAAAAAGGAGGCAGACCAGGAGTTCCCGTAAGTATAGAAGAAGAGAACCGGAGAGACGCGCGTACGACAGAGATCGAGATGAGGAGAAAGACGGAGAGAGTTTTTGCATCGCAGACGAGGTCATATCCTGCAAAAATACGTTGACATGTACAAGTACACATAGCGTTTACTAGCACCAATGTAAATGCCTCTGCGTACAAACATTTACTGCCTCCTAAGTGCATCGTCCTAACTCATATGCAACCATTCTCCTTTTTTTCCCCTGATGCAATATAAAAAGGATAAAGGCGTCCCCTGCATCCAAGAACGAATATAAATCTTTCAACTTATACTAGTTTTCGTACCGCCTGTTCATTAGCAGACAAAATTTCAATTCCCCTGCATTACAATGTGCACATTCAAGTACTCTAAATTCTAAAGGAAATGTGATACGCTTCTTGCACTTTCTTAAAAAAGAAAATGTGCAGAGTACACCAAAAATTTATTCTTTCAATTAATTTCACTTTTTTGTTTCTTTTATTTTCGATTCATTTATTCCAGATTATATTTTGTTAAATTTGATTTTTCTCAAGGTTGGAAATTCATTTTTGAATTTGTTTAATGAAGATTATCAAAAGTTATGAAAGTATATTTTTTGTGCTGATGAGCGATTTAGAGGAAAGAAATCATTTCTTCAAGTTGTACCGGTTTTCTTGTTGACAAAATATATCTTATTCAAATAGACTTGCCAACATCGTCATCGTAGTGAGCAAAATTGATGCAATAGTATAGAAATAAGTTAGTTATTTTCGTTATTTTAATTATTTCCTATATTTTAATCTTTCACAAAAATTTTGAATTTATTTTATAATTTATGGCACTGAGAAGGGCCCCCATTTATGACCAAAACGTTTACCATTCTTTTTTACCCTTTTTACCTTTTATTATATCTATCATTGATAATTTTTAAATCAAGAAAATAAGAAGAGACTGACCCTATGCCAAAAGAACAAAAAATATAATATCTATCATTTTTGGGTCAATATAATAGCAGACATGTTTTCAAATATGTCACGTTTTAATATTTTTTGAATATTTGTAATGTGACGTGTGCGACGGAATATGAACAATAAATATTGTTATAGCAACCAATAATATGGTTGATTCTCTCATGTTCATTTAGTTATAATCTCATGGTCGAAATACACGTCCAATATTGCTGTATCTATGCCAGCAATCAAATAACGTTAAATTAGTCATAAATATATGGCTGTAACGAGCATTCCTTTCTATCAGTGTATATCCTAATTACTGAATTACTATTTATAACGAAAAGACTGAAAGTTACTTTCAATCTTCAAATGTAAGGTAAACTATAATTACGTTTGAAATATCTTGAATAAGCTATATCAAGTGATAATATTTAGTGTGATTAAATAATAATAAATTTATATAACCTCTTGGGGAATTACCCTCAATATTTTTGAGTCGCTAATTTCCACAAACATTCCTCAATTTTCTCTGAACTTATGGTAGGGAAACTTTCCAAAACACTCTTGCAAAGTATGTCTCAAAGTATTTGGAATATTTCTCAAGATTTATCGGCGTAGTATTTTTAAAATTTTATTGCTCATATTATATCACATTTATTTGCAACAAGTTCCACAGAAGCCATAAAATAATTTTTGCATTTTAAATCTTCTTCAGCTTTTTCGAAATTTACGAACATATGCCTTTTTTGACATGATAAGAAAGCACTAAAAAGTATTTAACTTCTCACATTCACAGAAAAAGGAGCATGTTTTTTTGAAATACTATGTTGAAGATCATTTTTCCTTAACCGTTCGAGTCCCAAGCAGCGCGATCGTGCTCTTCAGATTTTATGTCAATCCTCTTCGCAATTGATATCGCAATACCATTTTTTTTCAAATGACCCCTGGGACTCAAACGGTTAATATACAATGATCCTAAAACCAAATTCAACATCTTAGATATTTAGGTTAAGGGGTTACTCTACTATCTTTTTTTGAAAAAATCGATTTTTTAAAAATCACAGATTCTTCTAGTAGATTTGTGTAGAAATGCTATAGGAAACACTATTTTGGTCAGAAATTTCGAAAATTTCGAAATTTCACTGCTCTTACAGAGTATTTTGGTAAAAAGAAGTAAATCGCGTTTTTCTCCAAACAATGTTTTTCGATCTGGTTGACATGATTTAGAAAAAACTATTTGATCGATCAAGCTCAAATTTTCATGGGATATTCTACACATATACAGCTATAGCCGGTAGCAGAATTAGAAATATTTAATCATATTAACTATGTTTTTTTAAACAATTTAAGTTGCAAAAAGGGTTAAAAACTTTAAGTATCAGTCATTTTGTTATTTTTCATCGAACTTTTTTTATTGAGGTACCGACTATAGCGGAAGGGTTACTTTTTAATAATATGGCGTAATTTTTGCTCTCAGGCTCTTGAAAGTAGAGATATCGTGTCAAACAGTTCCCAGCAGGGTCAACTTCAGGCAGCTAGGTCAGCCAGATTTTCCACACAAAATAAAAATAAAAAATCTGTTGTACAAGTGTTAAACCTCTTCTTTAATGTGTAAAAAGATTGACCATTTTATGTAAATTAATTATTCCATGAAAAAAACGAAATATTTTAAACTTGCAAAGATAGGCCATAAATTTTATCAAAAGATAACATCAAAAAGATACTATGCCTATATTAAGCTTTAAAATCTTACTTGTTGAACATTAAGTTTCTTCTGTGTATCTTATTATGTACTAAAAAAGACCAAAAGTTAAGTTTTATATTATGCAAATGCTCACTTTCACTGGACAATAGACTTAATTCTCCAAACGTGCAACTTTGTCGATACACCTGCACTTCGTAACCTTCGTGAACCTCCCCTCCCTAAAAAGGATGGGTGAGTGCGAATCACGTCCTTTAACGAAGCGCATAGCAGGATGCACCAAAGATCAAGATCGTGGAGTACTTAATTGGATAATTCATAAAGACCTCTAATTACATTGCACCAGGCACTGTTTTTAGGAACATCGCTTGTTATGAAACACGAGGTCCTGCTCTGTTGCTCTTTGTATTCCATATGAATTTTGTATGCGTATTTTAAATACAGGTACATAATTATAAATTTCAAGTATCTCTATAAAATAATCATATGAAATACAAGTTCATTCTATCTGTCTTTTATGCAGCGCCACATTGTTGATTGGCTTAAAACGGCTTTACAATAAGGATCCTTCAATAGAGCATTGTATAGCGCCTTTCAAGTGGATGCATTCATCTTAATTGGGACAACCCAGAGAAAGGTGAAGCTCATTTAGTTGAAACAATTACAAACTAATTTTTATGAATAGAAGCTTGATTGCGGAATTGCCAAATTAACAACAAATGACTCTTCATCGATTCTATTATGTTAATATGGATTTATTTCAGCTTTATGATCCCTATCTGATAATAATATTTTGAAGTAGGTATATATACTTATTGTTATAAAATAAAAATAAAATAAATATATTACTCGAAAATATTCTTGTTTTATGTAAATCTGCATCTTCTGAATATTTCATGCTCCGTAGAACTATTCACGTAAAGGGCAATCAAGGATCAAGGCGACCATTTCATTATTTAAATTAAATCACATTATCAGCCTAATTTCCTTTTTACTTTCATCAAAAGTGAGTCTTAATTCGAGTTGGAAAGGAAGTATTAAAAAATCAGGATACATATATATCCTTTCTTATCGGCACAGAATTTGTGGCGCCGAGCTGTCGGTTTATTCCACATTACGATTTTTGTTATTACTGCTAGCCTAATTACCGTAACGCTCATTATCTCATGATTTCCTACCCTTTCACCCAGATACTGTGTATCAATTATATTTTTATACTTGCAGTTCACTTAGAAGCCACCCCGTCTTGCTCATCGAGTTCATTCGCATTTTTTTTTATTTTTCGAAACATTTTATTAACCCTTTCCTCCATTATACACGTGATAATTGCAAAAAATTTGTACTAGTATAGTATTGCCCAATGATAGGACAAGAAGTATTTTTTACATTTTACTTTTGAAGGCTGTTGTTACAGCACTTCCGAAATGATTTTTATGTTATGATTGATGTCAACGTTTCAATCTATTGCACATTAATCCGAGGTCATTTGTTAACAATAACACTTGAAAAAGTTAACTACGCATGGAAAAATAAACATGCAAAGCATGTATTAAAAGTGATTTGTCTCTTTGATAAAAATGAGATTTTTCTGTCATTAACAAATGTATGACAAAGCGACGATAAATATACAAATGGACAAATAGTGTTTTTTAAAGGTTACAGAATTGCAGAATTTACTTTGCTCCAAGGTAAATGATGTAAGCTGCGTAAATTACACAATTCAAATAAACTTATTTATAAATTTTAATTAATAATCAATGGAATTTCTGCTTGAATTCTTTGACCCAAAGTTTTCAAATATTGGTTGCAACAGTCTCAAAATAATAAACATGGGGGAGAATACTTTAAAGGGAACGCCGTAATTTAAATTTAAAGCTTTTTCTGCAATCAGACTTGGGGACTTTTGGACCAAAAGCCCTACAAATTCTTCTCAGGTATACTCTCATTGTTGAAAATCCCAACTTTTTAGAAATGTCAGCAGAGAGATCTGAAATCGTAATTTGGGGAATTTCCAAATTTACTACGTTACGGACCTATTATAAACTCATTTTTCGTTTGCAATGTGACAAAATCGATAAAAAACAGAAAGAATGACTTTTAAAAACTTGATACCTTACTTTAATCTATTGTTATTTTTATTTTCTATAGTTAAAAACCATTTTATTTCTACATAAAAGAATGGACATTTAAACTATTTAAATTCTAGTCAAAGTATCTGCTTTAAATAAAATTTCAAATTGTATTCTTATGTTTTAAAGTGACATGTTTGGTAACATGTCTGCTATTATATTAACCCAAAATTCATAGAATTATTTGTTCATTTCTCATTATTTTGGCTTAGCGACAGATTCTTTTTATTTTCTTTAATTAAAATTATCATTATTAGATATAAAAATACTCAAAAAGAAAGTAAGACAAACGTTTCGGCCACATATGGGGGCCCTCTTCAGTGCCATAAATTCAAAGATTAATTCAAAATTTCTGTAAAACATTAGAATATAGGAGATAATTAAAATAAGGATTATCATAGAATTCAAATACTTATCTCATAGCTTGCAATTCAAAATGAAGTAGTCCATTATGCAGCATCACGAATTGAAAAAATATTTAGAGTTCACTGTGAATAAAAACTTTAAAAAGTTATTCAAAAGTATAACAATTCCAAACATCTTTACCTACAATCAAAGAAATATTTAACTTATTTTAACCAATTCGAATGTTTCTCGTAATTCTAATACTCTTTAATATTCAAGAAGTAAATTAAAATAAATATTTTTATAATTAAGAGTAATACGTTACGAAGAAAAACTTTTATTGCATGTAATGGAAGTTCAATAAAAAAATTTCTAACAGAATATGTGTTAGTTTAGATCATTTTTATTAAATATACTACATTACCCACTTAGAGTGATATGCAATGCAGCATTCTGTAACTAAAATTCCGATTTGAGAACAATGTTATCCGAACTATTTACCTTACGTGAATGCCGAACACAATGGAAGTTCATTACATCAGCATAAAAGTGCAATCTAGACATATTGTAAGAATATTTAGAATATTATAAAGTCTACAAAAAATCCGCGATCGTATATATCGCGTGTTGTTAAATTCTATTGACTGATAAGATTGAGAGAGAAGCGGAAATGCCAAAGCTGCCAACCTAAAAATAATTATTTACCTTTATTTGAAGTAGATAATTTTTTCAAAAATACTAAAACATTTCATACGATGTTGTTGTAAATAATTGGCTTTAGGGTCGAGAAATAATAACTCTGAAGGTTACATACTCTCAAACGTTTCGGTTCTGATCGGAGTCCTTATCAGTGATCTTTATTTCTAAAATATCAAAAGAATAAATAAAATATTGTACATAAGAGCCCTATTTTGGAGTAAACTTTGGTAATGTAAAAAATTGTGAGAAAATTTACATAAAATTGTACAGAAAACATCGATAAAATACCTACAAACTTCCTTAGGAATAATAATAAATTAATTCTGTGAACAATAAAATTTGTTCTCTGAATTGAATGCCATCAAAATTCTCTATAAAATGAGTCCTAAATGAAGTCGTTTCGTTAATTTTTGAAGAAGGTATTGCAAAAAAGTCCGCCTTTCAATGTTTTCATAAATTTTAAATAAATTTGGAAATAATCTGTATTTTTAATGTTCTTGTGCTTTTTTTAAAGATGAAATTATACAAAATCGCAGTAAATTGTCATCATAAATCTATAATTTTTTTCTTGCATAATTCAAAGAGTTGAAATTTTAACAAAAAAGAAGGGAAAATTTGAAAACATTTCATCTGTAAGAAAATCATATGAATATGTATTTTAGGGGAATTCTGTAAAAAATGGATGATTATATGTTTTATATATCTTATAAAAATGTTTTTCTCAGCAAAAGCAATATTGGAATTTTTCCAACTTTTTTATTCGAACTTTAACCCCGTGCACTATGCAAGTAAAAAATTATACATTTATGATGACAATAAGGTAAATGTACTAGTTCTCGGACATGTGCCAGAGTCCGGACAAAGTCAATCGTTTCCGACTTTTGTTAAATGAATAATTAATAAATTTTACTGAAATTTTTTTTTTAAGTAAGCTGTAGTTAAGAAGTAAAGATGACACGAAACATTTTGTTTTCTTGAGCAATAGTTTAAAAAAAAATCAATATTGTGTAAGTCGATGTCAATTATTTCTCAGAAAATATTACGCGCTTACTGTTTTCGTTAGAAACAGATTGAATTTCATAAGGAAATATACACCTCAATTTTTACGATATAAAAGAAGTAATGCATGTATACTTTGTAAAAATGAATTTCGCATACAATGTATTTATTTTTTTAAAGATTTTATTATTCTTATGTTAATAAATAAACAATCCGGACACTGGATCACGTAACATGCCAATGTGCCAGTGCTCCGACACAATCACCAAGACTAGCGCCGCAACCTTTTTGTGTTGTGACAGTCGCCGTCAATCGAAAAGTTATTGACTTTTTATGCTGTAATAGTATATTATGTACCTAGGTGCATAATGAGGGTTATTACGCGACGAGCGACAATGCTCGCAGGAGATCAAAGCCGAGGCGCGATCAGTGCTGCGAGAATTGTAAGCGAGTCTCGTAATTACCCGAATTGTGTGCATTGGCACATATTCTATTTTATGTGACTTCGGCGCATATACGAGTTTTTATGCGTACACTCGAATCCAATGTGAAAAGGTCGAAATTGCCGTGGTTATCGGCCATCTCACTTGACATTCCGCGAATACTTCCGGCCATTTTGAATTTCTCGATTTTGTGTAGTAGTAGCGTATTGTAATAGACGCATGCGCAGTTCAAATATACAAGGCTTTGTCGGTACGGTGTCAACGCTGTACGAAGAATAAGAAGAAGATTACGCTCCGCTGTATCGTAATAGGCACATGCGTAGTTCAATTTTACATTAGATTCCTCTGTACCGTAATACACAACATTATGCTACTCTCAACTGTAGCGTAAAAACTCGTATACGCACCGAAGTCACATAAAATAGAATACGTGCCAATGCACACAATTTGGGAAATTACGAGACTCGGGACAATGCACGCAGGACGGATCGCGCCTCGGAGCATTATCGCTCGTCGCGCAATAACCCTCATTGTGCGCCTAGGCACGTAATATACTATTACTTGCCCTTCACTATCGCAATCAACAAATAAGAAGAAAAAAGTTGACAAACATTCTCAACCTTACGCTGCAACGGGAGACGGTTGGATGGAATGGTATAGAGATCATGATGATAAGAAACTCGCAATTCAGCTTGAAAAAGAAGAAAGAGTAAAGCTGAGAAAACAGCAACAAGAAGGAAAACCAGTGTTGGCAAAAATTAAGAAGGAGAAAGCAATAGAATAAGCGAAGAAAAAGACGGAGGAGCGTGCTGAGTTTGAGAGGATTAAGAAAGAGAAGCAGATTGAAAAAGCGAAACGAAAGCAAGGATCAAAAGAGAGGAAAAAGCTGAAAAGGACAAACGAAGACAAGAAAATCGAAAAGCAGAAGCAGTTGAGAATCAAACACTGACCAAGAGGAAGAAGACAGAAAAGGCCAAAGCAATCGACGAAGATATTAACGATGACTAGCGCTCGTATGCGTTGTAATTCAATAATGAAATAATTTTTGTTTAACACAAATATTGATTGATTGTATTAAAAAGTTCGTCAAAAACAAAAATAAACGTATTATATATTGTTTCAATTAATGTACTTTTAATAATTATCTTGTCCGGAGACTCGAGCATGCATTTTCGGCCACTCACGCAATCACATTTGACTTGTCCGGGGACTGGCACACGTGTATCAATCATCATAATTCTTTTATATTATCAAAATTGATGACTTAAAACCATTATCAAGTATATTTTTGTGAAGAAAATGATATCCCTAATATTTCTACTATGATAAATGAACAATAGATAGCAATTTCATGGAAAGGTTTATTATTTTTTCCGCTCTGATGTCTTAACTGTCCGAGGACTGGTGCATTTACCTTATAAGCAACTATCGAAAAACAGGTGGTCTCACAATTTTGACCGGTAGTGTAACTTTAAGGTAGTTCGTTCACAAAAATTAGACCTCAGACAAAAATGGCTAATTTGAAAGAGAAAAGATTATTTTTCATTAAAAAAAATTTTATTAATAAATTTTATTTTTGCCCAAACTTATTTTCTTATCGCTTTGAGCCAATTTTTTAAAATGATGTGATTCTGATAAATCGCGGTTCATTTTTTTAGGAAAAAGATTCTCTACAACTTGACCGTTTCCAATTTTTGAAAATAAATTCTTTAATGGCTGAAATTATAAAACAACATTTTTTCAAAACAATATTTTTATAAACAAATTGCTGTATTTGATAATAATTAATTCAATTTCAAAAATAGGAAACGGTCATATTGTAGAGAATTTTTTTCTTGAAAAAATGAACCGTGATTTATTAGAATCGCATAATTTTTAAAAATTTGGCTCGAAACGATAAGAAAATAAGTTTGGGCAAAAATAAAATTTATTAATAAAATTATTTTTTTGTATCAAATTTTTTTCATAAAAAATATTATTTTCTCTTTCAAATTAGCCCTTCAATAATAATATTGCTATTCTTGAAAGCAAAATTATCTATTTTTGCCAGAGGTCTAATTTTCGTGAACGAATTACCTTAAGATGCATAAACTAAAAAAATAGTATATATTTGTGTCTAAATGATACTGAAGATATAGATGCAAGTACATATATAGTATAAAATTACAAAGGATTATGTAACCGAAAATTCAGTTATAGTTTTGTAATTTTACAATAAATTTTATAAAAATTCTGTTACAGTTTGGTACTTTTAAGATAAATTTTATGAAAATTCGGTTGAGTTTCATAATATTAAGAAAAATTTCAGAAAATTCAGTACATTTTTCGCAATTTCAAGATACCTTTATCCAAAAATATAAAAATCGTCAAATTTTACGTTATCTTTGTAACTTTATCTGAAGGGTAATTATGAAAAGAGTAACTGTTAAAATGTGCAACTTCTCTCAAGCATATGAATAAGCACCTGGATAAATGTATTAAAATATCCAAGGAAATATTAATATTCTCTCGTTTTGAAAAAAGAATCAAATGAATATTTCATGAAGTTACTCGAATGCTATTATTTACATTGTACAAAAGAATACCTGCATCTAAGGGACAATATCTAATATTAGCAATACGGGTATCACATGGGGTACGATGGAAACTGTTCATTGAAAGTTTTCACACCCACATCATCGGTACAAACTTCAATTCGTTAGAGTCCACTGAAGACATGCGAACGTCGATAGACGTGTCGTTCGAATGTGAACATTTATTTTTGTAATCAGACTTGTATTTATAGAAACACCGTGAAGAAGACAGAAAAAAAAGTCAAGAGACATTTCTTAAACATCTCGACTGCCCCACACCCACATCAAGGCTTCTGTCAAATCTCTCTCTCTCTCTGTCTGTCTTTTTCTTTTAGCCCTTCAGCAAATTTATCATGGTATTGCGACTATGTATACTTTCTTGGTGGAGTCCATTTTTTCTACCGACTATCGTCCTCAAGTAAAAGACAACGCTACGAAAATGTCCTCGCGTGTCGGATTTAAAACAATTTATGGCTTAATAGGTTGAAGAAGGTTTTACCCGGCATTTTCTGATTCTGTATTGGAGACACATATTCATACGTATGGATTAATGCAGAGAGGAAAGCATATAAGAAACACGTAAAGAAACACATGGACGAGGAACATCTACAAGACAATACAAATTAAGGAAATACACAAAGAGCAATGCAGAAGTAAAAGAATGAATGTTTAAGTAAATACATGCGCAGCTACTAGCAGATGGACGACCTCGAATTTCGAGTTTCTTGTTCTCGTTTTTATTTTTCGTCCCCAGGCAGCAGACCCGCGAGCATTGCATGCCAGGGTATTCATCGTTAGTCCCCTTTGTCGGGACCGTCGGCGCATTTCCGGGCCCGAGTAGGTAGTTGCCGAATTTATAGACCCCTTAAAATCCATTCCTGCTTCATAACTAGCAATCTCAAAATTCCGGGCAACTTGTTTCAAATCACACTTTCCGGAAGTGTCTCTGAATTCTTCCTATTTTTTTAAGGGGACTTTTACTTTCTAAATTTTCAAAAAATCTATTTTTTTTTTTTTATGTAAAAATGTTCCTTAGTATCATAGAAATACTGCCCTAAAATTTTATTATGAAATTCAAAATAGAAAGAATGTTATAGCTGTATTTATCATAAATTTTTTATAGTAAAAAAACTTTAAACGCGTTCTTCTCGAAATCACGTTTTTCAAATTTGGGAGACGTTTTTCTCAAAATCTACTAAACCAATCTCAGCAAACCAAAATTTTTTTGATACTTTATACAAACAACTAGTAAATAAAACCCTAAAAAGTTAAAAAACCACCCCATATTTTAAGTACAGGGGTAAATTCATCCCCAAAACAGGCGTTTTTTCGAACTTTTTATAAAATCGCGTATAAAGGCCATACAAATATAAAAAAATTAACTTTTTAAAGGTTTATTGTTTAGTTTCAAGTTTCATGAATTGAATCGCGTTCCAATTTTAAATAAATTTGTTACAGGAAGGCAGAAAAGTGTCCCACAAATTAAAATGCATCTTTTGGAAGACGCCCTCTGTAGTGGTAAAAAGTAATTAAAAGTGCCCAAACAAATTTTTTTGTACACCTTAAAACATTGTTAACAATGTATGAAAAAAATTATAATTATAAATAAAATAGTTTTTTTTTAAATATTTAAATATTGTCTTTTTTTCAATTTATAAAGTAAAAGTCCCCTTAAACTTTTTAAATTATCAAAACCAAAAGTAGTCTATCTACTATCTAAAACCTTTGATAAGGTCAAAAGGATTTTCATCTTTTTCAAATTTTTAAATCACTTGCCTTTCATTGAGAAAAATATTAGGTTTTATTTTCCAATTCTACTAACTTTCATATTCATTAAGGGCATGTGATACTAGAGAAAAGTAGCAAGTTCATGGGAATAATACGGTTTAGTTTCTACATGTTTGTGTCCAAAATACATAAAATTTTGTTTTCAAAATTTGAGAAAGGGCAGAGAAAATGAAAACGGATGTAAATAGACTACTTTTGGTTTTAATAATGAAAACAAATTCCCAAAATATTTTGTGAAATTGAACATTTTTTCGTTTTCGAAATCAAATGTAGTTTATCTACGTCCATTTTTAACTTCTCTACCATTTGTCAAATTTTGAAAATAAATTTTTTGTATTTTGTACATAAACATGTAGAAACTGGACCAAATTGTTCACATGAACTTGCTGCTTTACTCAAGTATCACATGCCCTTAATGAATATGAAAGGTAGTAGAATTGGAAAATAAAACCTAATATTTTTCTCAATGAAAGGCAAGTGATTTAAAAATTTGAAAAAGATGAAAATCCTTTTGACCTTATCAAAGGTTTTAGATAGTAGATAGACTACTTTTGGTTTTGATAATGGAAAACAAATTTCCAAAATATTTTTTGAAATTGAACTTTTTTTCATTTTCAAAACCAAATGTAGTCTATCTACGTCCATTTTTAACTTTTCTATCATTTTTCAAATTTTGAAAACAAAATTTTATGTACTTTGGACATAAACATGTAGAAACCTAAAATCAATTAAATGTGCTAATTTTTGAAATATCACATGTCCTTAAGGTATGGATTTGTCTAACTCACTTTTTCAGAGTTGCCAGAACAAGCTATTGTTTGAGGTGTTCTATGGAACGTTTTGAAAAGCACGTGGGATTTTAAAACACATAGATGGATTTCTGTAGATTCTGCGATGCAGAGATTTCTACCTGGGATTTAATCGGAAGAGGACTAGCATCGTTCTGTGTATAATATACTTTCCTGGGATTATTTTCGTTTCAGTATCATTCAGGGTTTCCGATTCAGGGTCACGAGATGCTCGTCAAGTAAACCCTTATTTTTTTATAAACCTTACATTTCGAGTATATGTGTACTATGAATTGAAGACCTAACTAGGGATGAACTACTTTCTTCCAGATGCCAGAATCCCATTGAGAATTTGAACTCAAATAGATCTTTGAATTTATCTAGGCTTCTCAAGATTCAACAAGTACCTTTTCTCTCTTTTTCCTTCCTGGAAATTAGAATAGGAGCATTAAAGAAATTGTAATAAGAATCGAATTGAACTTGATACCATCCGAGGGGCAGTTCACTCTGAAATCATACGAAATCTTTCATGCCCTTTTGTCTCATCTTTTTCAATCTTTCTCTCTTGTTTCTTCGAATCCTGTTGATTCCTATTTGGAAGTCCATCTTTTTTTCGCTGATGATGGTCTACTAATTATGAACTCTGCTGATTTTATACTGTCAAAGCTTCTGATTCGAGAGCAAATAATTTTGAAGCATTAATAATTTTGAATTTTTTCAAGAATTTCGAGATTCTTTGAAAATTGTTCGAGAATTTATGACATAGGGAGCCGTTTAAAGTGGCTTCGGCGTTTATAAAAAAAAATCACTGACGGCTCTGAAACTTAGAGATTACCCAAGTGCGAAATTAGATACGGCCCAACACTGGCCCAGCATCGCCAAAAATTTGCCGAAGATCGGCTGCCAATATCGTGCCGTTGCTGGAATGATAACACCGGTATGCACTTGGCGGCCAATGCTGGCCCAAACTCTGGCCGCCAGCATTTGTTTTCGGCACAGCAACGGGCCAATGCTGTGCCGAACTCTGGTTTTCTCACTTCCAGGATGGTTTGCCGTGGTAAAAGTGACACATGGCCCAGTAATGTGTCGTCCATGGGCCGGACTTTGGCTCTTTCATTTTCGCAACCGGAAGACATAGTAAAAGTGACAATCGGTTTGGTATAGGGCCGATACTGGGCCAAGTTTCGGCTGAAGGTCGGTAAATTTAAACAGTCGAAAAAGGCCGCCGTCGTCGGCCCAGCACTTGACCGATCCAAACAGTGACACTGGCCCAATAACAATAGCCGACTCTTGGCTGCCGAGATTGGGCCAATATTGTACCGTATGATCACCTTCGGCAATTCGCACTTGGGTATCTAAATAAAATATACTAAATTCAATTGGAAAAAAGAAGTACCATCGTTGACAATGTCATTTCCGAAAAAATCGCTACCGAAAAAGTGTCAGTTTAACACGAAGTCTTATGGGACTCCACATAAAAATCGGCGAAACTCCGAAACAAAATCACGAGCCCCATAAATCAAATATATACTAATACTTTCGATTTCGAGGAATTTATTAGTTTCATAAAAGTTTCAATCAAGAGAAAATCGCGAGAAAAGTACAGAATATAAAAATCGCGTTGAGGTGACACTACTAAATTTTTACTATCGCAATCTTTTGGCAACATTTCCGCGATTTCTAACTCTTTTCCTTAGATGTGACTAAAATAGGTATGATTATCAAAAAAAATGAGTAGCAATGAGCATTCATGTAAAACGTGCCCCCACGGTGCCCCTCACTTCATACGACACCAAAAGCCGAAGCCACCTTAAAGTCTGTTGAAAATGTGTCAACACTAATTGCCAATTTTGTTTCTTCACAGGCTTTAGATATATTTAGAAAGAGAATTTATAACTCTCCTCTGTGCAAAATTTTGTGATCTATAGAACGAGTATACAATTTTGGCCCTTTTCAGTTCTTTCACTCTTCTTTGCTGTTTTTTCTAGCCATTTCCTGCTCACTCTCTGTGATTCTTCCGCATTATAGATGATTTAGCGAGGAATTCAGAATAGGGTTCTATGACACTTTTGAACCTTACTTGACAGCTCAAATCTATCTTCAGCTTATTTCTGAACACGTTTCCTTTCACTCGTGTTATTTTTATTTTAAAATGATGCAATTAAAGAAAAAAGTAAATTCACATTATTAACTCTTAGTATAATAATTTTACAAAGTTGCTCATTTTTTCCATACATGCTTCTTAATTTTAGAACATCTTTAAAATAAGTCTTTCTCAGAATTTTTTGAATTATAGCTCTGAATTTTTAAAAATTTTCAGTGAAAATTGAAAAACATCTCAAAAAAGATATTATCATGTGGAAATTACAGTACTTTAAAATTTAGATATTCAATTCATCAGAAAAATAATAATTTGATATATTGTATCATCTTATACGTGTTTTAGAAATTTTTCAAAAATGGACAATTAAAAATTTTAAAGTAGTATAAGTTGTATTGGCCCTCAATTTTAATAAAATGGTACGTTGTTCGAAAAAATTGGCTTTAGGGCCCAAAATTGATTAAGTCGATTTAATCAGACATTTCGGCTTAGATCGGAGCCCTCATCAGTGATATTTATTGAAATCTCTCAAGTACTTGGAGAAATATTTATTAATCCGAGGTTGTTGGTTTTTTTCCTCTTTTTCTTGTAAAGTTTTCTCGAGCGACACATACTGTCCACTAAACTCACTCTAACCTTTCAAGAAAAAGAGCAAAAAGCCAACAACCTCGGATTAATAAATATTCCTCGAACCACTTGAAAGATTTTAATAAATATCACTGATGAAGACTCTCATCTGAGCCGAAACGTCTGATAAATCAACTTAATCATTTTTGGATCCGAAAGCCAATTTTCCCTAACAACATACCATTTTATTTATAATTTTCGTTAAAGAAATATAGAGATTCTATAGTCCTTGTCCCAATATTCAAGGCGCAGCTTTTAAAGTTTTCATACAGTACCGGTCAGAATTGTCCGGCCACCTCTTTTTCGATAATTGCTTAAATTATCCTAATTTGAATTATGTAAGTGAAAAAAATTTGTTCTCTTAATTAAATTTAAAGCTATCAAAATTCTTTATAAAATGAGCCGAGCATGAATTCGTTTTGTTAAATTTTGAAGAAGTTATTGCAGAAATAGTCAAGATTTCAATGCTTTCTTAAATTTTAAATAACTTTCAAAGTAATCAACATTTTTTAATGTTCTTGGGCTCATTTTAAAGCTAAGATTCTACAGAATCGCATTAAATTATCATTATAAATCTATAAATTTTTTCTTGCATAATGCAAGGAGTTAAAATTGTAACAAAAAAGTAGGGAAATTTCGGAAATATTTCATCTGCAGGTAAATCATAATAAAGATCATATGAATATATATTTTAAGGGGATTCGATACAAAATTCATGATTACATGTTTTATATATTTTATAAAAATGTTTTTCTAAGCAAAAGCAATATTGGAATTATTCCAACTGTTTTATTTGAACTTTAACCTCGTCCAGTATGTAAGAAAAAAATTACACATCAATTCCAAGACTTTTGATCGATTTTTTAGAAATTCAGCTTTAAAATTAGTCCAAGAACATTAAAAAATGTTTATTATTTTGAAAGTTATTTAAAATTTAAGAAAGCATTGAAATCTTGACTATTTCTACAATAACTTCTTCAAAATTTAACAAAACGAATTCATGCTGGGCTCATTTTATAAAGAATTTTGATAGCTTTGAATGTAATTAAAAGAACAAATTTTTTCACTTACATAATTCCAATTAGGATAATTTAAGCAATTATCGAAAAACAGGTGGTCCCACAATTCGGACCGGTACTGTATATTATCCCTTTTGATTAAGTTCAGAAATTACTTATTGACAGAAAGTGTAATGAATAAAGGCAATTTTTCTTAATCCAATAATTTAAAACCCACCATAAGTTTTGAAGCAGTGTGAGTCTAGGATCCAAGCAGAATTTCATTACAAAGATTGGCCCTTTAAGGAAACTGACAATATTTATCATTTAAAGAAAGGCAGAGAAGATAAAGTTCTCCCAGAAATTTAGATAACCTATGTTAATACTACTATCGCCGGCTACCTCTGCATCTTGCTGTGACTTTATCTCGAGTTTTATACACATGGTACTCACTTTATCTCATGAAATTCTATCTTTTATCGCATGAAGGTTTGAAGTTTGAACTTGAGCGTGCATTTTTTATTTTCCTCGAGACCATGGGTGTAGTTATATGGTTGTTAAGGATTTCAAAGGACTGCTGATATTTCCAGGATTTCGGCATCTTCACAGGACCCTTGATATCAGTTCTTAGAGGTGGAAAGGTAAACAATTTATTATCTCTGTATTTTCTTACCCTTATTGTTTGAGTTTCCACAATTGTAGAATCAAGTGTTCTAATCTACACTAGTGGGAATTATAAACTATGGTGCCATGAACGTTGTATTTCACCTGCTTATTTAAGTATTTACTTTAACAAATAAAGACAGGTTAAGCTTCTACAGGAAAAAGAATAGTTCAAGAAACTTTACTCAACTTTTAAGATAAGTTGGGACTGGACAAGTTCGAGATTATTTAATATTACTGTAATAATTTGTAACGTTTTTTAAATTCGATTAATTTTATGAAAATTTTAACAGCGAGAAAATTGTTTATTGTATTAAATAAAATATAAAAAATATAAACACCATTTTAAATTCTGAATTATTATTGTACCTGATAAATTTATATAAATTTATTAGTCATAATGACAATTCGCAATTCTGAAATATAAATTCCAATAAAAAGAAACACAGAAAATTAAAGAATCTTTTTATAAATAAATGAAACATGAAACTTGAAATTTTTTTAATATTTTATACATAATTTGTATATAAATTATATTAAAAATATCATTGTATTCACGCCTTGAAAGATGATCTACGAATGGATTGAATGTTTAGCCAGTTAATATTTTTTACCTTTCCCTTTAGATATGCTGTGATTTTCCAGAATTTTTTGCATTTGACCAAGAATTATATTTTTTTCATTACATTCCTCGATTTTCGTGAAATAGGTACATGTTTAGGTAGTCGTAAAAAAACCTTTATTTTCTCATTTTTTTAATTACAAAAATTGTAATTTTTATTTGAAACATTGACACTTTTTCCAATTATATTATATACACACTATATTTAGAAATAATTGCGCAAGTTGATTAATGTTCTTTAGAAAATTTTGATTATCAGATAAAAACTTCCTTAGTTGCCAGAATGATTCCTAAATTGTATTAATGGGTGTTTATATCAATAATAAAATGGTATAAATAAAAAATTTGTATTATTATCCAATAATAAAATGAACTTTTTTCACTACGCCGGGAATCGAGCCCGAGATTTTTTCATTTCCAGTTAGAAGCCTTTGTCACTGAGCTACACCTGTCGACATTTTTTCTAAATAAAATTTAAAAGCTAAAAATATTTTTCAACGAAAGGTCTACAAATATCATAATCTTGATATTTCTCGTGAAATAAGTTCTTGTGCAACCTCTGGTTTTCTTTTTATTCTGTAAAAAATCGGTATTAATTTTTTCCGTTTAATAAGTAAAAGTGCAAAAAAATAATAAATTTCACATGACCACCAAAGGTCTATGTTTTTTGCATCAGACAAATACATTTAGGAATTTCCGCTTCTGAAAAGATTGGTACTTCAATAGGAAAATTTCGCACGCCTTTGGATGTCCCCATTCATTATTCTTCAATGCTAGCGTTAACACGTCATGGTATTCAGAGTGTTTACTAAACAAGCTTTCCAAACTTCACGAAGAAATAGGAAAATTCAGACACCACGAGATTGGGCGTTTTCACATTTCAGGGAGGGGCAAAGCATCGCACCACAGCGAACGGATTTGCACTGGGTAGAGTAATTTAAGTGTCCTACGTTTAAAAGGTTCAGAATGGTTCGGAAGTCGACCCTTGGCCGAAGATTCGCAAGTTCCATTCTTTCTAATCGAATGGCTAGAAAAGGTTTTTGTGAATGGATCTTTTACGATTTAAGAAATTGGGCTGAAGTTTGTGACGTCTCGTGTGACAAATTTTTATTTTCGTCGTATGACCTCCAAAACGATAAAAAGTATGCAGAATAGTGATTTTTGACAAAAACGAACTATTTATAGACTAACACGTTGAATTATCTCGCAAACTAAAAAACAGACATATATATGGACTTCAGTTTTTGATTACAGTCACATAGTGCCACAATAAAAGAAAAATTAAAAATTGAGATGTCAGAGCGAAACTAAAATTAGCAAAGTTTGACCAAAACAACTTTGCTAATTTTGAATTCACTTCTTAATCTCAATTTTTACTTTACTTTTTACATTCTCATCATGGATGAGAAGGTATTGGTTTTATGTGAAAAATGACTTTCGAAATTTTCATCAAATCTTTACGTTTTGAGACCCCCTGAGTCAGAAAAAAGGGTTTTTACGAAAGTGTCTGTCTGTCTGTCTGTCTGTAGTAGGTCGTGTGCGGCATACCTCTCGACAGAATTATCAGATTGAATTGAGCTTTGGTACACTTTATCGGAGCCGAAAAAGTAAGGACAAGTTCGTTAACCAGCCACATCCAATCAAAATTGAGGGATTGAGCACTACTTTTGTGTTTTTGAAAATAATTTTTTAAAAAAATTAAAAATTTCAATACTGGTTTTTTATAGTGCTCATAAATCTCTACAAATTATCCTGATAACATTTTTTGATTAAATCAAAATTAGAAATGTTACAGCATATTCAAATTCGAAAAAAGTCAATATCAAAATTCCATTTTCAAGTTAAATTATACGAGATACGAAAAAACGTTATGATACAATATTATTTTTTACATAAAGACCTACAAATTTGAATTGTAACATTTTTCCATAAGATGCATATTTTTCTTATTCATTTAAAAAAAACCATTGAAAATCCAAAATTCAATTTTTTAACAATAATATGTGAAATACGAAAAAAACGTAAGAATACAAAGTTGTTCGTTTCAAAAAGATCTACAAATTTTGTCTCACACAGTTTCTGATAAAAGATATATTTTTCGTTTCAATTCCAAAAAATACGATTAAAATTCAAAAATTCCATTTTTTAGACAAAATATGTGAGATACAAAAAAGACTTTTAGATGAAAAATTGTTTGGCTAAATAAGGTCTACACATTCTTATCGAGAAATTTCTCGACAGGATGTATATTTTAATTTTTTGATTTTTAATATTGAAAAAATTCTATTTTTTTCACCAAAATATGTGAGATACGAAATAAGCGTTGTTCTGCAAAATCCTTTCCTTAAATAAAGTCTACGATTGTTTTTCCTTTTTGAGAGATTTGGAAGAAAATAAATTATTTTAATCATGTAATTTATTCAAAAGTTACAAAAATGCTTACAGAAAATCGAGCGCGAAGCGCGAGTGTCATGATGAGAATGTGTTCCTTAAGGCCGATAGAGCCTTAAGTAAATTGAATTTCCTGTTTCACTTAAACTGAAAAAGAAACTTAGTGAATTTGAGAAAATGATTAATTTACATCATCTTTAATATCATTAAATTGGTTTGAGCTTCAGTATTAAATTATAAGAAATAAACTTAAACGTATGCGAAGAGCACAAGACCGAGCGCGAAGCGCGACGTTCGAAAATTCCGAAGCGCGTAGCGCGACGATCGAGTATCACGGAGCGCGAAGCGCGCGATGAGAATGTGCCCGCCAAGCGGGCAGATTTTTTTTATTGTAACTCTATGTGACTTCAATCAAAAATCGAAGTCTATATATATGTCTCTGTTTTCATTTGTGAGATAATTTAACGAGTTTGTCGGCAAATGGCTTGCTTTGGTCAAACTTTGCTAATTTTGGTCTGGCTCCGCAAACTCAATCTTTAATTTACTTTTTTTTGGTGTAACTCTATGTGAATTCAATTAAAAATCGAAGTCTATATATATATATATATGTCTGTTTTTTAGTTTGCGAGATAATTCAACGTATTAGTCCGTATATAGTTTGTTTTTGTCAAACATAAAAAAATTTTTTTGCTATAGAAAATGTTGTTTTTGTCAAAAATCACTATTCTGCATATTTTTTATCGTTTTGGAGATCATATAACGAAAATAAAAATTCGTCACACGAGACGTCACAAACTTCAGCTCAATTTTAAGAAAATATCTCTTACGAAACAGAAAATTGTTTTTTCTAGCAAATAAAAATAATCGGTTAGCGTACCACTCAGATAAAGTGGGAACATCGGTTCGAATCCGGGCCAAGGCATTTTTTTTTTGTTCTTCAATTATTCGTTTGGAAGAATCGTTCATTCCTTAACCAAATCCATTAAATTTCAGACATTAAACATATTAAATAACATTCTTCAACAATAATAATTATTAACACCCCTAGAAGGTTTTATGTAATAATAGTAGGGCTCTTTTGAATTAAAACATCCATCTAATAAATTAAACTTGAAATACATAAATTAATTTCTTATTCAAAACAAATAAAATTTATTTGCAACTAATAAATTTTTATTTTTCAAATATGAGTACAAATAAGAATTTTATTTTATATGAATAAGATTTTTTTCTGGATGTGAAAATTGATGAAACTTCGACTCAGCGTGAAACCAGCATTTGTTCAAAAGATTTCATCCTCTTTCAAAATCGGCTTCTGTCAAGAAAATGAAAAAGGAAGGAGACCTGGAACCGGAAATATAGATCATCTGAATCGAGTGACAAAGACAAGGCGGTGTTTAACCTTTAAGCTTCTTAGGTTATGTCGTACAATCTATTATTACTGGCACGTGATGAAAAATTAATAGACAGATGCACTCAGACAAACATCTCTTCCAGATCAAATAAACTGATTTTGATATTTATCAAACCAAGATTTTACTTGTTCCAAATAAATTTTATTTGTGTCAAATAAGGCACTTTTTCAACAGGAATAAAATTCTTACTTGGGCGATATACAAGGAAGAGTTTTTTTGGGCGTGACACTCGATGAAAAGCAAATGTCATTGAAGTTACAAATTTGTAACATTTTGTTAAGCTTCGTATACCTTTTATACGTAAGAATAACAAAAGATAGGCAGGTGACAAAATGTAAGAAGTACAGGAGCTGAAGATAAATTCAAAAAACACAATTCACGCTCATCTATTCCGTGCATGAAGTTATGACGCCTGACATTATTTTCAGAACAAGATGACAAATTGAGCCATATTAGAATAAATTTTGTAATTTGTTAGACATAGACACAATGAAGTTTAAAGGTACATGTTTATTTTTTTATCTGGCGTATATTTATATAATATGATAAAAATTGATAACTTATTTTTGTAATGCTTTGTAGAATGGTATCTTTCTAAAATCGAATTTTGTAAAAATTGAAAATTTCGCAATCTTATAAACATCTGAGATGATGTAGTAAAAAAATTATGAAATCATATGACTCTATTTCAACTATATTTTTATTGATAGTAAGACAAAACATCTTTTTAATTTTAAAACCATCAATATGTGCGTTGCATTCGGCTACAAAAATAGAAGCAAACAAATCAGCAGTGAGAAGTAGGAAGATGCCAGAAATGCGTTTTATTTTTAAAAAATAAATGATAGATCCTTCAAAAGTGTATTTCTTAGTCTGCCACCTTTTTTATTATAATCGATATACTATTGATAGAATTCCAATGAAATTTTTTAATTTTCACCTTTGCCATTTGATTGAAGTTCAGTCGAAAATAATTATAAATATAATTTTTCACCAGAACATTATTTCAAACTTTGAATTCACATGTTTACAATTTACAAGTCGCTATATCGTATCTCATAGAGGTTATGCTTACTTCAGACACCAAGGCAAACGCAATCAACAAAACGTTGTATAAAAAGACAAGCATCACTGTATAATCTGTGCTTATAAATAATTTTGATAAAAATAGTTTATTTTCAACGACTTTGACTGCCTAGTTTTCTTAAGGTCATGAAAATGTGGATCACGTAATCAAGAAAAGAAGTTTAGATTCCCCCAAAGTTTTATTACAATGATAAATATTCTTGAAAAAAACTTAAAGACATGACAAATAACATATACAAACGAAGGGTTGTAGACTTCAATTGATTTTGAACAATAAACAAATGAAATACAATTAAATTAATGCTAATAAATTTTATTCATGATTAAATTTTTTTAATAATTTAAGGCAATAAAAAATTAATTTTCAAAAATTATTGGACTAGGGTAAGTGTGCCAATTACTGCGGATCGAAAATCAAGACGGCTTTTAAAGTTAAAAAAAAAGATTTTGAGATGAAAAAGTCGTCACGAATTAATTTTTAAAGCAGTATTTGATATTAAGTAAGTAGCATGCAGTCCTTAAACCCTGAAAAGAAACCAGATTTACTTAGAAAATGCGAATCTAAAAAAAATGTTCCATGTAGGTATTACTGCGGGTTTGCATGAATTACTGCGCACCAATTACTGCGGAAACCCCAATTTCTGCGCGCGTAATACTGCGATATTATTTTGAGTGAACTTACAATTAATTTAGGAGTGTTTAAAATTTTATTTAATCTCAATTATAAAAAGTAAACACGACGAAGCATTCGTAGCAAATTAAGATTAATAATTTTATTAATTTTATTTAATTTAACTTAAAATTATATCACTTGAGTTCCTCTTGCATCTTTAGCAACGATTAAGGAGTGTTGAACATTTTATTTAAACTAAATTATAAAAAGTGAACATAAAGCATTTTTAACAAATTAAGATTAAATAATATTATAACTCTTATTTAATTTACCTTAAAATTATATTACTTGACTTCCTCTTGCCTCATTAGCAACGATTTTGGAATTTTCAACATTTTGTTTAATCTCAATTATAAAAAGTAAGCATAACGAAGCATTTGTAATAGATTGAAAGGTTATGCAGTGCCGCCTGACAGATCGCAGTAATTCATACACCTATGAAAATCATGTACCAAATACTGTTTTGGTATAAAAATGATTAAAAAACGTATTTTTTGTTATTTTGCATAAATATTTAGAAAAATAAAATATTTACTTTGCAGAAAGTAATATCACAATAAATATTTTATTTTCAGAAACGGAATTATAACTAGTTTTTCAGAACGTGTTCATGGCCTGTCAACAAATCTAAGCATTAAAACTATGGGAATCGGGAATATGAGAGTTTCAAATTGAAATCAATTAGCTACAAATATCGTAACTATTGATAATTCGTTGATACTTATTATGCTTGGGTTAGAAATTGATTGTTTTTAGTTGTTCTGTAGCGTTATATATCTTTAAAACATTGTATATCATTAGTTTTATTTGAAACCGCAGTAACTGGGGCATTCACAGTAATACCCACACTTACCCTATATATAAATTCCTAACATTTTTGAAAAATTGATGTTTATTCATATAAAAAAGTATTCAAATAAATCATTTCTCTATGATGACATTTTTTTAATGAAAAATAATCTTTTCCCGTTCAAACGATATCACCAATAATAATATTTCAATTTCTAGAAGTATAATTAAATATTTTTCCCTAAAGACCCGATTTTCCGCGAGGTTTTCCTAAAAACTATTTAAAGTTTACAACCTGCCGTTAATACGTCCTTTATCATGTCCCAAAGTTTCAACGAAAATACCCGTTATTTTAGATAAATTTTGGGGAAAACTAAAATCCTTTTTTTGATCGCGTGATATGCATTTACAGTGGGTTGCCAAATTATCATGCTTACTTTGTTTTTGTTAGGTGCATAAAATTTCATAATATTGACAATATACGTATTACAATTTTTCTCTAAGAATGGCATGAAAGACGTCAAAATTATGCATAAAACGACTTCAAGATGAAGTGTTTTTGTCAATTTTTGAGGAAGATGTTGTGAAAAAATTACAAATTTCACACTTTTCTGAAATTATGAATAACTCCCTAAATAATTGATGTTTTTATATGTTTTTTAACTCATTTTAAAGGTAAATTTCCAAAGAATGTAAAAAACGTTTCAAAACAATATACTATTTTTTCTCTAGATTTTGAAAAAGTCTAAACTTAGAACCAAAAAGATGTAAAAATTCAAACTTGCAAAATTATTTATGAAAAAATACTACAAATAATTATATTCAATTTCTTAATTTTTTGAAGAACTACAAATAATTATATTCAATTTTTCAATTTTTCGAAGAACATCTCAAAACAGTAATTATATCGGGAGTTATTTATAATTCATAAATTATTTATATTCATTATTAATATTCATATATTCTCTAATATTTCATCACAATGTCTTCCTCAAAAATTGACAAGAACCCTTCATCTTGAAGTCGTTTTATGCATAATTTTGACGTCGTTTATCTTATTTATGTGGGAAAATTATAATACGTATATTGTCAATATTAAAGACAAAAAAACTCCAGTTAAAATAACCGTAATTCCGGTTAGTCCATATTTAACATTATTTTCTGGTTATTTCAACCAGAAGTTAGCTTTTTTCAAACAGATTTTCTAGTAATTCCTAAAAAATCTGGTAAAAATAACCTGAATTTATATTTTAACCAGAAAATAATGTTAAATATGGCCTAACCTGAATTTCGGTTGCTTTAACTACACTTTTCTTTTGAGTTCAGGAGTTTTTATGCGACGAACAAAAACAAAGTGAGTAAAATAATTAGACAACCCATTATACTATAGAAAAAGTCTCTCATAGTTGGATGAGTGGGGGGCTCTAAACTTTCCAAAAATGCTTTACCTAAAATCAGTATTAACCTACCAGTAATAACCTACTTTATTATTTACATCCTAGATTCACTGCAAAAATAACTTTATAATTGCGGTTCACAAATAACATACCGAGATATTAAATGTCACATACAAGTGTACATGAAGTTCAATAATATTTCTAACAGTGTAGTCGGATATCTCCAAGAACAAAGAATAAACGACAAAAATCGGTAATTGGTAAAAAAAAATCCCCCCCCCCAATCGCGCATCGAATTTGCGATTCATAATATCCGTTTCCTTCTCCAACACAGCATCGTGCTTTTTGTACGGGAAATCCGTTGAAGGGTCTTGACGTTGGTCACGTTTCTCGTGACGTCACTACCGGCGGCGAATCTGCCGCGGCAGACGAGAATTGACCTTGCGTTCGCGGTCATCGACAATGCGTTTATTCACACGCTGTGAGTTCAGAGAGGGAGATTGTGTGGGTGTTGTGTGCATGTGAAAGGCGAGAAGTGGAAGAAGAGGAAGCAGGCGGACGAGTATGTAGCAGCTAAGAGAATGGAGGGAGGGGGGCGCGAGAGTGAGCATACTTAAATATCAGTACGTCTTCCTAACTCTTTGATATGAGCTCTACTCCATCTTTTCATTCATCTTTCACTATCCTTTGCCTCCAGAGATTCCTAATCTACATGTGCCTAACGACGAAATTCCAGAAGGCCAAAGACGTAACAAATCACCGACTATTATTCAAGCATTGTCTGACTGTTGAAAGGAACCAGTTCACGAAATTGCAATTAAACCTTAAAGAACCTCGTTAGGAAGAAATTTAGAAATTGCAAGATAACTTTTTTCAGAAGATATATATGTTTTTTTAGAGTGATGATTCAATTCAAGTGATTAATATTATACTTAGTAGGATGAAGCTGAATCTACTTACAACTTTGACTTACGTATCATACAGCTTATTAAACATTGATTCAGGTGGTCCATCCAAAGTAACATCCCGATGAATAATTCATAACTTCGTTTATCACGTCTTAATTCATAATTAACAGAATTTTAATTCTAGTTTTTTTGTGCAGTACCTTTTATTGCAGGTCTATGGTAAACTTTTAAAGTGACATGTTTGATATAAACGTTTGGAGAGTTGAGTGAATATTAGAAGGATCCGAATTTTTGGAAAGCTGTGAGGACATTTTCTCATTATTTGTATTTTTGATAATATATATTATTAATTTTATACTTTATGTGAAGACTTTCATTGAGGAAGAATTGGAAGGACAGTCTGAAAAAGTTCATCGAAACGACTATTTCCTTAGTTTTTTGTATTCATAATTTTCTCTCATTAATTTTTTCTTTTGTGAAAATGTGGAAAATTTTACCTTAAATAAAATGAGTTATCAAACAGCGAAAACTACTAAAATTTATCTGTTAAGGTAGTACGATCACGAAAATTAGACCTTAGGCAAAAGTAGATAATTTTGCTTTCAAGAATAGCAATATTATTATTGAAGGGATAATTTGAAAGAGAAAAGATTATTTTTCATGACAAAAATTTGAAACACAAAAAAATAATTTTATGTTTGCCCAAACTTATTTTCTTATCGCTTCGAGACAAATTTTCAAAAATGATGCGATTTTAATAAATCACGTTTCATTTTTTTGGGAAAAAGATTCTCTACAACATGACCGTTTCCTATGTTTGAAATTGAATTCTTTAATGGCTGAGATTATAAAAAAACAATTTTTCAAAACAAAATTTTTATAAACAAATTGCTGTATTTGATAATAATTAATTCAATTTCAAAAATAGGAAACGGTCAAGTTGTAGAGAATCTTTTTTCTAAAAAAATGAACCGTGATTTATTAAAATCGCATCATTTTTAAAAATTTAACTCGAAGCGATAAGAAAATAAGTTTGGGCAAAAATAAAATTATTTTTTTGTGTTTCAAATTTTTGTCATGAAAAATAATCTTTTCTCTTTCAAATTATTCCTTCAATAATAATATTGCTATTCTTGAAAGCAAAATTATCTACTTTTGCCTAAGGTCTAACTTTCGTGATCGTACTACCTTAACAGATAAATTTTAGTAGTTTTCGCTGTTTGATGACTCATTTTATTTAAGGTAAAATTTTCCACATTTTCACAAAAGAAAAAATTAATGAAAGAAAATTATGAATACAAAAAACTAAGGAAATAGTCGTTTCGATGAACTTTTTTCAGACTGTCCTTCCAATTCTTCCTCAATGAAAGTCTTCACATAAAGTATAAAATTAATAATATATATTATCAAAAATACAAATAATGAAACTTTTCATGGCTCATTTTATTCCAGGTGAAATTTTCCAAACTTTCACTAAAAAATACTTAATAAAAATATTCTGAATGAAAGAACTCAGGACATATTGAGTTTATTTAACTTTTGAGACAAAACTTTAAAAACAGTTTGGTCGAATAACCCAATTGAATGCGTTGATATAAAGTTTACCTTAAAGCTGATTCAACAAAATTTGTTTAAATTAATCAAAATTTGTTTAAATCAACTTGATATTTGTGTATATTCAAGAAAAATGTTTGCTTGATCCAAATAAACAATTTCCTGAATGAAATAGCGGTTTTCTTGCAGATGGTTACAATTGATGGTTCTTCTTTATATATATTCCACGTGCCAATACTTTTGAATGTTTCAGATAAATAATGTCGAAACTTATTTTATCTGTGCCATTAGAAAAAAATCACAAAAGACGTGATTGAAAGTCACGCTTATATGAATGTTAGTTTTCCACCAAGACGATGCGCATCAGTAAAAATGATTAATCGTCAAAAGATGATCAAAACGATGAAACGGTAAAAAAATTGATTAATCGACTCTTGAACGGTCTGCAAACTCAAAAAATATATTTTAAAAACCATATAGAGAATAAGTTCTATCCTTTGTTAAGTTTGTACCTGCATTGTCGGGATTATCTTAGTGCGTAAAATCCTAAAAAAACCAGAAGTAGTGAATCCAGCTCTAAAAGTTGCTCAATCAACCAAACGACTTCTTTTCTCATTACCGCAACTGATTGGATCATTATATAATGCCCTGTTTTATAAAAACTTGTTCTATGAACTTTCATGCAATTTTCTCTCTTTTATTTTATCGGAAGTCCTATTAATTGGAATTATGTTTAAAATATGTTCAAATTAGAGGAATATAACAGTTATTGAATCCATTCGGGCTTTTGTATTTAGATACGATACAAAAGAAAGATAATAATAATGTGAAATTGGTAATGTTGATGATCGGCTTGAGACTGGGTCAAGACTGATAATCCAAAACTCGGCTGTTGGTATAGACTCAGGAAAAAATTTGCCTGAATCAAACAAATTTCTGATTTAAGTCTAAGAACAATAATGAAATAACACTTAATTTTTGGCCCATTCATGACTAAAGAGATAATTGAGTATTTAACCAATGATGAACTGTAAAGAATTTCTGTATTAAAAAGATAAAAGTATATGAAGTAATTTGCATATACAATATATGTAATTTAATAAACGTAATGATCATTTTTAGTTTTTTTAATTTTTAAAAAAACAGAATACTTTCTAGGTTATTTGATAACTCGGCAATCATTAAAACTGTTTGATATAATATATCAAATCAATTTAATAATTAATATTACTTATTTTTTTTGTTAATAGTGTCGTCAATGCGACTTGAGCTAGCAATTTCTCAAAATGTGATAATTCATAATGTGTTTGAATGCTAGAGGTTAAGTTAAGTAATTTTCTCAAATACTTATAGGGGCGTATCTCAGGAACCTTTCAATATTATGTCTTTTAAAGATATCTAAGTAATTTTAATAAACATCAAATTAATTTTAGTTTCAAGGCATGTGTCATAGTGTAACGAACCGATAGTTAGCCAAATTGGTGTCGTTTTGCGTGCAGAAAGTTGATTTTTCCGCACTAATGCGGTAAAACTTTATGTTTCTTTACACTTAAAATTTTACCGCACTAGTTCGGGAAAATAAACTTTCCACACGCAAAACGATTCCGAAAAGGCTAATTTTCGGTATACGGCGAACAAAAAAGACTTATTGAAAATCAAAATTTGAGTAATAATAGAGGATGCGGGACAATCTAAACCATTGTGCGCATTTTCTTGTGAGAGGAATCATATTTTTTTTAAAAATTGTGTGCGTATAAAAGTTAAAAAGGAACACTCATGATATACTCCTTGAAACACATAGTAATTAAAAGTTTTGAAAAAGTTAATAAATATCTTCTCAAGGTTGTCTTTGAATTTTCTGTGATTGTACTTATAAAACAAATACTTAATTTCTAACTTTTAACAAAACATTATAAATCGTTACAATCGACAGTAACTGTAAAATATAAAATTAAAATTTGTCTAATGTGAAATTCCTTAAATATCTCGAGTGACGTTACACAAGGAAACTGTCATATTTATGGTTACTTCAAAGAATGTATTTTAGTGATTATTCACGCGAGAGAATAATATTATCAAGTAATTTTTAATTGTATATCTTCAGGCTCATTACCTATTTCGTAATTAATTGACCAATTCATTAATTTCCTTCCATAATTTTACTTTCATTTTAAAATGTTTTTCTTCATTTTTTTTTACTGAAAAATGTATTGATCTTGAGATGCGTCCTCATATATCTTAGATAATTAAAAAATGAATTAGTACCTACATGAAAGAAAATAATCTACTTTATTATTTACAACTCGAATTTACTCGAAAAGTAAATTTATAATTGCGTAAAATTAATTTATCTAAATTATTAATTTTGCATTGTCCTTCAAGTAATAAAGATATTGAATTTCATATGCAAATTAATATAGAATTGAATAATATTTCTAAGAGTGTAACAGCCAAGAAAAAGTGTTGCCAACACTGTTCCAATAGTTCTAAAATCATTTTGCTAGTATTAGTCCGATATTTGGAACTGAATCTTGGCAAAAGCCTTATCGCAAGATTCTGACCATATAGGATCAATATGGACGCAATAAAAAAATTATCCATTGGCTTGAACGACATAAAAAAGTAGCAAAATGGCGAAAAGTGAGAATGGACTAGAGGGGCAGTACTGAAGAGGTAAAGACGCAGCATTATCTGCGGGTTGGGTATGGAATGTCGTTACGGGACTGTCAGAGACGCGAGTAGAATAATCCATCAAGATATAGCTTCGATCGACCTTTCTTCTCAGCTTCTTCGCATTCGTCTCACTGTCCACGGAACCCAGATTCACTGTCAGATAGTTCGATCATGTCCTTAAACTATAGTATGATCTTTAAGTCTCGTGGATTTGTCGTTCAGTGTGGTCAAAAATTGACCACCGACCAAGGTGCAGAGGCACACGTCCTGCATTTTACCTACACCTCATCTGCGCTTCCTAATTCCGTAATAAAGCCCAATCCCAATAGGACGTCTTTGGGTCATAAACATTCGAAAGCTTAAGTTCCTAACAATTTCTATAATACATCCTTTGGTTTTGGCGTCTCGGTAAGGAACAAAGCTAGCCTTCCAACTAGCCTTTATTTTTCGGCTTGTTTTTTTCTCATGCATCCCTTTCATCATTCTTAACCTGAGATACTTTCTGCTATAAAAACCTTGATCTTTATCTCGTTTGCGAAACCTCATCAAACATTTATTGAGAAAAACCAATCATTTCGAATTCAGTTTACATTTAAATAAGTTTTTTAATAGGCCTTATTTTATGTCATTTTTATATATACCATTTAATTTTTAGAAATGGAAAATTTAAATTGTAAGTAACTTCTCTTATATTATCCAGGAAAATTGAAACGATTGATTGAAATTTCTGTGAATTGCGTATCTTAAAATTTAGGATTAAAGGTTTCTGAATCTGCAGTTTTATCTAAAAACGATTGCATAGAAACATTGTTGAATTGCGTTTAGAACTTTTCAATCGTATAAATTTGTCTCAATGACGTTGAATTGTAGTTTTACAATTGACACAATCCATCAAATTTAAATCGTCAAGACACGTTTCGTGAATTCTGCATCTCAATCGTAGAATTACGATTGACATCAGTGAAATAAATTTTTACGAATAGAAGAAGCGTAAAAACAATTCAACAAAGTAATGATTCAATCGGTCTGGGATCAAACTGACGATTAAAAAAGCTTACTAATTCAAATGCCAACAACACAATTAACCGAAAATATTTTGAATCTGCAATTTTAAAATACGCAATTCACAGCGATTTTAGCCTATCGCTGTTTGTTTCCTGGGTAGGAATATACGCAATGGTTTCACTGAGTTTTGCACTCGGAATATCTTAAATATATCTTAAGGCCATGGATCAATCAGACCACGTGATTAATTTATACATTAACTCGTTCATGTAAGATAACTTTTTTAATTAAGAAAAGATCTTTTTGAAAAATTTAAATTTCTTGGATTTTCCACATTTTTGGAAAGATACTTTGCTAAATAAAAAAATTATATTACACGAACTTTTACAGGAAATTGGTCACGTGGTTTGGTTGATCCATGGCCTAAAAGGAGTCCATGTGTGTGAAAGCTGTATTTTAAGCGCTTTTTGGAAAAAAAATTTTGGGAGAACTACCAAAGATTTTTTAACAAATTTTACGTCATTTTAAATTATAATTATTCTATTTTACACAGTAATTTTGTTACTAGTACTGTTTGATGTTTTCGAAATTTAACGGCCTTTTTCTCAAAACTACGTTTTTCAAGTCGGTCTTCAGGGTTGCGAAAAATGTATTGCATGAATCGACTTGGAAATTTTCCTTAAAAATTTACAGACATAATCCGAGATCCCGACGTAGCGGATTTTTGAAATTTTGTTCTATTTAATTTTTATAGCTCATAATATAACAAAAAAAAAAAAATACAAAAAATTTTTTTTTGAAAAAAGTTCCCCATATTGGTAATTTTGAAAATTATCATAAACCCCTAACTCAGGGAAACGAACAACGCAAAATTTTGCATTTTTGTTTCAGACGACAGATGGGGGCTAAATCGTGGCAACCGTTTGGCACTGCCATTTGAGGGGGTCCCATTCAAACGCCCGCTGAAAACACCCACAATGAATTACGATCCTAAAAAAAATACTGTGCAATATTCAATAGAAAACAGCCAAACTGGTGTAAAATTTGCTGGAAAATCTTTATTACTTATCACACAAAAAATTACCGAAAAACGGCTCGAAATTAAGCGATCACACAAGTAGACCCCCTTAAGGAAGTTTTATCTATAATTTTTAATTTTCAGAATTCTTTAGTTTAGTGAAATATTTTTATTTTACTTTTTTTAATTATAAAAATATCAATAATAATTGTCAAATATTTTTGATTAAAGGACTCGAAACGCTAGGAATTATCGAGATATTACAAATCATGGAAACTGAAAATATATCAAAAAATTAAATAAAAAATTCATAAAATCATGTATTATTAACAAATTAGATGGTTGAGTACGAAATTTTTCTTTTTCCACAGAAAGATTTCAATTTCTTTAAATATAAATTATTAAATAATTTAGAAAATTTGAAATCTTTCTGTAACAAAAATTTTAAACTGAACCACCTCATTTGAAACTATTAAAAAATTGGAAAAACATAGTTTCGGGCGCGGGCCCTTTTAGCGTTGTCACGCATTAAGTAAACCGAATTCGTGAAAATCATTTTAAAAAATCGATTTTTAAAAATATCACACGGGTGGACCCCCTTAAGCTATAGAAAGTTAATGAATATGTAAGGCAGTAAAGTAAGAAAAATAATTAAGAAATGAGAGAATTCGGATAATTAAAAATTAAATTTAAAATAAAGTTCATAATTTTTATGATTCATCAATTAAAAAATTGTAAGATTAAGCTAATACTAAATTCAACAATATGAATAACTTATAAATATCATATTAAGACCTTGGTGAAAAAACAAAATTCGAAAACTTGGAAAAATCACAAAAATGAGAAAAGTTTCAATGACAAAGGTTAGAAAACTTGAAGACTAAACTCATCAGTGATTGAAAACTGTGAACTTGACTTGAATAACAAACTAAAATGTATAATAAAAGTGTGATTACTACAAAAAAAATGAAATAGTAAAAAACATAAATATATTATTTTTCTATATTATACAACTGTCATTGCTGTATATCAGATAAAATATTAAGTTTTTTGCATTTCATCAAACACTCCCTAAAAATTTATCATTTGAAGAAAATTCATTTACTAAAAATTACCAAGTTTTCGAAAACCATTAAATCTTCTGATGAAACTTTAAGTTCGCCGTTAAAATAGTTGAAGAGTGATGAGGTCGTATTTTATACATCAGTGGTGTTGGTAATCAGGTGATATGTACATTGAGAGGGAGATGTATTCTTCTCATAAGACTTTTATATCCCACGTCGTAATATGCTCCTTAATACTTTTCTGACATACATACATATAAAAAATTTAGTCGTATTTTGATTACCCCACACGATTTAAAAAAATTAACAGATCATAAGACTAGATATTTGCAATTTTAGAAGCTAATCATATAGCAACATATATCTCAAGTTATTTTTAATTTCGATAAATATATTTTCTTCAAAATTAAAAAAAATAATAAAAAGTTTCTCATTCTTAATACAAAATATACATTTTTAACTTTGGACTTATTTGGCTTCAATAAGATATTTCAAGCATTTCTGGAATATTGATTTTCTTTAGTCTGTAGTACATCCAACGGTCGCAATAATAACAATGTGAAAAAATTCTCTACATATTTAACTCTAGTGAACGGAATTAAATTTTTTTATCTTTTATATTCTTCAATGGTTTCCTATTGTATCTTGCCTTGTTTACAGTATTAATTTTCGCTCTTCTACAGAGAGTGTTTTTATTTATCTATATAAACATCACATTGCTGACCGTGAGAACTATATCGAAATTTTTTCTTCCATAATCCTAGTAAATCTTATAAATAACAGTTTGCAATATTCTATTAATATTTTTGAAGAAAGAAAATCAAATTTTGTGATTAGAAGTTAAATGATTAATTTGCAATTTATAAGATTCCTATAAAGTTAAAAAAAGGTCTAAACACTGAGAAAACAGTTTCTTTGAATCAAAGAAACATTTGTTTTGTAAATTCAAAAAAATGTTCTTTGATCCAAAGAAATAGATTTGTTTACATTAAAGAAAATTTTTTTTAATCAATAAAACTTTCTTCAATTCAAAGAAATTCTTTCTTTGTTCTTATATCAAACAAATGTTTCTTTAATTCAAATAAATTGTTTTTCTGAGTGAATGGACTCGCAAAAGTAACTTATAACGAAAGTTAAAATTCTAGGTTTTATTTTTGTTCTCATATTACATGTATTGATCAGCTACCCCTTTTGTTAAAAAATGGATAGATCTACTATAACTTAACTATCATATTTCATTTTGGCTTCTGATGTGAGACACAAAGTGGCTACCTCTGCTTCCGAGAGAAGCAGCGATGTGTAATCTGTCAACGACAATCTGTCTTTATTTTTTGCCGGCTTTTCTTGCAATAATAAATAATATGATATAAACGAATATAAAATAAAGATATACGTATGTAACGTATGTCAATTACAACTGACAACTTTTGTATGAAATATATTCATATTCGGTAAATTAAATGTTAGCATTTATGACTTTAAAATGTTATTGATCTTTAGCAAAAAGTAATCCAAAATGCCACAAAGTAGAAGTCAGTTTAAATAAGAATTCATGAAAGAATCACTGACGTGCGTTGAAACTTTAACCAAGAGTATAACGTTAAACGTGAAAAAAATTTTAGTTCGACCTCATCACTTCCCCAATACTTATGAACATTGACAATGAGCACTTATATATTACCTAATTATGTACACATTCTTAAAAACACACAGGCATTTGAATTTGCATAAATTTAGTTTTCAGGTTTACCGACACAAAATTAGAAAAAGTTCAACTCTTTGAATGAAATCTAATTATTTAATAATTTGATGATTATACTTATTTTTTGTAAAAAGGATGAAATTCTTGCTCAAATTTCGATAAGTTAAGATTAGGGGAAGAATTTACACTTTTACAGTTATATTAATATATCTGAAATTACTTTAGAATAAATTTAATTTATGGCATATTCATGCAAAACTATAAACGTTTGCGTCAGCACTTGGCAGTCATATACTGCAGGTTATAGAATCGAAATTTTTTCCCAAAGAAATTTCCCTTGGGATAAATATTGTTGTGTACTGAAAAGTGTAAAAATCCAATATCGACCCGATTCATTTGTTACGTCCGTACGTAGCATTCAATCCTTCTTATTTTAAAAAATGTTTTTATATTATTATTCCATACCAATAAACCTAAGTATGCAGAAGGATAAATAATCTGAAAAACTTATTTTACGTACTCTATTCATTAGTAACTGTGTGTGTGTGTGTTCATCGAATCAGTAACGCTAATTGAGTTTATGTTTTATATACCTTTTTTCGTGTTAAGCTACTTTGATTTTAATAACTAATAACCTGCGTGGGCCCACTAGTAGAACTAAGCAACATTATTTGTGTTTGTGTAAGCCACATCTGTGCCTTAAGAATTCATGTGTCTCATTTTCTATCTTGTCTACCCATTTTTTTTTACTACACTAACTATTTCATACTTGTTAAACAATTTACCTTTCACCATAAAATTGTAACCTTTAACGTATTTTAAATTTACAACAGAGATTGGGTCCCACGGATGCGCGGGAAGGACGGATGTTCTGGGTAAACTTTCTTTCGGACGATCTATTAAATTCCTATTATTTTGGTTCAAGTCATAAACGCAATTTCCCCAGGAACCTCTCTTTCAAGACCTCTTCAGAATTTTCAGCTTTTCAAACAACCTTTACAAAGGTAATAACTAGCAGAATTTACAAATTGAGGGAAAATACAAGGAACCTTGTAAAATCTAAGGTCTCCTTGCAAACTCTTAAACACTGACAGCCAGAGCTGGGACACCGAGTCGAGGATAATCTTAATCCCTCGAGCGCCTATTGAATCAGTAACAATAGCAGTAAACTAAATTGCCGCTACGACCCAACGGCAACTCGGGTCCCGATCGACTCATCGTTTATTGCAAATGCCTGGCTGACAGATGTAGGAGACTACAATTTTCCTAGGAAATTGTTAACCAGGAATAGGTGAATAACGCCAATTCAAATTTACCCTCTCTACCACTCCACCCCATTTGTCTCAAATACCCTTTCAGGTATTGGTCAAGAGGTTTTGAGAGGCCGGTCTCCTCCAGGACTCTTCTCGAGGGAGCGGTTGATTGAAAATCCTAAGTCAGTTGTTCTCCGACCTTCGTCTCGACTTCGAGATTGCGAATTGGCAACCGGAACCTTCCTCCTGAGTAAGACTTTGTCTGATTCAGGATCTGGGTCAACGGTGATATCCAAAGGGCAAGCTCGACAAGTCGTGGCGACTATCAGTTTCGGGCCTCTGTCGATGTCAATCGGTACCGTCCTCTCGACAAGTCTTTCCTCGAGTGGAGGATTCGTGTTCGCGTTCGCGTTTTGTTTTTAAATAGACGTCTCAAGCCCGGACCCTGTTCCGGTAGGAATTGTAAGCCAACAGAATACTACTCAGCGTAAATTGCAAATCTGGATACGTGTCATCCCCAGAGCAACTCAGAACATCGTTCCTTCTCACCCACCGGAGATCTTCACATCGTAATACCAGGTATCAAATAAATCTATTCAATCACAATAATTGTGTTAATACCTTTGCCTTCCTAAAAATTAACAGAGCAGGGGCGGTTTTCTTACCTTGAACGGGCAGGAACCCAACAGAAATCGAACTCCTAACCGCTCAGGAGCCGGTTTCGCTTATAATTTAGAATTTTTGCACTGTACGTGGCTCTCGCGACGTAACAGTGCGATTAAAATTTGGTGTCAGAAGTGGGATATTCTGCCCATAACCCGCTCTGTTCTTTTTCAATTTAGGCATACTCTGTTTCTTTTATCCTCTCTTTTTCATATGTGTCTCATAACGTTTATAAACTGTTCGAAATTTCTGCCGTAATTTCTCGAAGCACGTGACTAGAGATTCATTCTGTTACAGTCTGGTAAAATTGAGATAGGATTTCTTAAAAATCCAATTCTTTTAGTGAATTTACGAAACAGGTTCTTAACTTTCAATTACAGGGGTCGAATATATCGATACCTTATCCGTGATTCTGAGATCCGTAACAGGAATAATTTTGTGTTCCCGGTAACTGAAACTTTTCTTGCGGTTTCGTAATTTTGTGATCAATCTTGAGAGATTCAGTTACAGTTTGGTAGTTTTGTGATAAATTTGCAAAAATTCAGATGAGTTTTATAATATTGGAAAAACTTTCAGGAAATTTCGTACATTTTTCTCAATTTTAGATGCTTTTACTCAAAACATCGTAAATACTGTCAAAATTTACGTTACCTTTGTAACAAAAAAAAAAAATTTTGCAAATTTCACGAACATTTCGAACAGTCTATGGCTTGTTTTTTTGTTATATTCGTACACATGTCTCACATATTGAATCGCGTATATTTTATAAATTGATTTTTGTCCATGTATTGTATCTAGTTAAGTTCGGGTTTTGCAGTTCCGCGTTGTCGCGTATGTTAAATCGAGTCTTGAATTTTGATTTCGTAAATCAAATAATATAACCAGAATTCTGAAAGATACTTAGATATAAGAATAACCTCGAGTTTCTTTGTAGTTATTCCATGCTCAAACATTTTATTTAACCACTTTTTTTATTGCGCCGAATGAATATCATTTACGTGTCTCGGATTTGTTTTCAAGAAGATCCTTAACAATTATAGGTTTCCGGGTCCGATTTGTTCCTTTTTTTTAATCATTTTATAGCATCAATTCGAGGTTAAGGGAAGGAATAGAATCTCGTAACGCTATTTCAAATAAAATTCTACCCATAAACCTTGTTTTAACCGTTTAAAACACAAACCTTTAATTTTGTCCAGCGCATTACCTCTTTCTAGCGAATACAAACAGTACAAGTCTGAGTATATACTCTAATTCAAATATAGATATATATATATCTTCCCTCTTTGTTCCTCTTAGGGCGCAAGGTCCATTAACCTGCATTCTTACCCGAAAACTTGATAAAACGACAGAAATGCCCGAAATGGCCGCTGCCGCTGCAGCAGCAACAGCAGCTGCTAATTCAAGTGCAGCATTGCTGGAATTCACGCGCATTCAGGCCGCACTTGCAATTGTACCGAATTTCGACGGACAAAAACTACCACTTCGAGCCTTTATTCACGATGTAGAGGAAGCGCTCGCAATGTGTCCCGAGGGGGCCGAAATGGAAAAGAAATTTTTAAAATTAATAATTACGAAGCTTCGTGGCGCGGCACGCGATGCAGTAGAGGGTAAAAATTTTGACGATTTAAAGGGGTTTGCAAAACATCTAAAAAAAAACTTTTTCAGCCGCATCTCTTCCCTTCTCCCACTATCAAAATCAAATTAGCCATTTGCGAATGGGCCCCACGGAAACCGCGACAGAATACGGCTTGCGAACACAGCAACTTTTAAATAAAGTTAGAGCCGCTCTATCAGCTGAGTTCGAAAGCGAGGAAGATGCCGGCCGGGTCGACAGCTACATGAGTTTCGTTACAAAAGCCGCATTGGATAGTTTTCAGCGAGGGCTGCGCCCCGAACTCGAATTCCGCGTCGCCCTGAGGAATCCAGCTACTCTCGATGCAGCTATCGAGATAGCACATGCCGAATCACGTACTCTCATAGATCGTAGCCAGCTGCTTCCGCCGGCATCTCAATACTCGTCGTTCCCGAGACCATTTTCGAACGTACCCAGCCGCAGTTATGCTTCTCCAATCGTACCACGTGTTCCTTACGCGAACAATCCCCGATCATACCCGGCAAACGGCGAGCGTTTCGCGCCTAGAGCACCAGGAAACCAACACAACCGTGCACAGCAACCCGATCATTCACGCTCGTTCATGACTCCGCGTAAACCATCGTTTGTGCAAGGTGCCTACCAACCGCCAACACCTCGGTACGCCGATCGCGAAGTAGCCGCATATCCAACGCAAGCGGAGTACCTTGATACTTCAGAGTACTACGACCCTCGCGCAAGCTTTCCGGATAGTTATGAGGAGGAGTACTATTCAACGCCAACTCACCCTCAGAATCAGTACCAACCACACGGGGAAGTATGGTATGAGCAACCACCCTCTCATTTTCCCCTACAATATTCTCAATTTCCTATATATCACAAACAAGTTTATTCTAAGGAGGGGGAAACCATAAGGTCTTATAATGGTCTCGAACAGCAAGAGATTCCATCAACGCCTATCGGTAGGCAACCGGCTTTACCGCTAATAGAGTCAGCCGGGGATTTAAACGCGTCAGGCGCTCGTCTAACAAACACCCAGGCGAGCGCAACCTCGGAATCAAGGAAAACAGTCCCGACGTATACCATTATGAAGGCTTCGACTCTGCAGAAGCAACTCCCCAAGACTGGATCTATCCAGAAATAACGATTAAGTCTGGGGATTTATCGAATGGTGAGGGACGTTTTCTCGTGGACACAGGCTCGCAGGTCAACTTGATTGACTTGCACTCGCTCGGGCCAGGGGTCGAGATTCACGTGGATGATAAACTTCTGGTTACTGGGATAACCTCAAATGGGATGGAGAGTATTGGATCCTCCCGAGTAAGGCTCCTAGGTACGGAAGCAAAGTTTCACGTCTTTGCCGACCCTCTGCCACTTCCGGGGAACGGAATAATCGGACTGGAATTTTTGAAGGCAGAAAAGGCTGAAATTTCATTTCACCACGATACTGTCGTTCTGGATAAAGATCCGATTAAACCAATTCCTTTCCTTAGAGAAGGGCTAATGAAAGTCACTGATTCCAATCATGCGCCTACCATACTGCCAAGCTCAGCATCGACAACTCAAATCAGAGCAACCCCTACATTCAAGATTGCTGCTCGTACACGTCAGGTTATTCCTATTGACGTAATTAATACCAATGTCAAGGAGGGATATCTGCCTCTCGTTGATTCCCCACAAGGAATCTTTATCGGCCGAGCCGCAGTATCTGTGCAAGACGGACGTTGTTTTGCACTGGCAGTGAATTCCACTGAGGAGGATATAGAAATACAAGTGCCTCCTCAGGAATTGACTCCATACGACGTATTCGACGACGAATCGGAAGGGCTCGACGACATCCTCCTTTCCGAGCGAAAAAATGACCTCTCAAACGATAAAAGATTAAACTTGCTTCTCGAGAAAATAAAATTTAATGAACTAGGCCCACATCGTCAACAACGCGTAAAGAGTTACCTCGAATCATTTCCGCATCTTTTTCTGCTCCCAGGTGACGATTTCCCTGGCACTGACTTAGCTCAGCATTCAATACCAACAACAGACGATGTGCCGGTCTTTCATAAACAGTATCGATACCCACCGGTACATAAGGCCGAAGTCAGAAAACAGATTTCAAAACTCCTCGATAGCGGAGTGATAGGATCGTCAAATTCGCCTTATAACTCACCGCTATGGATAGTTCCAAAGAAGGCTGATGAGAACGGAAATAAAAAATGGCGTCTTGTCATTGATTTTCGTGCTCTAAACGAGAAATCGGTGGGCGATGCCTACCCTCTTCCAAATATTAATGAAATTCTAGACCATCTTGGAGGAGCCAAATATTTTTCAGTCTTTGATTTGGCCTCCGGTTTCCATCAGATTCCGATGGATCCGAAGGACAAACACAAGACAGCCTTTTCGACTGATAACGGACATTATGAATTTAATCGTATGCCTTTTGGACTAAAGGGCGCTCCAGCAACCTTTCAAAGGTTGATGGATCGCGTTTTGATAGGGCTGCAGGGTGTCGAATTATTCGTGTACATCGATGACATTGTCGTGTATGCTTCTACTCTTGATGAACACGATCAAAAAATCTTTCGCCTTTTCAAACGTCTGTCCGATGCCGGACTGCGATTGCAGCCTGAGAAATGCATGTTTTTATCATCGGAAGTGGCATACTTGGGTCATGTAATATCGGCGGATGGCGTGCGTCCTAATCCAAAGAAAATAGATGCTGTGAAGAATTTTCCGGTGCCAAGGAACCCTAGGAACATCAAAGAGTTCCTCGGACTCATTGGCTATTACCGGAGATTCATTCCGAATCTAGCCGCAAAGGCAAAGCCTTTGACTGATCTCTTGAAAAAGGGTCGAACCTTTATTTGGGAAAAGGATCAACAAGCAAGTTTCACTGGATTGCGTGATGCGCTTTGCCACGAGCCGATACTCCAGTGTCCCAAGTTCGACGAGCCATTTATCCTTACTACCGACGCCTCAAACATCGCCATGGGCGCAGTTCTAAGTCAAGGTAAGATCGGCGAAGACTTACCAATAGCATACGCCTCTCGCGTTTTGAACCGTGCAGAAAAACATTACTCTGCCACCGAGAAGGAGTGCTTGGCAGTTGTGTTTTTCACTAAGCACTTTCGACATTATTTGTACGGCCGAAAATTCACCATAGTGACCGACCATCAAGCCTTGGTTTGGCTCCACAACACCCGCGATACCTCATCACGCCTTCTTCGCTGGCGACTACGCCTACTTGATTTCGAATATGAAATCAAATATCGACCCGGGAAAACAAATTTGAACGCGGACGCGCTCTCAAGAAATCCAGTCGAAGACTCACCTAAAGCAATATCACTGCCAATAATAGCCCAACTCAAAAAAAGGGGTAGACCGCGTAAAACTACAAACCAATCTGCTCATAATGTTACACCCCATTCTTCAATGACGCCTCAGAACGAAGTCGAGGATCCAGGCATTGCGGGTAGAATCAAGCAGCGTCGACAGATGGAGCACCAACCAACTTATTCCTACTCTTCGGACGATGAAACGGATCAGTGCGACTTTATTAGGAAAAAACCCCGTCGGAAGGGATACAGGAAACGTCTCATGCGTTTCCAAGACGACAGCGATTACATACCCCCACCCCAAGAGAAACTCAGTTGCGTCCCACGGGAAATAACCACTAAACCTAGGAATGAAAGTAATTTCGAAACAGTTCCTAGTCCAGAACCACCTTCAGATGATACCGCCATGCTAAGCAGTCGCATTCCAAACAACGAACCAGCAGGAAAAAACCCGGCAGCAGTAATTCACTTACTCCCTATTCCCGACGTGTCTGACATGGATACAGAAGACGAAACCCTATGCGCAGTCAACGAGACCATCATCCAGATGGAGCGAGACCCACAGAACATGGTTCACGGTCCAACAGCCCAATCAACACCGGCTAAGTCACCCCTTCTCAATCTCATCTCAAAACCAACTCCACCACCTCGAAACTCTGCTGTAGCAGGAGAGCCTAGAGTCATTGGTTTGTACGAAACGATTCCACCTGAGGATAGAGAGGCAAATTCGCAACCATCTGCAAGAAATCCCCTTGCAAATGAGGGCGACTCAACTTCTCGCCCGGCCTTTGCAATTCAGTTGAACCGAGATCCTCTAACCCTTTCAAAGGGCAACCTAGCACACCTCATTGCGGCTGATTGCGTGTTATCCTCTACCATTAGTCGTACACTACTGGATCTGGGTTATATAAATCCAGAAACCTTGCGTGCCAACAATCCAACGAAGGGTCAGGTAGTGGTTACTAAAATGGGGAGTAGATATATTTTTAGTATTGTCGTACGAGAAAACCACTTTGACATAACAACCACTGAAGATCTTTACAAATCAATGACGAGCCTGAGAGTCGCCTTGAGAGAGGTTGGAGCCAGGACGGTTGCACTGTCTAGAGTGGATGACGGATTAAACAAACTCCCTGCAAATGCCATGAGAAACACTCTCAATTTGGTATTTGGCGATAGCGACATTGCTTTCACCCTGTATACTGGGGAAGTCCAAGTACCTCCTCAGGAACACAGGAGGAGAATAATCCGCGAGTACCACGCGAGCCTGGTTGGGGGGCATAAAGGGGTAACGAAAACTTACCGCCGCATTCGTGGTCGTTTTATTTGGCCCGAAATGAAGAGGGACATTCAGGATTTCATTCGAGCGTGCCGTAGCTGTCAAATGAAAAAACTGGTACGTATTAAGACGCGTCAACCAATGATTATCACAGACACGCCCGCTGACGCATTCGACAAAGTAGCACTCGATTTGGTTGGCCCTCTCCCTATTACGCCGGACGGCAATCGTTATGTCCTCACCATGCAAGACAATCTGACAAAATATTGCGTGGCGGTGCCCATCCCAAATAAACGCGCAACGACAGTGGCTGAGGCCTTCGCCCAACGACTCATTGCTGCTTTCGGTAGTCCGCGTGCTATTCTCACGGATTGTGGCGGGGAATTCTTGAATTCCTTACTGAGAAATTTGGCAGGTATATTTCAAATCCAACACATAACCACGTCAGGTTACAGGCCTCAAAGTAATGGAGGTTTAGAACGGAGTCACCAAGTGCTTAACGATTATCTAAAACACTATATAGAGCAATACGAAGATTGGGACCGCCTGATTCAGTTCGCCATGCTCTCGTACAATACTTCAGTACATGAAGCTACGCAATTCACACCTCACGAACTTGTTTTCGGGAAGCCCGCGCGGCTACCATCATCATTCCCACCTGTCGAAGAACTAGAGACCTATGGTTCTTACCTACAAGAGCTTATAACACACGTAGGGGACATTCGCGCTCGCGCCATCGACAATATTATTCGTGCAAAAAACCGTTCGAAGGAATACTATGATAAGAAAGTAAATGCTCAAAGTTTTGAGGCCGGCGACTTAGTTCTCGTACTAAGAGAAACCCTACAAGGAAAACTAGATTACCCTTACGAAGGCCCCTATACTATTCTAGAAGTTTTGGATAAGAATAACGTAATTTTAATGAAAAATAATGGAACCCGGGTACAAAAACATATGGACAAGATCAAATTATATCACCCAGCCGAGTCATCATTTTCCGACGCATAAACTAATCATCATCTAATTTCAGGAACAGCCAGATATTTTATACATTGTATTCAACCTCTAAGAATGCAAAATTGCGAACTTCTGCCCACAGACATCAAGCGTACTTACGATAAGCATCATGCAAAATATCACTTCAACGAAACAGATCATTTCATGAAATCGATGACTATATTTTAAGGAAAATATACATGCATGTTACCAATTAGTAGCTTGCATGCTGCATGACCAAATTTTATTATTTTAATTTTCCTGGTATACGCATTTAACCGTGCGAATCAATATTAAACAAATACATTTATAGATAAACAATTTTTGCATGCAAATTCAATTCTATTAGGGAATTTGGGTATAGAAAAAAAATACATATGTGTATATATATATATATGTATATATATATATGTATTTGAAGTAAAATGAATAAATACAAAAAGACCATTACTATAACCATAATAGATAAATAACCTACAACACATTTGTGCAGTGCACGTGCATGTCAACCTGGATCTACCCTATCCCTGCCCTTTTTCCTTCCACCGAACCTGCACGCCTTAAGAGTTAAATTTGATGGAAGGGAGCACAAAAAAAAAAAAAAAAAAAAAAACAAAAAAAGGGGGGGGGGGATAAATCAATCACATTTACCTAATCGGCTAGTATGCTAAAAAAATAATCTGCCGATTACCGCGTTTAGCAAAAGAAAGCTCTCGAAGAGAAGGAGTTTATTGACCGCTATAAATTCCGAATTCGAGTGAAAACAAAGAAAACACAAATACCCTTCTGCATCCTTATAGTTAGATCTACATGGTTTTAAAACCACGTTATTATTAGGGAAACCAAATGAAGAATTATATGTATTCAACGATAGCGTTGTTCTGTAAGTCACTATACTTCACAAGCTCCAACCGAAAACTGTACATGCGAGTTTCATACTGCCCTCTGTGAGCCGAGCGAGAACGCCAAATACTCATGAAATGTTCGAAGGATGACCTGCAACTACCAGACTTGTAATCTCCCGCCTCGCATGACAGTCCCTGGCATACTCACCGCGTAATGCAAATTCGTCTTCAACAGAATTTCCATTCTAAGGAGGGGGATGTTACGTCCGTACGTAGCATTCAATCCTTCTTATTTTAAAAAATGTTTTTATATTATTATTCCATACCAATAAACCTAAGTATGCAGAAGGATAAATAATCTGAAAAACTTATTTTACGTACTCTATTCATTAGTAACTGTGTGTGTGTGTGTTCATCGAATCAGTAACGCTAATTGAGTTTATGTTTTATATACCTTTTTTCGTGTTAAGCTACTTTGATTTTAATAACTAATAACCTGCGTGGGCCCACTAGTAGAACTAAGCAACATTATTTGTGTTTGTGTAAGCCACATCTGTGCCTTAAGAATTCATGTGTCTCATTTTCTATCTTGTCTACCCATTTTTTTTTACTACACTAACTATTTCATACTTGTTAAACAATTTACCTTTCACCATAAAATTGTAACCTTTAACGTATTTTAAATTTACAACAGAGATTGGGTCCCACGGATGCGCGGGAAGGACGGATGTTCTGGGTAAACTTTCTTTCGGACGATCTATTAAATTCCTATTATTTTGGTTCAAGTCATAAACGCAATTTCCCCAGGAACCTCTCTTTCAAGACCTCTTCAGAATTTTCAGCTTTTCAAACAACCTTTACAAAGGTAATAACTAGCAGAATTTACAAATTGAGGGAAAATACAAGGAACCTTGTAAAATCTAAGGTCTCCTTGCAAACTCTTAAACACTGACAGCCAGAGCTGGGACACCGAGTCGAGGATAATCTTAATCCCTCGAGCGCCTATTGAATCAGTAACAATAGCAGTAAACTAAATTGCCGCTACGACCCAACGGCAACTCGGGTCCCGATCGACTCATCGTTTATTGCAAATGCCTGGCTGACAGATGTAGGAGACTACAATTTTCCTAGGAAATTGTTAACCAGGAATAGGTGAATAACGCCAATTCAAATTTACCCTCTCTACCACTCCACCCCATTTGTCTCAAATACCCTTTCAGGTATTGGTCAAGAGGTTTTGAGAGGCCGGTCTCCTCCAGGACTCTTCTCGAGGGAGCGGTTGATTGAAAATCCTAAGTCAGTTGTTCTCCGACCTTCGTCTCGACTTCGAGATTGCGAATTGGCAACCGGAACCTTCCTCCTGAGTAAGACTTTGTCTGATTCAGGATCTGGGTCAACGGTGATATCCAAAGGGCAAGCTCGACAAGTCGTGGCGACTATCAGTTTCGGGCCTCTGTCGATGTCAATCGGTACCGTCCTCTCGACAAGTCTTTCCTCGAGTGGAGGATTCGTGTTCGCGTTCGCGTTTTGTTTTTAAATAGACGTCTCAAGCCCGGACCCTGTTCCGGTAGGAATTGTAAGCCAACAGAATACTACTCAGCGTAAATTGCAAATCTGGATACGTGTCATCCCCAGAGCAACTCAGAACATCGTTCCTTCTCACCCACCGGAGATCTTCACATCGTAATACCAGGTATCAAATAAATCTATTCAATCACAATAATTGTGTTAATACCTTTGCCTTCCTAAAAATTAACAGAGCAGGGGCGGTTTTCTTACCTTGAACGGGCAGGAACCCAACAGAAATCGAACTCCTAACCGCTCAGGAGCCGGTTTCGCTTATAATTTAGAATTTTTGCACTGTACGTGGCTCTCGCGACGTAACATCATTTGTAACTGAAAAGCCAGATCTCGTTACTTCAGTTTGGGCTCAGAATTTATAAATTTTGAAACAAAACAATCACCAACGTTATATTAATGCGAAAAATCTTAGTATAAAATTATCATTTTATCAAATAAAATCTAATGTCATCAATTGTACTTTTGATCATTTTAATTTTCAATGTCAGTTTGATAAAAAATGACAATTGCTCATGCATTATAACTATACATATATAATTTAAAAAGAAATTGCGAAAAATTAGATAATGATTATATTTGGGAGGAGACACATTGTTCCGAGGAAGCTGTGAGTGAAATTAAGTTAAGCTCTTGTTCAGCCAAGTCTGCGAAACCTGACGAAACCCATCCCTACCACGATTCGATCGACGGTAGACGACCGGCACGCCATCGACCGCAGAGCTTCGAATCCGCTTCAGAAAATAGTTCTTTACGAGAGCATGAATTTCTGAAAATCTCTTGAAGTACGTGACGACAATCGAAAAACTTTTATAGTCTCATGCGCTCAACGAATTCAGAAACCTAGGAACTACTGACTCCAAAATAAATAACGTATATTTAAGAAAAATAGTAACATTATGGAATAGTAAGAAGCGGGCGCGGCATCTCAAGCGGCACATTACGCGGCGTGCTTTCAAGGCCGTCTTTATTCATCCAGGGCCCCCTTCTATCTTTAAAAAAACTTTTGTAGATTTATAGTCCAGACAATTTTTTATTTTATCACTTACTTGAATAAGTTTCTTCACCATAGGACATTAATTTCAAATTATTTTTATCCAAATAATTAAAATTTTAATTTCATTCACCAAATTATGTGCATATATTAATTATACCCATATATCACAATAATTGAAAAAAAATCCGTTTAAAAATTGAAATTCGTGTCAAGTTTCAATAATTTTAGTGATCATTTAATACAGATCTTTTCTTCAACTTGATATCTTCCTGGATGTCAAAGTCATTAATGGATGTTAATGAATCAATTTTTTATTCAAGGCATTCTCGTTAGAAACATATACACGCAAAAAAATAGTTCAATAAAGAACAGAGTTTTGGAAAATTTACAAAACTTTTCAGAATAAAATGCGAAACATTGAGGAAAAATAATTGAAAATTCCAAATTTTATACTTGAATAATTTAATACTAATTATACAGAGTATATAAATTATTCTTGAATGAAAGGTATAAAAATGAAGAGTGGCAAGCTAATAAAAAAATTAGAGTAAAATAGAGTTGCGTGAGAATTGGGAAGCGTGGGAATATGGAATCGATGGAACCCATTTGGTTCGATGATTCCCCGTGATTTGTCATACACGAGTAGAAGGTTTCGCACACTTTTCCACAGCACTTGCCCAACGAAACGTAACATGGCACTATCAACAATTTATGTGTCGTGTCTTGTGTAACTTAGTATGTCAAGGGCTGTCCACAAGCTTCCCTAATGCCGATCATCATTATACCAACCGACTGGCGGAAAAATGATAAGCTAATTGATTGTTTCGAAATCATATACATTTGAACTCTGGGAAATGTTGCATAGGCTCATTATTGCTAATTGGCAAAAAATTCAAGAAATGGACAAAAAAAAGCATCTGTAAATTGCATAACATTTTTTTCATCGTTTTTTGAGTTCTTATTTTTCCTTCATTAATGTTTCGCTTAAAATTTCCCTCTCTTTTTTAAAAGCGCTGTTCATGGCCAAATAAAATTATTATCTGAAAAAAATTTCTGTGAAAAAAGAAACGCTTCGAACTCCGATGGGTATCGAAGCCCAGGAACCTTCGATTGCCGCTCGAATGCTCTATCATCTGAGCTACGGAGGTTCCACACAACTTTTCTTACAGAATCTATTTATATGAGAAACATGTTTAAGGCCATGGATTATTCGGATCACATGGCTAAATTATACATTAATTCGTTCATGTAAGATCCCTTTTTCAATTCACAAAAGATCTTTTTGAAAATTCGTGAAACATAGGAAAATACAATATAGCACGTTTTTTAACTTCTTTTCAGTAAACATTTTTGCAGAATTTTCACTCAAACGAAGTTGGCAGACGTTCTTTATCCTCTTCTGTTGTATTTTCCAAATTTTCTGGAAGATATTTTATAAAATAAAAAAGTTATCTTTCATGGTCTTTTACAGGAATTTGGTCACGTGATGTGGTTGATCCACGGCCTTAAATTCTTTAAATAACTGTAGTTAGTTTCCATCCTACACTGAGAAAAAAATTTATGCAACGAAATTTTTGTTGTTGTCCTGACAAAACATTTTGCTGTCCTAACAAAACATTTTGTTTAAATAACCAAAATTTGATTGATATAGAAAAATGTTGGTACAAAAAAAGAATTTTGTTGTATAAATATCAACAAAATATTTATGTTGATTTGAAAAAACTGTTTTCTCGGTGTAGAAACAAATAATTAAATCTAACTAAGTAATTGACGCGTCTACTGAAAATCTGTAATAAATATAAGTTTCACGGTTCGGCTTTAATCTGCTTTGATCTCTAATATATTTTTACTTCAAATTATTTCGATTTTTTATTTCTTATTTTCACTGGTTCATTCAGTATTTTTCTACTGATGCAATCAGTCATTTTTCTCTGAAGTAATCAGTTAAATTTGACTGATTCATATTGCCCTCTTTTTAACTATTTGAATCAGTTAAATTTCACTGATAATCAGTAGATGTTGACTGATTCAGATTAAGAGAGTAATTTAGTAGAATTTTTGAAATTTATTTATTCAATCAGTACTTCAACATCTAATCTGATAAAATTAATTACATTTGAGAGTATTTGTATACCTGGTCCAATGTAGTTTATAAGGAATTAAGTAAAAAGCGACTCTTTGATGAGCCGACAGTCTGATATACAACAAAGTGGGCGATAATATATGTAATTCATGAATGTTCTCTTGCAATTTCTCTAATCGGCGAATAAAAACTAAAAATCCAGTCAGAATCCTTAATGTGAAATTGAAAGTTTTAATCTGAAAACCTAGCTGAGTCTTAATTTTCAATTAACAATCTAAACTAATCTATGACCACTGATATAAAAAAAACTTTTTCCAAAGTACAAAAAAGAGATTGGATTTTCAAATGCATGAGGGCAAAGTTCATAAAAACTGAAGATGCAGCTGTTACCCGAAACTCGAGTGTCGAAATCCCTGCAGGTTCCAAGTTCCAACAGGTTGGAGGGAGAATACACGCCACTGTGTTATTTGAACTGAAATGAAGGGAGAAAGTGGCAAGAGAGTATTAGATTAGAATACACTTTACAATTCCGCATTTGACGTCACTGAAAAGTAACAGGATAAAAAGAATCTAAACTAAAAAAAATGCCTGTATCGAGTTTAGATGATAAAAAGTTTTAGTCTCACGAGCAATTGCTAATATATATCTATACTAACCTCCTGGCGCTAAGGTTTTTATCACGAATTGTAGTTATCACATTGTCAATTAGATATAGTATTCCACACTCAGGATTATTAGCGATGGCCGTGTTGGTTACATACGGGAGATAATGTTGGTAGGTGATACAAAATCGCTGGTAATATGTGCTTGATACTTAGTAGGGATGTGTAAGAAATGGAACGATTTGGATACGGCCCTGGTCCGGCGGGAAAAGGAGTGGGGTTCGAGGGTCTGGAAGATGGAAGCGCTATCGCTCGAACAGTTCAGTCGCCTTTTAACAGGCTTAAAGTAACGTACAGGTTACTTGTCGGTCGCCACGAGCACCACGGGAATCATCCAGAGGTCTTTCCTCACGCCAAGAATGAGCAGCTTCAGTCTGGTTAATTTGAACTGCAGTAATAATATATTTTCGTGTATTATACCCAACAAAAAACGTTTACAACGACTCAGAGATTTCGGTAGTACAAGTACTATCGGTCGTGCCTGAATCGCTTCGAGTTTGGTTTTTTCTTTTCTTTCTGGTAGTCGCCACTCCACACGGAACGCGCCGGGTGAGCCGCAAGTATTCAAGAAAAGGGAGGCCGGCTGCCTATCCTTTTGAATTCCGCTGAAAACGCGCAGCGTGCAAAGTGCAACTGTGGTTTCCAAATTTGGATTATTCAACATTAGCATACAAGGTTGGTAATCATATTTTATTCACAATTACTAAACTCGAAGAATTGAATATGGTGGCGGCTTTTGGAACTGGGCGGGCGGTCGGTTGTTGGAATCACCGGCCGGCATTTCGATCGCGCGATTTTTACGAGAAAAAAGTTCGATCAATAATGCTTAAAATCTGCGCGGAGGACAAGTGAATATCTCTTTGCGAAACTTTTATAATCTTTCTAGGCTTGGCGCAATTTTTGTTATAAGTGAGGTTAAATAATTGGATGACTTAGTTAAAGTTCAATTGACTTTCTTTTTTTTTCAGGCGACATTGCACGCATTTTCAATCTTTGATTTATGTGATGACCGTTAAAGCAAAAAAATTACATTACACTCAGATTCTCGAATGCGTCCTCAGACAGGTTTTAAAACGTTTGGCAAAACGAAACGACGACCGTTTCTTTGAATCAAAAGATATTCAAATGCGTTCGGTTTCGTGGTAGATTCTTTGCAATTAATTAAATGATGATGCTTTTATACCTTTTCGTGAGAATGCCCAGTCATCTCACTAACATTATGGCATGTTTAGGTGAGAGCAAGCTTTTTGAGGGGTTTCACTTATGAAAATTGGTGAATCTGTATCTTATTTCAACATATAAGATTAACCATTTCCACGAAAGGAAAAAAGCACAATAACTCGCTGATTAAATTTGCCATTTAGTAAGTAAATTGTTTGAGGAAAATGACGGAGAATTTTTCATTGATTGCGTTAATACATTTTTGAATTTTCGTGTTACTTGATTCGAATATATCGCGAAAAAACTTGTTAGTAAGGAATCGAGTAATAAAAACTCATTATGAAAAGTGTCTAAATATTACGATACTAATTTGAAACATTACATAAAACTTTTAATAATATTTGAAATAATTATTAAGTCGCTCATTTCCTTTTTTTAACTAATTTCCCTAATTCATAATTTCATTGATTTCAAAGACATAGAATATTCTTTAATCAGTTTCAAAAATCAAAAACATTGAAACCGTTTTTATAAATAAAGAAAATAATGTCTCCGTATATCAACTTCTTTCTTCCACAGATTTCTTAATCCCTTGATTCACATCTGTGATTTAAATTTATCCCCCAGTATTTTAGGATTGATTGATCTGCGGTTAATAAAAATCTCTAGTATAACATAATCTCGTTGCAGTTATTTATTAAGTAATCTGTTACGTGGTTTTTTTTTTTTTTTAATTTACGATTTGAAATATTAACCCTTTGTGGACGAATGTCGCCGCACAAGCAACATCACGTTTCTATTCACTAGGTCGAATATCGACGCAAAGGCGACAGACAATAATTTCGTTATCTATACCGTTCGACCCAGCGAGAAGCGCACTTGAAAAAGCACTCGACCGCAAAGGGTTAATGCACAGATTTTCCCTCATTACATTAGAAACACAGTCGGTAATAATCGGCTTATTATATTTCGTCTTGCTTACTAGCGGCATCCCACGGACCCTATTTGATATTTTTTCTGTAAACAGTTTAAACGAGATAAACGCAGTTAGTTGGTTGCTAGCGTCATCATAGTATATTGACTCCGTGAAAACGATTGCAGTCAATGAATCATTAAGGAATTTTAAATATCCCGCCCATTTCGATTGCTGATCGAGACATCGAATGTTGAGCGTTACTTTTGTCTATTCGGCATTTTCACATTCATAAAGAGCTAACTTCGCTTCGTGGAACACTGGCGGAATTGTATCATTGGAAATGTACGGGAAGGATTATATTTTTTAATTTCTGCAATAGTTAAGCAATTATCAAAAAACGTTATCAGTGAGAACTAAATAATAAATATGACTAATGACTGGGAATTTTTTTTATTATGAATTAAAAGCGATTTTTATTTGTTTTAAATGTATGACATAAAGAGATTATGCATTTTTAAATTCCCGCCTTATGGACAATTGTCCATTTCCTATGATTTCGGTATACCAGAAGAAATTTAATTTCAGAATATTAAATAAAAAATATTTTAAAACTTTAAAAATCCATTGCATTAACTGTTATTAATTGGAAACTATTTTTTCAATGACCGGGAAAAAATGTCTGATGAGCGGGAAATGACCGGGAATTATTTTCGTCGATGAAAACAGTCATCCTGATAATTTTATTCTTCAGTTTAATAATTTTTTCATAATAAGACATTTTTAAAGATTAAGTTCTTTCGAAAAATGCTTGGTTATTGCAGAATTTATAAATTTAAATCTCTTCCCGCACATTTTCAATTGAAACAATAAGACCAGCGTTTTACAATGTGAAGTTAGCTGTTTATGGAAATGAAAATGCCCAATATTACTGTTTATAACAAATGAACCAGTATTTATTTTATTCAGTTCATTCATACATATATAATCAACTTTTTTACTTTTCACTTGTTCATTCTTTCTAGTATTCCCTGTGCATAAATTTAATTATAGAAAAATTACAGTATTTAAATTTTCTACTTTGTCTACCTTTTTCCTAAGTTCACTTACTGCGCTTAATTACTATTTAAGAAAAAGTTTGATTACACGTTTCTTGGTAAAATACCTATCATTTGAAGCGTCTTTTAATAAAAGAAAACATTTTTATAAAACGGTAGAAGCATGATCGAGTGACTTATCAACATCCGACTTTCTCGTATCGTTTTCTTATTTATTGAGCTTTTCTGGAGCTGTTTTCACCACTGGCCTCCAGTATATCAGTCGGTGTTGTCTTTTAGGAATTTTTGCAATCCTCGATAAAGACCTCTCTTCGCCGTGAGACTCGAGTGAACAGTAATCATTGGCGAAAGTCGAGGAGCTTCTAATCTTTAGACCGGTTTGTACTTTGACGCGTGGGCAGAGGAAAAGGACGGAGACATTCAATGCGTATGTGTGAAAGAGAAAGAATGATTGTAATTGGACAGATCGTCTCGTGCCCGGTGTGAACTACGATTTGTCGATAGATCTATTCATTCTCCGGAAGTCCAGAAGACAGAAACGAAAGCGGTCCGTTTATCAGATCTCCTTAACATTTCTCTTAAATGTTTCAATAATTCGATACCACAAGACAATTCTCGAGGTTGCTCTCGGAATACTGTCCGTTTACAAATTTTTTAAAAAACAGCTATAACTGATCTAGATTTCACTTTGCCGATAGCGTAGACAGATTCTTAATGACAAGTTTTACGTTATGCCGTAGTTTGTCTTGATAAAGCTTATTAATGGTAGGTTTCTTGCAGACATAATTTAAATAACAAGATAGCCAGAACTATTCTCCTTTCGTTTATTATTCAGATGATTTCAAGTTTGACCAATAATATTTATGCTGATTATTATTTATAGCGAATATACTAAAGGTTTATTCAGTAAGTAGATTTCTCCTGCATCTACTTTTTAACATTGTATTCAAATTTTTTGTTTACAAAATAGTTTCAAATCATGAGTTGCAATCTTCTGGCCATAGAATTAGAAAATAGTTTTTAAATACATTTTTATTAAAAAGATTCTTAGTGCACGTGCGGTGGTAGTAAAATCGTGACTGATTTCATTACCACCGTGTATTGTATAAGAGATCGTGACCCGCTTTAACACTAAAGATAAACACGTGGAAAGAAAATATGAATTGCAACACTGTACACATGGCTCTGGATACTTTGTAAAGGACGTTCCTTAGGGAAAAGGGGTTGAATGATTTTAGATATAATTTTTATTCTCTTTCTTCAAACGTAACTTAAATAATTACCCCTGCCGCTCATCCTTCCTCGACTACTAAAAAAAAAGAATCTAGATACTCACAGATGAACGCTAAATTTGTTTTCCTACAAGTCAAAAGCCTCAAGTGTATTCCTGTTGCTCTTTGTTGAGATTGGGAGTTTATTTTCTGTCTTGTTTTCACATGGAAAAGCATTTTTGTGTTTGTTTCTAAATTCTGACCTGTAATACTCTAGAAAGGTGATTTATTCCTCGTCAGTTCTGATGTGTGGAGTAGAGAAATATGAAGGGGAGAGAAAAGAATAATATGTCATTGTTTTTCTCCGACCATTCGTTTTTACGGACGAATGACTCACAAAGTCCCCCCCCCCTCTCCTTCTCTCTTTCTTAATTTTCCTTCTCTTACCCCCGCTCTTTCTCCCTTTAATTTTTTCTTTCTCATTCTCTTTAAACCAAGTCGCCGGGTTTGGATAAGAATCTCGAACCTCGCGATCGGCCGCATGTAGCACGTTAATTGAAACGGGCGCTGAACGCTTATATTCGTGAGAAAAAGCTTTCGAGACCGACATAAAGCACTTGCTTCGATTCAGCAATCAATCCCAATGTCATTAACACCAGCGATAAATTGCTCTTAATATAGTATCAAGATACTTTTGCCAAACAATTTGTGAGTTTCGAGAGTCATTTTCTAATGATAATTTTTGTTACATTATTCAAAAATTATTTTGAATTATCGATTGTAATTTATTGATTGAGAAAGCATAATACTTTTAAGATTCGTATTGCTTGAGTAACGTTGGTATGCGAAACTAGTTTTCCAATAAGAAGTGTTTAAGCTAGTCAGTTTAACGGTAACAAGATGCTATTCTATATGGTCACCTTGCAGTCACCTTGTTATCCTCTGTTGTGTACCGATTATTAACACGTAAATATAAAAATAAAAGAACTATGATGAATTGACCGTGACGTTATCTCGTGAAGAAAATAAAGTGCGGTGCCGCCCAATTAAAAATATTGTAAATCAAAATTTCTTTTTTATATTATAAATCTAGATATAAGGTGTTTGCTTAATTTCAACACTTTATTGTTTACAAAAACTAATACTACTGACAATTTTCTAGAACGATGATTCATTGAATCTTCTCAATTTCACAGAATTGCATGAAAAATTTTTTAGGCTGTTTTTTTTCTTTAGTTTTTTTAAGAGTAGTAAATAGTACTTGATAAATTGCAAAAACTCTTGATCTTCAAAGTTGTAATTCTTCTAGAGCATAAGTTTAAGATTAATTAAAAGCAAATAAAGTAAACAATTTCACAAGACTAATTCCTGACTTAAAGTTTATTATTTTTTATTTTGAAGATTAATAAATTACCAGTGGGATAGGGAAGTTTTTAAGTTTTTTTGTTTGTCAAAAAAAAGCTTCTCGAGCAATTTGACTAGAGCGTTGATTTTTCGTGGGGCTTGAAGGAGATATAAATCTTCTCCCGCAGTGAGGAAATGGGCTTTGAAAGAAAAAGAATAAAATAATTGAGCATAGCGACAGGAATGAATTTTGATTTTTTTCAACAACCTGTCTTTTTCTTTCCAAAAAGTTGACCAATTATCATTGCTTTCCCTAAAATATCTCGTTTGTTCACAGGCAAAATGCCAGTACCAGTTTGGGACTGCACCGACATGAGTCTGCTGAATGAGCCCCTGGACACCTCAACAGTAGTATCTGACGATGTCTGGAAGAAATTCGACCTGGACGTGCCACAAGATTATTATCACCCTGTTCGTTTAGATCCTCTGTTTGAAGACCTTTTGCCGGTATATGAAAATGACACCTTCATAGATTCCTGCGAAATAAGACATCATGACTGTATGTGGGCCGGTCTCTGTATCAGTAAAGAACATAACAGTACCTTGCCTACGAAAAAAGACCCCCAGGTTCACAGAAAAGTGCCTGCTGGAAGAAGTCTTTTAATACCAAAAACCGAGACAATATCACAACAGACACAACTGCAAAAACCAGTGTGTCGGACGAAAAGTTTAGAAAGCGATGGAGACTCGCTAAGACCTGATACGCCACAAAGTAGTGAATCCGAGGCTGAATCTGACAACGAAGTACCTATCTTCAGACATGATCAGATCAGCATCAATGAGAGGCTTTCGGAATGTTTCGCCGAAGCTGCAGTCAATGCTGTACCGGTCAGCGTTGTAACGGGACAGCATGTAAGAACACCAAGGAAACGGATAGAGAGCGAGTGCAAGATCAAGGAAGAAACCGACGTCAGATACACCCTTAGCGATCACTGCTACCACCTTAATCAGCCTGCAGTCAGCAAAAAACTAGAACATCTGGGAGTGCAAACACCTTCTGACTCTGGCAAGTGAAGTTTTTAAATCTATCCTTTGTATTCTTTTTCAGAAGGTCCATTTAGGGTGAATATTTGATGGCATTGAATCTTGAAACTAGTAACCTCATCGATCATCATAGCTTCCTTTCGGAAATTGTTTGATCTACAATTTGTCGTCTCTCGTGTGCCTCATCGTGTGAAATTGCTGAGTTTAACATTTAACCAAAAGATGTATTCCATTCGCATCCTCTGACGTAGATGTTTTAATATTGACATCTAATTATATAATCTTTTGAAAATATTATAGCCTGTTTGAAAAGTGTCAGTATGACGCAAGCATGATAAGAGAATATTATGTGATATGGAAGCGAATTTTGTCAGGGTTGAGTCCCTGGGAACTGGATCATGTGGTTGGAGCCACGTGTGATTTTATTGACTGTTATCCTAGGTCTTTTAAAATCTTATCGATTCTTACAACATTTTCTATGTTTAACGGCATCGACCCTAGGTCGCCCTTTTTCCTATTCATCATTTACACTTCCTCCTGCTGTTCAACGATAAGCCTATCGTCAGTTTCTCATCCGGTTGACGTAGTTGAACGTAAAGCGTTATTCGGATTCCATCGTCTTATTAATTCAATGCTGAATAGAACTCACATTACACTCGCTAAATTCGGGTGCCCGCATGGCGGTTACTAATCTCTCTTTGGTTCGTCCGATTGTCGTGGACGGAACAGCCGGCCAAAAGTCGTCTACGTTCTTTCAGTTCGGAGACCTGGACAGTCATATGTACTTAAATTGTTAAATAGGGAGGCAGACGCAGACAAATAAGGATGTAATTTATCGGTCTTTTAGATGATTGAGAGCTTCATTTTTATAATTCATTTAATCTTAAAGATCTGTAGCTATCGTTACGACAAGAAACTTATTCGAGCTAAAAAATTGAATCGGTTGTTTTATTTATTTATTAGTTCTTCAACATGAACAGAAATACGTTGTTTAAAAAAGCGCTAAAAGCATGTCGTCATAGTCTTTTTTTGGCCTTCTACTCGATTTTTATATGCTTTATTCAAACAGTGTTTAAAATGTAAAGTAGGCTGAGTAAATGTATTGAAAAAATCAGTGAAACAGAAATAATTATCTAAGAGCAGCATTGCTAAAAAGAAATGATTCCTTTTAATTCCGATGATGAGAAGTAGTCTCATACCTTCAGGGGATTATTTCGTAAGCGTGGGATAAAGTGGTTTGACAATAGAAACAAGCTCCTGCAAATACTGATCTATACTCTTGATTTATGTTATATTTTGAAACGAATCCATCTGTCTACCCACATGAAATATCAAGTACCATGTCGGGAACCTAATGAACATCATGTGGGTGATATTATTTTGTCAAAAATGCGAAATTGGAAGAGGAGTTGCATATGGAAATGGATAAACTAAACTTTTCATAAATTCAGAAGATCATATTCTGCGATTATACGAACCAGTCTTATAGGGATGGAGGTAATGGCATCTTGTCTTTTCTGGGAATCACCAAGTTTTGTTGGCCCAGTATCTATGTATATCGCATACAACACCCACGATGCCCTATAAGAGCCTCACTGTGGCGCCACGTTGCGAAAACTCGAGCACATCTTCATCTAAACATGTGTTGCGCCACATGGTAACATCGCAACGCTAGAACCAACGTGTCACTCAGTCACTGATCTTACCCAGTCCATGTAAATAGGCAATACGTTGTCGTCGTAACTGCTGTGTCGACGCACGTGCACCTATATCTACACAGTCTACGACAGAAACTACCGACTCGCGATATTACTACTAATACTAATGCTTTTACGTGAATACTTGCACGTGACTCATACTCACACTACGGATATAAAAACATTCTTTTAACTAGGCGTGGCGCATTGCACTCGATCAGTCTTGATGTCTACTATTGATAGAAAAAATCAACTATAATAAGTCCAGTAATTTTCTATTTTTATCACATTTGCATATATACTTTCTTCTCAAAGTTCACTCTATCTTTCTCGAGTATGACCTTATTAATGTTTATTTTTTTCTTTTTATTATCTTCAACGAGAAGATGATTAACTTTCTTAGAAATCGGTGTCCTTGATTTAAGGACACACATTTATTAAATTAATTATGACACCTATTAAAAGTAAAATTCGTTTTCTACCATTTTTATTTTAAATATTGAGATTGAATAATGTTGAGACAGGTTCAGCTACTTCTTTTTGGTTTGTTTCTTTTTAAAAATGAATAACACTTGAATTTCATACATTAAATAATTATTATTTTGAAATTAAGTTGGAAGAAATGATTCTTAGAATAATCAATATTTAACAAACTTTGGGGAATGATGAACAACATGTGTATAGAGCCAGAAAAAAACTAAAATCTATTTTGAAGTTGCGAGTTATAATCCTGACAATTCAAGTTTTTTTCTTTTGCTCAACCTGTTGCAAATTTTAAAAGTACAATTGTAACTTGTTTGTTTTCCAACTATTGCGACACTTTTTGAAACTGATTTTTCCGCGCAATTTTTTTCTTACTACTATAGATTTTCTTTGCGATGCGCTATTTTTGCAACGTCGCGAAAGTATAATTTTAGCATCTCTGTTTTCTTTGGACTTGGAACAGTAGGTCCATAGGTTAAGATGAAATTTCCTTCGCGGGGAAAATTACAGTGATTAAATTTGTTCGTGAATGATTCATACAACATTCACGAATAACGCACCGACCTGCCGTTAGATGATTGGCAATCATCTGGGCTAAAGGTCCCTTTAGTTTGCAACTTTTGTCTAAGGTCAGAGAGGGCATTGTCAAAGATTTGGTGCATCCGCTTATAATTGTGGTTTCGTGACAAGGCTATCAAAGAAATTCCAATTCCTAATCTAAATACTTTTTTATTAAATTTATTTATTTATTTTTTTTTTTGATAAGAGTGTCGTGAATTTTTGATTTTGCAATAATCGCGCTAAGATAGGTTTTAAGGCAACCTAAATATTACGTGTTCTTGATGCCACATTACTTTTGTATGAAGTGATAAGTGAACCGGTCTTTAGATTTTCCTTGAGATAAGCATTAACTATCCACAAGTTTCACATTATCATACATACGCCATGTTATCAGAAATACGTGATGTAAATTTTAAACAGCAAATCTTTCCATATGAACATTTTTCCTCCTAATATTCCCCTTGATCTATTTATATGGCAAATTGTTGAATCTTTAGTATCTCATTAACGGCTTATTACTTGTCGGTGTACTTTCCCAACGACACCATATTCTCTTTTCCTTTATCTAGTAGAAGGGCATTGAAAAACTTCCACTATCTTCTGTAACCTGTTGTCAATGACACTTTATCCCTCAGTTCTATTTTCACAATCTCAAATTCTATCTTTGGAAACTATTTATGTTGGTATTTTATCATTTTTTATTATCTTGAAACAAATGGTTTCTGATTTGAAAATTTTCTCAAACCTATAAATTGAAATATTTAATACAATTAGCAAACTAACTCACCCATATTTTCCCAGTAATGAGCTACATTCAAAAAACCCTTCTGTACTTCAGGGTCCTATAGTTTCTCTAATAATGGACTCTAAGATATAATAATTCTGCCTGTTTAGGGGTGTTTAATCCCAGAAGTCACTTTGTATCAAAGGGGAGAGATCGCTCTTAATCATCGGGTTATGGATTTTTTTGCTTATCCCTTCTGTAGTCAAAGGAGGAGGTGTCATATGTACTTTCCTTTTGTTCTTTTCCCATGAATGCACGATCTCGATTTTAGAGAATTTGCCATGGAGAACCGGTCTGCAAGAGATGAAAGTGCGGTACGTGCATAAATTCGTTCTGCCCAAAGGATGATCGAATGGGGCCTTGTAATTCGATATATCGCTCTACTCGTTGCCGAAACCAATGGCCGAGACACGATTCAGATTTCTAAATCGGCAGGGCTAAAACTTAAAGCTGCCATGAGTAGTACTTTTTAACTTGATACTCTCAAAGCAAATGGATCAAAACTTAAATGACTTTGGGGCTGGTACTACTGCAATTTATATTTTAAATGAGTAAAAATTCACTGCTGAATAATGTTTCAACAATTTAAACAGGTTTTAAGAGAGCAATACACCTCGGTTAAGGACAAAAAAAAGCATTAATTCGAGGAAGAATTGGACGGACAGTCGGAAAAAAAGTTAGTCGAACCGACTATTTCCTTAGTTCTTTTTATTTATATTTTTCTTTCATCGAGTTTTTCTTAGTGAAAGTGTGGACAATTTTATCTCGAACAAAATAAGTTATCAAAAGTTTAAAAATTATAGAACAGCTTGAAACAACTAAAATTTGTTTATCGATTAAGTCAAGATAAAAATTATCCATACTATCACTAATAAACAATATTTCAAACGGAAAAAAACTTTGGAAATTGTCACTTTGGTTAACTTTTTTCCAATTATCTGGTCACTCCTTACTTAAAATGTATTGAATTTGAAAGGATCACATTTAATTCGTTTAAAAGGAATAACAGGTGGCTTTTAATAAATTGGTACTTGGTCTTTATCTACTGTCTGCGTAGTTGTACGCACGCTGAACACTACTTGTGATGAGAATTTCACATTTCCCGTTTCTACTCTGCTGTAGTCTGAACGAGCATTCGGTCGTAGGCTTAGATCACGCATGCGTGGTAGATCAGAACGCGGAAAGCGCGGGAACTCGAAGGTCATGCGGAGCGAATGACGTCATCGGTACCCGGCCGGCCAGCCAGCCGGCTTGCGGTCAAGCGTGGGACCCACCGTGCTGTTTAAATGGTCACCGGAATGCGGTTAGCCCTTTTTGCCATTCGCTATCGCAGCTCGTCGCGAACTCAAGAGGGGGCAATCAGGAGCGCACGTAGACAACCGCGGACCCCCTATCATGATCTCTTCAATTCTTTCAAGCTTTTTCTTCAATAGAACCACTTTTTTTTCATCACGCTACAATAATTTTTGAACTATTGCATTATTGTATTCTCCATTAATTTGAAATATTTATATTCATGCTGACTAATGTTTTATTTAATTATAACTTCAACAGTGGAGACCCATTTCTTAGACTCAGATCCATGAATTTAGTACAAGGCGAATCTGGATCTTAAATATTGTACTAATTAAGACAAAAGTAGGTTTATTGCCACCAAAGTTGTTTTCGTTGGCAATGATGATTGTGCAGCATTAAAAAACCGAAAAATATTTTTTAAGAATCGTATGTGCTGGATACAATAATCGTAAATAGAGTTGCGTATTTTTCTCTACATTTACAAAAGATTTACGAATGTAAAGAGATAAGCATATTCTATCCGAGAAGTGATTGTAATATAAGTTGGCTGATACGCACGAGCTAGACTGGCGCCGGCAGTATAAGCAGAAGATTTGATAATCCCAAGCTCCGCATAATTGCGCAAAGATAGCTAATGGAAAGATATTCTAAGTAAAGCGACATGACTCGCTAGAATTCCATGAAACTAGTCGAACCAACAAACGCTAACTTGCGAATTGATTGTTCGAAGTTGCGTCTGCTTTCAAATTCAGCTGTGAAAACCTGTTTGAGAAACTTCAGCATATGTTACAAATGTTCAAAATAAAGATAACTCTATTGCTAAATTTCCCATGTACGTTGTCAAGCCTCAAATTGATCTACAACTGGAGCGTTAAATTAGTTGCATTTACTTCATTCGAATTGGGAAAACAATTTTGGTGTATTAAAATTAAATAGGAATTGGAAATTCTGTGGCCTAAAGACTGTAAAGATTAAAATTTAAATTAAAACATAACTTAAATGTACTTAGAGAGAGAACTTGCTTAAAAATCAGAGGTAGTAAATTTAAAATTACTAGAGGTATTTATTATTCATAATAGTTTATACATTTTACTAATTTTTTAATTATCTCACATCGTAACCGGTTTTAGTGAACTCAACAAAGGATCTCGACGGTTAAAATTTAAATTTCGTTCTCGCTGTGTGTTGACATTTCCAAGACCTTAATAACTTGTTCTCTATTCCAATTTTCACGAATTGTGTGTTAATGATCTGCAAATAGAATCAGTGTTTTTAAAACGTTATTTCCTAGTTTCAAAGGGATTTCCCAGAAATGATTTTATGTAAATCGCCTTGAACTTTGAAGAGTTTCTCCCGGAGCAGAAACCTCTATTGAACTATAACCATTTTCTAATACATTCTGTTTTTTCGTGTTTACATTCATGCAAAGTTTACATTTCATTAAAATTTAACTCTCTCTTGAAAAAATAATTAAGAGTTTTGATTTATAAAATTCCTTATTTGCTCTTGAAATAAAGTGTATTTCTTGTTTTCGTTGCTGTAAGAATAGCTTCAATTCTTCTTTTCACGGAATAAATACCACAATTTGCCTCAGCCAAGTTCACTTGAACGACGACTCAGCCTTTACTTATTGTCAGTAGTTGTAAACACGTGCTCTCAAACGCATAAGAAGTCCTTACTTTACTTGTTGCGTGTACATAGCTTTAGATGGCTAATGTAACAGTCTGGAAGGGGCAGTTGTTAATTGATTCCGCGTACTCGGGGGAATTCTCGAATAACCAGCCAGGGCTGAATGAGTGAATGAGACAAGCGTGTCTTCTCTACGATATCATCCTTTCGCGGTATTCGTTCAAGAACCGCACCTTTCAGTTCCGTTCCTCATGCAAATTCCACAGCACGTCCAACAAAAATGCAACCACTGTCGCATGTATGCGCTTTGTCTGCATTTATGTGTTTGCGCATCGACTCCCTCGTACGTTTCTGGAATTTGTGAGTGCTTCCGTACGCGAAGGTATGTCCAAATTTTAATCTATAACTCCTATATAATTCTTAATTCTGTCGAAAAATAAAAGCAGGCCAACTTTTTCCATGAATCTAGGATATTTATTATATATATTACCAAAATAGTGATTTTGATAAATTAATCGTGATTATTTCGTGATTTCGGTATACTAGGAGAAATTTCAGAATATTGAATAAAAAATATTTTAAAACTCTAAAAACCTATTGCATTAACTGTTATTCATTTGAAACTATTTTATTAATGACCGGAAAATGACCGGGAATTATTTTTGTCGACGAAAACGGTCACCCTGTAAATGATAATAAGAAAGACTTAAGTGATTGAAATAATTGTTAATAAACTTCCAATATGTTTTAGACAAATTGAAATTTTAACTCGAATTTTTTTTTAAATCATCAAGATACATTAACCTATATAAGAGGGAAATCTAGAACGTTGTAGTTTGAATTGTGCAAGGAATTATTTCTCCATTGTGCAATTCTTGTTTGTATTTCCTGCGCCTTCTCAGCGATGAGGAAAATAGCAGTTAGAGTGCAGCAGTCCAATAATTGAGGAAAAGTTTAGTGGATCACAATCGATTGGAATTCGTTGTTAAGTTATCTAAACCACGGGAAATGAGATAAAAATAAAATTGTAGCATAGTGAAACGTGCGCGTGCCAGACACTCCGTTTCAAGCGCAGGAAGTCATTAACTGCCTAATGATATACTCTCGACGTGATTTCGATTTTAGCGCAGGAACTGTACTTGAAACCGCATCCTCACGATGACGCAATTCATTCATACGTTCATTCATTAACTTCAACCGCGTGGGAGAGGCTAGATAAATGCCGCGGGAAAAGTCAGGACTTGGGTCGCTGTTAACATTTTTATTTGTAATTAGTAAAGTCGCAGAACCTAAATCTTAAAGGTAAATTCTCTTCAAAGTTTAATCGCAATTGAAATTTGCGACTTGAACTAAGGGAAGCAATTCTAAGAACGCCAAGTCGAAAAATATGAGCAGTTAGAATTCACATAAACTTTACTTAAACATCGAAACTGTTTTTCTGACCCATGTGGCGTCTCCCGATGATAAATAACCCAAAAGGCCATAGAGAAAAAAACCATCGCAAATTGCATGGGCAGTTCAACGAACGAGGGCGCACGAGCGTTTGATCTAGGAATCAGAATTCCAAGCGCTGAAGCTTCAAGTTGACAAAACCTGGTTTTGGAATGTCGACTGGCTTGAAGGATCTCCGATGAATTTCTTATCCTCTTTTTTCAACATTAGTATCAAATCTTGTCCAGTCCGCCAAATTCGAGAGTATGCATTTGAACTTGAGCTTTAAACCCAGAAAAATTATCGATGTTTGGTTGTCAGTTTTGATTGGAAGATTAGAGAGCGTTAGAAAACCATCAGGGAAAAATAATTGCAAAATAACAACCTAACTCTTGTTGCAAGAAAATTGTCATGTAATAAGTTTTTGTCAAACGTCAAGAGGAAATCGTAGGTATTCCGCTTTCTCGACGTTTTGTCTGAAACAATCAGTTTCATTAATCTGTAGTGTCTGCGGCTCCAGCTAAGATTAGAAATTTGCGATAACTTTGAATCTTTGGGGAGGATGAAAAAAAATGCGATTAGCTAGTTTCTAATTTTCATCTTTTACTACAAATATTTGGATTCTTGAAAAACGAAAAGACCGTCAAATTGATTCAAGTCGACCGGCAATCGAAAAACCTGGGCTCTAATCTCGGCACAGTCGAGAGCGTCTTTTTTTCACAGAAAGACCGGGAAACCGGGAAATGACCGGGATTTTTTTTTAATTTTTAATAAAAAATGATTTTAATCTCTCTTAAATGTGTTACATAAAGTTATTTACTTATATATTATATTGTGCATTTCGAAATTCCCGCCTTATTTCAACAATTACTTAACAATTGTCCGTTTCGTGTGATTTCATTATACCAGGAGAAATTTCATTTCAGAATATTGAATAAAAATATTTTAAAACTCTAAAAACCCATTGCATTAACTGTTATTCATTGAAAAATATTTGTTTAATGACCAGGAAAAAATTTTTGATGACCGGGAAATGACTGGGAATTATTTTTGTCGATGAAAACGGTCACCCTGTATAATCTCGATAAAATTTGCCAATTTTACCAAATTTTGCATTTAGCTTCCAATTTCATTTTTAAAACAAAATTCTCCTAGTTTTAAAATCAACTATTAGAGTTTTAAAGATCGAGGGATATGTAAGAGTTTTTCTATTGCCTTTCTTGTCACCCTGATGTGAAAAATACTTCTATATCCTATTTGTTTGATCTGCAGTGAGCAGTTATTTCTACGTCCTGTCTTTGTCTCATATATCCCCTATAGTTTTTCTTTCTCATCACTTCATCCATTCTCTCGTCACTTCAATTTGGTCGTCTGCTTCGTTTCTTTTCGTTCTTATTGCATTTCTTCGTTAGCTCGCTACTCTATTTCGATCAGCACGCCTGACCAATTGGAATTTTCTGTCAGCCAATTACTACAAAGATCCAATCTAGTTGCACGTTTTCGAACAAGGCAAAATCTATATTATAGTGAAATTTCCATTGAAAGATGTCGTAGTTGAATGCACTTGAATGTGTGGGTGCAGATGTGGTTTTGAGTGTGGGAGTTGGTGTTGCACGCAATGCACTAGGTACACAAAAGTATATGTAGGTAGGCCGGTAACTACGTACTACTTTCGTAACTGGATTGAGTTTCTTAGACAAAGGGAGAGGCGTTGGAGACGCGTGGGCTTGATGGGATTTACGTCTAAGAGCGTATAATAGAAAATGAACGACCAGGAAGAACGTAGTTAGTGTCCCTATGACTCAAACTAAAACGTAGTCGTTGCCCGCTTTCCTTCTTGGGATTTCATCTCCAGTCCCAGATCTTATGACATTTGCAATTTTGCAGTTTTTACTGACTGCAATGAATCATTCGACTCCAACTCCATTTGTACCCAATTCCTTGCAAAATTTGGAAGCTTCTGTAAATTTTATTAAAAGAAATTAAATGAGATGTTTGAATTATTCAATGAATTCGAGTCTATTGAAAGCAATTTGCTTCGAGTTAGTTAATTGATTACTGTAGTTAGATTTATTACATCTTATTGTTAGAAATTTAATTATAGAATTGTTGGCTTGATACAACTACCAACTGATCCACTTTTATTTACCTATATTATTTTTAATTTCACATCAACCGCGCCTAATCAAAAATTTGATATCATTGCAAATTATCATACATCTTTTTTTTTACTGGTTTATGGACTCAGAGCCCTGAACTTTAGAAATCTGAGTGTAATACACCGAACTTTACTTTGAAGATAAATAACTTGCATAAATTATCGATTAATCTACGATGAATTGAAGGGGGGGGGGTGTCAGTATCTAAATTTATAGAATTTTTGCAATATGTTCATTTTTTTAGATAATTTTTTTTTTTTTTTTTGCAAACTTTATATTTTTTATGCAGAGTGAATGTATTACGTGAAAATAAAGACTAGATAATGTTAGTGTTTGATTGTATTAGAAACGCTCGATATCGCAAATATGTGTATGTGTGTGTGTGGACGAAGGGCGTCGCGACGCCCCTATCCCAAACAGGCAAGCAACCCTCGTTCGATTTCGGTGTTGACGCACTTCTCATAGTTTTGAGAGAGAAGGACAGAAGTCAGTGCATTGACCCTCAAGGTCGCTCTTACGTATCTACACGTGCTGCTGGAAATCTACGTTGACCCTACTTCTACGACTTTGCTTTCGGTTTCCCCACCTACAAATTTTCTATTCCTCTAATACCCTGCTTTGTTCTTCTTTTGATAAATTGTCTTTCGACACGTGATGTAACATTATGAAAAAAAATCAGCATTAGCTTGCAGTTTTATAAAAAATATTTTTGATATACATTAATATATACAAGGAGCAGGTTCAACTAATATCCTTGTTGAGTGCAATAAAATTTAAATACATTTATTGCTAAATTGTATTCAAATTTACGCACTTACATCTGGTTAAATATGTACTTACAGTTTTGAACGTTCATTGAACGATAGAAAAATTTTTCTTTAAAACTAAATGATTAGTTTTTGATCCAGAAAATTAAAAAATAGTGTATTGTTCATGAACGATTGTATATTTGAAGGGCCCTGAATATAAATATAATAATTAATTTTTTAATGGAAAAAAAAATTTTGTCATCGTTCAATGAACGTTCAAAACTAAGTACATTGGTTAAATACTAAAAAAAATCGAAATTTTAAAAGGAGCAATTCAAATCTAATACGAGCTAATTTATTGAAATTAGTTTGCAATTATGTTCACAGATTATACACTTTTAATTAAATTCTCCTTGAAAATAGAGCCACTTTCTGATCGCGCTTCCTAAACCTGTACCTCTTCCAGAATAATTTTGTCCCTGATAAACTTTGCAGATAAATTCGTGGTAATAAGAGAAATGGATGTTAAGATTGTTCTTTCCGTCTACTGTTTCCTGATTTAATGTTAACAGTGTAAATCTGTACAATCTGCTATCTTCTGAACAAGGTCTCAAGTCAAGCTATGATCTCCCCTAATAGGGATTTCCACGTAGCAAACTGCGAGAACATTTCCGGTCTAAGGCTTCCCTGAAAATGATATTTTTACTCCTTAACAGATCATTATCGTCATTGTAACAATAAACACTATTTTAACCAATTAACTTCAAAATTTGATTAGGATAGAGATAGTATTTAAAAACGGTAGATTTATATAAAACTATACAATAATTTTTTTCTATTTTTTGTTTTGTTTATAGGCGAGACCGGGTCTAGTTCAGATACGGGTAAGTTTCCAGAAAATTTACTCTACAGTGATTTATTTAAAGAGAAAAAGAATCACTAAGCGAGAGATTTGCAAAGTGAATGCGACAGATCACTTATTGGTTTTTAATTCTGAACATGACCTATATTGAATCATATTGTCACTCATAAAACATTAAAAATATCATAAAATTTCTTGCTATTAGGTATAAAAGAATAGAAAAACTAGACCCGTATAAATTCTGATATCAAATTTTCATCCCCTTCTCTTTGCTCTATATAAAATTGAAATCTCTCTTGTGACTAACATGGAGACGTCACAGATCTGTTACGAGATTTTTAAGATATAAGTGAAGTTACCTTAGGCACTCAAAAGATAGTTCGTTTTTTGATAACGGGCGTTTCCAGGTGAAGTTATAATTATTTTAAAGCATATCCTTATCTTGAGCAAAGATCAACAATCTTTTTCATAAGCTATCCTGTCCTATATACTCACTTAATTTTGATAACCCTTTAATCTTTCTCGCATCATTATTTATCTAGTATATATAACATGCGCGTACTTCTTTTCTTTTGAAGAAATTTTCTGTGAAAAAAGAAACGCTCCCACTCCGCTGGGGATCGAACCCAGTTTCATCTATGGCATAATGAACTCTAGAAGATTTAAAAAAAAAATACTTGTCTGATAAAACTTGTCAAAAAAATTCAAAGTTCTTTTTTCATGTCCTCCATAACTTGGATGATGTCATAGATGACACATGGAAGTAACGTAATTTATGAAAGGGAGTGTATTTGGGGTAACAAATAGGATAAAGGTAAATTGCTAGCTTTTTTGTATAGTACAGTGACCGATTTTGATTCACTTGTCGAGGGAATCACATATGTTTAATTTGCGGAAACGCCCACGGTATCATATAACATGAGGAAAGCGGTGCCGTGTAGCCATGTGGCCTAAGCGTTCAAGGCCACGCATATTTTTGTTTTAACCAAGTAAGATGTGCATGGATTTATGCGTCACGCTTGAGCCTAAAACGGTTACGGACATTTAAACCTTCTCACTCGTGCCTAGGCCTACTAGCCACGTGGATTTTTTAGTATATTCTACGACCATTAGATTAGAAAATGTGGGTACAGAAACACACCCAAGGGGGCACTAAAAACGAAAAAAAAACTCATTTAAGAGAGATGTACCTGAATATATCTTATCTTTTTTATAAAACCGTGGCGCCAAGCATTTACCTTACGCAACTTTGCTATCATTACAACTCTTTTTTTTATCAAAAAATACGTGAAGTTTCCTTTTATTTTAGAACTTTATTTTAAAACTTGAACCTGAGAAATGAATCTATCAGAGTGAAATAGCACATGTCTGGACACGTGTCAATTAATTAACACGGATCAGAGTCTGTCAGCTGATTCCCATTTTTCTCAAGATGCCCCTAAAATCCCTGTTGAATAATTTTATCGCTTTCCGCTCTTTTTCTCAAATTTTGGATTTACTTTCCAAAAATTAAAATAAACGCAGTCTAATGACATTAAAAATCGCAGATGTAAAATATCTCATAATTAACTGAGATTTTCTTTTTCTTTTTTGTTGAAGTTAAAATGTTCAATTAATTCATTAACTTATTTTTTCCAATAGATTAAAATTGACCTATAATGAACTTCCAGTTCTATTTATCGAGTTGGATCTAACCATAGTTAGGATAATTTGAGAATTTAGTTCTCAAATAACTTTAGAATAAATTTATTAAGATCAGAATCAATCGTATCGTCTTGAATGGATGTTGACGTTCATGATTCAAATTCCAAGAGCTCAGAAAGCTACTCATGTACTCAACTACTGATCTATCATTTATCATTGATATCTCGAGCGTAGGTCTTAAAGTTCAACAACATCAGTTTAATCGGGTGATCATTCTTTTATGTTACAGAGGAAGAAATCGACGTAGTGTCCTATGAGAAGCCTTGTCGACAGACGACGGTACTGCCTACGTTCCCGAGTCCAGCGGATCAGCAACAGTTTCAGCTGACGGTAAAGACCGCTTTTAAAGAGAAGCCCTCAAGGCCGCGAGGTCGGCCTCCGTTAGCAGCTAATGCTCGAAAACGTGCAGCCCCGCAACCTTCACCTGTGCCAGCAACACCTACCAAACGCCCAAAACGTAGTAAAACCTACCAAAAGCGTAGTAAATACAGTGATATCGATGACATACCGATTCCTCCAACCACCGGTATCAAGTGTATTCCACCATCGAGAAGTTCGTCTGATGATGAGCCAGATACAGAGAAAAGGAGCTTGCACAATAACATGGAAAGACAGAGGAGGATAGATCTGAGAAGAGCTTTCGAAGAATTAAGGCTTCTTGTACCGGGTGTGGAGCGTAACGAAAAGGCACCAAAGGTAGCGATTTTGAGGCAGGCGGCCGCCTACTGTGATAAGATGAACAAGGAGGATCAAGTATACAGCATCCAGGTCACGGAACTCCAAAATAGACAGGAGAGATTGCGAGCCAAGCTGAGTCAACTTAGAAAAGACTTTGCTAACTCGCGTTGAAGCAATTCAACTAAAGGAATGATTCCTCATTTAAAAAGGACTTTTAGTGACTGAGCTTGATTATTTCAGCTCCGGTCCAGACTCTTAGTCTGGACCTTTGTATAACATTGATGTTTCATGAGACCCGTGTGCTTGTATTTGCGGCTGGACCGTGGCGACCGGCTAACAAACTAATTCAACATGTTTTGGACTGTTCCAGACGACTTTATGTAAAATTTTGTTACATAGTACTTTTACGCTTTAGGGAAGTTAGAACGCAACTCTTAATTCCCAAAAATTAGACGATTTCAGTTTGTTCTTCTTCTTCTTCTTCTTCTTCTTCTTCTTCCTCCTCCTCTACTTCTTTTATTATTTTCTATCTTTTAAGAACTTTGACTCTAGACCTCTACGGATCTCTGTGCGGAGAATGACGATTCTCTAGGGTGTCACGCGCGACTTGCTCGACTTGTCGAAAGTATTTTCGGATATAGCGATAGTTTTGTCGCAGTGAGAATAGGTTGATATTTTTTTGTTTTTAGTCTGATATATTGACAGTTCATGAGTAAAGAGATCCCTATCAGAGGTCTAAAAATTGTAATAAAAAAGTTGAACTCTGTTTGAGTTGAAGAGATGTTAAACTTGAAATGAAAGTTATGAAATAATTGACGATTAAAAATCCAGTTTTGAATAGAATTACTTGATTAAAACGCTGAAATAATTAGACATCGCAAGTAGAAAAGTTCGTAGAGGAACTCTAATAATAATTGTAGCAGATACAATTTTCAGTTTAATGTACATATTAGTTATAATGTGTACTAAAGTTGTGATGTACACAGAAGCTTTAAAGTTCACAATCACGTGACGACAAACACTTGCGACAAATTATTTCTTAGATCTCAAATGAAAAGGTTGAACTAAGTTTCATTTGATAAATCAGACGCCTAGAATCTCGACTGGATAAATTACTTTCCATTCATTTCTAAGGTTAACATCAACTTCAATTCTGAAGGATTTTAATTATGATATATTATGAGTCTGAATATATCCACTTTTCTGAACTAAGCTTTCAGCATTTTAGTATAAAAATTCTTACTGGGGCTTTACGAGTTAAACTTTTCAAAGATAGAGTTCTTTTAAAAAAACATTGCTTAATCTTCATAACTTTCTTGTGATTGGAAGTGAATATTTAGCGATTGATTAGATGACAAGAAAAAAGGTTAATGATAAGCCAATCAACCTCCTCGTGAGGTTTCGTAGTTCAGGGCCTAATAAAAAAGCAAACTACACTGTAGAGAAAATGCTAAGTCGAAGTATACACTCGCAAAGGTAGAAATTTTTGCTTTACACATACGATATCATATGTAGATAGGTACAAAGTTAATAAAAAACATTATTTTGTATTTAATCGAGACTGTGTTTACGTTTCTGTCCGATTTATCAAGACTAGAGATTTTTGGCATTCAAGTTTCTTCCCTTTGGAGAGATCGTTGTGACCTTCTCACAATAGTAATTTGATTTTCACAATAAGAGAAAATAAATACGCGCAGAGAAACGTAGAACACAGTAAGCGTGAGTCAACTAGTTAGGTAAACTATTATATGATGTATTCTTATGAGAATTTTGTTCGTTAATTTTTTTTTTTTAAATAATATTTTCATCTTATTAGGGTTTCCAATGCCACCGTGGCATATATAGCAAGACCTTCACGTGTTTTTTGTTTATTTTTGATTATTTCATACGAGAATATGTTTCGCTGGACTTGGAAATCCGTGGGTGATTTTGTTCAAAGTAAAGTAATCGAAACTTCGATAATTTGGAATTTCAAAAATTGTATCTTAATTTCATTCACAGGAGGATCCTGGTCCGGTGATATAAGAGCAGAATCCGTAGAAGGATATCGATGGTGGAAAGTGAGAAAATAATAATTGCATTTAACTTTATAGATTGAATTGCATCCACTGCTTTCTACATTGATGTCCTTAACGCGTTTCTCGACACCTTTCAATGTGTATACACAGTGTATATAAATGCACATGCATGTATATAAGTTTATATATATACATATAAAAGTATATGTATTATTACATTAGCCACGATGATCAGTAATTAATTACTGATGCGAGGTGAATGCTAATATTATTATTATTGTTATCATTTTAGTTAATTATTCAATTGCATTGATGTTTCTTACATACGACTTTATTACATTATTGTCTCTTATGATTTATGAATAGATAATATGGACTTTAAACACGTGCGTATCGACTTTAGATAATTTATAAATCGGATTATTACCAACGTACATTATAAAATACTTGTAAGGAGATCGCAAGTGCTGTGCGAGAAAGGAAGAGACATAAAAAGAGGGAGAGTGTTAATGAAAAGTAAGCTTTAAAGATCAGAGAGAGGGAGAGGGAGAGCAAGCGAGTGAGAAAGTGAGAATGAGAGAGAGGGCGAGAGAGAGTAACAATGTGTTCATTACAATTATAGGTAACAGTATTGATTTTTAACACGTTTTCTCAGCAAAGCAAAACAAATGAAAATTGAAATAGGATTCATAGAATATTTTTAAAAAAATCATAAAAATACAGAAATAACAAACAGTACATACAGAAGAAATTATAGTAGGGAACACAAAGAGAATGAGTGAATGTAAAAAATATGAGAAGAAGGTGAAAACGAATGAAAAGGAGAAAGAAAGAGAGAATGAAAGAGTATTAGTGAGAAATCTTTGTGTAGACAGTTTTTCAAAATCTAGATATAAACTCTCGTCGATCGCAGGGTTTCTTAAACTAAGATTTAATTGACAAAAGCCTAAGACCTGAACAGTAACTAAAGTGCTTCATATAGATATTATATTTTATACAGTTTAGTACGTTGGTGCACCAGCGAAAATTGTAGTAATGCTAGTAATTCAACAACGAAAGGCGCGTTTTCATAAATCTGACGCCCCAGAAAGAACAATGCTTAAATGACTCTTCCATACCTTTTAAGGTTCATCTCTTCCTTTACCCATTCTCACCGCTTTAATTTGATACATTTCAAGGGAAAAAGTGATCAACTCCAAGCCAAAGTTCGAATCGAAATAACATTCCCTTATCACAATTTTACATTTCCATAGACTCTTATCACTATCATTTCAATACTCTCATGACAATTCAGCTTTTCCGGTCTCAGTTGACCCTTGACCTGCCATATATTTTCTACACTTTAAGGAATTTAAAAAAATTAGAGCGTGAAAGACGTCTACATCTGCATTGATTCAACTCTTGTTCTATTTTTAAAAGTTGTAATTTTACTGAAAGTTTTTATCCAAAACTATTTTATTGGAGTTTGAATTAGGATTTTATGAAATGGGATCAATGTTGATGAAGATGTTTTCCTAGATCTAAACATTTTGAAAATCTGTTCTCGAATTTATGATTTGAAGTGGGATTATGCCGAGGATTTTGTGATATTGTAAAAAAGCAAAAATTTTTAACGGTAAGAGAAAGTGAGCCAACCCTTATTGTGCTCCCTTTCTATTTCTTTCAAGCCAGGAGTATTTCCCATGATCTTTTGGCGGAAAACTTTGTTTCTCCGTGGTGCTCACTAATGAGTACTAATAGACGGTGAAGCGTGACTACGAAAATTTCCTTAGTCGGACGATGTTTTAAATCACGTGAGTTTTACAGACTTTTTATAAAAACACATATTAAATACACGCACACTCAAGCAATGCAACCAAATTGTTACGTCCTGAACGTTTTAACAGAGAAATTGTTGGGAGATTTCGAAATCTGCGTTTCACCGTGTTCTAAAAGAGTGCAAAACGTACCTGCCAGTCAAATAGTACATTTATTAATTTGATGATAATGAACCTAGAGGAGAATAGATCGGTGATGACAGCGAGTCTAATGATGATTATGTTAGGATTATTAGTTTGATATATAATCGCAATAATGGAACTTCTTCTTCCAAAAGTTTTGCCCTTTACGTATTTTTTCTTTAACTATCTTTGCTCAAGAAAATTTTTCGTTTTCCTTAACTGAAGAAGGAACAGTGCTTCTAACCTTGGTTCGATTTCTAATGAATGAATTGGATTTCGTGTACAAAAGTCTGGCTCTCGTCACACTCTGTCGTGGGTTGATTTTTCGGGTGCATAAAACGTAATTTTCATTGGATTTTTAGATCTCGCGCAAAAAGGCAGTTTAAATAAAAATAAAACTTACGAAATGCAGTTTGCAACAGAATAAATCGACTCTTACTGAGGAACGTGTGATTGAGAAAAAGAAAGAAAAAAGGGAAAGAGCGCTTGTGCGTATGATTGTAACTTCAGAGAAATGTTTCAGGAATATAGAGCTAGATTAATGAGTATATTGTTTACATAATGTTAGGTTTTTTATTCATAGCAGAGCGATATTTGTATTCGTCCTTTTATTTTTATACGTTGCAAGGCAAAACAGAGGCCTAGTTCTATATAAAAAAAAATTGTTTAAATTCAAAAAATGAAAAAAATAAAATATAAAAAAAAATAAATAAAATAAACTGGAAAATATGAGATTTTTTCAAGAAAACAGGTTTGAAAATAATAGAGAAAAAAATAATACAAACTTCTGTTAAACGGGAACAATCGACGATCGACAATGTGTTTACTCTTTTTCTTTTTAAAAAGACGAAAATACTTTTTCTATGGGAACTTTAATGATTGTGAACTTTAAGAATTATGAACTCAATGATTATAAAATTTGAACTATTGACTTTTGTCTTTTCGTCGTCCATCATGTTTTATTGTACTAGTTGAGATTTTATTTGATTTCTGAATGATTTTAAGCGACAATTTTGATTGAACTTCTCACAGCACTTGCTAATTTAAGAATTTATACTTTTTGTCAAATATAGAGATAACCTTGCGTAACGCGTCGCTAATGAGTTAATGCACATTTGCGAAACACAAAAAACATAGATATTATAAAAAGAGGAAGTAATGTTTATACCAGAAGTTAAAGCTAATGCTAGAAGTAATATTTATACCTCTACCACATTGTACAGGAAAAGAACGCGCTTGTTTGTAATAAAATTAAAATGGAAAAATTTAAAAAAAAAAAGAATCAGAAGCTAGCATTTTTGTTGTACTTAAGTTTTACTGTTGTTATAACGCTTTGCCCAAATCGCCAATGACTGAATAGCGTGATTCTCGCATAAATATATATCTCTATGGTTTCAGCTTCAGAGAAGGTCGTTGGCCATTTTGGCTGGCATGATGGACTCTGAAATATTTTTTTTCTTTTTTTATCATGCCGCATCGAAGTTTTGATAAAACATTTGAAAAATGTGTATCTTAGAAGACGTTTCTTTTTGTATGGCTCAGACAGTTTCTTGACGTTTATATTTCAAAATATCTTATATTAATAAAATGATGTATCATTTAATTTTGTGTGGTTTGTTCCATGAATCCTTTTCATTTATCCTCAAATTTATAGTATATCTAGATTAAGGCTTTGAAATAATTCTTTTTTTTTTTTTTTAAGGTTTTAACCAAATGTTTCATAAAATTTTATGAAATATTGTTTTCTTTTATCTTAAGAGACTTAAAATGTAATAAACCATCAAGGCCAAGATATCGTTTTATACTAGAAATTAATGGTCTCTTTTTTTAAGTTTGACATTAATTTTTGTGCGTGTGTTTGCATTAATAAACGATGACACATGTGATAATATTGACTGTTCACACAATCAGCATTTTCTGCTACGGTGGTATAGTAGAAACTGCTACTTTTGGCAGCCAATCAAATTCGCTTTATTTACAACAGACGTTTATGATTGGCTGTCGAGAGTACCAATCTCTGTACCTTAATCAGAGTTGGTCAATTGGGTGCAAGGTTGGGAAGTTATACGTAACTCCGGGTTTTTGACACGTTAGTACATAGTAAATTATATAAAGTAATATACATAAACAACCTATGCAATTTACCTAAAGTATATTACGTCCGCAACCTTTGTTACGCGTAACTCGAAATTTAGTAAGTTTAATTACGATTTCCAACGTATTATACGTTAGGTATATCACTTGGAGTTTTTCTGTATTTCTATACTCGTTTTATTTTATGCAATTTAGCAGCTTTTTAAACCTGGATTTGCCCGGATAATCTTAAGGAATATTGTATCTTATTATATCTTAAAGGGATATTGAATATTTAAAAAGGGGCATGAATTGAACTAAGAGGCAAAGCACTTACTAGAAAAATTCAAAGAATTCTAGAAACGTTAGAAACAATTGAAATTTGACGCAGAATTGTAGGAGCAGAAAAGTAATCAAAAAGATCCCGAAACATCCTACAATATTTTATAGATTATTTCTAGAATATTCACTTAAAAATTCTGCATTAGTCTTCAAAATCCCGAAAATTTTACAGAATCGCAAAATATTTTAGAAAATTTGAAAACATTAACATTTTAAATAAATTTTAGATATAAGTAAAAGTTATTGAATATTTAAGAATTTCTCTTAAAATTTAAAGAATATTCTAAAATATTATAAATTATTTTGAACAATTTCCAAATATATAAAGCTGGGTATATTTGCACTGAACAGTCAAAGTACAATCGGATTAACTCATACTCCCAGAAAGCTCATTGTTTACATATGAAAGTGAAAATTTTTACTTTACTTTTATCGCCTACCATTATAATTATTTTAAAAAATAGGAATTAAATCGACCCTCGGTAATAATATTTGCATGTTGATTGATTGGCTTTAGGGTCCATAAATGGAAAAAATAGTAGTTTCAATCAAACGTTTCGACTCTGATTGGATCCTCATCAGTGATGTTTATTTCTGAAATCATTGAAATCGTTGAATTTGGATACATTTGTTTTTAGTTTTAATTCCTTTCCTTCTGCTTCGTTGTTTTTTAAACCACATTACTTGTACAAACTCACTATAAGAGAATCAAAATGTATATATAATGTATATATTCTTAAGCTTTTACTAACTGCAAATATTAATTAGAAATTTCATCAATTTGACTGTCAAAATTAAATCATTGCTGCCATTGAGAAAGGATTATAATTTAGTTTCAGATGTACACAATATCTTTAATTATTACTACATATACATTAATATTTACAAATATTTGAGAATTCCACTTACAATTCTTTATAATCAAGTTTATTGTTTCTAAATTAATTTTACAAACTTTTCAAATAAATAGATAATAATATTTTAAAAACATAACTCATTAATTTTGCAATGGTTTTTTTGTAGCTAAAATTTAAATTTGAGCGCGTGTAAACTTGCATACGGACGTCGAGTTTCGACTCCAGGCGCATGCGCATTGTCTGATCTTCGAGCAGTACACAGTACACTGCGTCAATTTAAATACTACTACTACTTCTGGTGCTTGATTCACGCGCATCAGTTTATCAATACGATTAGTGTATGTTAAGTATGTCGCGTATTCCAATTATTGTGATTCTTGGTTCGACTGGCTGTGGGAAATCGAAATTAGGCATTGAATTGGCCCAGAAATTTTCTGGCGAAATTATATCAGCGGATAGTATGCAGGTAAGATTTCTAGGTTAGAATGAACCCTCAATACCACGAGGTCGACATTTAACTTCGAAATTGCGTCTTATGAAAAACTAGAAGTAGATTTCGTTCCTCGACATCTACGTCTCCAGTTTATTATGAAATGAAGAAATGTATTTTCATACGAAGTATGAAATGTTATTCCTGAATGTTATTTTTGTTTTGGCAAAAAGCACTAGATCGGTGCTCCTATGTAATCTTTAGGAAAATTGTACATATGCTAAGAGTTGATGACGCGCAGTTTATAGCGCGGTTTTTAAGAAAAAATTTGAAATTACAGTACCAGTGATAAGAAAAAGCTGACCTCAAAGTGCTACTGCTTCTATTTTATTATTTTGGCATTATGGAATTATATCAATAGCTGTAATTATTATATTCATCAAAACTCATTTACGTTTGCGTATTTAGAGTTTATACATGTTAGCAATTTTTACCTTATTTGATAAAGAAAGAATGTTAATTTTTTTGAAAAAATAGATATTTTCTCGAGATTTTTTAGATATTTATTGGTTCAAAGTATGATAAAAATGCATTTTGATGCAATAAAATAATTACTTTTTGATAGCGTTAGTCACGAAATATTGATCAATTATCATACTGTCGTAAACGTATATAAGTATCAAATTCACGTACTGCGCAGTATTCACTAAATTTTATTTTAATACCTATATATTATATTTAAAATATTAGCATTAGGCATGTTATTAATTTTTTTGTAAGAAATTACATTCAGAAGAAAGATGTGTTGCATAGAAAACTTGAGTTTTAGGAATAATGGATGTTTTTCTATGTTTGTTGCATATTTTCCTAGAAAATCTCGAGTGATTCATCACTCATAGTTTATATCCCCCCTGATGATATTTCACTTTTCATTCCAAAGTTTCAGGGAAGACATTACACTAAAATGGTAATGGCGTTTTATTCACAAGGACGCTACTGCTACTTTATGGTAATCTTTTTAACATAATTCTTCCCCAAAACTCTGGTATGAAAAATGATGCGTCATATGTTCTATGCAGTTTGGTCTTATTACACAATGATAAGTGCTTGTAAGTTATAGACATAGAAAGAATACTTAAGATAAAAAATTTCATACTTTTGAAGTTTATTCAAAGTTAATAATCAAGTGGCTGTGTCAAAATAGTAAATTGTTTCATTTTTCTTCTTGTGCACGACTTTACAACTTACATGAGCTATGAATTCTCGAAAATTGTTATCTGACTCGAGAATCTCTTAGTTCGTTCATAGTTATAACTCATGCTAGATTTCCTGTTTCATTGACCCTTTTTTTTTATCGTTTACATTGTAGATACATCGAAAAAAATAGCGATAGTTTTTTGCTAGGATTAATAAAAGATGTGAATTATTAATCTTATACACGAAAAAAAAGGGTTGGTTAGATTATTTAAAATATGCGTTGTTAATATTGAAGCAACGAAACTTTGTAGTTAAACTTGTGTGATTTGGCTAAACTTTTTCTGTTGTAATATCATTCTTTAATTGATTTAACAAATGTTTTTTTTCAACTCAACAAAGTCTCTTTTTCTCTGAACAAAATGGTTTTGCTGACTAAGCACATTATTTTTGCTCCTGAATAACCTGAATCATGATGCAAATATCGGCGTGGAGTCCACGTCGAATAATATTTAACTGAAATAAAGAATAAAATATCTCTTTTAATTTCAACAAAACATTTTAAATAATAACATCATCACCATTTTTATTTGTTTCTACTTATATTGTATTTTATAATTAAAAAAAAGACGCTTTCGACTTGAAAAAACAATTCGCAAACTTTATTCAAATTAAATCATTGTATATTTTAGGAAGTTATTACATAATTACATTGCGTTTCGCAATTTTTGCGTTCATTTAATGTAGACGATTATATTAGATCTTAACATCAAATAATCTTCAAGCGTAAAGAAGAATTATAATCATTATGAAAATTATTTAAAACATAAATGTTCTTATTTCGGTTCAAAATGTTATTCTTTTCATGTCTGATTCCCGGCACTAAATCTAATAATGCTAATTATTATTTAAAAATTTCCAGTGGAAATTGCTGCTCCAAGGAAGTACGAACTAACATTTTTGTAGAATTACTAAATTATACTTCATACTTCGCAAAATAATAGCACCCTAATATTGGAAGATGCCCCACCAATTCGCCTCTTCTATGGGGAACGTTTATTTTCTAAATTTATTAAAATATGAAAACAATTGATTCATCGCGCACTTCATTTTCTTTCATATTTTTTTTCTCTATAATAACCAACTGACTGGCTATATTCTTATAAATATATTATACTCAAGGGAACAAAATATGTGGTGATCATACAGAATAAGGTTCATATATATTTTCTAACCCTGATGTTCATTGAAGGTGATTTGCCCAATCGGGAACCATATAAACGTGGGTTCACAAGACGACTTAAGAAGAGAAAGCACATACGAACCTTCGTGTACCAGGCTCCACTATATTGATCAATGTTCCAGCCTTCCCTTTTTCTCAATTTTCCTATTAAAATAATTTTATGACATGTTTGTATTCATGTCTTTTGTCTTTATATTGACCCAAATTTAAATCGTTATATTATTTTTATATTGGCATTGGGTCAGCTCATTTACATTAGGAATAAATGATTTGTAAATTTTACTTACAAAGTGGCTTCGACACCACGGATTCCTGGTGCGGCATATTTAGAATTAGATGTAAAATATTCCAACACCATAAACATAGAAATTTTTGGAAGATTTCCCGAGTTTGCTTTTACGAAGCCACTACCACATGTTCAATTCATCTAGACCGTTTTTACCACAATGTTTACCCGTCACGCTTAAACTTTAAGTTTCTTCCCTTCGTATTTTTATAGAAATTTTTTTTGCAAATTTAGTTATTTAGATTAATTTTACACTTTCACATTTATAATTCATTTATATCATTTTTCCACAATGTTTATCCGTCAAACGTGCAATTCTTTTAATGTTCTCCCCCTAGTATTTTTACAGAAATTTTTTGGTTTGTTATAGTTTCACTTTTTTTTGCAAATTTAGTTATTTAGACCAATTTTATATTTTACACTCGCAATTCTTTATAACATTTTTTATTACAATGTTCATCGGTCACACGTGTAATTTTTTTAAGTCTCTTCCTTTTGTATTTTTTATAGAAATAAATTCTCACTGATGAGGACTCCAATCTGAGTCGAAACGTTTGAAAATATGAAACTTTGAGTTACATTTTTTCCTGGATCCTAAAGCCAACTAAGAACATCAACAATATTTGAATATTAATACTAAGGGTCGATACAAGTCCTGTTCCACTATTATTTTTTTCTATAAACAAACCAGTTTTATAATTATTTAGAACTTCGTTTGCACTTGATTTGCATGTTGCCGATACGAAAATACAACGGTTTGACGTCACACTTTCAGGAACCAATCAGAGACGCTTGACCGCCAAAGCGATCCGTTTCAAACGCTCATTATCTTTGAATCCATCGCAAATCAACAATTAATGAGTAAAAAAAACGCCATTGTAATGATTTTCTACGTAATATAATCTTTGGATTGCATATATAAAATGGCATAATTTTTTTGCATGCAAATTCCCAATTTGCCAAACAGGAGTTCTTGTTGTGTTTTGGAACGGTCTGGTTCCTAGATGCCTTGGAGCTTGCCCTATTGCATAAGTTCCTTGCGCGTTTTTTTATAAAATATTATATTTAAGAAAACAAAAACAAAGAAGAAATCTAATACTTCTATAAATAATTTATTTTTGCACGCTTACAACTTACTCATAAAGTTCATAAAATTAATTGGCACTGAAGAGGGCACCCATTTGTGGCCGAAACGTTTGCCTTTTTATGTCTTTTAAACTCTTCAAGATTTTTCCTGTTTTTTTACATCTATAATATAATTTTTTAATCATTTATTTCTAATGTAAATAAGCTGACCCAATGCCAATATAACAATTTGCTAAGCATGTACAGGTTGCTAACCATTTCATTTATTTGTTTTCTTTACTTATTTTTCATTGCTCATTTGTTGAAATTTACTTCTAATCGATGTTGAATTATATACCAAAACTGTATATTAATATTGTTAATAATAGTTATTCAAAATTTTGAATAAATCTTCATAAAATTTGCCAAAAGCATAAAAACTGTTTTTTTATTCGTAAGTTTTGGGTTTGGAACAAGTTTTTAGCATAGACTTCTCCAACCAGGTGTGTATAGAGATTACTGGCATTGCTTTTTAAATGGCTGATTCCATTTCTGAAGATGTGATTAGCGTCACTAAAAAGTAAGACTCCCTGCAATGGTCTTGTGACAAGTTAACTTCGTAGTTCGGGTTTAAGCGAATCTGGCCCTTGAATTCAGAGTGGTTTCAACGTACTCGATGACACATGTACGTGATACGCATGAGAACAATCGTTGATTCGTGAGAATGGGCTTGATTCACGATCTTAATGAAATGTAAATTATTTTCTCGTTTCATTTGCTAACAAAGTTTCCACCGGAATCTCTTGTCCTTATCTATCTCTAAACTTTTTCTATTTCTTCTATTCCAAAGTGCTCTTCACATCAAGTAGAATCGCCAAACATTTATTTTCATAAGCTTTAGTACTTTTTCTAAAAATTTAAGTACTGGTGTGGAAACTGCGCATAATTGTATTCAAATCTAAAGTCTTTACCATCGAACTTTCACTGGGAGAATTCAAACGGAACGGTGATTTCAATTTTTCCCTGGAAATATATTTCTTTTTACAAACCAATAATCATTAAAAAATCATAAAACCTTCATTTCCCTCTTTGATTGATAATCAAAAAATCAGATCAAGCAATTTTAAATAATAGGAGTTTCTTCAAGGCGAAAATTCTTGATGGGTTTAAGGATTACGTCATCTTAATCTGAATACCTACATCAAACATTCTAACACTTTAATGTGAATAGAAAAAAGAGTTGATTTATTTGAAAAAATATTCTGAATTTTCTCAAAGAATAAAACCATGCTTACGATGCTCTGAAAGTTTCAGGTAGATTTCCGTATCTCAAAATAATTAATATTCCTCACTTTTAATTTGTGGTAGATATTAATTTTAATAACTAGTGCAAAATAAAAAATTTTTATTCAAATAGGTTGCCCTACCCGGGGAAAGCTGAAATCTCTTTTGGTCTTGCAGAAGTAGGAATGCGCAGCAGAGAATACAGGCCGTCGACCTGCGTAGATATACATAAACGTTCTGGAAGTTTTGGTGTACACGCAATATGATGAACGACCATGATTCCTTGGTTAGTTATCTTGCTTCAGCTCGATGTTACTTGCCTTTTCGGTTAACCCTTTATTATATACACAAGGCCCCTTTAGTGACCGCCTATCGATAATATGTATATACTTTTCGCATAGCTTTGATTTGAAACAGAAAAAAATTTGACTCAGACCTTCAAAAAATGTTACTCAATGTCAATAATTTGACCTTGAAGATCTGACCAATCAGTGATTCAGTACAGCTGGCTCCATCCTACGGAAAACCCGAAAATCACAATCCTCAAATGTGTCAATCGCAACAAGTGAATAATTCTTCTTTGTATAGTTTATATCCAATTTCGCTGTACACAGATCTTTTGTATATCCAGAGAAAGTAATTATAGAGAATCGACAAGCTTTATTCAAGTTTCCTAGAAAATTCTATCTGCTTAATATAACGTTTATGAAAATTATTTTTGTCAATTTGTGTGAGATAACATTTTATATTTATTTAAATTAATTAAATTTCATATTTGACTGAGATAAAAGTTTCATATTTGACGTAAACAGGTGGTAAAGAATGTTAATCTTAAAATATAGGAAACAAAGATTCAATCTATACTTGTAACGATATTTGTAATTTCTGTAGTGTAAAAATGAAGGAAAAGGTAGTGACCCTTAAAATAACATTAGAGTCACGCTTGTGTCCTTATGAATAAAATAGATAAAGATTTGACATTAACTTGAAATAGGAAATTGTGTGTGTTGTGTATTCTTTAAACATATACACTTTCAGTTAGGATTAATAAATCTTTTCTCTAGGTGTAATGGATCACTATACTTAAAATTATAAAGAAAATCCTAGAAAATGGTAAATTCCGACACGTTGGCATTGACGAATGAAAGAAGCACAAGCCCCTTTGAAAATTATATATATATATATATATAATAATAATAATAATAATAATAAATTATTTAGTTTTGAAAAGGTTCTTTAATTTTAGAATGGTGAATCAAGAAATCGACTTTGAATTGTGATGAAATATTAATTGAAATCAGATAAGGTGGTTATTGAAATGAGATGAGATACTCATTTCACGTGTATGAAGTACAAGAAGGGATAATTAGAGTACATTTTTTTAATGCTTGCTCAATTCTTGATCGATCTTGACAAGTTATCGATCATGTCGGTTGTTATCTCGTATGTGGACCGATTACATAAGTTTCTACCATTTTACTGATGAAGAGAATGATAATACGTAAATGTAGTTCTTGAATTCTCATGAAACTACAATAGTTACGCAATGAGCACAGCAAGGCCTTGTTCTTAGTTCGTCAAGGTTAAACTTATGAACTCAGAACTTCTTGATGATCAGTTAGTTTGAATATTTTCTAAACACGTGTTCACTTTTTCTTTATTAAGACAGAAGTTTCTAAGTAATTTGATCTTTAATGATACAACTTTATCCTAAAATCTTTTCTCAGCTTTGTTTGGCTTCAAGGCAGTGTCAAAGCATTATTATCCGGAATTCAAGAACCCGAAGAGTAAATTGTTTTACAATTAACCCTTTGAATATCTGGTGAAGAATTTGACACAATTTTACATTAGATAGACAAGATCGTGGGGTCGTCGGGGACCCCACCCGGTATTCGGATGGTTAAGTAATTTTCAGAATTCTCCCATTATTTTTTTTGAACATTTAAAAATTACCTCAAAATATCTGAAGTTCAAATCGAAATTTTTGCTAATAATATTTTGTTATTATGAGTTATTGGAAATCTATCAGGTTAAAAATCGGACATGTTTAATTGATGATTAAAAGATGCTTCATTTTCACATCCGTTCAAATAAGCTCTAGGAATTCCTATCAGGAATAAAAATGTGTAATCGACATTCTATCGATCTCATCGCATGTTTTATGACTTATTACCAACAGTCAACATGTTAGTGCATTGTATCACTGCTTTTTACTTGAAATTAATCGACTGTTTGGTTTACATAAAAAGTAGCTGAAATTAAAATTTTTATTTCGAAGTGACTACTGCTTTTAAATTGCCATACGTTCAGAAAAAATAATTTGGAAGAATTTAGTTCTTGATTTCCTAATTTAATACAGTCGAGTGCGTCTCTTTTTCCACAGAAAGATTTCAAATTCTTTAAATTTGAATAAAATATAATTAACTTGATACTGCTCTTTCATCTCCCGAGAAATCGACCAAACTTTTACCCTTGAGAGATTTTTTTTGCTTATAAGTACGAGATTGAAAAAATAATAAAATTTTCGGTCGATAGCAGTATTGCGAATTTACGATTTATCTTCAAGGCGTTCTATACTCCATTACGTCGTGGAATTTCTCGGGCACGATCACTTACTCAACTGATCCAAAACCGGTCATCGAACCCGGTTTTAAAACTTCAGAGAAGCCTCTAACCAGATCCACTTATCAAATACTTGTATACTCATATTTACACATATGAACAAATGTGAGAGTAAAATTCGCATGCATCAGTATCTAATCTTTCATCTGATTGCCTTTTTACGTGAACCAACTCGAAAAGCTTTTGATCTCCCCTGAAAATTGCTTTAACAATTTATTTTTGCAATTTCCTTTCACTGATATAAAAATCAAATAATTGGACTGTTGCATGCATGCAAGCACTGAAAAAATTTTTATCAGCACTTTATAGTCAATGCAAAGTACTAACTAAAAAATCATTCTTGTATTGATTATGAATCCCGAATAAAATAATTAAAATCCTAGTCAATATAACCAGAGTCTTGGATTTAGTAGGAAAATAGTTGGATCTGGAATACCTATAGATTCTTTTGGTGTGAAGTGCATAGTGGATAATAGAGTAAGATTTCATTTATCAGAAATTTTACTTCTCTGTAAAAACAATAGATTTCCCTAGATTGATTTGAGACTGGCTAGGAAGATATAAGAATGTCGCACACCCCAAGTACGAAGTTAGATACAGCCTAGCGCTGGTGTAGCTGAGAGAACTATATTTTGGTCGTCAGTACCAGAAAATATTGCTATCAGACCAATGCTACGGTACACTGAGAAAAATTCAGCACAAAGGTTGAATATTTCATAGTTCTGACTATTTTCAGAACAAATCAAATTCAAGAATACTTTTATATGTGATACTTAATGTCACGAATACTAAAATTTAAACAAAATCTATTAAAGATAAGTTTATTATTATTTTTCAAAACATATCAGAATAAAACTCAATTCAGAAATAAACAACATTCCATTTTTTCTTCATTTCTGAACATACTCAAATAATTTCAAATTAATTAGTTGAGTTTGAAATTTTTGTCACTGCCTACATTATCGGAGGATCACATTGAGTAAAATGACATATATAGATATGATAATAATTTATAATTCTGCAAAGACGTGCTTGCAAATTCAATATAAAATGAATTGTCCGGAAAACTGATATACAAAATCTTTTTCTTAAAAAAAAAACACTTTCGTCCACTCCTAAAAATCACTATAACCGTCTCGAATTTCTTAACTAGGTTTAGGACAATAGTCTTCTTCAAGGAGGAGAAGAACCTCTCAGGATAGCTTTAAAAAAAAAAAATTGTCAGTCAGCAAAGCCACATGTCCCGAGTCGGTTTTTAAAACAGTGTAGATCGATCGTTGAGGGACTCCGGTAACAAAGTCCTCAAGGAAAGTTTTCAAAATTGAAAACTGTTCGCGTTTTATTATTAATAACCAATTGGTCATCCACTCTTTATAAAGTAAAAAAAAAACATACAAAAATTCCGGCCTGTTGTTTACAAATTTCTAAGTTTTTCGTTCATTTTATCCGGTTTTCTATATACAGTGAATTCTACATATTTTTTCCAATTCGTGTTGCTGCTTACTGGACTTCTTCATTTTGAATTGCAAGAGATGAGATAAGTTTTTGAGTTTCATTATTATCCTTATTTTAACTATCTTCTACATTTTTATCTTTTACGAAAATTTTGAATTAATGTTTGAATTTATGGCACTGAAGAGGGCCCCCACATGTGGCCGAAACGTTTGCCTTCTCTCTTTTTTTTGCGTTTTTTATCGTAAGTAGCATTCATAATTTTAATAGAAGAAAATAAAAAGAGGCTGACCCAATGCTAAAAAAATGAGAAATTAACAAAAATTCTGTGAATTTTGGGTCAATATAATAGCAGACATCTCATCAAACATGTCACTTTACAATAAAATTTAATATCCAGGTCCAGTGACTATGGGACAGCTATTTAGATTATAAATACTATAATCTAGATTAAAAGAAGTATAATCCAGATTATAAGTGACATAACCTACAATTTTTTCTATATTCTAAAATCATACCGCTTATAATCGAGATTATAGCTTTTATAATTCAAATGGCTGTCCCATAGTCACGGTACCGGGATCTTAAATTTTATAATCCATTTTTCTCCGTGTACGGTCCTCAGAACTATACGAGTATAGTTGAGACAGCTATACTGATATTCCTAAAAATCATATTGCTTCGCGAAGGATACAAGTTCGTTAATATGACAATACGATGTATAGCGATCGTAACCAAAATATTATGCCTGTTATAACAATGCATGCGATAGAGTTGTCGCATGTTCTGTAATCTAGAGCTTTAATTATAAATAATAGGAAATGAAAAAATTATAGTTAAATTATTGTAACTATGTTAGTACAATACTTACCATCAAAAGCTTCGATATATTTTTTCTTCACCCACTCGTCCAACGCTGTTGTAAATTTTCGTGTGTGATAAAACAATACGCGATACGCAAAACTGATCTTTTAAACAAAGAAAAAATGCTCCAAACAAATCGACAAATGCTTCGAAAAAACGCCTCGAACAAATGCCACTTCTTTCTCATTTCGAGGTTAGAGTCACGTGCATGCGAAGCAGTGTATAGGTAGCGCTGCAAACCAGTATAGTTGTCTCACCTATACCGCATGAGTTGAGATTAGTATATTACGTGACTGGGCGCACAATGAGGGTTATTGCGTGACGAGCATTGTCGCGAGTCTCGTAATTTCCCGAATTGTGTGCATTGGCACGTATTCTATTTTATGTGACTCCGGTGCGTATACGAGTTTTTATGCGTACACTTGAATCTAATCTAGTATTGTAGTTGTTTGCGGCGCTAGTCATTACACTTGATATGTCACGACTAGTCCCGGCCATTTTGATTTTATCGATCTTGTGTAGTACCCAGGAAACAAAAAACCATTCACTTGGGTTAAATTTGAATGGGCCTCCAGGTGTTCTGAATTGCGTATCTGTCACTGGAATTTCAGCATTAACAGATTGAAATCCAATATTTCCGATAGAAAATAATGTATTTAAAGTGAACAATCGTTTACAATACAATTTGTATTCTGTTTTTATTGTATTTCTCTTATTCAGAGTGACCTTTTAAGACTTCCATTTCATTTGGAATTTCAACCGATTCATGCGAACATCAATGAATCGTACATTGCCATTAGAAATTATTTGAGGTTAATCAGTCTTATTCAACCCTATTCACTCAACGATTTAACCAATGTCGAATGGCAGATTTAAAACATTGCGCACAAATGGCAGATTCCAAGTGTCACCATCCGATTGAATTTTTATTTCCTGAATATGCAAATGACAGATACACAATTCAAAGAGACGCGCGTTCTATCGGTTTTTTTTTCCTGGGTAGTAATGGATTTTAGTAGACGCATGCGCAGTTCAAATGTACAAGGCTTTGCCAGTAAGATGCTAACGCTGTACGAAGAAGAAGAATAAGAAGAAGGATTGAGCTTCGTTTCATGGCTATGGGCGCATGTGCAGTTCAATTTTTACATTTCATTCCTTTGTAGCGCAATGTACTACATTGCGTTACTGTTAACTGTAGCGAAAAAACGAGTTTGCGCGCCGGTGGCACATAAAATATATACCGGTATAGGCCGAACAGCTATACTTCGGCAAAATACGCATTTCGGTGCGTTACACATTTAGTTTAGCTACAATACCAATATTGTATAGTCACGACAAGTATTTTACTGAGCTAAAATTCTGTATAATTTTCTCAGCTATACTGTTTTTTCCGTGCACTTGTTTTGGGCACGTCAACGGGCCGATGTTGCGCCGAACTCTAGTTTTCTCACTTCCAGAATGGTTGGCTGTTGTGAAAGTGACACATGGCCTAATAATGTAATACTGGGTCAAGTTTCGGCTGAAGGTTGATACATGTAAAAAGTCGACAAAGGCCGCCGTCGTCGGTCTACTACTTGGCCGATGCAAACGGCGACACTGGCGCAATAGCAATAGCCGACTGTTGGCCGCCGAGATTAGGCTGATATTGTGCCGCATTATTAGCTTCGGCAATTTGCACTTGTGGCGTTCCCGATCAATCTAGGGAACAGCTATTTGTTTTACTAGTGGGGAAAACAAGCGATTGGCAATCGCTTGTTGACTTGTTCTCGACGAATCAAACACGTTATTTTTCCTGAAACGTTTAGTGAAAATTGTACTTTCACCGTCTGTTTTGAAACGGGAGAATACCAACAGTTGTGAAATCAGCCATTTTCCTGTCTCAAAACATACGGTGAAAGTACAATTTTCACTAAAGTTGGGAAAATCTATTTCGTTTTCGTAGCAATGCAATTTTGAACGAATGAAAAGTTAGATAAATGAAATCTTACCGGCGTTTATTCTCTTTTTAAGGTCATGGGCCATGCAGGCCATGTTACCATTTTAGTCACTGGCTATTGATTTTTTCTCCATCTATAACATTTTAAATCAAAATAAATCGGTCAAAATTGTTGAGATATTTTTTCCACCGAATAATCATCTTGAACGGATTAATTTAAATTAAGGTTAAAAGAATATCACCTGAGACTCTTTTATTTGATTTGATATTGTTTTAGCTATAAATCGACCCGCACTTTTGTCTACTCCATTTATCATTGACCGGTGAGCTACAAAGTTTTTAGTTTTCAAGTGATTGAACACATTTTTCAAAAATGATTAATCATGGGGAAACTTATATTAAAGCCTTCTCAAATTACAAATTCATAAATAAATCTGACATGGAAAAAAATAATTTGATGAAATTTCATGAACAATTCAACACTTTCGGACAAAGTTTTAAAAAGCATAAATTTTCCAAAAATGGCTGCAAAGGACGGTCAACTGTTGAAAAATAATAACAAAAAAGTCCAGGGAAAATTTGTAAACTGTTCGGGAATCCTAAAGTGTTGATGAACAGTTGATAAATTTTCTCTGGACTTTTTTGTTATTATCTCCAAATAGTTAAGGACTCTTTACCAAAGTTTTCTAAAAATTTGAAATCATTAAAAGCTTGTTCAGAAGTTCTGAACTCTTTATGGAGTTTGAACAGAATACTTTTTTCCATGTAGGATGAAATAATGAAATGTTTGTAAGCAAGTTTTTAAGTGATAAGAGTTTCTTTTTCTCACTGGACTCTCCGGTTATTTTTAGAAGGTAAAGAGCATTTAACATTGAAGATTAATTGACATATCCAATAAGCAATTGAAACCATGAGTCGCAATGAGAAAGTAAGCCTGTTAAGAAGTTTAAAGAACACGTTTATGGTTCATTCGATATACCTGTTCACCCAGTCAGAATTATTACTTACCATCGTCTGGCGATCCACTTAACGTCTCAAGCAATTAGTAAGAATCTACGAGGCTAATGGCCTCTCAGTACGTGCTTACTGGAACTATAGGAGCATATATAACCTATTCACAATCTCCATTCTTCCTGTGAAACCTGAGTCAAAAGGGTGCGTATGTACCGCGCGATACAGTGTTCTTTCAGTAAAACACTAACAAACTTCCGCGACGGGGTGACCGGAACTTTAAGTGATTCTCTTTCATTATCCAGATCCCCCAGCAGTCTCCTATTGGTCACCTTTTGCCTCTTAAGGCCATGTGCCAGTTTGTCCACGAGACTCAAAAAAACAACGTGATAAGTTTAGTTTTCGCAATTTTTTCTGAAATATTAAATATTTTACGCAGAAATTATTGAATCCCAGGTGGAAAAGTCGGATTCATGCCAGTATTTACAAAGGGCAGAGTACCGCGCCAGTTGTAAACAAGGAGCAATGCCTGTACTGGACAGTTGGTACCGGGCTGAGGGTTGGCACGGTACTGGCACTCTGATAGAAATGGTTCGGGAGTTTTAGCCATTCGGTTGCAGGCTGGGAATTTATAATTGTATTTATAAAATAATATGTCTCTCTGAACAACGCAGGATGTTTAATACAGAAATCAAAATATTGTAAGTGAAACTGGTCGAATCAGAAATATAATATGGGAAGGCTAACAATACATTTTTCCATAGCAACCAATAATATGGTTGATTCGTTCATATTTATTCAGTTATATTCGGATGGTTAAAATACAAATCTCATATGGCTGTATCTATGCCAGCAATAAGGTAAGGTTAAATTAATCATAAATATCGTTGTAACAGCCATTCCTTTCTATCAGTGCATAGTACAGCCCCAGTCTTGAGACCAAGTGTCGACTAACAACCGACTTCGGACTAATGCCAGTACTGAATCAGTACAGATTTCAGTGCTGGCATGCTACCGATGTCCAGTACCGCGCCAGTACATATTATTGTTAAAAAATTGAATTTTGGATTTTCAATAATATTTTTTTTAATTAAAAAGAAAAATATACATCTTATGAAAAAATATTGCAGTTCAAATTTGTAGATCTTTATATGGTAAACAATTTTGTATCATAACTTTTTTTTCGTATTTCGTATAATTTAACTGGAAAATTGAATTTTTTTGTGTTTTAACATACTGTAACTTTCCTAATTTTGGTTTATTCGAAAAATGTTATTAGGATAATTAGTAGAGATTTATGAGCACTATCAGAAACCAGTATTGGAATATCGGATTTTTTTATAAAGTTTTTTTCAAAAATTGAAGATATATGTTGATGTTGGTAATTGGCTTTAGTCTAGATCATTTTAAGCCTTAAATGAAGGTGTTTTTTTAAATTTCGTTAGAATGAACATAACGCTTTTTAAAACAAAGTGCCTAAAAAGAGATGTAAAAGTGACCAAAAATGGGATTCTGGCTTGAATAAAGTAAACTATACACTCTTCACAGATTAGAACGTGTTATGATTGGTATTTTACATTTTCAATCCCCGTCAAAAATTAAGAAAATGTACGTCTCGAACGAAAAAATCTCTCCCTTTACATTTCTTAGAACTCAATAAGTTTTTTTCACTCGAAATTGTTTGTTTTTTATTCGCCAAATCAACAGTTACAAATACATTTTTTTAAAATAAAGTTTTAAAACATTTTTTACTTAATATTCTGAAATTAAATTTTTCCTGGTTTACCGAAATTACAAAATCATACGAAATGGACAATTGTTAAAGTCGCAGTCACAGTCAACAAGGAAAAAATCTCCTGCTCCAATGGGCGCTGTAGCCAGCAGCCTGAGGCTGCTTCACACTCCTGCACTCAAGTTGCTTGCTCGCTTTCCACAAATAAGGCGGGATTTTCGAAATGCATAATATAATATATAAGTAAATTACTTTATGTAACACATTTAAAACAAATTAAAATCGTTTTTTATTAAAAATTTAAAAAAATTCCCGGTCATTTCCCGGTTTGTCCAGGTAACAGAAACTCCGTGTATCTTTATTCTTATTCAAAATTAGAGAAAACCTAAGCGTCGAGAGGAAAACATTTTCCTTCTTTTTCGGAAGCTAATGAAATTTTTCGATTGAACTTATCGCGCCTTAATATTCAGCGCTAAAACACCTCTGAAGCGGACCTTTTTTCTGAACTTAAATGCCTCTCATATCAGACTACGAATTGGTTTCAAAATTTGCATATAGTGGTGGAAAATCATATTACTATAAGTAAAAGTACGTGTAGAGGAGAGTGGGGATTTTAGAGGAATAATTTTCTTGGAATCGAACTCTAGATTTGAATATTTCATTACATTGATTTATATATTATTTATTAAAAAAAAAATTAGGAGACAAAAATTAGAATTTTTAGTTCTGCGAATATATTTAGCTTTAGGGGTTTCTGAACTCTTAGAATTCGGATGTTGTAACGCATTCTAATTCTAATGCTTTAAAACTGTAAGCTATTTTAAAAACGTTATATCTTTTCCAAAAATCTTAAAGGTGAGTCCATAATAGACAATTTCCAGCTGACATAAACATTAACGTGCGCCCGACGTACGCTGTATGACGTACCTGGATGCACGCGCATCGTATTGTCAACTGTCGCGAATTTTCTTGGCGTTTACATTATGTTGTTTTGGTAATTCAGAATAAGCAAAATGGCTAACTATAATGTTTATGTCGGCTGGAAATTGTCTCTTCTGGACTCACCTTAAAATATTTTTAATCAAAAATCCATTGGGCCAATACTTTTTTGCCAAAAAAAATATAGCCCGCATCGTGCATCCTTTCCAGGAAATTAATTACACTTTGAGTAAAAGCTGACTGATCCCCGTCGATCTTCACGTAATGGCGTTGAAATAATAAATGACAAACGACCAATCATTCAGTGCTTTTACGTGAAAAATTATAATTATGGGCAATTTTTCAGTCAATCGATGTTTATCCAGAGATGGTTAATCAATTTCATAAAACTTACAGACTACAAATTACACTCAAGAGAATGCATAATATATTAAAACGCACACGAGTGCCTATATTATTCGTACCAAATTGCCTTTATGGAAGTATTGCATCATCTTGGAAATTAGAATGAGTAATTTGCTACGAGTATTTATATTCAGGGCCAAAAAAATATACGAAATTTCAAGAAATATTGGAAATTTTTTTATTTGCCGGGACAGAACCAATCATTTCGTTTTGAACAAAAAAAGCAAACTTACGTTCAATGAACATTTAGAACTATAAGTACATTATCAGCGGGATGAAGCTTTCTAGAAATGCCTGTTGAATTAACATTTTGAAGGAAATTTCTTATTCTGTAATATTTATCGACAAATCTGTTATGTTTGCAAAAAGCGGCAAATTGTACTGAAATATCTATTACATTGAGAGAAAATTTTAAGTTGTCACTATTTTAATACAGACTCAGTAAATGCAAAAGATTTGTTTTCTGTACTGACGAAGAAAAATATGTTCTATAGAGGGAACCTTCTGTCCAGGGTTGCTAACCTTGGAGATTTTTTTTTTAACTGTCAATCAATTTTACGGGGTTTGGCGACTGGCGACAAGTACGAAAATTTTAATTCAATTTTGTCGATTTTATGGTGACCCCCGATTTCTTTGTTATTAATATTATAAGTAAATTTAATTTTCTGAATGTCCGCCTTATACAAATTTCTGCCGAGCTTGACCAGATTGTCTCTAAGGGAATTTGACAATAACCTCCCAATCACAACGACGGAGGATAGATTCTTTCCATAAAACCTATCGAGGCACCAAGTAAAGAACGACTTGTGCTTTTTTACATAGAACTCAATATATACAAAACGTCGCTAATATAGAAACGTCGGTACAATTGCGAAATAACGAAGAATTTTCTTCTTTTTATTTTACCCTCATTGATCGCAAACCAACTTCTTTTATAATAATAACTATGGAGGGTGACACTACAAATTCTTTAATCGATATACAAAAATTGAATTGAATTGAATGAATTGAATGAAAATTTAGTATAATCTTGTTTTAAAATGGAGAAAGCCGAGGTTTCATTACACTCATTCATATTATGGCATCAAAATTCAATATAGTCATAACAAAAATATGTAGAAGACAAATTAGTATTTTAAATACCAAATATTATAAATCTTCATTCGAAAAATTATTTTCCTATTGGCTTCGTAGACTCGATCCACGTCTCAGTACTCAGTAGTAGCTTATAAGCGAGATTTCTTCCGGAATATAGCTAGCGAGAATAGCTGAGAGGCTTTAGGCGTTAGGATGCGTTTACTTAAATGTAGATATAGGTAGGTTAGATGGTTCAAATCCAAAAGCGATTCTGAAATATAATTATAGCGCGTGCGATTATAAATAGTGTATCATTGCGTACTTAAATATGTGAACATATTAAGGTATTATAATAATATTTGTGTCTGTGTTTCCACTGAAACCTCCCCGCTTCTTAGTGTCAGAGCTCCTCTATTTTCCTTTGGTTTTTCACGCGTTAGAAAGACACAAGAATTGTTAATCCGAACTTCTGAAGGTCAAATCTTCTCACTCCAAGGTGGAGTGAGTGATTTTTCATATAGTGGTTTTTAGATTCTTTCAGTCTTTCGAATAAAATGTATTAACACCATTTTAAATTCGCTTCGCAACTTTGATATAGTGAATTTCAAATTCTCATAGGTTTTATGATAGTTGGTAGAACATATATTCCATTTATTCAAACAAAAGTATTAACTTTGACGCTTGAAAACCACTATATTAATTTCTGATATGTAAACCCTGTTTGCCTCTTCTTGAAACGATATTATACTAAAATATAATTCATTTTTATGATTTACTCTAACGAAAATTCTCTCAGTGTACTTAATTTCTTCGAAATTTTTTTTCGGAATTACCCAAATGGAACAGATAAACGTAGTTTATTATTCTCTCTTCCATTTCCCAGAGTTTTAAAATGGTATTTACATTACAAAAAAAATGATATCGACGAAAAAAACAAAAATTCATTACTTGGTCACGTGTCCCACCCAGGACATGGTTTTAATCAAGATTTATCTTTCCGTTGTTAAGTTAAATAAATTATATATTTTTGCTTCATATTCAGCCTACTTTTTATTCTATATATCGATACCCACGTTCTAATATGTCGTATCCCACAAAATTTGAGAAATTGACTTTTTTTTAAAAATGGATCAATAATAATGTTTTACAGCTTATATTAAAATCCTAGGAGTCAAATTGTTTATTTAATATTTTTAAATAAATATTCTAATATGTCGTATCCCACATGCCGATTTTCACGAATTCTAATATGTCGTATCCCACATCCATAGATTAAGTCAGCGCCAGCGATGTGACAGTCAATTTTTGTTTTGTAATTAGTCTTAAGTTTATTTTAAGAAATTACTTAATAAAATGAGTAAGAAGGTAATTACAAATAATATTTTTTGTATTCCGCTTTTGGTGGTATATATATTTAGATATATGTACTTGCTAAAAATGTCAGAATTTCATTCGAAATATAAAAATAAATTCATAGGTTATATTGACAAAAAAATAATTTTTTTATCATAGATCTTTCAAAGACGAGCTGCTTTAAATAGTGATAATTTAAGAGAAAAATCTGATAATATTTGTGATAATTTTGAGATAAATGATTTGGGTGAAATTTTATATACCATTAAACAGCAGCAAGACGAGATTTATGAAGATGCGAATCCAATTGTCATAATAGTACCAAACCTTATTGATTGTAATGCAACTACTGAGTGTGATAAAAATGAAAATATTGGTCAAATCTTCGAAAAAGTTGATAATTCGAAAGCTGTTGTTGATTTAATGGATAATGAAGTACATGAGACTGATAAAAATGAACAACATAATACTAATGACATTTTTTTAAGTGCTGTACAAGAAACGTGTCAATTTCTAAATATTCGTGTGAAAAAAATAAAATGAAAAAAAAGAGAATTTTGGGACTAGAGTATATCGGCTATTCGGTAAATAAAGATGGAATAGTTAAGCACGATACGGCAAGAGAAAAAAGAAAATTCGGAACAGTGTGTGGGTCAAATTTTTGCAAGGCAGCTAATAATCGATTTTGTGACACTTTAGTTGAAGAAGATAGAAAAAATATTTTTTCTAAATTTTGGGAAATGGAGTGGGAACAAAAAAGACTTGACATCATCAGCATGGTTTCATACGAAGAGAAGACAAGATCATATACGAATTCTTCTATAACCAGGAGACAGGGCACGTATCAATATTTTCTAAAAATTCCAACTGGAAGATACCAAGTATGTAAAAAGACATTTCTTAACACATTAGAACTTAAAGAAAAAATGGTTCAGCACTGGGTGAATAAAGGAAAAAGTTTCGGATTACTTGACAGTCGAGAATCAAGAAATCATCAACGCAGTGAGGTAAAAAAAACATCTGTACTTTATGAACGTCAAAATAACCTAAAAAAGCATGCTAAAAAATTTTTAGACGATCTTCCAAAAATGGAAAGTCACTATTGTCGTAAAAAAAGTATGAAATTGTATTTGCAATATGATTTAAAATAAAAATCTGAGATTTATTCTTTATACAAAGAACGATGCTCAGATGATGGTATACAATCTCCCCTCTCAATGACTGTGTTTACTGAAATATTCCAAGAGCAGAATTTGGCACTATTTAAGCCGCGAAAGGATCAATGTGATATTTCGTTATTCGTATAAATTGGGTCAAGTTAATCAAGATCTTTACAATAATCACATTGTCACAACAAATTCAGCGCAAGAAGAAAAGTTACGCGATAAAAACAATGCTGAAGAAAATAATATTTATTGATTCACCATGGACGTTCAAGCAGTGAAACTATGTCCTGTATTACAAGCAAGTGCTTTATACTATAAAAGTAGATTACAAGTCCATAATTTTACAATTTACAACACTGCAACTCACGACAGCACAAATTATTTGTGGAATGAAAAGGAAGCCGATTTACGGTCATCAGTATTCACTACAATCATCATTAAGCACCTCGAAAAATTATTAATAGTTGCTCCACAGCCAGTCGTATTATTTTCTGATGGTTGCGGATATCAAAATCGTAACAACATTTTGTCTAATGCTTTATCTCGCTTGTCATCTCAATTCAACATCACAATCGAGCAAAAATACCTCGAAAAAGGTCACACACAAATGGAGTGTGATTCCACTCACAGCTTAATTGAAAGACGACTAAAGGGAAGAGATATTTTTCTGTCCACGGATGACATTCAGATTGTAAAAGATGCACGGAAAAATCCAAAGCCACTGGACGTCGAATATCTCGATTACAATTATTTCGTCAATTATGATGATTCTCAGATACTGAAATCCACTTCTATTCGACCAGGTAAATCAAAAGTAGTCGATATTCGATGCTTAAAGTATTTACCTGATGGAAAAATTATGTACAAAATTCGTTATACTGATGAGTATGAAAATTTACCACAAAAACATCTCCAATTAAATCTAGAGCATCCGCTGAAACCTCTGTTTGCAGATCGATTAAAAATAACTAAAAGTAAATGGTAACAATTACAGGCATTAAAACAGATGTTGCCGAGAGATACACACTGCTTCTATGATACTATAAAATATAATGATAATATTGACTGCTTCTGACCAATCTCCATCAATAAAAAATTTGGAAGTCGAGAGTAAAAATATAGTTAAGGTAACTGACAAGACTAAGAGTAAGAAACGAAAAGCTAGTCAAGTTAATCTTGAAGTTAAATGCAAAGTACTGCGTACTAATAATAGATCAAAAAACCTGAAGATAATGATATTAATTATAAAGAAAATTGTGATGATACCAGACGAAAGAGGAAAAGAAATCTTCATCAATCTCAGCAAGAAAATGTACCTGAAGTAAAAAAAACAAAATCAAGAGTACTTAAAATGAAAAAAATGTTTTAAGCAATGTTAAATATAGTAAAAGTAAAATGAATCAATAATTTTATATTATAATAATTATGAATTAAACAATACCAAATTAGAGAGAAAAATGTTATCTATGGGATGAAACAATATTTAATTATAAAACAATGAAATCAATTTTCTTTCTAAAATAGATTTGAATTTTTTCTTTTTGCGTAACCTCAAATCCTAACGACAATATGTCGTATCCCACATAGACAGTAAAATCAATATGTCGTAACCCACATAAATATTATAAAATTTATTTAAATAATTTTTTTTGCTTCAATTATTATTATTTATGCATTTTTATGAACGTAGAAAAGAAAAATTTGTTTATATGTTTTTATTTGTGCTAGCAAGATGTTTTTATCGTTTCCTGAAAAATTTTCCAAATGTGGGATACGACATATTAGAACGTGGGTATCGATATATCAATTATTCATTTCGAATTTTGATCTCCGTTTACTTTTGCGAAACTAGTTAATTGGTTGGCAACTTTTGGCGATCTTCATTTTTTTGAAGGTTATTATTTGTTGGCGAATTTAATCTCCCAGAATGGCGACATTCGCCACCATTTTGTTGGCAACCCTGCCTTCTGACACTGTGGCATGCTTTCTAATTCCAAAAAATATAGTAAATTTGATCTATTATCGAAACGAAAAGACTTCAGTGACTTTGCTTTTCAGAAGGAAAACTGGTTTTTCATTTCTCATCTCCTTTCTAAATCGATAGTCACAAATTAAAATATTTAAAGCTTTTTTAGTAGAGATAAATGATTTTGAATTATTTGAGCATCACTGATTTTGGATTGAATCCCCTAAAGATCACGCTCCTGTGCAGATGTCAATTTCGCCACGCCCTAGTTGCAATGCTGATGTCAGGCATCCGGGTAAGAGCAGAAGGAGAGTATGCGATATGAGACATATACACGCATCAAGATTAAAGAAAGGTTGTTCTGTCTACACTCTTATGCTTCTTAGATCATCTTTAGTTCTAGTTCTACTTTCCTGTAATTTAAATCAGCTTTCTACCTTGCGACAAATTTTTTTTGTTCTTGAAGCCACTTGTTTCAGAGCTCATTTAAGCTAAACGTTAAAAGTGTCCCATATTGATAAGAAATTATTTTAACAGCTTGGAAGTTTCCTAGCAGCAAGTATTTATGTAAAGTTTATTCCACTTGAAATTTACACACTGGGTTTCAAATGGTTCCCATGAATAGGGTCTTATCTCTTACTGTTGCCAACTGAAATTTTAATCTACTGCATATGAGCACAGATAAGATTTTTTGTCTTCAACGAAAAGATAAAGCAGTTCTCATAGGGGTCGTTAAAATAGTTTTTTTCTAGTTTAATGGATGTTTTTTCATCAATTCTAAGAAGATATGCTTCTAACATATTTGATATCAATGTCTTGTGTTATTTTAATCTTTGGTAATTAATAATTGCGGACGTCACGTGTGAGTTAAACTTTATGGATGAAATGTAAGTTTTTCAGTTTTTGGAAAAAAACTTTGTGTTCCGGAACAAGAATGAGAATTAATTGAATCGTTTCACAAAAAGTGAGGTTCGAATATTGTATACTTATATATTGACGAAAAACTTAAGTGGGGATTTATCAAACTTCAAGAGCTTTTTACGCAAAAAGTCCGACCTTATAGAGTTCGATGATCTCGTCGGTCAAGTGCTTGGCACGTAGAAGAAGTAATGTACATTTATGCACCATGGTCGTGCTGTTGAATGTAGTTGTGGTTATTTGCGCCTACGCGAGCAAGTACAGCAGGAACATGCTCCTATCAATTATAAAGTACCTGTCGGATACGCTTGAGTAGAGATATGCGTCATTAACAAGAATATAATTTTAAAAGGTTCACGCGGTTGTGTCCTTAAACTTGGATCATTTGTGACCTAACCAGCAATCATAGCAAATTCTTTAAAACCTCATTGCATCAAGGCTCATTATATTAAGGTCAAATCTTGATTTGGTACTTCAACTTCAGTTATTCAAACCAGTTTTTATACAGTTTTCAGTTCAAAGCTTTGTTAAAGGGTTTACCTGACTCGACGTCCTGTTATACAACCTTATACATTTTTTGACTCGAGTTACATCAAATTCATCCCATAATCATGTAATTCTTTTGGATTATTCTTCCTACATGACTTTTCATCATTAATTCAATGTCGGATTTTGATTAAACAATTGTTAAAATAATGTAAATAACGATAACAGATTTTGGTTCTGACTTGTTTTTACTCTCACAGTATATGTGAATAAAATTATTATTACGTATTATTGAAGATTAAGAGATGGACTGAGAATAGTTAAGAATCATTATCAATCCCTAGATAGGTCTTTAAAAGTAAAAACGCCTCAGGTCCATATTCAAATTTGAATATTTTGTGCCTCAGATAAAATTTAATAAATTACCGTCATAAATGTAAATAAATCCTCAATTTTTATAATTCATCTAATATTTTGTCGATCAAATTCAAGATTGAATCACATAATTTGAACATAACTTCAAGTCTCTGACAATTGTATATCAGGAAATATTTTGTGTCTTTTAATGCTTCACTAATTCAATACTGAAAAATAAAAAATATTTGGTAAAATGCAAGAATCTTATTTTCATCAAAATCTCGTTAGGAGTCCTCCTGAGTTGTTTTTGTCCTATTTACTTATAAATAAATGAAGTATAGTGATAGCTCGTGCTGTGAATTTTTTCACCTAGTAAGAGGGAAGTATTTTGAGACAATTTTCTTGAGAGATGGGGTACATTAGAACAGCTGTGGCGACCACACGCGTTTTCTCGTCAATCAGACCAATAAGAGTTCTGCTTCGATGCATGCCTTGTGAGAGCACCGACGATAAATTATTACACAGGACGACGCAATATACAGTGGGCTCCCCACAGATAAAAGGCCGAAAAGAAAAAGGACCTTTTTCTATCGTCTCCCCTGCTAAACTAGACTAGACTTTAGAAGGGACAATGTTAAACACCTCGCCCTTCATACCCTTCTTCTATAAACTTGCCACAGGCTAGAACACGTTAGATTTTTCGAACAGAATATCCCCCTCTTCATCATACTTGATATAGTTTGTTTTACTGTCTCTTTCCCTGCTTCCTAGTCTCTACTCTGCTCTACTATAATCCATTATGCCAGTCGTCGTAATCGAAGCTCTTCGCGGTCCACCGTGATGACCTTGAAAGCCAGGAAGTAGCTCATGTGCCTATGTGTCTATTTCAAGAGACACGAATTAGTGATATTCGAAGGAACACTACTTACACTTGCGAACTTCCGGCGAAATGCTGGTTTTCGACGATGACTGATTTAAAATGTTACGAATAAATTTTAGTGACATGATTGGTAACATGTCTGCTATTATATTGACCCAAAAATCATAGAATTATTTGTTCATTTCTTATTATTTTGGCATAGGGTCAGATTCTTTTTATTTTCTTTGATTAAAATTATCACTATTAGATATAAAAATACTCAAAAAGAAAGCAAGACAAACGTTTCGGCCACATATGGGGGCCCTCTTCAGTGCCATAAATTCAAAGATTAATTCAAAATTTCTGTAAAACATTAGAATATAGGAGATAATTAATTTAAATGGTTTTGGAAGAGAGGAAAATCTGAATCCTCGATCTCCATATGCATTTTAAATTGTCCGATAAAAAATTCGCTTAAAAAATATCTATTCTAAAATTAAGCTTCATTCACACAAGAGGGGTGAGCTCGTATAAAATGAATCCCGTTAAGTTAATCAGACCACTAATTAATTGGAAAGTAGTAAAAAAATGATAGTGTTTTCGAATACAATGTTAACTTGACCAGTAAAATATTTGCAGCATATTTTATCACTGAAAACATAATTCAAATGCAAATTGTTTATTGTTTATGACAATTGTATCCTAACAAAAGGTGCTTTTTGATAGTTATATATTTATAAAATATCAGACGAAGGTAACTGGAATATGGCAGACATAAACCTATTTAGAAGTAATCTTTGGTAATGTGAAAACAACGTGAGAAAGGTTAATGTAAAATTAAACAGCACGGCTTGAATAACCAATGTAAAAAACTTATTTGGAATACAAATTAAAGTTAAAGCACATAAAACTTTGAATTGCCTAGGCTAAAAGAAACTAGAATATATAAGTGTATAAAAGCTGCTGAATTATAGATGCGAGTGGATAAGGTTGAGAATTGTTCATAACGAGTCTAGTGTTCAAACAATCTTTTTTATAAAACATTTGTCCTAATCAAAAATGTTTCTTGTAAAGTGTTTTTACTTGAAGAGAAAAAGAGGGGGTTAGAAATATGTGCCTAAGATTACCCAGGAAGCTATGATATATGATCTTACAGGTTTATAATGTTAAGCGAAACAACTATATTAAATAGTTAAAGAGATGTAATTTTTGTATTCTCTGGCTATGTGGGTCATTTCCAGTATCATTAGTTTTTTATAAATATTGCTTCTATCGAGAATTGTGACTTCATCAAAGTTAAATGTACGAGGTGTGTTCAGAAAATAACGGGAATTTTTTAATTTCGCGGGTTTGGAGAGTCCTATTGTTAATTTTTTTTATTATGTTGGTATACATGCCCCTGAAGTATGATAGAACCTTCAGCTGTATTCATTGTTTACTTTGTCTGCGGCAGCCGCTAAGGTTAGACGTATTTTTATGAGCTCGGCGATTTTCGTTTGTTAAAAGAAATGGATCAAAGAATTTGTATCAAATTTTGTGTGAAAAATGAAATAAAGTGTGTGAAATGTTAACAAAAGCCTATGGTGAGTCTGCTATGAGTAAAACAAGAGTTTACGAGTTCCAAGATGGCCGTGAAGACGTTGAAGATGACGAACGCCCCGGCACACCAACTAATGAAAACGTCGAAAAAGTGAAAGAAATGGTTATGAACGATCGCCGAATCACAATTAGAGAAGTCGTTGATGATATTGGCATATCGATTGGATCATGACATGGAATTTTTTCGAATGTTTTGGGTATAAAACGCGTGGCAGCAAAATTTGTTCCAAAATTTCATTAAATGAAGTCAACGACGATGCAGAATTACTTAAACGTATTATAGCAGGTGACGAAATATGGGTTTACGGATATGACGTCAAATCTAATTTGATATAAATTCTTTGATCCATTTCTTTTAACAAACGAAAAACGCCGAGCTCATAAAAACACGTCTAGCCTTAGCGGCTGCCACTGGCAAAGTAAACAATGAATACAGCTGCAGATTTTATCACACTTCAGGGGCATGTATACCAACATAATAAAAAAAATTGACAATAGGTCTCTCCAAACCCGCGAAATTAAAAAATTCCCGTTATTTTCTGAACACACCTCGTATGATTCTGGTGCCACTCATGTTTAATTAAAGCCGTTCATTTTTCAGGGGGATTGTACTCATCTTTGTTGTGTTTATGAATTCTATTTTTATGGGGGCGTATAGCGGTACCTATGTAATTTGCTGTACATCTAGTGCAGGGAATATTTTAAACCACGTCTGCAATATCCAGTTTTGAAAAAGGATCTTTAGGAGATTTGAAAAAATGTGCTAAATTATTTGTATTACCAGGGGCAATTTTGATATTAAAGGGTTTTAAAATACCCGAAAATCTTTCAGATGATCCTTGTACATAGGGAAGAGGTACATATTTAGGGACTTGACCTCCCGGGGAAGTCGGTGTGTCTGAGTGTTAATTTCAGCGACTTATAGTGACAGCTGTGATTTGTAATAATATTGTAAAAAGATGCAAGGCTATAAGTGGGGGTGCCACAAATAAAGACAATGCACCTGAGGGGGTGGTTTGGTTTGTGAATTTTTGGTAGTCCATAGAATCTGGCTGGTTAGTAGGTTGCTGGATTTTAGGAATTCGCTATGTTTACATTTATGTAATTTTGATCATTCTAGAGTTTGATGAGATTATTGACTTTGTTATAAATTATGTTTGTGGGAAATTTTTTGAGGGGTTCGTAGGTTTTTTATCTGACAAAATCAGTGTGGGTTCATGAATGTAATGGTTTTTATTAATGGCTATAGTTGTATTCCCTTTGTCTACTTTCGTAATTAATATATAAGGATTGTTTTTCAAAAATGTCTTTGTAATATTAGAATTTTCTATACAGTAAAACCTATCGTAGCCGACACTCTCCTAACGAACATCCCACTCTGACGCTTCACATTATTGGTCGAGAAATGTGCATGGTCAGGGCCGTCTTAAATACCGTCTTTGGAGGGTCCTCATATTTTTGTAAAACGTCTTAGTAATTTTCTTTTTCAATGAATATTTCAAATTATATATTAATTTAATTAATGATTGTATTTGAATTATAAAATTTAATTACAATTTAACTTCGAAAAATTGGAGAATGTTCATAACCAATTATATTTCAACTTATTAAGATCTTAAATATGTATGAACAGTCGTGCAACATAACCTCAACTGTCACCTATACATTTTCCACTAAAAGAACTAAGTTTTTTTTATAGTTTTTTATTGACTGAATTTATCCATGAAATTTTTAAATTATCAACAAAAAGATCTGATTATTTTTCAAACTAACTTTTACTCACCTGTTTGCACAAAAGTAAACACAAAAAATATGTACAAGCCGGTACACGTGTGTTACTAAACACAGGGGCACCTGTTGCCACAGCACTGAACCAAGCTAGTAATAAGTCCCTAGCAATCATCGCATGTCATTGGTACCCATCGTAGCCGAACTTGTCTCCCATATGTGTCGGCTACGATAGGTTTTACTGTAACTTGCTTTTGGAACGTGTTGAGAAGGATTTTTTATGGTTAGAGAAACTTTGTTACATGCAATTCAATCATTGGTGAGTTTTTGGTATACATTTCTTCTACTAATCTTCCAAATTTATAAGGCGAACCATTTTTTAAATTCTTTTTTAAGATCATGGACCAACCTGTTCACGTGACTAGATTCCTAATTTACTGGCATTTCAGTTTTCATAACTCTATTTCCAAAAAAAAAAAATATGATAGGTAACTGAAAATTTGTAGAATTAAATAAAATACACTAATTAGATCTGTCTGGACATGAATATTTATAATCATGAAAAAAAAATTTCTTTGAAAGAAACTAATTTTATAATTATAAACATTTATGACCAAGCAGACTTTTCTTAGTGCAACTTAAAAATTTTCAACTTTTTATCGTATTTTTTACAAAAATGGGGTTACATAAATTAAAAATGCTGGTAAGGTAGGAATCTAGTCACGTGTTCCGGTTGGTCCATGACCTTCACGTTTTTATTACTGCAAAAAACGTGATTTCTTGATTTTATTTGGGATCGAGTCTAAAGAATGGGGAACAAATCGTCAATAATTACGTTCTCTCATAAGATGAAATGGAAGAAAAATCAGCTGTTAACATCTCGTGAATTTAGCTGTACTTCCGGCGAAACGTCAGCTTCTCGATGATCGTAAAACGAATCTCTCGTAAGAAAAGCTGATGAATGAAGCGGAACATCGTGAAAGACCGCATGACCATTCAGTCAGCATTCAGGCGAAATTGCGGAGAAAGATTCGGTTTAAAACCTGTTTCTGGATTGCTCGACTAGCTATTCTGGCTTCTTCCACTATGCAAAATCTAAATCTTTGCCTCAAGAGTCTCCATCAAAACCGGCACCCTGCACTATTTTGTCGGCATCGTGAAACCCACCTGCCAAGAAGTCACAAGAATGCCGATAGACCGACCCGAAATCCGAGGCGCCATCCAGAGATAAAGAATCAATAAATATCTTTCTTCGAGGAAGAGGTCAAGTCAAGACAAAGATCTTGTCGCTTTGCATTTCGAGCACGAGATTTTCCGATGACTGATAATTACAGATACTGCATCGAATCAAGTGGCGCCCCTTATTCATATTTATGCAACTTTTGGGTTTCTTTTTCATATTTATCGAATTCCTTTCATCAGACTCTTAAATTTGCAAGTTTTTTAATTATAAAAGAAAACTTTTAAAGAGTTCTTTTAATTTGCTAGATATTTACAAGAATTTAGCCAATTCCAAATAAAACTTTTAATAATTTTTTAGATTAGCGAGGAAATAAAGTAATAAAATGTTGAGATAATTTATGATTGCAAAAACTATAAATTCTTTCACGCGCGTTTTTACAACCTACTAAAATTTTGAAAATGAGAGTACAAACGACCTGCCCGAAAGCCCCATCAGTGCTAACGAAGTGGTAACGAAAGCAAAAAGGAAAAGACCGAATTCCAAATGTTAAAACAGGTTTATAAAGAGTTTTCGAGACAGTTAATATTTGAAAGAAACGCGATTTTGCAACTTTCTTTGATTTGGGATAAGGTGTGAATAAAACCCTTTTTCTTTTTGCCAAAATAAATTATTGTCAATTTGTGTAAAAATAGAATTTTGCTATTGAGATATTTATTACTTGTTTATCCCTTTTTGAATTCAGACATTTCTTAATTTAGATGTCAAAAAAAATTAAATATGTTATTGTCTCAAAGACACGACTCAATTTAGAAACTGCCTAGTGGTATAGTTTTACTCAGTAAAATTCATAAACTGCATAAAATTTGAAATATTAGATTCATAAAAGTACAAAATAATGAGAAATTAACGATTAGACTCCAAGCGAGGAAAGTCTATTGATAATTATGTATGGTAGTGTATAAACGATTTATAATCGTGGTGGAGATACGATTGCACGCATGACTGCCGATGGTTGCACGCGAAGAGCATGTACACTAGGAAGTCGCAATCTAGTCTCTAGAACCTGTACGAATTATGAGATTCCTTTTTATAACGATTAATTTTATGCTCCCAGGTGTACAAAGGACTAGACATTATCACGGCAAAAGTTACCGAAGAGGAAAGACTACAAGCACCACATCATATGATAGACATTGTTGATCCATTGGTCAATTTTACAGTCTTTGATTTTCAGAAACAATCTCTACCTATCGTATCCTTTCACTGCTTAAAACTAGTCACTATATGTTTCTTCATGTCCTTGGTGTATGGCTCATGTCAAACCTGTTTCTTTCAATCGATTTTTTTTCAATAGTGTCAGTTTTGATGCTTATACATTCTTTAAATTCTTCTGACTACTGCTTCATTTCAAATTTATCAAGCAAAGGTGTGTAGTCATATAATCTCATTAAACGCTTTTCATCAATCGCAATTTTTATCAAAACTTAAAACATCTTTGATAGAAAAATTGTTCATTAAAAGTACTTCACGAACGTTGCATTTATTTAGTGTTGGGTATCATTTCAAGGAATTATTGTAACTTGAAGTGCAGCGAAATATGATCAGAGTCTTAAATTCACTACTTTAATGAGAATGCTGAGGTCAACCGTAAATTTTTTGCGCTTTCTGTGTAATTACTTGTCTTAATTAAAAGAAGCAATAAAGTTACTTGATTACTTAATATTGAGTTAAATTAAAGAAGAATGCAGTCTTAGTATAAGTTACTATTTGAACAAATTAAAAAGTATAAATAGAGATAATCTGAGTGAAAGTTCTTCACTAATCACTTTTTCACAATTGGAGTTTTGCTAGTTACAGTTGATGTTTAAATGTAAATATAGAATCTTTAGTTTCACTTTTGAAGGGTTAAATAAGTATAGTATACTCTGTCATTGAGAATATCTGTAGCTCAACTCTAATTAGCTCACTCTTTTTCGAAAGCTAAAATTATCTATGCAAACCATTTTTGGTCATGCTTCGGGTTGTAAATATTTGCTTTACTTATTCCTTAACCCATTTAGATTGACAAACTATTGGAGAAGAAAAAGCCACCAATAATTGTGGGTGGCACTAATTACTACATAGAATCACTTCTATGGCAAATTCTTATAGAAGATCCTGAAAATTCACAAGAGAATGAAAAAGATTTCGTTTCTGATGAAAGGAGAAGAACACAAGAAAAAGAAGAAGAGAAAAAGGAAAAAGAAAAAGAGGAAGAAGAAGAAGAAGAAGAAAGCGACGAAAACCTTAAAATAAAAAGACCGAGGTTGGAATTACCTGAAACGAATGAAGAACTGCATAAGAAATTATCAGAGGTCGATCCAGAAATGGCACGCAGACTTCATCCGAATAATCGACGCAAAATAATTAGGTAAGTCAAGTTTTAAATAGTTATTTAATAAACCCTATGTAGTGAAAGTTTAAATAGAGATGTAAAAATAGAACCGGATATCAGCCTTGATATAGATAATTTCAGGTTGTGAACTGCTGACTCCGTTCGTCATTGTTCTTAAATATTTGAATAATTAATTATTCGAAACAGTTAAGTATGATGCAAAAAGCAGCACATTTCCTTTAATTGCAAAAGAGTTAGTGAGACGATTAATAATTAAATGAATATACAAAATCTCAATGACTCACTCAAATCACCTGAAATTCTAGCAATAATTGTTTGAAAGCATCCGCTTTATTTTATAATTTGAGCGTGTACGAATTGTTTTCATAAAGTCATTGACATATGAGTTTATTAATATAGAAATTTACAGCAATTCTAAAATTAATAATCATTTATAGATTATGTGGCACGTGTTTCAAAACTTACTGGATCTTGTGTTTAGCTCTATATTTAAAAAAGCTTAGTTTTAGGATTATATTTTCGATTCAATTATTTATACGCTTATAATATCTTCGTTTCGATATAATTTATAAATTCGCAGTACAATAAAAATTATATAGACTCAGGCAAGAGTAAATGTTCTGTGAATAAAAAGTCATCTTATTCGAAAAAGGTTGACATTTGTTTATAGATTCAATATTTATGACGTGCGTGGGAAGATTTAAATGCCATAAAGTTTCAAATCTTCATTCACGTGTCAACTTCATTGTCTAATGAGTGATTAATTGAAGAACTTCGCTGGAAAATTGATATTGTAGTTTGTTGACATGAATTTATAACATTTTTATAAAAATCAATTAAGTTAAGCAGCATCTTGACTTTGAAAGATATGTATTCAGGAAGGGAAATAAACAATCGATATCTTGCTGATAGTCAAAACTATGACGATGATTCGATATTGTTAGAACGAAGATTTCAGAAAATTACTTACTGCGTAATTACTTTCGATACACGTGCTTCTGTTAGTGATATAAATCTAAAAAAAAGCGTTCGATATGATGCTTCGAATTTAAAATAATGCATCTGATCTTCTTATGCTGCTACAAAATATTTCAATTTAAATAAGTGACGAGCTCATTTAAGCAAAGTGGCTCATTTTAGCATTTTTGGACAATATATCGTTACCGACCTGTTATCTCGTGTCGTAAAAAACAAAAAAACTGCTATTCTATGGGCAAAAAGAACGAAAAACTTTTGAATACCTTCAAACTCTAAATTCATGTTGTCAATTTAGATTGAACATAGATAGCAATTTGCTAATTAAAGGGTTTCCCAATAGGGGTGATATGATTTTGAATGTCCCTATCGGGCTCATTTGAACTGAAATTTTTGACGTCTGCTGTCAGTTGTCATCAGTAAGGTTTGCCATTTAATCATGAGTAGTTTCACGCTTCCACAACGTTTGGAAATTGTCCAATTATTTTATCAAAATTCGAGAAGTTTTGTCGGTGTTCAAAGAGCATATCGTGCAAAATATGGTCGTCATTCTGCTCCATCCGCGCTCTCAATTCGTCGAATAATCGATAAGTTGGAGAGTGAATTTACTCTATTGGATACTAAGCCTAAAAATCGTATGCGTACCGCACGTTCTACACAGAATATAGCCGCCGTACAGGCCAGTATCGAGGAAAACCGTGAATTGTCCGTGCCACGCCGATCTCAGGAATTGGGCCTGTCCAGGATGACTACCTGGCGTATTTTGCGATTGGATCTTGGCCTGCATCCCTATAACATGATTCTGGCCCAAGAACTGAAGCCTAATGACCATCGTTTGCGTCGGGAGTTCGCGGATTGGGCTCTGGAATCAATTGAAAATCATCCCAATTTTCATCAAAAAATCATCTTTTCTGATGAGGCGCATTTTTGGCTCAAGTCTCGGGGGACATTTGGCCGATATATTGTTTAAATCATAAATGGCATAGAATATCCAATATAATAAAAAAGATTTCTATCAATTCCGAATGAATATTCAGTGTTTTTTTTCAATTTCAAAACATATCACCCTTATTGGGAAACCCTTTACAACCTAATTATAAATTATATAATTTATATTTAAAGAATTTGAAAATCCTTCTGTGGAAAAAAAGACGCTTTCGACTGCGCTGGGATTCGAGCCCAGTCACTATTGTTCTCTGTTACTATATTAAGACACAGAAAACTGTTGCTTGCTTTTAATCATGTCATAATCTTAAAGAGCAGCTCACTAGACAAATTTTAATATATAATTTGATTCAATCTCCTTTAGCACGTGTCGTTAGTTTTTTTCTATTGAGAATTTGGAGGCCAAATTTTTACTCGACTCTAAGAACTCATACATTTTTGCGTCTCTATGTATGTAGGTGACGAGAATGTAAAAGTAATTTTTGTCCATGACTTTAGTAAAACAGGTGATCAGTATGCACCCATGCCAGTGCGAAGGAAGAATGATTTTTTCTGTAGCATGCTAATTTTTAAGACGCCCTTTCCGCTGAGATCGTTAAAATGTTATGCTTTTGATAAGCTGGAATAATCTTCAATAATTTACTAAAGATTACTTATATATAATAGCTACTATTCAATTTTAGTATAACATGCGTCAAAGAATGTCTTATGTGATGAAATTTTAAAAAAACTCGAAATAAACATTTTGAACATAATAATTAAACTTTTAGTATGAGAAATCTTTTTAGTTTTGTTCTTTTCTTATGTTAAGCTTGAAAAGTAAGCAGAAATAAAAATAAGTGAATATTGAAGTAATATCAATTAGATTAATGATATAGTATCTATATTCAGTGTGGTTGCTAATCGGAAATTTTTTAAGCTACTAATTAAAATTTAAAGAATTTGAAATCTTTCTGTGGAAAAAAAGACGCTTTCGACTGCGCTGGGATTCGAGCCCAGGTTTTTCGATTGCCGATCGACTCCTCTAACCACTGAGCTACACAGGTCGACTGACAATCGAAAGATCTGGGCTCGAATCCCAGCGCAGTCAAAAGCGTCTGTTTTTTCACAGAAAGATTTCAAATTCTTTAAATTTTAATTTAATTTGCATTTATTTGCGATATAAGAGTTTGAAATTGTCTACGAGGACACCTGTCGGCAACGTATTCTATCTGATACGCGACTAGTGATTCTCCGATAATGTAGGCAGTGGCAAAAATTACATACACAACTAATTAATTTGTACTAATTAAAAAACAATTTTAATAGTTCAAAAATTGATCACATCAAGGGCATGTGGTACTTTGGAAATTAGGAAATTAGATTGATCATAGGTTTCTACTTGTTTTTATCTCCTTTACCATTTCTTAGGTTTTAAAAACAGAATAAAATGTATTTTGAACGTAAATACGAGTATGTAGAAGCTGGACCAAGTTTTTCACGTGAACTTGATACTTTTCTCAAGTATCACATACCCTTAAGTGAAATAATTTACTTAAACTTTTTTTTTGTATTTTGAAAAACCTGTCTTATTTGTACAATCGAGTAGGTAACGTGCACGTAGAAAAAACATTATCTGCAGTAGCTAAGAATTAATTATTTGATAAATTAAATTTAAAATTAGCTGCTGCAACTAATTTTTGTATTAAAATAGACAAAACATTTGCTGCTGTAGCTAAGACTTAGCTACCACAGCTAATTTCGAGTTTAATTTTTGGAATAACTAATTCTTAGTTTCTACAGATAATTTTTATTCTTTGTGTGTGAAGCAATCTTAGGCAGCTGTTTACAATGCATATTGGAGGAATTATATTAGATAAAAATTCCACTAATAGGTACATTAAAGAATTCAGTAACAAAATGTAAATGCTATTGCAAAAGCGTAAGTCAATAAGAATGAGTTAAATTATTTATTATATTATGTTACAATTTTTTGATCTCATTCTTGCTTTCATTATAGTTAATTTAAAAAATTTAGAAAACATTAAAACTATTATTCTCAAATTTTTTAATTTAGTTAAAAAAACATAAGTTATAATAGCATCTAATTTTATTTTGAAAAATTGTCAAATTAACGATTATTATCAGAAGACTATTAGAAACATATTTTTCAATTTTGGATGATCGCCAATTTTTTTCATCGATTAAGACGTCCATCCTGATATTGAAATCTCAAAAATATTGAAATTTCGAACTCTATCTTCATTATTATACTGTATTAAAAGTTTTAAAATTCTTGAAGACCTCGTTTACGTATTTTGTTAAGCTTATAAATTTGATTAGAAGATAAGAGATATTTCAGCCATAAATTTAGTCGTAGCTTCCAGGAATTTTTGTCTTTACATTGATATTTCAATCTTTTTAGGAAAAATTTCTAATTTCTGACACATAGAATGACTTAAGATGAATTTGACTAATGGACATTATATTTTTCAGGGTTATTGAATGTATAAATTTAGAGATGTTTATTAATTAAATCTCATCGCAGTCGAAAGCGTCTTTTTTCCACAGAGAGATTTTTAAATTTTTTAATATTTGTAATGAATTAATATTCAGAGTTTGCAGTTTATATTAGAAATTAAAAATAATAAAAATTACGATTACGATGTAGAATACAGTTTCATCCCTTTCTTTACAATTTAAAATTTGCATTCGAATCTTATTTACCTGATAACTTTAATTAAGCATATAAAAACAAGATCGTTCACTGAACAAAATACTTTGATTAGCATTTCAGTTGTAACTAATATCTGCTTCTAGAAAGGAATATGTGTTTGAGAAATGCATTTAAATTTCTATTTATGATGAGATTTGAGATTTTGTGTCGAGAACAGAATTTTCCGGCATCCCTTTTCTTTTCTTAATAATAGTACTAAATGTACAATATTCAATTAGGGCACAGGCTTTGGAATTTCTGGCCGAACGACATACTTTCACATTATGGCTACCGGGCAGCTGGTGCGAAACAACTTTTCAAACCAGACCTTACTTTTCGGTTTGCGAAAAGGTGTGGGTTGCAATTTTAAGTTGGGTCAGGTCATGTTAATTGCGAGTACTGAACGATGCTTTTAGATAACACACCAGGTGCAAATTTTTCTGTTGCACATGAGCATCGACTATAATTGTAGCAATGCATTACCAACTATTTCCGTGAAATCTTGTTAGTCTCGTGTAATTTCTTACCAATTTGTCACATCCGCTTTGAATCGTTATTATAAACTTTCGTTGAGGCAGAACCAGAAACTGTAATAAGGACTAAATTTGCTAGGAGGTAGAAATATTGTAGGCTTTTAGATTATCTGGAAAAATTTCTTATAGATCAATGATACTTGGGCAAGTTTCATTTATTTTTTGAACTGAAGGGAGATATAATTAATTTCTGAGTAATTTTTCCTTGAACACTCTTATGCCACTTTAAATTGTAAATCTCCTAGCTTTTTATTTATCGTGATGTATGTTTCAAAGCGATTCATGGGCATTCAAAATTGATTAGTCTTTATAGATTTCTCATAATTTTAAATGCCATTCACCCTCTTTTTCCTGACCTTGTGCACGACCCTGTCCAGTCTACCTCCTCGTCATCATCTTTCCTCATGTGTGTACGCAAACGTACGTGAGTCACGTGGAGGATATACAGGTTTCCCTCGAGTTATTTTACGATTCTCATGGCACGTGGTACATGTCTATTTGAAGGCTTGGCGATTCGTAAACGAGCGACTCGGCCTTCACTTTTGGTCCTGGCCTTTCATCATAGAGGTGTGTTTCCTTTCTATCTCATAGCTGGTGTCAATCCCTGTTGATTAATAATGGTTTCCTTTAAGGAGTCCCCACGGAAAAGAAATTACTCGTGAGTGAAAAATTGATGGAAAATCGTATAGTAATCTTAACTTGAGTTCTGGGTGATGATGCTAGGGAATCTGAATGAAAGATGGAAAGCCTATGGCTTTGTGTTGAAGTCTTTTGAATTTCTCAGCTAAAAGTTACAAGTGTGGGGGAAATTTGGAAGTATTCAAATTTAGATCTTTTTAATTTAGTCGCTTCGAAATTCGGATTATTTCCAACTTGGAATCTTTACATTCAGACGCTTTCTAATTAATCTTGTTTATTTCAAAATTCTTCAAATATAGATTTTGTTTAACTTGATTGATTTGATACTTCAATTCCAACTTCTAGTTATTGAAACTATTTTGCTTAGACTTTAGACTCTGCAAAGACTATATTATCATTTGAGGAAAAATATCTTATAATTTTAAAGTTATGTCACATCTCATATTTACTTCAGAATTTAAATTCAGATAATCATGAAGATAATTACGTGTGTGATAAACATATAAACTCTCGGCTTTAATTTCTGATCAGTAAAACTGATAAGATAATATTCATATTTGAAAAATTTGTGACCGGCGTACGCTAATAACATTAGCTCTTTTCCTCCCCACGATGAATCGAAAAAGCCTTTTAAAATATCAGTTGTAAATAATAACATTAGTGTGCATTTTTAAAAATTTGTATAAAATCGAGGTATACAAACGTTGCATTCTTCTAATGACCTCGCTATTTTGAAACTGTCATTAAATAATATTTAAATTTCGAGCGTTTTTTTTTCAAGAAATTACACTGAGAAAACAGTTTTGTCAAATCAACAAAAATATTTTGTTAGTATTTAGCTAACAAAATTCTTTTGTTGTGCCAACAAAACATTTTGCTATACCAATCAAATTTTGTTACTCAAACAAAATGTTTTGTTGTGACAACAAAATATTTTGTCAGGACAACAAAAAAGGTTTTGTTGGATACATTTTTTTCTCAGTGTATGATTGGTCGATATATGCACTGCTTCAGTCAATAACATTAGCGACGAACGGCATGTTAATGTTAGGTGTAATAGGTAAAACCATCGCAATAATGATATGAATATCATTCGGAATTTAAAAGACCTAAAAATTAAAAAAGAAGTCCATAGATGTAACCGTTACAGTAGTATTGTTAAAAATTTCAAGAACTCGAAATTAATCGAATCCCCAAAACACAAAAACACAACCAAATATGGACCAAAATCACAAGTAGAAATTTTTTCATAGAGAAGGATCTACGTTCCCATGGAGGGTGATAGGAGACGCAACAATTGTCAAGTATTTTTATAGTGTTGCAGTTTTGAAGAGGGTGCTGGAAGAGCACCGAAACGTCGGCGAGTAGTTTAAATTTTATTTATGTAAATGGTGGTGGGTAATAAAGACAAAAGAGGACGAAAGAAAGAAAAAGTTCCTCCTTTTTTGTTTGTTTTTCCAAGGTTTTTTCTACTTGTGATTTTGGTCCAAATTTGATTGTGTTTTTCTGTTTTGGGGATTCGATTACTTTCGAGTTCTTGAAATTTTTAATTGTGATTTTGTTTGGACGTTGAGAGGAATCCGGATTGGTAGTGATACGGGTTCGAGTTCAGGTTTAGTAGTATTGTTATAGTAATTTATTTAAACTTAAAATGATGTCAAGAAAACTCATATTGTGTTATTAGAAGTATACTTATTAATGAAAAGACTGAAATTCAAAGAAAACACATTCATTCTTTAACCAAAGTATAAAACATCTAAAAAAAAGGAAATTTTGTTGAGAGTTAATTGAAATTTAATTTAATTAGACTTACATACATAGTCGTAATATGTAGGTAATTTTCTATTTAATACTTACGTCCGAAAATTTGTAAAGTGCAGTTGCGTACGAAAATATGAATATATTTATTGAATTTGAAAATATTTCTGTGGAAAAAATACGCTTCCGACTAGGCTGGGATTCGAGCCCAGGTCTTTCGATTGCCGGTCGACTGCTCTTTCAAACTCAACTAATTAATTTGAATATATTTATTACTTACTAAAATAAAAAGTATTACGTCATTATTTACCTTTTATTAAGAGTTTATTCTTTTTAATAACTTTCTTTCATACATAATTTTTGTTAAAAAATGTACTCTATGAGCGTAAAAAAGGTCCCTATGGGCAAAAAAACAGGTCACTATATACCCTATTTTTTATCCCAAAGGGATTGTGAGGCCTGTCTACTTGAACGAAATATAAATTTATATAAAATAAAATGACTTGGACTTAGCTAGTATTTATATAGATTACACTGGTTGTATTAAAATGATAAGAAAATAATTTAAGGAGAGGAACTTTCAAATTATTGCAATTTACCCTTCCAGAATTTAAAAAGTCTAATGAACCAGCAGGTTTTTGACTCGTTCACAGTGGTCACGCCCAAAGATCCTTTCATCCTCCTTTCCCAAGAAGCGTCGTCGTCGGTCTTTTCGCTTATTCGGCCCCCTTGAATCATGACCGAATTGACGTGCGTTTTCTGTCAGTGGATTACTTCTCTTTTCTTTTTTCTCACTTTTCGAGCAAGACTTTTAAATTTAAGGTGTGCTGTCCATCTCTCTTAATGCAACACGTTCATTTCTTCCCAACGTTGAAAAAATGAAGTGAATGTCTTCTCTTAATCAAACCCCGATGGCGGAAGTTTTCTTCTTTTTAAGCTTTCTTGAAGCTCGTCGTAATTTCTTCGTAAACGGGTTGAAGCCATTTACTTCGAAAATTAAGTGAGCTCTGAAGTTAACATTCAGAGGCAGACCTGCATCAAGGTTGCTTTTAATTAAAATGATGTTCCATTAAGTTTAGTACCATTAAGTTTAATGTTCGGTTATTTATTTTATTACTCCAGTTGTAATTTTATTGGATTTATTAGAACTCTAATCTAGAACTTTTTTAAAGATTACAATCCATCCCCTATTTCCCAGGTATTTTTTATGAATATCCCCTAAAGTACTATAAATCTACAATTCTGTCCCCTATTCCTACTTTTTGTGAAAGTTTTGCAAAAGATCATCTTACAAGTTTCAGTTGAAACTCTGTTGGAGTTTCTGCTACATCGTTTTAAAAAAAAACTATAGTCTTTCAAGACGTGGTTTACAAGTTTCTTTATTACAATGCCTTTAAAATTTATAATTTTCAACGTTTAAATTTTTTGAATTTTGTTGTTTTGAACTTTGAGACTAAGAACATTTAACTTTCTTCAATTTTTTATTCAAAGAATTCTATAATCAAGTAGTGTACCTTGTATTGGCCCTCAATATTAATAGAATGGTATGTAGTTGGAAAAATTGGCTTCAGGGTTCATAAAATGATTAAGTCGATTTAATCAGACGTTTCGGCTTTTCTATAATCAAGTATCTTAGAAAATATCCAGTACAGATAAATTAAAGCTTCATATTTTGAGAAACCCTAAATGATATAATTTTCGAATTAAAGAGAGTCAATGATGATTAAAAGTCTTTTTTTTATCTACTCAATTTTTATGACGACCAACGTTGCAATCGCTCTTTGAAAGTTTATATATTCCTATATTTTCGAATATTCAAATGAGAAGGAGAGAAAAATTCTCTTCTTCATGAGACTAAATATTATAGGATTGTAGACAATTTATTAACATCATTTACTTCTCTAAAACTTTTTTTACAGAAAAGAACTTTTTGTAAAAAAGTGTCTCTAAAATTGAATTTCTGAATCACTGTGATCTCTGCTTTTTGAATCTATTATAAGAATTAGGGGCGCTTCTTCTGAACTGATTTCCGGATATTTGGAATCTGCAGAATAATTAAAATAGAATTGATCCGTAGAGTTTGTTAAAATCGATAATGTTTGTTTAATCATTTCCTTTATTTCTTTGAAAAGAAAGAACAATTTATCCATCAAACTCTGTAACTCTAATCACTTATTCTCTGTGATATCTCGTTTTCCTTTTCTGTCTATTCTTCCCTGGGGCTTTCTGCATCAGACAAGAGTTCTGATTGTCCTCAGAGATCCTCGGCGTGGACCGGACACTCCAGACAGAAAAAACGTACGAACAGACGAATAGGGAAGTAGACTAGCAGAGGAGATATTCCGGACGTGTCTCGCTGAGACAGGCCTGTGCAATCACTATTTGAACCACTGCCAACAATGTTCCTCTGCTGTTTCCCTCGGGATCACGACTGCGCAACTCGCCTGCTTCACAGTCTCGTGATTCTACAGTCCGACTGTTTACTGCCCTTTACAAGGCAGTTTTCCTAAATACGAAACGATTTCATAGGATGTATTCTCGACGTAATCACCGATTCCACTTTGACGAATATTCTTTGCTATCCGGTCTAGACGACATTAAGGAACATAAAGCACGAATACAACTCATATCGTACAAAGATTCATTGATACCAAATATCCGGAATCGAGTTTTTTCATCAGAAGATTTTATTCGAAACATTTAGGAACTAAGGCATTTGGATTAATCGTGGTGTCTAACGAAATTCCCGACCAATCCTTGATTTTTAGTAGATTATCGTATACAGATTTTTGGTTACCTTAAAAATAAGAAGTTCTATAAAATTTATTTTAAATTTAGACAATTTTTAAATTAATACTGCAGAATTTATAATCAATTTAAGTCAATTAATTGGAAATATCTCAAGTGATTTGAATATTAATTTGGGTGATTCCAGAAAAGTTTAAAATTAGTAGTTCAATTTAGGAATTTATTCTGTGAATGAAAAGAAAGCTTTGACTATTAAGATTCACCGAATGAATAATGGAATAAACAGAAACTTAATTTTATTAAAAGTGAATTGAATAAAAATTTTACTAAACTCCAAAATGATTAAATCAGATTCTGCTTAATTCAACATGGTCCAAAGTACCTTTAAGAAAAGACAATCATGGAAGTTGATGAAATTCAACTAAAGTGACTCTAGTCTAATCTAATTGACTTTTAAAAGAATTTTATTGAATCCTAATGGAGTTCTATAGAATTGATAATTAAAATTTCCTTGAATTCAATCGAATTCAATTGATATCACTTGTGAAGCATCTTGAGATTAAATCGGTTTAATTTATTTTTAAGTTTAGCGGCATATACTATAATGATCTTTAATTTAACTTTAAATTTTTTACAAAATTTTAGGAAAATACTTAAAGTTTGTCAGAAGAATAAAAATAACAATTTATTAAATATTATTTATAGATTTATACCCAAAGCAGCACTGGTTAAAACTTTTTATAAATATTTTCGAAATCTTATAGTTTTGTTCGTTATCAAAAAAAGAGAACTAAAGTCATATTGCTTCACTCATTCTAATTTAAATTCAATTTTAAAATTTAATAAGAGAAATATAAATTTCGATGTTTCTATTTATTCAATATAGTACTTAAAAAAGCAAGTTATTTTTGTTTCTTTGGTCCAATTTTGTTATTTCCTTGTCACTTTGAACAATATTATGTCTGATAAAAGACGTCTAGAGTGAAAAATATTCATATTTTTAAGGCTTAAAATTTTACTTTCGAAAAAGTAAATTTGATTAAATTAATTTGCATAATCATTTGAAGAATATTGACAATTCTGCCCGTTTGATATATTATAAGAATTTATACATTCCGACAAAGGAATTCAGAGAGGCCATTAAAGTGTTTAGCTAGAAGTTGTGTGAGAATGTCACAAAATGCTTCCTTCTTTCTATAAATAATACCTCAATCAAAGTTCGCTACATGGAAGGTGTCAATGATTGATGAAGATCCTCTCAGTTTTCGAACTCTAAACTACTTTGCTCAAATAGCTCAGAAATGTATTACTTTTTTCTTTTTATTCACATGCAGAAAGTAACTGAATAAATAAGCGAATACCCAGAAGTTTTTGAAAGTTAACTTTTTTCAATCTCATTAAATCATAAGAGAAAGCGTCAATAACTCAATTTTCAACCTACTTTTGAATTTATGTAAAAATTACTTCGTTACTAAAATCTTTTTATCATGCAATAAAAAAATGTTTATTTTAAAAACATTGTTTCAAAGTAAAGTATGGAATTAAAATCATAGAATTTTATATTTCAAATATTTGTACACTGATAAAAGAATACTATTGAATCTATAGCATTCTGTCAAAAGCATGTGTATTATTGATTCAAAAAAATATTCTGTAAGAAATGAGATGCTACCAATTCTACAGCATTTTGATTTAAATCAATGATAAACATGCTTTTGGCAGAAATGCTATAGATTCAATAGCATTTTTTTCTCAGTGTATAATATTTTATGATACAAGATCTTAATTTTTGTGAGATATAGTAATTTACAGTGTTACAACGACTAAAAGTCTTGGAAGTGTACTGACATTATGTGTCTCGTGACTTTTTTAGTCACCTAGTGTGTAATCTTGAAATTAGAGTATTAAACTTACAAGATATTCAGTATTATGTATCCACTTGCGGTTTTATATGTATTGTATGTGTAAATGCGGGTTTCCTCTTTATGTCAACGGTATAGGTACATGAACACTTGCACCGCAAACTTGTAAATGTCTTCAGGTATCAGGTCTAGAGATACTAACGTTACGTACACAAAGTCGGAAAGCTATTTACTGAAATGCACCAGATGCCGAATTTACGCGAAGGACTTTTATCTAGAGACACTTGCTAAAAGCTCCTATTTCGTTGGAATCTATTTGTTAAGACCATCTTATTCATTAACTTTCAATTTTATTATATAATGTTGAATTCGATAGTTTTTAAATTTAGAGTTTTGAGTTGGTTCTAATTGAATGGAGTCATAAGTCTCGCTAGAATTGAAGTGGCGTTAGCTCGCTGAAAATTACTCTGTCGCTGAAGGCGGTACGCGCGGGATTTTTCAAGGGTGGTCGGATATTTTTATCAAATGGCCAATGCGTGGGGTTCTGGCCCACGTGTAAATGTCGTCTCGTTCAACTATAACCGAGTTTGATAACCCAGCGGGGTTAGTGACAGGGAAAATCTTGGAGCAATTAAGCTCTTCACACAGGCTACAAACGTTCCAAGCAAAAATTCACAAACACTCTTTGCATGTCATATACTTCCTCCCAAACAAGAATATTAAAATCCTGATTCATGAGATCTCGAAAGTTAAGTGCAGATTCTATTTTTAATTAAATGGTGCATCTTTTCTGCCTTTGCAGAATCAGATTTCAAACTTTTCAAAAAGTCTATCAATTCATTGATTCGTTAAAAATCATAAAAAATAATTATTATTTTAATATTTAATTTATCTACTATATTATTCAAATATTTTCTAATTGTTGTATTCATTTTTAGATTATTTTAATTTAAATATTTGATACAAATGTATATATTTCGTTAATAAAAAAATTAAATTATGAAGCATTTTTCTTTGAGACAATTCAATATAATTCATTCACTTAAAGAATGATATTCTTGATTCTAAAAGTCTAGATCAAAGGAGATATTTCATTATCGCTGGCTTTAACTGTGTCAATAGTATTTTATTAAAAGTAGATTACTCCTTTTCGATCAGAAAATCGTATTTCAGAAACCAATAATTTTAACTCCATTCTATTTGAATTTCTTTGAGAAAAATATTTATTTATTAAACAAGTAGTATTTCTCAGTTTATTTATAAAAATTTTTTGCTAAATTACATTTGGTAATATGATGTCTATTTGCTGATTTATTTTCTCGATTTCTTTTGGGTTAAAGGCTGTGTATTAGAAAGAAAGTGATTTGTTTAAGAGAATGGCGAAAGTAATACACATGTGATCATGTAGATCTGACGTTAACACCTTAAGTGTTCCGTAGGAATAGAAGGAACTTCGTTGTTAACCGTTACATAATGTTTTGGCAGGGTGTGTACCTGTGGATAAAAATATTTAAATTCAAATTTGATGGTGAAAATTCGATATTTTTGTACAGTATAATTTATTTATTTCGTTCCAATTATATATTTAATTAATCCAACCAATTTAGTTGGATTAACCAAAGAATTTGTTTCATAAAACCAAAGATAGTTCGTTTGAAAATGATTTAGCTGATTCAAACCAATATTTAAGTTAATCTCACCAAATTTTGGTTTATTCAGAAAAATGGTTTGGTTATGTGAAGTAAATTTTTTTTCTGAATGTATAATTATGTTTCTTAAGTATCGGAATTATTTTTAGACCTTACTGTATTCTCAATCTTTGATTTATCTACAAGAAATATGCGTTAACGCAAGAGTATCTCGTTTTAATTATTCATGTGTTCTGAATGTCAAGTGAATTGAGGAATCTAGATCTATATAAATTATTTGACTCTTAATTCGCGATAAAAAATTATACGTGCTGAAAAGAAGCTTTATCTTAAAATTTGGTACAAGCTATAAATATATTTATTGGTTAAAGAGGAGACTGGGAAGAAATAAAAGTTAAGAAGTTACATTGATTTTGGCTCGTAAACTTTATTGAAATGATTTATAGAATACGTAATTTCTTCTCTCTTCTAGACAGTACTGGGACATTTTCTGTAGAATTAGAATTCATCTCAGTAAGTGGTTTTACAAAACCTTTGCCCTAGCTTTGGTTTGTAGATTTGGGGCCTTGCCAGAAATTCTCATAGTAACATAGAAAATGCTTGTTAAATTTAGTTTACTGTATTTCAATTATAATGATTTTCCTTGTTAAACCTCTTTATTATTAATCAGAATTGAATCTTGTTTATCTTCTGGTTCTGAGCTTCCTCTGCTCTTTCTTTCAATCTTTTCACGTGAGTTTAATTGCAGTTATGCCGTAGTTGAGCGCGATAGGGGTCCTTTATTTGCTTCGAATGACGGACGTCCCATTTCAAAACCCGTCATTTGACGCTCTTAACTCTCAAGCTTCAAGTACTGTATGCAACCTATAGTACCAACTTTCTTCATTGACGCCAAATATCTATAGCGTGCACCTGTTCCAAAGTAAGCATGGAGCGTCTTAACTTTAATATTAGACATTATTTTTAGGAATACATTGCAAACTTTACATCCTCTGATTATAAAGATAATATTTAGTTTAAAGTGGAAGTCTTAAATTTAATTTATCAAAATTTTTAAATATGGTACTTAAATCTAAAGTTGACTAGTTGGTATTCACAATTGATCTTGCTTGTACCAATAACGGTATGAGCCGTTAACCTTTCAGGGAAATTATTCTAAGAAAATGTAACATTCAATTAGAATTGTGTTGAGATCAATCATAGCCCGATTGAAGTCATGGTTTGATTGGATCTTAAATAAAAGTTGGCAACTTTTCTTGGGTCTTCATTGCTAATCTACCATTATGTAGTTTAGTGTATGGCTTAGGAATGTGGTTGGTTCTCTATACGATTCTCTCGGGACCGATGTGCGAACAATATATCTATCTTTCTGCTCTAACAGCAATTAGGCGTTATTGCTCCAAGGCAGGTAGCCTGGTTTGAATATTGAATCTGGATCGTGAACACTTTACCACCCGGATTTGCATCTTCCGTGTGTGGTACATGACCTAGATTTCGATTATCGTTCTAGGCGAGAATGATTAATTATCCTACTGGCTGATATGATAACAACGTCGATCCACTCCTACGATACTACTCATCGTGTAGTAAAAAAGATTAACATTTTTGCTTTAACGGTCTTGAACTTCGGTAAAGAATTTGGAATCCACGAGGATAAATAGCATTACTATACTGAATTAATCGCACGAAGATAACGATTACAATTTTTAAATAACTCACGATGCTCCAAAAGATTCCCGAGAGAGTTTTACCAATTTTTAACGATTACCGGGATTTTTTAAAGTCTGTAATCAAAAATATTTTCAATGGCTTTAAACTTAGTTATACTGAGATGATTTGCTATTATTACATGATTTAAGTTTTATTTAAAAAATAATTCTGAATATAAATTACTATATGATTATTTTTACAGGCATATTTTTATTTAATTAATCTAAGTTTTGATTCAAGTGAACGAAATTAATGATTTTTTTGTAATTAAACCCCTGAATTTTTTATAATTTAGACATTTTTCATAATACTTGGTACGGCATCTTTTTTGTATTTTCTAGATTTTAATAAATATCACTGATGAGGGCTCCGATCAGAGCCGAAACGTCTGATTAAATAGACTTTTTCATTTATGGACCCTAAAGCCAATGCAAACGTACCAAGTATTATGAATTAAATCAAGGGTCAATACAATCTACTATTTTAATTAGACATTTTTCTTTTAGTTTTAAACAATATTTCCAAAGCCTCACCAGGCCTTTTTTTGGAAATAACTAACTTCATCGAAGAATAAGTTCTAATTATTATGTAAAGAAAATAATTTTTGAGGTGATTATTGAATACAAAAGATGTGATTTTTTATTTTTCTTCAACTTTCTGGTAAAATTTTAATTAATTTGAAATTACTTTATGCTACTGTTTTCATATTCTTATTTGTTAAGATCAATATTAGCCATAACAATATTTTCTTTCCGGTAGAAGATAGGACCTATTATTTAATATAATTAAAGTGGTTTCATGAAAAAACCATCTTTAGTGTGATATTTATACTTCATAACAATGAAAAAGTTGTGAAATTACTTTCCTCAAAAAAAGATCCAAACAAGACCCCTAAATATTTTTATAAAAAAAGAAAAAAAAAGTAGGTTTTATTCTCTCATTAAAGAAAACAAAATCTAAAGGTTGCGTTGGAAATACTCAGAAATTTTGTTTCCATATTGGGAGCTTTATTGAAGAGTTTCGATTATATTCTAAAAGGGTCGAACTTAATTTCTTCTAGTTGGTTCTACATTTATCTGTGAAGGCCTTACAATGAAATAATTTAATTTGAAATAAATCACGTGTCATGAATGTCATATGAACCAAATCTTGGTGGTACCATAAATCATCTCACTCATTCATTTCGCTTTACAAAGTTTCCACTTTTAAACAGTAGGCTTAAACAAGAAATTGTGCAAGTGTTATAAACATAGTTACTGATAAGAAAGAGAATGGAACAAGATAGCAACAGTTCAAAAATTGAGTAGATACTTGCTTGTAAAATGAGTTAAATTGATTTATAGTATTTAAATTTTCATATCTATTCACGTCGAAATGGAATTCATTCAAAAAATTTGATTTTATACAAAGTAGTTTGAATTTTATTTTATATTGTTTTTCCAAATGAATTACAAAAAAAAATGCTCTTATGTAATTCTGAAGTCTAACTAAATGTATTCAATATAATCATAAAATGAAAATTCATTAAACTTCTTAACTGTTAATTTTAAAGTTAGTTTATAACTTAGAAAGTCTAATTGTGCTCTCAGCTCTTTGTAACTTTTACATTTACTTGTCTAGCATTATCTAAAGTTTGAAGATTGCAGGATCTGCGAGCTCGAGGACCAGCACTAGGTATAAGTAGTAACAGCAATGCGCTTAAAGTCGAAGCCATGCGCCTTCACTCGACTTCGGAATGCGGGAATACCTGCCCGGTGAAGGTGCACTGTACAAGGTTGCTAAGCAGGAAGGAAGACTTAAGGAAAACCTATCATTTGAAGAGAGGTCTTGGCAAGAAGCCAGAGAAACGGGCAGACGTTAGTCATCCTATAGGATTTAGGCAAGAGGAAGAACCAAGTCTGCGGGTGGCTAATAAAAGACGCCGCTAACGTTATTCCACCCGCGTGCCAATAATAGACCCGACTATTTGATGGCGGTCTCGCTAGTCGCTAATGACTTGTCGATCGATTGATCATGAAAAAACGATTGTTTCCATAACCTTCTTCTTCAACTTGATCATCATCGACAATCAACATTATCAGTACCCTTAGCAGTATTAGATTTAAATCGTAATTACATCTCAGTGTGATGTACCTTCAAATTGTATCAATACTCTAGATAAAATGAATACCCTTGGTGAAAGCTTCTCCTAACTTCGATCTAGCGAAATTAATTAATTCTGTGTATTCTTACACGGAGAGGAAAATCCCTTAGTGAATACTATCAAGATGCTTATCCCTATTCGAAGAATAAAGTATTGTACGTGTTACCAGAATGTTCACCTGTGGAAGTTTTTGTTTTTCAGATAGGGATGAACATCTTGATGGTAATTCTATAATATATTTTCTTTTCATGTAGCTACCTTTTGAACTCTCAAGATTTGATACTAAATTGTCATCGAGAGTTTTCAGCATTGCTTCTTTTTTTTTGCTCCTTTTCTCTTTCTAGTAGATCGATTAGTTTTATGAAATCTTGACATGCTAAGGAAGAATTATAAACGCTTCCTTTCCCTCCTAGTATTAAATATTTACTTCTTTTGTTCAGATCATGCTTTCCTTTTACGCAAAGACCTGAGAACACGTTTAGAAACTAGGTATGCAGTATTTGAAAGAAAGGTCGTTATTTCGTCAGAAACCTACAATATCCACTCTCACATTTTCAGCCTCGAACGCATTCCCCCTTTAGTCACTCGCGACTATAGTTTAGAAGGTTCCTTGCTAGAATCACGTTTTTTTCAGGACAGAAACCAGAAATAGTAAGGGAAACGATACTTGAATTTATGTCTCAAGGGATCGGAAGTAACAATGACTGGGGTTGATGAAAGTTCTACCTTTTCTTCTCCAAGAATAAATCTAACTTCATTTTTGTTAGGAATATTGATTTAAACATACATTTTTTGCTTATTCTCGCACTTTTCTATTGAATCAAAGAAGTTTTTGTTTTCAATTTAAGAGATTCTAAGCTACACTGAATCTTGAAATCAATTTAGCCTCACTCTGAACATTTCTAGTTGCGTGCACAGTTACTTAGAATATCCTGCATTGGAATTTCAACCATTTCGCCGTTCTCCGTAATAAATGATCATTATCATTGTCTAATACGTGAGTGAATGTTCCCGTATCTTTCATTGAATTATTTTTCATTTGAATTTTTTATTTCTTATTCTGTTTAACTAACAAATCGTGGGTTAGAGATGGTGTATAAATAGCATTTAGTGGCGCCACCATAGACTGCAAATTCTACCCCGTTGACCTACTATCCAGTAAGTTTTACTATGTATTAGAATGTATATACGTACAGAAAACACTAGTCCAAAGAGGTTGAGGGTGTTGAGGTTACGATTGACTCGTTTAAGAGAAAGTGAATTTCCCATTCAGTTTGCCGTTCCTCCTCCTCTCACCCCGTCATCACTAGCTCTCTCCTTTTGTGATTCCCTTGATCCCTGGCTCCATCGCGTTTTCTAACTTTTCCCCAACAGGGCCGGTGATGTTCGCATGGTTTGTGTGCAAACCTCAAACGGCTACAAGATTCACACATACAAAAATACTGACAATAAGTTGCCGAGCCTAGTCACAAGTTCTTATACATTTTTTAAGAAACTTGGTGCTCTTGTTCAATAGACTTTATAGAATAATTATACATTAGAAAGAGGAGACATGGCCAACCTCGGACTGTGTAAAATTGTAATCCTTATTTATTGATCTTGATAACGTTTCGATGACTAAATGTCATCCTCTTCAGATCATCGTACATTAATTGAATTGGAATTTCTTTTAATCTATATACAATAAAAAACAAATTTGTAAAATTGTTAACAATTAATGAATATAAGAAGCCAATCAAAAAAAATTTTTTTTAAAAATTACCTGTCATTACAAACGCAACATTTACATGTCAATTGGATTTTTACAAATTTTGACTACAATTGTTTTTAATAGTATTAATAGTGATACAATTTTCAATGATGTTTTTTATTCCAAAATTTAAAACATTATGGAAAGTTTCTGACTGCGATTTATTGACATCTTCGAAATTTTAGTGATGTAGCTGTAAATGTTGCGTTTGTAATGACAGGTAATTTAAAAAAAAATTTTTTTTTTGATTGGCTTCTTATATTCATTAATTGTTAACAATTTTACAACAGTCCGAGGTTGGTCATGTCTCCTCTTTCTAATGAAGAATTTCGTTCGGACGTAAAACCTTTTAAAGAATAATTATAGGTATTAGAATTTTCAAAATTAGGAACACAAAGCTCATAAACAGTTTAAGAAAATAGGTCTTATATATATCCATTCACTGGCCATATGTGTATAGAAATACAAATTTTCTTTTTTTCCTAAACGCAAATTCAGAATTTTGATCTCTTCAGGATTTTTGAATTGAAATATTTTAAATTTGAAGTTTCACAAGCATTATAAGGTTTTTAAAGCGATAGAAAATTCCAAACTTTTCGGTTTGAGGGTTAACTTTAATAAATTGCACTTGCCTTGAACTGTTAAAATAATATTGAATCAGTGAAGTTTGCTTGTGGATCTGACAAATGACCTCAAGGTTATGAGTTAGTCTGTTTATCCTTGACATCTGGTTTTTCTGGTCGAAAAAGTATAACTGAGTGTAAAATTTCGGAAGTTGAACTAAAGAATTCAGGGCATTCGGAAGAGGGAAGATAAAATTGAAGTTTGTATATTGATGTAAGAAGCTAACACTATAACACTACAAACTCATTCATAAAAAAAATGTGGATCTGAATCAACTGAATCATTGCCAAGCTAAAATTAAACTTGATAAATAACACATTTTTGTCAAAGCTTCAAGTTTAGCGTGCATTTTAAATATTGCAGTTAAAAATTAGAAGTTTATATTCGTACACTGTGGAAAAATTCTATTGAATTAATGGCACCTATTCTATTATCTGATTACCAATATATTTTCTATAACATAGCATTGGTGTAATGAATTCGATATTCGTTTCTCAGGTCAAAGTACAGATTTATTATTTTGGCAAATATGTATCTTTTTAAGTGGATTCTTGATGTGAAGTTATAACTGTTAATTTTATAACACTATCATCGATATGGGTCAAACAATTTTCAGGTCGCAATAAAGGATAAGAGATTTATAAGGACCATATGGTATCGTATTTTCAACCGACTGCGAGTTATACATATGCAACATATCGATGTGTTGCAACCTTTCTACATTAATCGAGATACCCCCCTGCTTAATTACATATATCAACGCATTTTCTTATCACTGCAGTCATCGTCTTTCAACGTGTCTTTCGTGAACTGTTTGCCCTTTGCCATTTGATTAACGAGATTTCAGTTAATTATGTCTTTTTGCAATCAATACGTAATATTGCTTTCACTGTAGAACACCGACCTAGAATCATGCAACAGTGTTATCAGAACTTTCATTTAATTCGCCAAATTTTTTATGCTCCAAAAAGCATTTCTTATTGTATTATTCAATGAGATATTAAGAGTGTTGTAGAGATAATTTAATTGTCTTCGACTTATATTCAGACGAGATTTCACTGCTGGTCGTATTAATTTTATATTCGAACAGGAAGCTATCGCAATTTGCGATTTTTTAGTGATGAATGTCAGCAGATGATGTTATAAAGGAAACTTATTTCATTTCGTTCAATAACGGAAATAAAATTTATTTCTTAAAACGTTTATAATCCAAAACTTCCAATCAGTCTCATCGTAATTAAACAATACTTCATTTTTCTTTTTCTAATGTTGTAAACGTAAATAAGACTTGCAAATTCTTTTAAGAATGAAGCTTAATAGCTATTAACTTCACTTAGGTTCTTTTTGTAGGTACTGGCACAATATTCTTTTTCTTCGGTCGCACTTCCGACTCCGGCCAAGTGGTAAATCAGAATGCACAGGATAAGCTAATGAGCGTAATGCAATTAGCAATGCCTCGTCGACCTCTCGTAAAGGAAAAAGTGCGTAAGGGATACACCAGGATGAATTCGTCATGTTGGCAATTTTCAGAGGAAGTTCTGTGCTGATTAGTTTCGTCAACGGGCGATAACTTTGTGGGTTTGAGGACCTGTTGCCCTTTCTCTCTTCTTTTTCATCAATGAAATCTCGCCTACGTACAAACGCCTACGGCGGTAAATACAACAAAGTCGAATCAATGACTCTTAACGGGGCGTAGTAATCGGGTCCGACTAGATATTGTATAATGCATGTGTGCAAATTTTTGAATCATGTGGGAATCAAGCCTATCATGATATTTGCGATGAAAGCCTCTGATAAACTAAATCACACGTTCATAAATATTCGCTTGGTTCAAATTCCACATATCAAAACCTTCATGTGACACGTTTTAAATTTTAAATCAATGATTATAAAGAAATGAGAGATTTGATGATTAGTTTTTTATTAATACAAGAGTTCATAACTTTAAATGCTCAATTTTGATTATTTAAGTATTTGCGATGACAACAAATACACAACTCTTACACAACAAGCAATCACTTTTCATTAATAATAATTCCCTGAATGCTTATTCCTATCATGACCGTAACTTGCATTAGTTAATAAATGGCAGCGTAAGCTTCAGGGGATTTACTATTGCACATAAGAAGCTTTAAACTGCTGAGGTTTGGGTTTTTCGATATCTCGAGTCTTTACTCTGCAGATTTGATTTGATTTTTTGAATAATTCAAATTTTTTTGAATGAATCAAGTGATTCGAATTCTGAATCAAATTATCTGTCTTTTAATGGCAGAAATTTTTGGAATCCTGGTAGTTAGAGGTACGCAGTTTAATATTAGATTAATCACGAATACTTCGAGCATTGGTTACACTAATTTTTCTTTTTTCATAGAAAAGCTCATATGGCAGTCTCTCTGGGGTATTTGAATCTGGGAATTTCGATGGTGCATTTTTGTGGCAGATGCTGCAAGTGGTGCTTTGCCTGGATCTCTTTGCATAACGAGACGTCACAAGCATTTCTGTTAGGTCGGAAGATTCCACCACAGATGAGAATTCAGGGGCAATTAGTCACGTGCTGTCTTTCGTGCTTTAACCTACGCCAATGAATTTTTTTCGCTTCATCCGCGAAATTTTCACTCCTCTCGGTCATTTACCTCGCTCTCTTACGGTCAGACACCTCTGTCTGCATCACGCTAATTTTAATGTTTTCTTCTTGACATTCGAAATAGACTCGCGTGTCACACATCCAATGTGGTTAAGTATAGTTGTCTGCGGAAGCGACTTGCGCCTTCTAGACAATCATTGGAGCACCTACGTATCAAGAAGCTTGTCCTTAAGGAGTTAAATTTTACATTAAAGAATAAGCAATTTGATATTATGATTGATCATTCAATGCTTCAAGATTTATTCAATGACGGCACCATAAAATTTATCCAAATTCTTTGTTTATTTGAAAAGCTGACAACAAAATATTTTTCTTGGTCAGACCAAAATTTTTGTTAGTACTAACAAATCATTTTTCTAATTGATTTCGTTTTTATCATTTATTTGTAAAATAACTTTGTAAGTATGTTAAAATTGGAATAGGAAGGTGAATTTTGTAGTTCAATATGCTGGAGATATTAAGCTTGGTAAACGATTTGTGGATAGTAATGGGTTTTGGTGTTCCACATATAAATTACCGGCAGTTACGTTGACATTTATTTTCTATTTTCAAAAATACGTACTAGACCCCCCTTGGCGTATTTTGGGAACTATTTTCAGTCTAGTTTTAAAATATATTACATTTTTTTTCGTTTTATTTGTGATCTTCGAAGTTTTATTCACAGATAAAAAAGGAAACTATGTTCAGTCACTGCTATATCTTTTTGATAGTTTCTTCATTTATCTCTGTCAATTTTATGCTGCTTATTAGAAAATTTTTTTTAATAATGATAATGGAAAAATATAATTGTTCTTTTTTTATAAATATGACTGTTTTTAATTGTCTACAGTTAGGAAATACTTAAAATTTTCATCAAATAAATTTAATAAAGTTGATTTGGATTGATATCGCATGTATCCAGGGTAATCCAGGGTAATCAAGAAATAGCCTGGAATTTAAAATGGATCAGCAAACAAGCAAAATTGTTGCAATCAGATTAGCAGGATTCCATTAAATTATCTTTGACTTTTTAATGTTTTTCTTTGATATATTATAGTTAGATTCATTTTTTATTTCGATTAATTTTAATTCATTGTATTCAAAGAAACAAAATAAATTGTTGGTTAAATTTCCTGAAGTCGACTTAAATGAAATAAAGTTTTCCTTGATTTAACGTTCAAAATTGAAAATTGAGATTTTACTAATTAGTTTAAACTTCTGTAGTTTTTCTCAATTTTCTTTTAAACTTTCATTCGAGGTATTTGAATTAATCAACATTATTTGAAATTATTTTGGACACTGTCACACTATTTTAGGAATTATTTAAATTCAGAGTAAATTTTATTGTGTTTTGGTATGAGATGCTTCATGATTTTCAAGTGACGTTTAATTTTTTTATGATCAGCAGGGAACTCCATTAGTGAATCTCAGTAGACATCCTGGTATCTTAACCAGAAAGCAATAAATTACAAACTAGTTTTTCCCCCCATTACTATAGATTTTTTTACTACCTTGTCGTTTTGAGACAAACTTCCCTGGACATGGATTAATAAAAACGATTTATATGCATAATTACATAACATAACAGGGCAAGATAGCTTCCTTAATTATTTAAAATTTTAATATATTTTTATTCTTATTATAGATCGCTGGAAGTTTATGAAAAATTTGGCAAACGACATTCAGAACTTTTGAAGATCCAACGCGAGGCAGGAGGCTCAGGATTAGGTGGCCCTCTTCGATATAAGGATCCAATTGTCTTATGGCTTCTCGCTGATGAGGTATTTTACTTTTAGAAATTACAGTTTCAAATCTTACTATATATTCTATCCTGTACAGCATCCAAAGGCTTCATTTTAATAGTGAACTTGCAAAAAAATCGCTAATAAATTCAGTGATTGTTCATGGCTTACAAGTTCGAACAGGATTTTCAACTATTAAATACATCAGATTCTCTAATTTTATCGTTAATAATTGTTGGCTTCTAGAGCAAAGAAACTACTAGTCAATTAAAAATTTTAATTGATTTTTTCAACTTATTGTATTCTTATAAAGATAAATCTAAAATGCAAATTTGAATTTGTCAAAAATAGAAAAAATTTTTTGAATAAATGTATTTCAGTTTACAGATGCATGAATTGTAACGGATAAACGAGTTTGAAATTTTTAATCGCAAGTGAATGAAATTTCATTTACATTTCTAACTCAGAAGTGTATTCATTTCTAAATATTCTCTCACTGTGTATATTAGCGATCTAAAAAAAATTACCGATTACTACGTCTTCGCAATTACTAAATGAATACCAGTTTATTCGTAGTTTGCTAATTCTCATAACGTCCTTGACGTCTAACGGATTTCAATATCAGCAAGACTGTTTGCAAACAGTGTTTTAATGCCAGACAATGAAGCATTCCAGGTGAAATTTAAGAGCTTGATGAGATAATTTAAAAATTAAAATAGCAGCTTTCTTTTCTTAATAGATCTAGATTCCAAAACAGCATTTTTTAGTTTTCAGTTTTCTTAAATTCAGATTCAAACAAGTGATTTCGGATTTGAGTTTCAAAATATTGATACTCAAATTGAAATTATTCTTTAGATTTATAAAATTATTTTTTCATTGAGTCTCCATAATTTTGAATTGACGTTGAGAAACGTTGTTAGTTAGAGTGGCGGAAACTTTCGAAGAAATAATGCGTTAAGTAACTGCTCTCATTTGCTTTGTGAGAGAGTAAATATTCCCGGATCGGTGTTTAACTGGCGGTGAGTACATTCAATATGGCGAAGAACCAGCTGGAATTTGAATTTTTCCGCTTTACTCGCTTCGGTCAAGAGTGAGAGGCAATCCGATTTACTTTTCCCGTTATTACGGCCCACCGCCGAGTCGACGAGCCCACTTGACTACAGCTTGCATCGATTCTGCGAGAACTGGATCGATGTTTAAACTGGAGTCGATCAATCGATATTTAGTACAGTCTTTGCAAAAATCATCCATCTCAGCTTACCTATAAATCTTGAAAAACTCGAGTAACAGTATAAACTGGTACCAGACCAGTTGGTTAGACTTTCATTCGAAACATTTCAAAAGTAAATTATCAGTTTGCAATCGAATAACCGTTTTGAAATTTTTATTAGTGGAATCTAATAACGATGTCTGCTAACTTGAGAATAATCAAGAACTGAAATAAAATGGGGCGAACCGGTAATTTAAGGCCAAACTAAGAATAGAATTAAAATATTTAGAGATGTAATCTTTTTATACTGATCATGATCATAAAACAAATGAATTTGAACTTGATTTATTGATGGAAAAATTATGAACATACCTTAATGCTTTATTAAAATAGTTTTAAAAATCTATAAATAGAAAACATGATATTTACATTTTTCTTTTGTTTATCTCCTCATCAAATAGAAATTTTCAAAATTATTTCCTGTAATTGTTTCCAAAGGGCATAGCCGGGTTAAAAAAAATTACTTTTGGTACTGATTGTTTTATTTTCCATGTAAAAAATTGTTTACAAAATTTTTAGTATGCAAACCAGACAGACGCTTCTTATAGTATTCCATTATAGTTTACAAATCTTCAGAAAGATTTTGTTCACAAATTGATTGATTGATTTATGGCTTTAAAAGTTTCCAATTTCCAAATTTTGATAATTTGAAGACTGGATTTTTAATATCTGGCAATTTTTTGTTACCTCTATTTTTCCAATAACAGTTTTAATCACTTAACTTCTTTGGATTAATGATTAAATGCCTAAAGTGTTTTGTCGTCCGGAATAGGATTTGCATATGGGATGGTATTTTAGTGCAGAAGGAAAAGTGATGCATCGAGGAGAAAATCCATAAAGCAAAGTAAAATAGATCGACACGTAGGAAGTGTTTCAAACAAGCGAATAAAATACTGTTTATATATAGGGAGTTGGTTGAATAAAATATGGTTTAGATAATGCTAAATAAAAGCTGTTTAAGTTATCAGGGTAGAACAATAAGTTATACGCTATTCACTCGTTTATCTTTAAAAAAAATTCCATTCGATTCAGCACTCTAAACTCAGTAGATAGAATTTATTTAGTGTCTGAAAGAAAATATTCTGTCAAGACTATGAACAAAAGGCATATATACATTTTAACAAAAACTTTCTCAATTTTTTGGAAACTAATTTGAATAAAAAAATAGCAGACCTGAAAAATTTACTTTGTAAAACTTGTTTTTTCCAAACGCAATTTTAAAGTATCTATACTAAGAAAAGTTTTAAACATTTTTGATGACTGTAAAAATCTTCATTTCTAACATTTTTAGATTTAAATTGAATATGATATTAATTTCAGTGAAATTTAATTAAATTCTTTTTGAAAAACTTGAATTTAAATTAAAAACTCAACTCATCAAAATGCATTTAAATCCAATTGAAATAACTCGCATTAATTCAAAATGCTCAATTTAAATTTACTAGAATTCACTCTTAGTGCTTTTGCATTAAGTAGATTCTGCTATTAATTTACTTGAATTTTAATTTAAACTACGTTTCATTAATTGTTGATTCGATTTTATTTCTTAGAATTTATATTTAAAATAGTTGGATCAAGTGTAGTTAACTGTTCAACTAATTCAAGTTGAATCATTACCCAATTTTGTTGTATTCATTCATAATTCAGTCGAAGAAATACAACTTATATTGAATTTGAGTGAACCTATGTAATTTCAATTAAAATAAACTAAATTTTCTTGAAATACGAAAAAAAAAAAGTTAGGGAATCAAATTGTCCATTTGAAAAATATTTAAAAAATGTTTTTAGGCATTTTTTATAAGAAGTCTCTTTTGTTTTAATTGAAGAAAAATTGTATTGAAAATTATAAAACCTATTTTTAGAGAAATTGTGCGATATACAAAAAACAATTTATGAGTAAAATTATTGTTTTTAAGTTTTATAATTTTAAAAATGCCATAGAAATTAAAAAATTCTAAACATTTTTTTTTCAAAAATTTCTGATAGCAAACATATTTTAGTTTTATTAATTTTTTTATACGATATTTTTCAAAATTTAGAGATCTAACTACGGAAGATAAGCACAATTTTAACAACTTGAAAAAACTTCGGTGTGCAGAGCGTGATAATTGACTTGGGGACGAAACTAGTTGCACGCGATGAGAACGTGCCCACGCCCCTGAAGGAGACTAGACAGATTTTTATCATATATTGTAAATTTTAATTCCAATAGAAAACCCGGAATGACTAGGAATTTCCTTATGAAAACGTAGGTGGCATATTGGTTTAAAAAATTGGAATCATCTTTAATAATACATATTGAAATTGAAATAAAACAGTCTGAAGAGACGGGTTAATTATATCTAGACGTGTTTGCACACTAGGTGTTATAGAACCATGAATTGACCAGGATATTCAGCCGTTCGGCAATAAATTCGCATGTTCGCGGAAGCGACTCGCGGGCTTCCAGACGAGCATCGTTGCACGGTGTAGAAAATAGGTCGGGTTTAAATAAATGCCTGAGTAATTCCACCCACGCCAGTAGCGTACTTTGGAATTGTCAGTACCCACGTGATTTACCAGACGCCAAGTCTTATCAATTTCGCGGAAAAAAACACATTCCAACTGAAACACGCCCAGTTACTATTCAAAGTCAAGGTCATAAATTGAAGTTTATTTTACTACACGGTCTGTTCTACTGACCCACTGGTCGGTTTTTAAATTTAATTTTCAACGATTTTGACTTGAAACAAATTAACGTTTTTGTTTGTAGTAACGTAATAATAATAAACGTAATAGTGCGTATCTTGCATTTTGTAATCGGTTTAGAGTAAGAATGCTGTTGGAAAGAATTTTCTTACGAGAACATTTCACCTATTATTTGCTTTTTTATAGTTTCTCGGAATTAGTAGTAAAGTTACTGTGGTCGTAATTTTCGACCGGTAAACATTGCACTGATCACAGATAATTTTATTTTAATTTAAGATTTCTTTACCGACCCCAGATGACCTTAGCTCCAAAATTAGTATACTGGTCTGAGGACAGAAAAATATTTTGAGGAAAAACTCATGTCATAGATTAAAGCTTGCGAAAATAGTTTCAAACTTTGTACCCAGTAAAAGAAAAGTTATTTGCAAAATTAAATTTTATTTTTAGTATGATAAATAAGAATTGGATCGAGCACAGATAATCATAAAATTTGAAATAAGTAAATGTGCCTTATTTATTTAATGTTAATTTTAATTTTATTTAATAAATGTATTTGTATACATTTAGCGTGTTAATGTTTAATGAAGACAGTAGTTCTAAAAGCTCGAAGTGTTCTCCAGGCTGCTCTGCTATTAAGTCAATTAGAGAGATTTCAACCCTCATTAGACGGAAATAGACTCGTAATTTTCTCCATTCTTTTTGCTTCACACCTATTTTAGTATAGTGTCTGAATTCAGTTTGAAGTAACGTCTTAATTCACAATGAAGTAAAACATTGAAATATTATGATAGCTAATAATAGTTAATTTATGGAATTTCATAAATTATTAAAAATCCCCTACTCATTGCCAGAGAGTAGCATAATTAATTTTCCACCGTTTTTATAATTACCTACTGTTTGAATAACGTATAAAAGTTTCATTATATTCTGAAATAAAGAGGAATATGAAATGAGTTTTGTGGAAAGTAAAGTTTCCTTATAGTTTAAAGGAGAGAAAAGACTAAAAGAAGAAAAACTAAATAAAATTGCAAGCCTGACATTTAATTATTGATAAAAATATTGCGATTTTGCGCTCGCGTTCGTTCTAGACAAAATCACGACTTGTTCCGTCTGGAGAGCAGCATGCACTTCCTGTTCTTGGCATTTGAGAAAAAGATCTTAATCGCCCTGACCGCCGTGACCGTCGAGAATGGTTAAATGATTCAATGATTCTTGGGAGGCGAACAAGCTCGATCCGTCTGACCGAAGATGAAAGAAAATCTCATCGTACCGTCTAATTCGCGGAACTTAAACTAAGCGAGTTAGCAGACGAACGGATGGTGCTCGGGTGCTTATTCACACATATGATACACCTAGAAAAAGTTCTATATAGTTATGTGTAGATACCACTTACTCAGAAACGATTATATGTTGGGCTGATAACCACACTAGTGCGGGCGACAATGCCAGGCGTCGAACAAAATGTTCCTTATTTTATGACCCTTTTATGACCTGCGGGTTATGTGATTTGAGTCCATTTTTTATTCTACTAAAAATACATTTTCAGCTTAACCCTTTTTATAGCTTTTCTAAAAATTTATCTTTTTCCGCGAATTCAGGTTAGATTAGGAAAAACCGGGAGTAGACCAGGATTTAAATAAATTGTATGAAATTTGCTATCTTGATGAGTAAATTATAAGCTACTTTATTCATGTGAGATAACTTTTTTTTTATACGAAATATTTTTTTGAAAATTTAAGAAATTTAATAGAAAACAATACAGAACGTCCGTCGACTTGTTTTTGCTCCAAAATTTGTACAAATTGCTCGTAGAGAAAATGAAACTCGAATAGTTTTAAGAAATTACAGCCAGAGAAAAGTTTTATTTAAATTTGAGAAATCGTTTTTTTAACTTCATTTCTTCAATTCGAAGTAAAAATACCTTCAGAACAAATATACATTCATTTGACTTTCTTAAATTACGGTTTTAGCCCTTTTTAAATAAATGGAATTATTTTTTTAATATTATTTATTTGATTTAAAAAATTATTTAATTTTATAACCTTGAACGAAGAAATTTTTTTCTTTAAATAATGAAAGCATTTCTGTGAATCGCATTACATATGTATTATGTGATTACGTATACATTCATTTCTTTAATTCGAAGAAAAAAAAAATAATCAAAAAATTTCTTTAACTCTAAGAAACTATTCTTGGATCGTATAGTAATCTACAAATTTGTTTAAATAAAAAAAACTTTTTTTAATCAAAGAAACTTTCTCTGGGTGTATTGTCAAATGCCGATAGATTAATTCTTTATAGGCTTCTATAATATTTTGCAAATTTTCACAAGGATATTCTATATAGAAAAAAAAACATCTCACAATTTTACAATTAATTTTCAAGTCAGTTGATAAGAAGAATATATACACTCAGAAAAAATATTTGATTGAATCATAAAAACTATTTGTTTGGAACACTTTCTTTGATGTAAATAAATGTTTTGTTTTAATGAAACAAAATTTGTTTGATTCAAACAAAATATCTTTGGACCAAATAAATATTTGTTCGAATTAAATAAATTTCTACCTTAAATCAAATAAATTATATTTTTAACCATATATCAATGCATTAATTTCTTTGTTTTGAAGAAAAATTAATTCGATTCAAATAAATATTCATTTGGTTCAAAGATATTGTTTTTGAATCAAACAAATTTTATTTCATTTAAACAAATCATTTCTTTAAATCAAAGAAAGTCGTTCAAAAAAATCATTTTCTTTGATTCAATAAAATATTTTTTCTGAGTGTATTCTAGTTACAATTGTGATAGAATTTGATCGGATACTTTTTAAAATTTACATCGAATCGAACTTATTTGAATTGCCTTGAATGGACTTTCTTTCAATTCGAATCATTATATATTTTATTTTACTGGAATTCAATTGGATTTGATTAAGCTTGCTTGAATCAAGTAGGACTTTTGTTTCATTTGCTATAATTATATTGATATAGCAGAATTTTCTCATCAGAAAATATATATCCTCATTTGATATACACAGAAAAGAAAAGATGTGAAGATAATGTAGGCAAAAGTAAGCGACTGAAACAGGTTTACTAAGATCAATTATTGCTCGCTTACAGAAAGTCAGGTCGTGAGCTTAAAAACAGGAATATTTTTTTCTTCAGGATTATTGCCAGTTAAATATGGGTCCGTACATCTTACTGCATTTGAATGTAAATAAATATTTCAACAACTTAAATCGTTTTTGAGCGAAAATCTACTCCCCTTCAATTAATCTGAAAACCTGTTTCGCAAAATGTTCAACTCAACTAACTGAATTATACAATCTTTAATGAATTACTAGCACCGAAGAACGTGCATGTATTTATGTACTCGGAAAACTGCATTCCTACGAAAATCTTTTCTTCTTTACAACCAGAAGAGAAGACTTTAAAAGAAAGTAAAAGTTTTCTCTCATACTTCTTTTAAAAAAACTTTTTTAGGTACAGAGTACACGGAGAATAATATTTGTCTGAAACTACCAAACTATTTGGAAACGCATGACAAAATTCTAAAACGACCTACTTTTTTCTAATAATTCACAATTATTAGGATTTCTATTATATAATAGGCTAAATTATCGATAAAAATTCCCATCCAGATGGTAAAATAAATTGAATAATTAGAAAATTTTACCATCTAGATAGGCATTTTTATCGGTTATTTAGCCTATTATATAGTAGAAATCTTAATAAATGTGAATTGGTAGAAAAAAAGTACGTCGCTTTAGAATTTTATCATCCGTTTCCAAATAGATTGGTAATATTAGAAAAATATTTTCCTCCGTGTAAATATGTTTTTGTGACGGAACTTGAAAAAATGGTAAATCACGGATATTTAAAAATATTCCATGCTAATAAAAGAGAATCAAGATGAAATAACTGTCTTCTCGAGGACAACACAAATGTGTGGAATTAGTTTATAGTGCACTTGTGCATTCAGTCTGTCGAAGATTACGTTCCCGCGCATTCGAGACGTTTGGATCGAGTCATTCATAAAAATAACATGCTAGTGCACGTGAACTCTGATACTACAAGCCTATATGGAGGTGCAGAGTACGCGTAATACGATGTTCGTACGATATGCACATGTGCACACATATCATACTTTACTTGTATATGTCACATGTACACTGAGAAAAAAAATGCTATTGAATCAAAATCATTTCCTTCCAAAAGCATGTATATCATGGATTCAAATCAATATGCTATAGAACTAGTAACATATTTATTGGTTCTTTTAGTATATTTTTATGAATTAATAGTATACATGCTTTTGGAAAGAAATGCTTTTGATTCAAAAGCATATTTTTCTCAGTGTACGCGAACTCACATGAGTAAGAAAGTAGAAGCGGTACGTTCTTAATCAGACGTTAAGGGTTCGCTGTTGAGGTTACAATTGTATATGTATATATACTCCTATTCTATAACAAAACATTGTAAGAATTGAGTATAGTGCAGTGAAAGAGCTTCTTCCTCTCTTTTTCATGACTTTGCCACATCTGCATTCCATGCTGCGAATCCATTTTGTATTTTTTTAACATAATTTATTTCAACCTTTTTTAAAATCAACTCTTGCTGAATTCAAAACTTTTTTCACGCTGAACAAATGTCTTTTTCAAAGAAAGTAATACAATTTTTTATTTATACTTTTCTTTATTTTATTGAATAAAGCTGAATGTTTGTAGCTAAAGGTTTTAGAGTTTTAGATTTTAATAAATTGTGAATCATTTTTCCAAGAAAAAGATTCTCTACAACTAGACCGTTTCCAATTTTTGAAAATTAATCATTAATATCATTTCAGCCACTAGAGAATTTATTTTTAAAAAGTGTAAACGGTCAAGTTGTAGAGAATCTTTTCCCTGAAAAAATGATCCATGATTTTTCAGAATCGCATCATTTTTAAAAAACATTTATAAAATTTTTAAAATACTTTATTTTTCTGTTTCAAATTTTGTTATAGAAAATATTTTTTTCTCTTTTAAATATTCCCTTAAATAACAATATTGCTATTCTTGAAAGCAAAATTATGTATTTTTGCCTGAGGCCTAATTTTTCGTGGCTGAACTACCTCAATTCGAAAAAGATAAATAAATTTGATACTGATGTCTGCTGCATTTTGCATTTTTCTAATAAAGTTTAATTCTGAAAAATTTTACCTGTCTTGATTTAACTAAACTGTACGTTTATTTTATTTATTTGATTTCACTAGGTTATATTTATTTTGACCTTTGTTCCATTCACAAGATACCATATGAAATTTAGTGATAGTATCTTGTATCATCTGTTGAATAATTAATTAATTTTAATTTATTTATGTAATCTGCTGCATCAGTTTATAATTCATTTGGATTGAAAACGAATTTTACTGAGAATTTTGTCTGAGACGAACAAAAAAATGTGTATAGGTGAATTTTTTAATATTCAAATTGAGAAGTTTTTTTTAAATGTCTACAAAATTTTTATAGTAATCCAGGATTTGTAGAACTTTCTAAATCTGAAGCATTAAAAACACAACCGAATTGAAATCGGTACCGCACTTTTTACAACACAATCAATCATTTTTCATTGATTTGCAGCAATAAAATAGATAACTTTGTATCTGCAACGCAACATTTTATATTGCATCTATTTTTTCCAAAAGAATTATTTTTATCTGTTTTTTGTAAATCGAAAACAGTACTTACACTCATAAAGGTTCTAAAGGTCCCTAAATATAGATATAATAATTAATTCGGTTTTGCAAAACAAAATTTTGTCATCCTTCAATGAACCTTCAGAATTATAAGTGCATAAAAATCGTTGCGAATTTCAGTGAATCTTAAAAATTTACTGTTGCATCGTAAGTAGTATACCACTGATTTCAATTCACTTAATCTTTAACTGATCCAGATCCAAAGAACGAACATCCTCTTCAAGAAAATGAAAGAAAAGTCAGAAAACAGCAGAGACATTTAAGGATCAGAATCCTTTACGTATCATTTTAACAACCCTTGCATTCTTTACTCAGGTAAATGCTCTTGAGAATGTAGGTCATTGGATCTACGTAAAAGTAGGGTCATTTTTCTACTCGAAGGATAAGTGCTTGTCCATTGAAATGTGCTTCGCATCTGTTGGTACCTCCCCTAGTGTTGTAATGCAGTTTCTTGTCGATATACTTACATTAGAATATGTCGGGAATAAGGAGGAGTACGGCGGGGGGGGGGGGGGGGCTATAAGCATTACGAATTGCAAAGAAAGCATGAGAAGTTGCCTTCGCGATTGAAGTGCCACTTGGCAGACAGCTGCATGTACAAAATATCAGTGTGTAACTATGGTGGCAAGACAATGTCGTCACTTCCTGCCCCGGTTCTGACCACAAACGCTCCTCCCTTTATTTCCGATTCGCTTTTCTGCTTCTTTATTAATTTGCTTTTTAATGATACTCGTTAGATCGCGTTTTCAAGTTACCATTCACATTGACAATTGATCTTGTGACTTGACAATCTTTGATTATCCCACCCCATGTTTTATACAGATTATAAATGATTGCTGATTTGGAAAATAACTCCAACACAGGGTGGCCGCTTAACCGGGAAACCGGGAAATGACCGGGAATTTTTTTAAATTTCTAATAAAAAATGATTTAAAGAAAAATATATTTCATTCAACAATAACACTCTATGATCTCATTACATTAACAACAATTAAGATATTTATTTTAGGTTCAAAACCTGTGTATGTTCAGTATTGATGTTCAAAATATTAAATAAAAAATATTTTAAAACTTTGAAAACTCATTGCATTAACTGTTATTTATTGGAAACTATTTTTTTAATGACCGGGAAATGACCTGGAATTATTTTCGTCGATGAAAACGGTCACCCTGCTCAAACACAGGGTGGGCGCTTAACCGGGAAAACCGGGAAATGACCGGGAATTTTTTTGTTGACCGGAAATTTTTTAAATTTCTAATAAAAAAGGATTTCAAGAAAAATATATTTCGTTCAACAATAACACTCTATGATCTCATTACATTAACAACAATTAAGATATTTATTTTAGTTTCAAAACCTGTGTATGTTCAGTATTGATGTTCAAAATATTAAATAAAAAATATTTTAAAACTTTGAAAACTCATTGCATTAACTGTTATTCAATGGAAACTATTTTTTTAATGACCGGGAAAAAATTTTCGATGACCGAGAAATGACCGGGAATTATTTTCCTCGATGAAAACGGTCACCGTGAAACAACTAAAGAACTTCATCTTTGCATTCCATCAGTCATTGCAGATAGGAATCGAGATCCGATTCCTCAAACGCTCCTTGACAATGACATTGAGATAAGAAAATGATAGTGTCAAATTCATTTAATAGATAAATTTAATTTTAAATATTTTGGAGTTAGAGGCATACTTAAGTATGAAAATCTTATGGAGATTTTTAAGAAAATAGGAGTAAAAGGGGGAGATTTTCTTATAATGCAAATGAATTTTTTTATCTAACTAGATAAAATGCTATCTGAGGAGTGGAATAATGAAAAGCAGTTAGGAAATTCTGCATGAGAATGAATAAAAATTTTTTCAAGCTTAACAATCGGATACAGCAGCATTGTTAATTGTGCAGTTTTTGTTGGGAGACTGTTTAAGAAAAATCCATAATTGTCGACCATTTTAAAAACACCAGTCACCATTCAAATCTCAGTTGCAGAAGCGTGGTTCTAAGAATTGCTTTAAAATTCACAAACAATACATAATTTTCATTTGCATTTGCAAAAGATCTTTTTTTGATGGGGCTTTTAAATTGGTTACTTGAAGTCTTGAATGAGAATTTAAAACTTTGAGTTATTTAAGTATATTATTATAAAACACATTTATTTTTAGTCTAGCTTTACAGAGATGTGATAATTTTATACATTATAATTATTATTGTTATTATTTTGAGAGCAAAGGCTTTAATAGCATACTTTTGATTCTCAATACAGTTAAGTCCATTTGAGCTTCTAATAAAAATTAATTGAGGTTCGTGCTACTGACACGTATTAAAGGTAACAACAGAAAGTGAATTGCTAATTACTGTATCATCCAGAGAATTTATCGGGCGTTTAATCACCGAGGAAAAGATTTACTCTTCCATTAATACTAGCTATTGATAATTATTACAAACGTGATTTTATGCAAAGAATTTTGAAATACAAATCGTGAAGATTGTTTGGATAATTTACATAAATATTGAAAATTTATATTCTTCATTAAGATAGTTGCCTCGCGGGAAAAAATGTATAATTCTAATCTAAGAAATTGCAATATTATTATTAAAAATCTTTTGATATAGACTAAAATATTTATACGGTATTAGAAAAAGTTCAGTCATGATTAAAAGTTTATAAATAGATAATTTCTGTATGTTCAACATTTTTTGGTGAATAGTATTGCAATTCATGAAAATGTATTAAAATTTTTTTTGTGAGGCAACTACCTTGAACATTAATTTTATTGTCTAATTGAATTAATTTGAGAGTTTTGAGTCTTATTAATATTTGACTTTTGAATTAGTTTGTATCTCCCCCTTGAGTGAATTTGTACGCAGACTTTTTTCCAACTGCTTTTTACTCATAACTTCCTTGACATCCTGTTCCCTTTAAATCAATCGTAATCCAGTAACGTTCTGCGAACAACAAACACGTAATTTCCTTCTTTTTTTCAGTCGCTGACGATGCGACTCATTCTATATGTATAAATGGTTTTAGTCACTGGCACGCACGGCATTTCCGGTAACGCGACTCCCAATGAAACAGCAAGAAGGGAAACAAGTGTATGACAGAGATATGGAAGCAAAACTTAAGAAAAAGAAAGTGTGTGAAAAAAAAACGGAAAGAACAAGTTGGAGCGAAACTTTTTCAGTCAAAGATTACTCTCGCGACGTCTTGCACCCTTCTTGGAAATATTGCCCGAGAGGATCAGACCGAATAAGGTTTAGGCTTTTACTTTTTTTATTGGTAAAAACCTTTAAAGCTGATTTGATGCTAGGAAATTTTCGTTTGAGACTTTAGGCTATTTTGAGAAATTTTATACGAAAAATAAATCGTTGCCTTCTTAATTCAAAGATTTTCAAATTAGATAGCTGTTGAACTATTGAAAGATCTTAATCTAAAAACTAGTAAATCATAACTAATTCAAAGTAAAATTTACTAATAAAATTTCGAGAATACGTTTCCTCAGAAGAAAATGGGTATAATTGACACAAACTTTTTTGACAAAAATTTTTGAATTTTTCTACTATTTCTGAGTGAATGGCCTTTCACTACTTTAAATTTAGAGAGTAGAAATATCTCAAGCTATCGCAGATTCAAAATTTTAGAGATCACATTTAATGCTCTATTTTTAACTGAAATATTTCTTTTTATTGCAATATCATTCACTACAGTGATATTTATTGAATAAATAAAATAAAACTTCCTTATTTTATATTTCAGACATTTTTTTGGATTTGATGTATTCTATATGTAGGACAGGTTTGTGAAATAAAAGTTTGTATTTCATGAAGCGTTGCTGTTCGGGTCAATCTAAAAGCAAGTTATAATGGCGGTTTCTAATAGAAAAATTATCCGCCGATACTATCTGGTTGCCACTGAAAATAAAGAAGATTAGCTTCATAGGTTCTTCTCAGAGAACTTACCGAAAGGTGCCATCATATACCCAAAGGCTTTCTTTTTTTTCTAGACCATTTTGTGCACTTCATTGCTTTATACCTGTAGACTCAAAACCTCGGACTAACTATTTCTAGTGGAATCCTTGAGACACCATTTTTTGGCCTTCAAAGCCTGGAGATTATTTTGTATTTGTTTCCATAGGATCGCTGACACCCTTTTCAATTAAAAATATTTGAATTATCTTATTTTTCACCTGTGAAATTTATCCATTTCCTTACTATATATTTCTTTAAATTTGCCAATGTTAAATACTTTAATATAGTAAAAAATAAAAAACAATTTGAAATGCAGAAAAATAATGTATTTAACAAATTTTATTTTTGCCGAACTTTTTTCCTTATCGTTTCATACCAAATTTCACAAACTGATGTGATTCTAATAAATCATAACTCATTTTTACAGAAAAAAGAATCTTAACAACTTAACTGTTTCCAATTTTTGGAAATAAATTCTTTAATGGCGGAAATTATCAAAAATAAATTTTCCAAAACAAAATTCTTATAAACAAATTGCCGAATTTGGTGATAAATTATTCATTTTATAAAATTGGAAACGGTTAAGTTATAGAGAATCTTTTTCCTGAAAAAATGATTCGTGATTTATCAGAATCACATCATTTTTTAAAATTTGGTATGAAGCGATAAGAAAAAATGTTTGGGTAAAAATAAAATTTGTCAAATGCATTATTTTATGTTTCAATTTCTTTATTTTGAAAATAATCTTTTTTCTTTCAAATTAGCCCTTCAATAATAATATTGCTATTCTTGAAAGCAAAATTATATATTTTGGCCTGAGGTCTAATTTTTCGTGGCTAAACTAGATTAATTCCAATGAGATAAATTAAGCTCGAGTGAATTTGATACTGATGTTTACTGGATTTTGCATTTTTCTAATGAAGTCCCAATCTGGAAATTCGCAATAACTGAGAGAATTCAAAAAATTAGATGAATTGGAAAACAATATCTGTGATGGTATATGTAATCCAAAAACTTCAATAATCGTACATTTTTATTTTAAAAACCTGAGTTTTAAAATTTTGTAATTTATAAACATTAAACATTTGACGCAGATTTATTGCTCCGGTTGATGTTTTGAAATTCCAATTTATTTACAATACCATTTCAATTAACAATTTTTACTTTACTCTAATTTAGTATAATATAATAAAATAATAATTTACGCATGAAATTTGTTTTTAGTCTCCAAATAAGAAAATATTTAACTTAATAAGTTTAAAAATTGAAAAATTGTGTAGTTTGAGTAATTAGCGAATTAAATAATTGTTAAGCTACCCAGGTGGAAATTTACTACTGGCGCAGTACCATGCCAGTACCGACGTCGGATTTCTGGTACTGGCGGGGTACTGGTGCAATATCGGCATACATACTGGTGTAGTACTGGCTAGACCGCTAATGATAACTCGGCTGGGAGTTGGCAGTCAGTACTGGGCAGGTACTTAAAAGGAGTACTGTTCCAGTACTATCAGCCGGTACTGGCATAGTACTGGTTAGACCCCTAATGATAACTCGGCTGGGAGTTGGCAGTCAGTACTGGGCTGGTACTTAAAAGGAGTACTGGTCCAGTACTATCAGTCGGTACTGGCATAGTACTGGTTAGACCCCTAATGATAACTCGGCTGGGAGTTGGCAGTCAGTACTGGGCAGGTACTTAAAAGGAGTACTGGTCCAGTACTATCAGTCAGTACTGGCATAGTACTGGTTAGACCCCTAATGATAACTCGGCTGGGAGTTGGCAGTCAGTACTGGGCAGGTACTTAAAAGGAGTACTGGTCAGTACTATCAGTCGGTAATGGCATAGTACTGGTTAGACCCCTAATGATAACTCGGTTGGGAGTTGGAAGTCAGTACTGGGCTGGTACTTAAAAACAGTACTGGTCCAGTATTATCAGCAATATTGACTGGATTTCATCTAGTGGAATTTTGTAATTTTTGAAGTATTCTCACTTCTCGTATAACTATATTAGAAGGTAGATTGATTCTTTTGGGATTAGAAATACTTTACGGCTGAAAGCTGTACCAGATGCAAAAAATATTTTAAAGTAGTAAGATATATATTGAAAAAAAATTATGTTGTGTTATATATAATTCAGGGGACCTTTAAAATCGAAGTTTGCATATTTCGAGAAGTATAAAAAGCTGAGTCTAAATGATTTTAATTATAGTTCCTCCGCGCGAGTATAAGCCCCTTGTATATAAAAAAAAGACATTGATTCGAAAATTCTTTTTCAAAACTCTTTCACATTATATTTTAAATAACTTAATTTCATTGTGCACAAATATGGATTATGGTAATGGTTACAGTAATTTTATGTTTCTTTTCTCAATCTGTCTTTTTTTCCTCCATCTCGGTCACCTGCGTTGGAAAACCAGCGAGTTATATATGCGTTGAAGTCTTTTACAGAAAGTGCAGGAAACTTCTGCAACGCGATCTCTATAAAACAAAAAGAAACAATATGAAACCGAAAATCACTCATAAGAAATATAATAAATTATAAATTAAAGGTTACTAATGTAAAATATTTATTATATTTATTATATAAATTTGACGCGATCTGAAGAAAGGTCCCTAAGAAGTCAAAAATCGATTTTCCGATTTTCGACATTTTACATAGATTTAAACCTACTCTTGAAGATGGTGCAGTTGAAAAAAATCTATCATTAATAGTTTGTTCGTTACGAGGCTTTAAACATTGTCATTCGAGAAAGCACTCGAGACTTCTCTCTCATCACATACAGACTATAAACCGGTACAAGTATGCGTACTGAAAGAAGATAGAAATATCGGAAGAGCTCTATCGGCTTGTCATCATTTCTCCTGCTTCTCCTCAAAAATCTACACTTGGCTGCTTAGGGCTCTTTCTTCAGATCGCGTCACAAATAAGGTTCATACCTTTCAGCATACCAAAGGTCAACGTCAAAGAAAAGTTGAGTTTCTCCTTTTTTCTACCAAAGGCTGTATACAAAAGTTGTACGTCTTTTGTGATTATTATTGGTAGGATCATACTAACAAAATATTTATAGTTGATTGCATTCTTTGAATGTAGTACAATCATCGATCTCTAAAAAATTTCCAAGAAATACAGTATTCTTCAGCTCAAATTTCATGTTTTGCTTGACACTAGTTTAAGATTAAATGGACTTACCAAAGCTGCAGAAATTTCTGGAATTTGAATTTGTTGTTCGAAATCTTGAAAATCTGCCAAATTTTTTATAGGTAAAGGTGGCAACACGTCCCTTTCCTGTAGCGATTCTAGAAGTTGAGGGTCATTTGAGATTTTAATTTCATTTTTTAATTCCTCCATTTTTTTATTTAAATCGTAAAGGACACTCCTCTTTGCACTCTCCACTTTCCGTTCCAAAGACTGAAACCCCTTTTCTATCATAACTAGAATGTGAAGAAGTACATGAAAATTAAAAATTAAATTGGTAACACACACACATATAAATATATAATACATGTCACTATATTTCAACATACTACTAATTGTAAGTTCACTGTTCGAAACTCTACTTTTCTTAATTGGAACCTTTGAAAGATTTTCAGCATTCGGTTTTCCTTTCAATCCTTTTTTCCTGCTTTTCAAATCCACGTTTGGGGACTGCGAATTTGAAATAGGTGTCTTTGGAGATCGTCCGCAAGGGGAAGGAACTGTTTCCACTGATGAAGAGGTGTCTAAAGATTATTTTTATATTATTTCATTAAATTTTTTTCATTTAATAGTAGCTGTACTATGTCTTAACAAAATCCTCAAAAGTACAAATAAAAGATTTTATATAATACCATCATTGTCTGATTTATTCATGCTTCTTTTATTGTTCGAACTTCCTGATGAACCTGCAAGAGAAGTGGATGATTTTATATTCAAATCACTTATTAAGGTCAAGTTAATAATATTGTTTTCTTTCGTTGCAAAAAAAAGTTTGAAAAGATTCGTAAATAATTTTTATATCCATAAATGAAATATTACCTTTCTCATGTTGTTCTGTCAAGCTTTGACTGAATTCTGGTACATCATTGAAAACTTGATTAGCTGCGTTTGGTGCCAACTTTACGGGAAGTTCGTTTAAATCCTTGTTACTGTCTGTCCTTCTTTTTTGAACTGTGTCACTATCGTTTTGACTGCTGCTTTCAATACAGTCTTTTATGAACGACTCTTTTAACCTTCGTAAGCCTTGACTGTAGCTATCTGCAATAAAATTATTTAAGAGTTCAATGAACATTTATATTAATCTAGAAAGATAAGATTACTGTGCGCTTCAACGTTTAAAAATTATATTACTCACGTGCTTCTTTTAATATTTTGACTTCAAATGTCTCCCAATTTTCGGTATAAGGATCTTTTCCTTCTTCAACCCAGCCTTGAACGAGCTCATAGTCTTTTGATGCAGGATAATAACAAGTTAATTTTTCTTCTTCTATTAGCAGCCAGGAACGAGGAATCAATTCAACTTCTTTTAGTTTATTTCTTGCAAGCGACTTTTGCTTTTTAATAAACAATATTACAACGTGTGTAGTGTCATCTTTTAGTTTTAAAGGAATCATATTTCAAAATGATCTGTGGAATAAGGAAGAAACATTTACAATTTTTTGAGAATGATTGTATTACAATCTTCATTTTTTGAAACATGTACCTATTTGAAGGAGTATTTAACTCCTTCAACATAAAAAAGCAGTTCTAATACATACAGTTTTCTACTATCAATTTTACCAACTGACCTTAATGCAATAAGGCTACAAGAATTTTCTTGTCGTCTACAGTCAACTTGACGCATTTTCTATCAATATTATTCATGTTGAACGATTTTAATTTTTTTGATTCCAAGCCTAATTTGTAAACACCTACTTCTTCTGATTTACATGGAAATTCAAATAGACTTGATAAATTGTAAGTTTCAAAGCCTTCGAAGGAAATGCATCTATCAGAGGTATAGGATACGTTTTTTATACGAAAAATTTTTCCAGATTTCAATTGTACTGTGTTATTAGCTTCAGTTGTGTCAATAATCATGTCCCTAAAAATGACTGTTTTGACGTTGTCTCTACTAAAATCGATCAATCCTTTACGAAGTTCCATCTTAAAATTGGTCTTTGCATATACCCGTTTGCTCAGCGGATGATTTACCTCGAGTAAATCTGATGCTTCTGGGCATGAATGTAATTCAGCAATACGCCTTACGAGCTGATGAAGTGGCTTAGTGTGCCCCCTTATTAAATCTTTGATTGCTCCAAGACAACTTTCAAAAACAAAAGCTGAAATAGCTGGTAACTGCACACCCGTGTACTCAACATCGTCAGCCAGATGAATGAGATTGTGCATATTAATATTCTGCGAATCCTCTCCATAGTACGTTGGAAGTAAGTACACGAATTTTCTTAATAAAATTCTTGCATAATCCAAGTGCGTAGCAGCTAATCCAGGACTGCAAAGGATACGACATGCAACGAAAAATAGTAAAAAATGTCGATATGTATTTTCTGGAAGGATTTTGCGAAGGCAAGCAGGACTGCAATAATGGAGAAAAAATCTAAATTGCGTCGCTTTCCAGTTGCTGAAATCCTCTAAATAAAATTCCTTCCTTTGGAACTCATCAGGAATGCTTCCAAGTTTTTCCAGAATTGAACGCAAATATTCGCGTTGACTAGCGCTGATTTTAGTCAGGCGATCTCCAAAAAGCCATTGTTCTAACAACCACTTCATAATCCCTATATACAATAGGTGCATTGAATCGAGAAGAAAACCCTTTACTGGATCGAATCCCGGAATATCTGCAAGAATAGATCTTCCTACATGATGGCCTTTTTGACACTGTTTTAAAAATGATCTTTGCGTCCTTAGTTTGGCATCTAGTCTTGCATACACCCTTTTCTTGTTCCCTCGACGATTTTTCACTGATATTCCTGTCACTTCACAACGTTCACATGCGTAAAATCCTCCGTGTGATTTGCAAGATTTTAAAAAAGTACGAGCTGGGGTATCGCAAACGAAGCCAACGAGCTCAACAGTAAAGTGTTCCTCCTGTATGTCGATGCCATCTTTAACAAGTTTCGTTATTTCATCAACGAAATCTTTTAAAAATGTATTTGCAGACATTGGCTTTGATTTACCGCAAAATGCAGCAACTATAAAAGGCGCACAGTCATAATCAGGATCAAAAAGAAGTACCAAAATGGGCCACAACTGTTGACCTGAACGGTTATAAACTGGTAGACCATCAACATTAACTAATAATTTAATAACGCGTTTAGTGTATACTTTTGGGAAAATAATTCGTTTTAAATTTTCTGCAATTCCAAAGTAGATGTAGTAACCATTTTTCTTGCCTTTACGGCACGTCATAGGTGTTATATTTAAGTGTGCATATTTATTGGTATTCAACAATGTTGCTGCACTTTTTGGTAGCTCAGAGTGACCTTCCTCTCTTAAAATTTGTAATAATTCTGTAGTAAGCTCTTTTGTTGCATGTGATATGTAACGCAAACTTAATGCCTGTAATTTATCACGTAAGGAAGACTTTGAATTGGGATTATCATCTGAAAGAGCTGAGAATTCTTCTGCTTCGTGGAGTTTATAATCCTCAGGATCTAGATAATTATTATTGTAATTTGTATTTGAATAATTCGATAGAGGAGACTTCTCAGAACTCTTTATTGTAAGACCAACATTTACTTCTCGCAGCGGAATATGTTCCAAATCTGACTCTATATTCCCTAAATAATTGGATAGCGGAAAGTTTTTAGGTCTGTCTGTCTGAAGATCAAGGTTTAGGTCTCTTTGTTGTGTATCATCTACACTCGATGCAGTATTATTGAGTGGTTTTTGTGCATTTCCGTCTTTTCTGCGTTTTCGTTTAGTTATACCAGTACTATCCTCTTCAAAATTTTCTAAAGTATTTAGTCGCTTAAGTTCTCGATATTTCTTTTGACGAAAGTAGGATTTCGACATTGTAAAATTATTTGTTTTTACGTGTGTAACCAAATCTTTCTAGTGCATCTTTTTTCAAACCTACATATGAAATACAGTTTATTTATTTGAGTAAAAAATATCAATAATAATTTAAATGCAGATAATTTTATAAATTTTAGTGTGTTGTTAAAATCTTATAAGTCAATATTTAAACCAAGTTTACGTCTATTACTTTCGTTTGGATTTTATTTTGAATTAGGTAGGAATTAAAAAAAAGAATTGAATACAATGTTTTTCATCAAAACGAGGAACTTCCTTTGAAGCGAAATTTTAAAAAAATATCAAAATTTAAAGTTAATATAAAACTTTTAACATGAATGCGTTTAGGATTAATCAATAAACTTCCAAAATTAAAGAACGTGAAATTGAAAGTATTCAAAATCAATGATAACCTTCAAACTCTTAAAAATTATCAACAGACTTATAAACTTCGTACTATAAAACATTTTATATCTTGAACTGTGAAGCTTTCAGAAATTAAAGGTTTCACTTTAAAACTATAATAATCATTCCAATTGATATTGGTTTCTCATACAAAATCATCAATAAGATTTTCTTAATTTAAATTTATTTTTTAAATTCAAAAGATTTCATTGTACTATAGCAAAATTGCCTGAATAACAGTTTGAAAAACTCCAAAGAGAATAAAATTATAAGGTTACAAGAAATGATTTCTATTTAAATTTGCAATAAGTTATTGAAAAATTTATATTATATTATTCGGTAGTTGAAATCTTAATTTTTACGTTCAATAATGTTTTTAACTTTATTTTCCTTAATATTCCAACACTTCACATCCATTTAAAATTTCAATTAAATATATAACTCATGTATTGAACAATTTCATATAATTGACCTTCATTAGAATTTTAATTTTCAGTCAAATATTCTCATAAAATTATATATAACTATTTATAAATTTTTAAATCATTGAATAAATTTTAGACTTCTGTATGTTTCACAGAATATTCATTCTGAAAAGAATTACAGATAATATTATATTAGTCTGCCTTTCGGAACAAAGAAAACGAACTTCGAACATAACCCATACTCATTATGCATTAGACTGTCGCCATTTATTCGTTTAATATTTTCCATTCTTTCTGTATTTGATATTACATGTATTATATTTGAGAAAAGGGTATAATTCAAACGTATTATTACTATACTTCCTAAATAAAGAAAACAAAATTTTAACATAACTTTCAATTTTAATACATTATACGTTTTAATTATTTTTATATTCAGATTTATTTTTCACTTACCTCTGTTTGAAAATGTGATGATGCAGAACTGACGATGCAAGTATAAGGAGTTGGTGTAGAAAAATTGCTTAATAAAAGAAACAGCAGCCTTATTAAATATCCAGCAAAAAAGACGCCGGCCGGTAAAGAGAAACAAGCGAATTATTATTATAGAACCCTCGGATTTTACGATGCCAACTTCGCGTCCAATAAAAAAGCTAAGCTCTTTTCGAACGTGAGCACGTCATTGATCATAATAGAAAAAATGTTAGTGCATGATACAATTTAAAAGAAAATTATACAAATTTAATCAAAAACATTTTATTGAAATTTCATATTTAGTACTGAAAAAATAGAGTTCTTTTTAAAAAAGCTGGAAAATGTATGGAACAATCAACGAAAAATAATTATGAAATTATTTATAAAAATACATTTTGAATGGACAATTAGTACTGCGCCAGTAGTAAAACAGTTAAGCGCCAACTGTCAATTATATCCCTACTTCGGAGTTTCACCAGTACTGCCAAATAATACTTCGCCAGTACTGCGCCAGTAGTAAACCAGTAGAGTGCCAACTGTCAATGAGATACCTGTGTCGGTTGATATCCAGTATTTGGATTCTGTATACAGCCAGCACTAAACCAGTACAGCTCCGAAGGTTGGCACACCTACTTTGTCGGTATTTTGCCATTTATCGCGCCAGTACTGCGCCAGTAGTAAAACAGTTAAGCGCCAACTGTCAATTATATCCCTACTTCGGAGTTTCACCAGTACTGCCAAATAATACTTCGCCAGTACTGCGCCAGTAGTAAACCAGTAGAGTGCCAACTGTCAATGAGATACCTGTGTCGGTTGATATCCAGTATTTGGATTCTGTATACAGCCAGCACTAAACCAGTACAGCTCCGAAGGTTGGCACACCTACTTTGTCGGTATTTTGCCATTTATCGCGCCAGTACTGCGCCAGTAGTAAAACAGTTAAGCGCCAACTGTCAATTATATCCCTACTTCGGAGTTTCACCAGTACTGCCAAATAATACTTCGCCAGTACTGCGCCAGTAGTAAACCAGTAGAGTGCCAACTGTCAATGAGATACCTGTGTCGGTTGATATCCAGTATTTGGATTCTGTATACAGCCAGCACTAAACCAGTACAGCTCCGAAGGTTGGCACACCTACTTTGTCGGTATTTTGCCATTTATCGCGCCAGTACTGAGCCAGTAGTAAAACAGTTAAGCGCCAACTGTCAATTATATCCCTACTTCGGAGTTTCACCAGTACTGCCAAAGAATATCGCACCAGTACTGCGCCAGTAGGGTGCCAACCGTCGATGATATACCTAATTCAGAGTTTCACCAGTACTTCCAAAAAATACCGCGCCAGTACCTCGGCAGTAGTAAGCCAGTAATATGCCAATGTTTGGCACAGTATTGACTGGCAGTACTGGCATTACTCCTCGATTACAACTGGCACTATACCGCGCCGGTTGTAAAAACTGGCTGGCCTCCGACTTTTCCACCTGGGTAGATCTCGTGAAATAAAAATGCACTAAGATTGAAAATTTTAAAGTGCACTATCTAAAATTGGAGTAAATTGAGAATATCTAATCCTATATGAAATCTAACACCTTGTGATAATTTCAGATTGCTTTAAGAATCATGAAGCTTTTTATCTTGGATTTAATCAATTCTAACTCATGATAGCCACACTTTCTTATCCACTATTGTTTGATGCCGTTGATTTTTGTTGTAGATGGAATCAACGCCTTAAGATACATGATTTTAATCAGTCATTGTAGGCCAGAATAGACACACCCTTGCTTATATTTGTATTATTTTTACCGCTCTTTTAGACCGTTTCATACTCATATCCTTCAGACAAACCGCATTAATTAAACTCTGACAACGTTCGAAAAGTCTTCCAAGGCATGAGGAGGAGGAGGACATAAAGAAAATGCAGTCAGTTCATTCTTACTGTTATTTTGCTTGTGCAAACAAGCAAGAATGAACCAATCAATCAAAAGAATATTTGAGCCTCGGGCTTACATGATTGGTATTCTTTATTCAACTCGAATGATATAATCTATAACAAATACATGACTCGAAGAATTTTGATTAAGAAAATTTTAAGGTATCTATCTAATACCTTCGTTCTTAAAAATATTTATTAAGATTTTCTATAATTGTGCGACTACAAATTTATTCATCCACTGTATTAGAAAAGTAGTCATGCCAACTAATTTATTAGTAAAGATTTTCTACAAATTTTTAAAGTTCCAATTATTTGACTGATGTAACTACTTTAATTATTGTCACTTTAACTGAAGAGTTACTTCAGATAATTATATAGTTGAGGCAATTTACAATTTGTAGAAAATTTCTAATAATGTATTTGGTACTTTTACTAATTTTTTCTTAAAGTGAGGCTGAAATTTTCGTTAATTGATTATAGTTATAGAAACTTTATTTCCTGGAAAAGTTTTTTGAACTTCATAATTTCTTCTATATTGCCCTCACAATATATAATCTCGAGAATTTGAAAGAATTTTTAATAGGTTTAGTAAAAGTTGTAAAAAGAATACTTAATTATTTTCAATACGAAATTTCCAATTTGAATCACTTTTTCAAATATCTCCTAGTTTGTTTCAAACAGAATGTCTGTTAGCTTTATGGTAGTACCTGTTTATCTGAACAAGCATTGCCCGTTATCCTCATAAAGTTTAAAGTTAGCTTCTACTTTTTCAGCTAAAACGAACAAATTTAGTGTGTATATGTGTGCGTGTAAACTAAAAATTCCGTTATGATCTACATTCTACTGAACATAATGTGATTTTACTGAATTAAAACTGCTTTATTATTTATATTTATTACGATTTCATTGCTTGGTACAGGTGGTTTAAAGCTGCAATAACATCCAACGAGTATATATATATATTGGATAATTAGGTAATTAAAGAGAATTCCTTAAGTCGCGCTTATAAAAAATGAGATATGCGAAAAAATATAATTTGCGCACGCTAACGGGAGTTGGAAAAGTTACACGCGCTTTGTTTAAAGAGCCTTGACACGATTTTGGATGAATAGTAACCACATGTGAGCTTTCTAGTATCCACACATCAAGACGATGTTCAAATGTAAAAATTGCCGGCCGGCCGGCGCGGCGTCACGTTGGCGGCATTAGAGAAGTCAGAAAAGTTTTAAATTTCGCTCACGACCATGAATGGAAGGCGTATGTGCTAAGCGCGACTTACTACTCTTTAAATATGTGCCGCAGAGTGGTTATTGCCGGCAAAGTTGAAAAGGTCGAGCTTCTGCCTTGAAACGCGTGAGAATCTCTTTGAACCCTTTACGAATCTCCAAAAGTCACAAAGAACACGTTTACTTTACGTGTTTTGCATTAAACCATCTTAATTCTGAGAAGGAAACTTCAACAGGAAGTTAACACGAAAATTACATTTTTAATAACTTATTATTACCAGAAATGTTAAATGTTACGCAGCTGCTTTCATAACTATCGAGTTGGAAAATTGAATTTATTACATTTCCATATAGATTACTTTCCATCCCTTCTGTAAAATTAAGACTTTTAGAAAAAAATTGCATATGCATTACATGAAGTCATTTGCATAAATGGTATATTGAATATTGTTAAATTTAATATTTTTAACAGTGTAATTACAAAACAATATTCTAGAATAATTTCTATCGTTTTTTTTTATCATTTAAGTTACAAAATTATATTCCATTGATCTAATAAGCAGAGAATTTATCGGACTTGTAATATCATTTATGAACTTGGAAATATGACCCTAAAAACACAAATTTTAAAGGTTCATATACTCGAGGGATAACTTTTTAATTAATCAGCCAAAGAAGGAAACGTTTCAATAATCTTCTGATTGATCTTCCTGTATAAATTGATATTAAACAAAAGATCGGTAATCTCGTGATAAAAAACGAAATTCAGATTTAAATATTCGTAACTTTTATTTAATTAAGGGCTATTTTGGAAGACAAAAGATTATTTTACATGAAAAAAATTTGAAATACAGAAAAATAATTTTATTAATAAATTTTATTTTAGCCCCAACTTTTTTCTTATTGCTTCTCACCAAATTTTAAAAAATTATGCGATTTTAATAAATTACAAATCACTTTTTCAAGAAAAAGATCCCTTACAGCTTAATCATTTCCAATTTTCTAAAATGAATAGATTATTATCAAATTCAGCAATTTGTTTATAAAAATTTCGTATTGAAAAATGTTTTTTAAATGATTTCAGCCATTAAAGAATTTATTTTTAAAAATCAGAAACGGTGGAGTTGTGGGAAATCTTTTCTCTGAAAAAAATGATTCATGATTTATTAGAATCGCATAATTGTTTAAAATTTGGTAAGAATCGATAAGAAAAAAAGTTGGTTCAAAAATAAAATTTATTAATAAGATTATTTTTCTGTGTTTGAAATTTTTTTCATGTAAAATAATCTTTTCTCTTTCAAAATAGCCCTTCAATAATAATATTGCTATTCTTGAAAGCAAAATTATCTATTTTTGACTGAGGTCTAATTTTCGTGGATGAAAACTACCTTAAAAACCTTTGAATGGTTCGTCCAAAATCTTACCTGATACGCACGATTGATTCTCTTGAGAAATTTGCACTCCAGGGAAACAAAATTAGATCAAACGCACCAAGGCTAATCACAATCTACCTTTTAGAAACTTACTATTGAATCAATCAAGACTTTAAAAAAATTCCTGAGGTAGAAAGCTGCGCAGTATATATAGGATCGCATATTCGGTATTAGAATGTTGGAAGGCTACCTGCTGGCTTTACTTTTCAATGGGAACGATCGTTTGTACGAGTGTCGAGCCGCCAATTAAAATCAAGGTCCTGTCGTGCGATATCACATATCAATACGTGTTAGTTACAACTTCAATATCGCTAGGAGATTTTTTCCCTGTTATAATCAAAAGCAAAATTACAAATTTCATTTATATCATTGATTTTATTATTGCTTGGAAATATTCATATTTTTAATCAGCTTTAAATCTTCAATTGTGGATATTGCAATATTTTCCAAAAATTTTTTTTTTACCTGATCAGAATTTTATTATGAGACACTAAAGGAGAAGCGACACTGTTAAAAAATCAGCATATTTAATATTGACCCTTGTTTCTTTGAAATGTTTGCAGAAAGTCCTTGACAAGAGGCTGGACGCGAGAGTAGATTCAATGTTGGAAGCGGGTCTAGTTGAAGAGTTATTGGATTTCCACGAAAGGTACAACGAAGACCGACTCCGGAACAACGCGTAAGTAACCGATTTCGTAACATTAGAACTTAAGGGATTTGCATACATTATACTTTATCGTTTTCGTACCGCTCCTATTTGTTAAGTTTGTAATGGTGATGAAATTGAGGGAGGAAGACTCTGGGGAATGGGAATTTAACATCTTGAAAAAATGTGATTTATTATTAATTAAATAGATTTTTATTGATATTGAATAATCTTGACTCATAATTTCGGAAGTGTCAAACATCCTGGGGTAATTAAAAAAAAAGTTGAGAAATTGAAAAAATGTCAACCTGATATAATAAGAATTGTTTTAACAGTATATTTTAGTCAAAAGTGGTAATTATTTACTTTGATAACTTTTACAAATTTTCAGCTAAATCGTTCAAAATTTTTTGGGAATGTTTCTTTTTAGTATTTATAAATTTTCATCGTTCTTATAAACTCATCAAATTTTTAGATAATTTTATTCTGAACTGTTATTTTATACCGACATAACGACGTTTCAAACAGAAGATTTTAATTGTTTTAAATAATATTTAAAGAATTTGAAAATCTTTCTATGGAAAAAAAGACGCTTAAGAGTTTAAAATTGTCTACGAGGACACCTGTCGACAACGTATCCTATCTAATACGCGACTAGTGATCCTCCGATAATGTAGGCAGTTTTAAATAATGTTTGGTTTTTTTATTCCCGATAAGAAGGTTCGGATTGGAAAGTATTAGTAAATTTTAATGCCCAATGGTATTATTGAATTGTTTTTCAATCCTTTTTTGTCCGTAGATTTTTATGCCATCCAACAGAAGAAGTTAACTGTGCAAATGAATCAATTTCTATGCTCGACGGCGACAGTATTTTTATGAATTATATTCTGACATGTTTGATAAAGATGTCAAGTGTTTAATTGTCCTGAAATGATTAATAATATATTTTTTATTTTTGTTATAATCAGCACTCCTGAGATTGGTTTGATGCAGCTCTCTATCCGTTCCTATCATGAGCGAGTCTTTTAATTTCGCAGTATCCGCTATAGCCCACTTCATCTTTAATTTGTTTCACATACGCTAATCTATGTCCCCCTTTCCTTTTGCATCTCTCTACTGTACCTTCTAGAATTGTTTCTGCCACTCCCTCATGTCTAAGTGTGTGTCCTATCAATCTATCACGGCGTCTCTTTATACTACAGTAAAACCCCGTTTATTACAACACCTTCCAATCGAATGCCTCCCGTTTATCGCAAATACGGAGGGGCTCCCACTCCTCCACCACCAGCCTGACCAACTGCTTTTCGGTGCATGTGCCTCAACGAGAAGTTTCGCGCGCGTTCGCTATTTATCACAAATTTAAAAATGAGAGGTATTCCGCCTATCCTTAAGAATCACGTGACCTCTCCTACTAATAGGTGGGGGGGGGGGGGAGTAGAGTTTATTGCGATAAACGGGAGAGATAAGTTGCAATAGACGGGTGTTGCGATAAACGGGGTTTTACTGTAGCGTGTAAGCTTCTCCGCTTTTTTACTTCCTCATTTGTCACCTTATCTACCCAACTTATTTTTAATATTTTCCCATTATACCACATTTAAAAAGCCTCTAATCTTCTTCTTTCTCCTTTACCTATAGTCCATGCTTTGCAATCATAGAGTGTGATACTTATATTTTGAACAGTTTCTTCTAATTTCTAGATCTATACTTAATTGTTTTCCCTTGAACTTTATGCCTATATTCTTAATTTCTTCTTTAATTTCATCAATAGCTTCCTCTGAGTATAAATTGAGTCTTTGGTCTCGATATAGAGAGCTAATAATTCTCCTGTCCTTGTACTTCATCCCTTTGTTCTTTAAAATGTCGAAGAGATTAGGCCAGCTAACATTGTCAAATGCTTTCCCTAAGTCGACAAATGCAATAAAAGTTGGTTTCCCTACTCGCAATCTGTCGCTCTGAATCAATCGTGATGAGAGTAATGCTTTTCTAGTCCCTCTTTCTTTGCTAAAACCGAACTGATCTTCGCTGAGTGAGCTTTCTATTGTCTGTTCTTATCTTCTATAAATTATTGTAGTTAGATTAGAATTATTAGATCTATTCCTGGATCTTTATTTGCTTTCAGGCCTCTCAATGCTTTCTCAAGTTTATCCCTTAAAATCTACCCACCTACTAACTTTATCTCTGCTTTCTGTTAACGCTTGTCCGTTTTCATCCCTGACTATGTTTGCATCAATTCGTCTTTCCCTAATATTTTCTCATTCTACTTTTTTACATTTTCCTTCTATCCAGTTGTTTTGGGCTTTTCTCCACCTTCTCTGCATTTCGTTCCTAAGTCTCTTATATTGCGTTTTCCCTTGCTCGTCTCTTGTATTTTCGTATCTTTCCCTAATACCTCTTCTGCAGCTTTTAATATACTGGGTTTAGTACTCGTTCATCTGTCATTAATACTACCTACTCTGCTATCTTCTGTGTTAACGAGTTCATCCTTCTCTGCTTTCTGACATTTTTTTTAATTTAATGAACTTTTTAAGTGCCATCAATTTAAAAAAAAATCATTGAATTACTAACAAATTTTAAATCATAACAATTAAGAGTTTATATCAATGCTTGTAAATTGAAGTGAAGTAGTCTATAAAAAAATTCCCATAAAATTAAAAAAGTTGTAGAACCTGATGTATATCAAAACCATGATAAAAATATCACCAATATAATAACTTGGGGTTAACGAACCGGTAAAAAAATTTCAAAAAATAAAAAATGATTCCCGTTGAAATCTTGCACGGTATGAACTCAATAAATTCTCGTCTGGAAGATGAATGTCTAAAAGCATAACTTTTAGATTACATAAAGCAAACTTGAGATCAAAAAGCATTAATTCCTTTATTTTATTCATTCATTTAAACCAATTCATTATTTTTCTTTTATTATTTACTATTTTTGAAATAATTATAGAGTAAAAACTTTTTAAAAACATAGTATTAGTAATTCTACGTCGTTAAGATTCACTTCCGCTCGTGAATTTGTGATAAAATATATTCTTTTATTTTCTTTCCCACAATTTTTAGTTTTTTACTAATACTAGAATGTCAACAAGTTGAGTGTTTAACAAAATGTGTATTCTTATGCACAATCCTATTAAATTTCATAAATTTCATGTCATAAGGTCCTAATGCAAACAATAGAAATTCTTTTTATGTGTCTCCGGCGCGTAAACTCGTTTTTTCGCCACAGTTAAGAGTAGCGCAATGTTGTGTATTGCGCTACAGAGGAATGAAATGTAAAAATTGAACTACGCATGTGCCTATAGCCATACAGCGGAGCACAAACTTCTTATTCTTCTTCTTCCTCGTACAGCGTTAGCACCCTACTGAAAATGCCTTGTACATTTGAACTGCGCATGCTCTATTACAACACGCTACTACTACACAAGATCGATAAATTCAAAATGGCCGGGACTAGTTGCGAAATATCAAGTGTAATGATTAGCGCCGCAAAAAACTACAATACTAGATTAGATTCGAGTGTACGCATAAAAACTCGTATACGCACCCAAGTCAATTAAAATAGAATACGTGCCAATGCACACAATTCGGGAAATTACGAGACTCGCGACAATGCTCGCAGGAATGATCGCGCCTCGGCTTCGTCTCGGCTACGCCTTGGCTTCGATCTCCTGCGAGCATTATCGCTCGTCGCGCAATAACCCTCATTGTACGCCTAGGCACGTAATATACTATTTTATTTTTAATTGAGGCTATACTTCACCTCGTCGAACGTTATTGAAAAGGATCGGATAATCAATTGAGCCGACGGGAAGAAAAACTCGCTGAGTGCTCGAAAACGAGGAAAAGCATTGTCCACTTTCTAAAATTAAAGTAAAAAAAAAAGTTGTAAAAAATCAAAATAAAAGAATATAAGCTGATAGAGCTTGTCAAAATACAACTTTTATTCCTCAAGTATTTTTTAGTCCAACATGATTATTACGATAAAAAAAATATAAAAGGTACTTTTTGAATAACCTAAAATCAATGTTTCAAAAAACATAAATTGCGATTTCTCGGTAAGTACTGCACGCAATGGATTAAATTTTGCGTATTTTCATGCAGTATTCATTGCTGCTGCCGAATAGTCATTTAAAAACAATAAATACCATCAACATTTGATAATATTCAATAACAAATCAATACCTGTCAATTCTTTGTTTTTCGTGATTCGGAGTGAAAAAGTGACGAATAAATTTTATGTTTCGAAAAATATGAAGTGACAAAGTTATTTATTTGTATTTAAGGAAGTTTTTCGGAAAATTTCAAATTATTCCTACTAAAAATAAAGAATTGAGAGAGTTGTCAATAATAAGCGCGCGACGCACGAAGCGATAAAGTTGAATTATTCAACAGAATTCCGCGGTTTTCTTAGTTTATTTGTGAATTTGCTACTGAAAATCATGCGATTGTACATAATTTTTTCGTAAACAATTAATCGTGAAATTAAATTTGACGTTTTGTAATTTTTATACAAATTTTATTATTATGAAAATGAAAATAATTTACAATTGTACACAATATATCTATTAAAACATCATTCGATACTACCACAATAATAATACCTTAATCTTGCATCTTAAAAAACTATTTCATTTGGATTTCTTAACTGGGACTTTCGTGAATATATCTTCGCAATATTTTTTTCCACCTGGGGTCAAATATCTTAATAAGGCTCTAACATCTTTAATTTTTTCCGCGCTTATTCCAGTGGAATCGTCCTGAGGTGTTTCACACAATTCATCATAATCGATACCCACGTTCTAATATGTCGTATCCCACAAAATTTGAGAAATTGACTTTTTTTGATAAATGGATTAATAATAATGTTTTACAGCTTATATTAAAGTCTTGTGAGTCAAATTGTTTATTTAATATTTTTAAATAAATATTTTAATATGTCGTATCCCACATGCCGATTTTCACGAATTCTAATGTGTCGTATCCCACATCCATTGGTTAAGTCAGCGCCAGCGATGTGACAGTCAATTTTTATTTTGTGATTAGTCTTAAGTTTATTTTGAGAAATTATTTAATAA